>JANVCC010000017.1:30281018-30881018 GCA_025345505.1 Todiramphus chloris collaris
GCTGATCAATCAAGATAGTAACTTCAGGATCTTCTTGAAGAAAAAGACAGCACTGACTCCTGAATTTACTGCGTGGAAAGGAAGGCTCCTGCAATTCACCTGAAGGGATCTTTCATCATTCACTGTTGAATATGTGTTTGATTTTTAGAAAATTTCATCTTTGCTTCTTGATGTCAGAAGTATGATATAGTCAGTGATCAGGTATTTGTTTTAGTATGCCTTCAACCCTAGCCTTTGTGATGGCAGCTACTTAACCATACAAGAAACACAGAGAAAACTTTTAGAAGAAAGTGTCCATGTGTATGAAATATATCCAAATATATAAGCAGATCTAGCTTTAATTTCAGTTATAAAAATAAATTATTTCCTTTCCCTAATGTTCTGTGGCATTGATTTCCTTTAAAAATCAGAAACATGAAAGAATAAAAATCTGTTTTTATTCTACAAAGAAATGAAAAGGAAGTTGAGAATAATCACTTAACGGTACACTTGCTCTTTAGATGGTAAAACCTCTTTTGCCTCTCTTTGAAGGTAAAGTAAAGCCAGTTTACAAAAACAGACATGCTGTACTGATAATCTTTTTACCCAAAGAATTCTTGATCAAAAATCAGGCTAAAAGATGTTCTTTATATGTGTTTAAACTTACAGTAAAGAAAGTTTCACAAACCTATACAGAGGAGGAAATAACCCTAATCTGAAAAAAGGATGAAATTGTATTTTTTGATTAACACAGTTGAAGTTTGAATGAGTTCATTACAAGAGAGACAGCATAAGATACTGATGAAGAAGGCAATGGATGTAACTATTCGGTTCTATTCATTGAAATGTAAAACACAAGAAAGAGAGAGGACTTCAATCATTTAATTAAATTAAAAAAATATTTAGTGATCACTGGACATAAAGAAGTTTTTCTTCTTTCTATTCTGTTTTTGCTTCAATATTAATAAAATGAATTTACTTGAGTCATTTTAAAAATGGCACAGAATATAATTATTTAGTAAGTTGCATACAGAATACCTTCTATTCTTGGGCTTTTTTTTTTCAGTGGCTGCACATTCTCATGTTAACTGTCTTGTAGATTCTACAATAATACTGTGCATGCTCAAGAGAGAGGCAAAGCTTTAATATTGTTAATTGGTATTGGAGGAACAAGGATTTTTAGTTTAAGTTTTCTATTGTCTGCACAAGACAGTTTTCCTACTGGTAAGATTAATGTGTTGACATGTTGCTTTCTTGTGTTTTATATTGAGCAATTACAAATGATGTAACAGCATGTTCTCTGAGGGCCGGTTGAGGAATATCACTTTCTTGATTTACAAGAAAGTGTGGTAGTTATATAGAAGACTGTGCAATTAATGCAACTATTAAAAAACTCCCTGCAACCAGGAGAAATAGCACACAGAAAGGACCAACAGTAAACTGTGTCTGAAAATAAGCATATCTTAACACACAATGGAGAAAGAAATCGGTAAGTGATCTTGTATGAGGAATAAAGCTTCCTGAGTAAGCAGCCAGATGACTGTCATCAGTATGTTGTTTGTAATGTAGATGACTAATACGTTTTGATTTTTTTTTTTGTTTTGAGTGCAACCATCATAGAACCAAAAGATTTATTACTGAAATATTTCAGTATTTGCCTCTACTGTATGATAAAACATTGTGTTTTCACAATAGTTTTCTTAGATTTCACATCAGAATTATAGAGCTATCCTGTTTTGTAATGGAAGAGCTTAACCATAATCTGTTTATTACCCTATGCTTTACATTGTTCAAAGTGAAATATCTACTGAAGAATGTATTGGCTTTATACATGCAAAGATCTTGACAGCTAAGAAAATTGAACAAATAATTATGTTTGTTCATTTCAGTAATATTTGATCATAATAATTATGCCTTCACTGTTTTTCTGGTATGCTTGATGTAAAGGTAGATTTAACTATTTCTTCCTAATGTGATATTGCACAATAAACTGAAGGGGAAACATAAAAGTAGCAGATATGGAAGAACCAAATATTTTGTGGCCAAATATTTTTGATGAAAGATTATAGTCAATGGTTACATAGTAATTGAGCTAAATTTAATTTCTGTGTATAAATAAAATCCACAACCATATGTTACTTTAAATATTAGCCCCATTTTTGCATCTACCTTGCATAATGTAAATACATCTCTTGATAGAGAGGAATAATGAATACTAAGCTATGGAAGTGCTACCAGCTCCTGATTAATTGCTCTTTCTTCTTCTCTTGAGCTCAAACCTCAAGTATTACATGGTATCTGTTTATATTGGTATGACAGAGTAGAGCATATCTAGATTCTGAATCTCAGAAAGTACTTGGCATACTGCTGAAGGATTAGGTTAGACCCTTGGGTACTGGTGGTAGAAAGATAAGAATACATGGGCCTATTTATAAGTGAGAAAAATAAGTGTCTGTTGCTGAACCTCATTAGCTGTATCTGGGGCCCAGTGTTTACTTTTTTTCTAGTATCTGAACTGAAACATGCATGCTAGAAAACCTGTGATGCTTTCCTAGTGAATTATTTTATATTAAAAAAAAGTAGTTTTGCTTACACTAAGAATAAATTAACATTTTAGTAAGCTTAATTTGTTGGAGTTTTTTATGTGTGCCAGGCCTTAGTGATATCCTAAAGGCTCTTGCTAACCCCTCTATTTGTCCTGAAGAAAACCCTGCAAACACCTTTGTTAGTTCTGTATCAGAAATAGTGTGGCCTTTTTTAGACAAGTTCATTTGTTAGTTATCACTTTTAAACTTGGGTAATAATGTATTGTTTAAAAAGTGACTGCATGAGAAAAAAATTGCCTCTTAAAAGTTAAAAAGCACTAATGTAAGACAAACTTACTAGAATCTGTTTTCAAACTGTTCCAATGGAAAATGGTCCTTAGCCAACAGAATATTCTGTGAACTCACCTCAGGGTTCATTCTGAGTCATGAGTGCCTGTCATGGGAACTCTGAAATGCAGGGTCAGTCTTAAAACCTCTTGTAGCTAGGAGTATTTGGTTGTTAATTGGTGAGACCTTACAGGTGTATATCCAAGAACACACCTTTAATTCTAACTCCTCTCTAGTGGGAGAGTGTATAAAGGTGAAGAGAAACACCTTTAGATTTTTTTTATGTCAACATTTTAAACAAAGGATTAGTCATTACATAACTTTTAAAAACAAAATTATCCTATTACTAGATCATTTAGGGCTTAATATCAAACTTCCTGTGTACTGTTCTTATTTTTTGGACATCACGTATATTTGTCAGTAGAAAAAGCAACAATTTCCTTAAGCTCAAAAGTTGTGAGTTTCAGCAAATATGGTGCATAAGTCTTGCATTACTATGCTGAAGTAGAGTAGAGATGTGTAAGTTGTACTTAGTGCTCTATAAAAGTCATTCATGTTTAAGGAAGATAAAATGCAACAAAAAGAGCCTGAAAATGTTTCAGGTTTTAGTTGTTCAAATATGCAGCCTGTTGTAAAAATTCTACAGTGGAGGTTGCTGTCACAAAACTTGAACCTGTATTCCAACTATTGTTTGTCATTAAAAGTGAAGGCAATCTCTGTTAAGGACATCCGCTCATCTAATATATCAGCAATAAAGGAAATCTCTGTGTTAAAATTTAGGTTCTTTTTTTTTTTTTTTCTTCAATTTCCAAGTATTTGTTTTTAAACTATTAGGAAAAATCTGTTATTGTAATGATACATTGTCCTAGCTTACAGCTCTGAAACAATAAAATATGGAAACTACATACTCAGTTGCTAGCTCATCTTGGTAATGTGTCGTATTTAATAGGCCGTATTGGTATTTCTGTTAGAACAGAGTTTGGACACCTATGCTTTATTTTTAGGTTACCTTTTACTGTCTACCTTAGTCATCATTGGTCACTTACGTCTAAGTATTATGTAATTTAATTCACAGTCCAGCACTTTCAATTTTCCTAGAATAGAGTGGTATTTAGAGTTCTGTGCTTTTTGGCTGTAGTGCCAGAGTAATGGTGGATGGCAGGAGTGCTGATAAAGGCTTGTGTCTGTACTAAATTCATATGAATTTTTAATCCACTTCATGCCTGCACCTTACTGACAGCTCATTCCCAGTGATCAATCCTTCAGTCTTTTTCCAACTTAATGATACATGTTCCGTGCTGCAATTGGGAAAATACAGAAAATGTGGCATATATAGCCATTTTTTTATTTGTGTGGGGGGTGTGTGTCTGTGTAAGTCATATGTCAGCAATCTTAAATCCTCTGCCTCTATACTCTTTTTAGATGGACTTTAAATGGACTGGAAGATGATATTGTATTATTTTGTTCAGAACTCTGCATATCCCTTTTACTCCTTAATTCATAGCTGTAGCAAACACAAAGATTCAAGAGGAAAAAAAGCACGTAACATCCTGTTCATATGTTTCTTTTTAGTGTTAATCCCCATAATGAATGCCCTATGAGGAATGGGACTCTAATCACTTACAGAGCACAGTAATGTAAAAAGACAGTGCTCATCTGGGAGGTGTTCAGTAGTATGGATCACTGGTGACCCAGTTGGTACGCAGCTGTCCTCCAGTCTATGCATATGTGGTTTCATTAACTACATGCATGTCTGTCTGACAGGCCGGTAATGATTGTCTAAAAGGATCCTTGCCTTATGAAATTGTTTAAGTGCCACTGAGAAAGAGTTGTTTGTTTTCTCTCATTTTTCCACTTTCATTGGGAAGGAGAAAAAAAATGGGGGAGGGAAGCAATTCTTTGAGGGTGAGGATCACAGGTCCTCACAGTTACTTTGAAATAATCTTTAATGAAGTCCAGTGCCAGGCAGAGACATGTTTGAACACCACATTGCAGTTCTTTAGTGGCTTAAAGGAAGTGTTCGTACAAAATGCTCTTCTGAAGGGGCTAAGGGCTTTTAGGAATTTTCCTTTGTTTTTACTGTATGAATTAGCATTACTAATGCTAAAGTGTAATGGGCAACATAAAAGATAAATTTAGTTTGTTAGAATGTTAAAATATATTTTTAATTGGACTTAGAGGACAGACTGTTGTGTACTTATTTTAAAAATCAGTTCTTTATTAAGTCCATAATTTCTGAGAATACAGTTTGTTACTGGAGTGGATGATTGAAAGGAGGTTTGACATAAGTACTTTCTCTAAACCTGTAAGCCCAACCCACCCAACTACTGGAAAGGTAATAGCTAGGGAAGAAAAGACTGTCTAAAATATTGGAGAAGTAAACTGGCTTATGTTTACTCAATATAAACAAAGCAACAAATGAATGACACTTACCTCCTAGTATCTGTCATAACTTGGTAAAAGTATGTAGACACTAAATCCTTCCAATATAGTGGAATAGAAGAATTATACCCATTACAGCACTTTGAAGCTGAATTTCTGAGCATCTGCCAGGAAAAAAAAAGTGTAAATATACTATTCTGTTTATTTGCTACTTCTTTTTCAGGTAATATTCTACTCCTCAGCAAGTCTTTCCAAGGCAGTCTTTCCTTGGGCAATTATTTGTTCACACTTGTTCTAAGCCTGCTAGGGAGTTCTGACTGCTTTACGCTTGATGTTCATAGAAAAGCTGGGGGGAACGGGATAGGGGGGATACAACAAGTAAGCCTTACAGTGAGATCATCTGACAGCTGTGAAGACATTGTTTTAGTTAGGGATACCCATGGAGGTGGTATTTAAGATACCTGTCATATCCTTGTGAAACATCAGTTCCATAAATGCCATCCATTTGCTGTATCAACAGGAGGCAGAATATTTGTCACTGGAACCTTGTGCATGTGTTAGAGAGAAGAAAAATAAAATTGCTTAAAAGATATGTCATACTTTACGCTGTATGTTTATTCCTGGAAGCTCCCACAACTTTCATCTGAAGTGACTTTTTTGTTTTTTGTTTGTTTGTTTTTACAACCTTAGCTAAGGTAAGAATCTGGTGTGAAAGAAAATGGAAAGGTGATGCTGATTTTAATACAACTCCCATATACTCTGTTCCTCTATTTAATTTTTTTTTCCAAATTTGGTTTATGTACCAGCAGATGGTCCATCTATTGTTTCATTATTCTTTTAGTCTGACACTCTATAGTGGGTGTGTGCTTTAGCAAGAAAAGGACAACTAAAATAAACCGCTTTGTAATGGATGCAACTCAATTTATTAAACTGTGTTGATGACATCAAAAATTCAATCTCTTCAGATACATTTTTATTTAAATGCTTGATATAATGCCTGTCAACAACAGAGGGTTTTTTTTAAGTATCAATGGTAGTTTTGATTCAAAAGGTTTGTTCACTATCATAAGCGCTGTTTTGTGAAACGGCATGATTTTACCATATGCCTTGGGTTTCGTTTGGGATATTATGAGTAAGCAGGATGAGTGCTTTCAAAGAGGCATTCCTGCTGTCCCACATCAACCATGTGGGCTTTTACTTAAGCTTCCCAGGAAGACGGCAACATATGTGTACACAATGTGTGTATTATATTGGCGCCCACTCACAGTGTTAAAGATGTGTCAGCATTTCCAGAATAATTCCCTATTTTAAGAGCCTTGTTTTAGCCTGCATATGAAAATTGTTTCTGAGTTGGACCTTTACACACAGTCTTATCCACTGTAGTTTTCAAGTGTGTATGTTTGCCAGGTGAACATAAGCTGTATTAAAATAATATATGCAAATTGAATGGAAGATCTCTACAGACATAGTGTCATGATATACTTTTTTAAACTCTGAAGCATTACCTTATCATTAAGTGAAATGAAGCTTTAGTGGATGCCGCTATTTTTGAAGAATTCTAAATGATTTTTAGTAAAATAATGTGGCCTTGTGCTTGATCTTCTGACTGTTGTCTAGCCTAAAAAAAACAGTGATGTTTTTCTAATAACTACATTTGAGTATGAGGACCTTCCACTTTCACTGAGTTTCTTTTGGATGATTAAGGTTCTTTCTATCAGTGTAATAGTCTTAGAATTTATTGATGTCTTCCATTTTGCCTTTTTTTTTTAATAGAATATATACTGAGAAATGATGTAAGTCTGTGGCAGGTTTTCTTGTATTCAAACTGTATACCTCCAAGTTGCAACATTTTCTTGACAGAGGCTTTTCTCTAATCCAGAAGCTGTCTTGTTTAATACGTACAACAGGGAAACTGTGTGGCCGGACGTGCTGATTCTGTAGTATGTGGGTGGCTGTGTAGAAGCAGAGTTCATATTGGATTTTGAAACCGTCAGACTTTTAATATTTAGTTGATGTGCTTAAACAATAACTTGCAATATAGTTTCAAAACCTAATACCGTAATCAAAGTGTTATTGTCTTATAAGCCTGTGATTTTCTTGGGTGATTATAATTGCTGAACAGCGGTTTTATTTTCAATGAATATGGTTTCAGCCTTGGTTGGTTGAATGCCATCTAAAAGCCTCCACTGAAATGGCAAATGGGTGTGTAAATAGGCCTGTGTTTGAGCAACAGCAGGCCAACTAGACAAGCCTGCAGTTTGAAGATAAGCAAATAAGGGTTATTCCACATTTTCAAATCTGAGTTGAGAACTGACACCCCTGGAAAGAGCTCTTTTGCATATCACTGATAGGAAAAGTAGGTGAGTGGGACGTTCTTCTGCTGGAGAGGTTAAATCCTGAAACAAACAGTAGTGTAACCTTTTGGCCCTGTTCCGGTGTGGGTGAAGGCTGCAGAGGGCAGAATAATCTAGGTGATGACCTGGACCTGGTTGTAATCAGGTAGCCAGCAGAGATAAAGGCACGTTAATGTGTTGGGTACACAGTCCAGCAGCCTTTTTGATCAGATTAATCTCTGTAGTCTGAGTTGCTTTTAATGTTAGTCCAAGAAAATTGAGGGGCTGGTAACAGTCCGCACATCACTACGGCATCAAGTCTTGTGTAAAGCGCTAATTTAGAGTGCAATACTGTGTTCTGCAGTAAATACCTCTGCAGGATGATGGTCATAAATACCATTGGAAGACTCGGGTAGTCTGTGTCCCAATTTCCTACATCTGCAAAATGTTCTTCTTTACTTAATTTATTCATTTTTCTAAGTGCTTTTGTCATTTTAACAGACTGTACTGGTGTCTGACTAAAAGCTCCTATGTCTGATGCCTGTGCTCATATTTATGTGTTTCCTCTGAATGCTTCACATCAAAGATGGAAGCAACTTGCAGTAACCTCAGATGAACCCCAAATTTCTTCTAGGCTTTTATTCTTTAAGATACCATCTAATAATATTGGGTCAGGGATGGATGCATATGCAAGCTTGTGAATGTTTGAAGAGATTCTGGGAGCGCAAGAGTTATTTAAATTCCATATAGATTTGTTTCTGCTTAACAAACTACTTGATAATGTACTGGCTTTGTGTATTCTTCTGGCATTTTTCATGAAGAGCACGCATTTTCTGGAATTAGTATTAGAGAAATACTTTTTTATTTATAACCGCATACTCCATTCAGTTGTAACTAGCTGGATGGTAAGATACACACCCATCATGATAACAGAAAATTAGTCATATTTCTTATTTTACTACTACTTTAATTTCTGTTAGTCCTACATGCCCTGGAGTGCCCATTGTAATAGTTCTGACTCTCTTTCGTGATTAGCCTTCTCTCCCCACCATAGTGTTGCTTAAAGTGTCCCCAGGGTTTCTTCTTCAACAAGGCTTGATTCCCCTGTAAATTTAGGATGAATGTATGGCCCCACGGGGAGGAAAAATAATATAGTCAGTAAATACAGCTGTTCGTGACTGCAGTCTTATAGCATAGTTTTACACTGGCAGTTGAGTTTTTACATACTCTTTAGCTTATAATGGAGAGAAATAGGTAGTACTAATGCTGTCCCATCAAGGACAGTCATATGCATTGAAACAGAGACTCTTTGATCTTTGGATAATTAGAGTACATTTCTATTTTGCTAGTCCAGCAAGTGTTCACCAGACCTTCACAGAAAGCTTACTTTATTCTTCTTGATGTCATTAATATTTGCTTGGCAGTTTTATTTGTATAGTACTTTACCTCTTCAAAGCGGTGTTACAAAGGGTAGTTTGATTTTTATGTTCAGAGAAATTTATTTTTAAACAACCGCACTTTAGCTTTTTAACTTAGATACTTGATTGCGTTGGGTGTTTTGCTTTGCTTCTCAATTCAATATGTGCTCTGTCGAGTATAATTTGTTCAGAGAAGTGAACCATTAGAGGAGAACTACTTGCTGCTGCCTAAATTTGTGTCTTCCAAATTAAATAGCAGAAACCTTTTCTCACTGTTCTGGTCCAAACAAAATATTAATAAGATATTAAAGCTGCAAACTGATTTGAAATTCTATCTGTAAAGTATGGGGCAATGCAGTATCATGGAGATGAGTGCTAAAAAAGAAAAGACCAGTTTACTTCTAGCCTTCTGTAAGTAAGTCTACTGAATTTGGTGCATTCAGAGTTGGGATATATCACATTTGGCTTGAGTTGTGAGTAACAATTTTAAAAAGTACTAGATACGGCTAGAGAGGGTTGGAGCATAAAAGCTTGCAGGGGAACTGTGAATGAGGGGGAAAACACATAGTCCTGACTGACCCACACTTCAATCTGGTAACTTTGTGGCTTTTGGGTTAATATAGTAAACATCAAGGAGCAGCATTATTCTGTTTTCTGTTGTAAGGTTATACATTTAGTTACCCATTATCAGTTTTTTAGTCTTTATAAAAGCAAGTAACTCCTCATATTCCCTTCTCTCTGAATTTTAGTAATTTAGAATAGTTTATCAAATTTAATAACACAGTTCACAAGTAGAACACACAAAATGCTGTCTGACTGGACATGTCTTAATTTCTCCTTGCTGTATGTGACCTTAGTGTTTTGTTACTGAAAAATCAACATTCGCAGTCAATAGCTCTCTCCAAGGAGTGTTTCATTGTGTGATTTTAATTTGATGCCATTTGGTTTATGGTATTATTTTAGTCTGGAATTTTCGGGTTAATCAGAGAATGAGCTCAGTTTTCCCATCTCTGTTAAGTCAAAAACAGGTAAAGGATTTGAGTGTTCTCCACAGTGAAAAACTAAGTAAGATTTATGAGACATCTGAAAGTCTATCCAAATCTAATATACTAATATAAGTTCTAATTTGTCACGTGTTCTTTCTTAACTTAAATGAAGTGGTATAATTGGAATGTTTTGGTATCACTTTCTCTATCCCATACCACAGGTTTTAAGGGAAATGCTGGACAATGGGCTGCCCAGACATCTTCTGAACAGTGAGATGCTGGCCATCTGAACTGCTGCCTCTGCTGCTTCTGCCACCATTCTGTCCAAAGACTGTTTGTTGTTAGGGCATGTTTTTGGAAGTCAGTGCATCTTCTGGTTTGCAGGATAAAATATACTTGTTTCTAGGGCAAAGGTGACCTTGGTAACACATCTGAAGAGTATATGCATCACAATTTGACAATACAGACTTTTGCTCCTCTGAAAGGTGGTATTAGCCTACTGTATTTGAATTAGCAAAGTTCTGCTCTATCTATAATATTGACTGAGAGGTCATATTAAGGGTGCAAGAAGCTGAGCCTTCTCCCAAATGAACTGTTTTGAATTGGAGGAGATCTTATCAATGCTTATAAATATCTAAAGGGTGAATGTCAAGAGGATGGGGCCAGACTCTTGAGTGGTGCCCAACGACAGGACAAGGGGCAACAGGCACTAACTGGAACACAGGAGGCTCCATCTGAACATGAGGAAAAACTTCTTTACTTTGAGGGTGGCAGAGCCCTGGAACAGGCTGCCCAGAGGAGTTGTAGAATCTCCTCTGGAGACTTGTAAAACCCACCTGTATGTGTTCCTGTGCAACCTGCTGTAGGTGATCCTGCTTTAGCAGGGGAGATGATCTCCAGAGGTCCCTTCCCAACCGCTGCCATTCTGTGATTCTTTGGTGTGGGGAAATCAGCTAACACAACTGTAGATAAGGGAGCTGCATTGTACAGTTCTTGGTTTATATTACTCATCTCTCTGTTGGAGATGCACTTGCTCTAAATTTTAAAATGTGACTTGGCAAAATGGTTTTCTAGGATTAAGTTGGGTTTTTTTAAAAAAAACTTCTGTTTAAACTTTGCATTATTATTTTAACAATAAGTTTATATGAGGAATTAGTCTGTGCATAGCAAAGTTACATAAATGTTGTCATGTCCCTAAAAGTTGATGAAAGATAGATGCACACGCAGACCTGGTGTTTTAGATCGTATTTTTGAGTAATTGTTGCATTGTGTTTTTGAAAATTAATCCATGATCATATCTAGTAGTGTCTGACACACAGGCAAGGATTCTGAAGCATTTGATACCTACTCTCAGCCTCCAGTGATTGACACACATTGCACAACACCCCACCTGTTAGTGTGATGTGTGAAATTAGTAGAAGCAGGATTTTGATTATATTCCTAGCTTTTATGCGGTATTTAATCCTTAAATCTAAAAGCGTTTTTCTGTTTTCTTCGACTAGAAAAATGTGGAAATTGAGATAGAGGTGTGAAATTAATTTTCCTAGGATTATGTAGCTTGGTCGTTGCAGTGCCTGGAACAGTGTCTCCAGATCTTCAGCCTCCTGCTTCAATTTCTGTATTACTGTATGATGCTAAAGATTTTGCTGCTCCCATGTGTTGATCAGAAACGGCAGGATACATAAGAAGATACTTGACTTTTTATTGAACCTGTTTTTGATCTAGGTGTTTACTGTAGGACCAGGACAGTCTTTCCTGAAGGAACCAGCACATTAAATGTAGAGCTACTAGGAAAGATTGGTTTTTGTGTGGGCGGTCACCAAGCTGGATTAAAAACTTGTTAGACATTGCTCGGCATTGTGCATATGCATAGGGGATATAATGAATAATAGTAGAGCTACAGTAAATATCTAAATTTCTATGAAAAGTCAGGTTTTTCTGGTTTTGTTTCTTGAACAGAGTAAGAGTAAGTGGACTTAGTCATGTTTAACTTCTTAAAAACAGGAGAGTAAACTTGGTATTTGCTACAGTAACTGGAAGTAGAGCATTTTGGAGTTAATTATATGTTGTAGAGGTAAGATACAGTGTCTTGTGACAGCATATGAAAGCAGTGCAAGTTGAGAAATAGGCATTGGTGACTTATGATTAAATCTATATTTGTACTGTTGGTCTTATATATGAGTATTCAAATATCTCTGAAGAGGGAATGAACATTTTAAAACTATATTGAACAGGCCTTGAGTCTTTAGAAGCTTTTTTTTCTGATATAACTTATGTCCAGAGGTCACACTGAATGAAGAAAATGAAGAAATACTGTTCTCAAAAATGAGCTTGCCTTAAGAACAGAAATGGTTCTCCCTGTGTCAGCTGTTGTTGCTGTGTCTGCCAGTGTATAGAGAGTGCCTCAGTGTCTTGTGTTGAGTGTTTCCATTTTCAGTGGAGAAATGCTCTCATCTGGACTACAATTACTGAACAGATAGTACATTGGGCAAAGCTGAGGATCTAGCTTGACCTTAACTAGGTGAAGAGGCTAGTTTCAAACTGATTGACACAGCTTGTGACTTGTATCTCACAGGCATCTTGTTCATCTTCTGCTCCTTTTTGAGTTGATGTTCATTTAGTTACCTTGCTATAAGGGAATTCAGTCTTTTTCTGAAAAAGCAGTTAAGTGTTGGAGAGTCAATTCTTCAATTTTACATCCTGTCAGGCTTGCATTTCCAGTGGACATGCTGATCTTAGGACCTGCATAACTGAGAATCACTGAGTGGTTGTGGGTGGAAGAGACCTCTGGAGATCATTTGCTTCAACCCCTGTGCTCTAGCAGGGCCATCTGCAGCCAGTTGCCCAGGGAGTAGAGGAAGGGGGGGGGGACCCAGAAAGGGGGGAAAAAAAAATAAATAGAGAAAACAAATTGTTTTCCTTACAAGTCTGAGGGAGGGTCTCCTGCCTTTTATTTTGGTTCATACAGGGAGCAGTCATAGCTATGTATAACTCAAATATTAGCTGTTTTAATTTTGTAGCAGCTGGCATCAAGTACAAGATTTTTTTTTTTAATAGGCTCTGGTTTCAGTTTAACACTTACTGAGTAGGTATCACATAGCTTTATGTGAGTGAAGTTAACAGGATGTTGTCTATTGATAACAGAGATATCCTGTCCCTTTCCCCCAGCCTTCTCTGTCCCCCCTCCTTTTTTTTTTTCCAGCATGGAGTTTGGATGTGGGAGATCTGATGCTGCCTTCACTGAACAATGATTAACTGTCTGTGTTTAATAGACAGCAGCTGGATGATAGTAGCACTGAAAACTCAAACTGGGTAATGCTCACCTAATCACACAGGGAAATTTAGGCTTCAGTTTCAAATGACTGGGGAGGAGACCTCCCAGCAACCTTTAGTTTGGTTAGTATCACTTACAAGAAATGAATGATGTTGGGACAGAGGAAACTTAGTGTAGAAGATAAACTGAAAAACTTTTCCTTGGTGATGTGCAAGTTGCTCAGGCAGCATGACTTCTATTAGGTCTTTAAGCTGTAAAAGTTGTTTAGCTAACATAATTCCATTTTGGAGGCAAGAAGGTAGCCAACAGGATACAAGGTTACTTGATTTTTGTCTGCTAATTTATATGTATGTTTTATACAGAAAGCTGTGTGCAGCTGAGCTGCAGATGGAAGTAGTAGATGGAAGACCAAAGCCTTATCAAAATGATATAAATAGATAAAATGATATAAATAGATAAAAACAAAGAATATAATTTTCTGTCTTTCACCCATAGGGAATAATCATGGAAGCAACCTGTGGTCTAGATGTGCTTCGAGTGAGAGCATTGTTAATTAAATTTAGATTATGTAATAATATTGCCCTGAAGTCCTTCAGCGTAAGTGGTCTGTTCGTGTTGAAGGTGAATGTGGCCCTTACAAGGCTGTACTTCAAAACTCATCAGCCATGCAGATTTTTAAGCTGCAGGATTTAGTTATGCTTGGAAGAGCAGAATACAAATTTGCTAGGCTATAAATATAATAGAGTGAAAGACTGATGTTTTTAAAGCTCAGGATGTATTCTAATAGGTAAGACATGCTTCTTTTCTTGAGAAGTCTTTAATCAATTCAAGTCTCAAGCTCATGTGTACTTTTACTGATTTGAAATAACTGAAAAGATGATTTTGACCAGTCCTGTGTTTCTAGACTCCTAGGAATCTAGTTTGTCAGGTTGTGTTCTGAAGGGAAATAAACAAACCTTCAACAATGAAAGGTGATTAGTGAAAACTAGTTTTATGCCCGCTGATATAAGTAGTGGCTGCTGTCCACTAGGTTACAAATAGTGAGATTGTAGCCTCAGTGGTGCAATTTACCTTGACAAGCTTGTTAGTAAGAGGTGTATTTGTCAGTAAAATACTGAAAAGATGATTTTAAATTTAGGCAAGCAGATCTGGATGTAAATTTCTGGGATACTGCTCTTCCACTATGTCTTATTTCATGATCTTTATTAAGCTGGCAGGTATTTTAATTCCGTGTGGTTTTATTCCCGTATGGACTTTCTGTTTGTATTTGCTACAAGATGTTCTTCATTTCTGTCCAACATCTAGAGATTGTGTTATGAAGCAAGTGTGCACTTCTGCTATTTGTGCATGGACAGTTGTCAGATGTGTCTAGTTGAAGTCTCTATGTACATACACTGTATTAACGTGCTTGCTCATGGTGGGGGTTGTGTGTGTGCACATGTGTAGTTGTCTGTCAAATTTATTTTGCCACATTTAGAATTTTAAAGCAAATGGATAAACTGTTCTTTGGACAAATAATACATGTGTGGCAAGAACTAAGTGTTCTCCAGATGAGAATTTGTAACTTTAAATCCCATTCCTCATTAGATATTTGGTATTGGGTGTTGTAAAACTGATTACAGTGCTTCTAGACCACCTTAAAAATTTCCTGGAGTCAACATGTATGAAGGTTTTCTGAGTCAACATAGGAATAAAGCATTTCAGTTTAAGTTTTCTATTTAAAAAGAAAAAAAAAAAAGAAAAGAAATCCAGAGAATATTAGCCTTTGAAGATAAATAGGTAAAATCTCATATATTTGTTCTGTTTATTTTGTTTAATTTCCATAGAATATAAGTTCAGAATCACATTGTGTACCTTCTGATAATGAAAAGCCCTATTATTTTGAATAATCATGACTCCCAGTCTGTAGCTGGTATTGAATTAAGTTTTATATTCTTTAAAAATATGTGTCTATATTCCTTCTTGTCATAGTATTATATTCCGTTTTTTACTGTAAATGTTACATTTATGGTATTCAAAGTAAGGTGTTCTGTCAGGCGAAGTAAATTTTTAAGGCCTTGTGATGAAATATAAGTCTTCTAGCAGTAGGATGAAGTTCTAGTTTCGCACTTTGGAGGCTTCAGATGTTAGCACATCTGAATGACTTTGAAACTTTTAGTGGTTCCTTTAATACAGCCATCTCTTTCTTGAAAATTTCTCGTGGGTCAGTAAATAGATGATTTTATTGCCATTGCACCTCCTAGAACACTTTTGTTTTTTAAATCAGTAGCTCCTTCACTGACTTTGCTTGCTGTCTGAGCTATATGAGTAATCACCATGATTATCTGAAGGGCAGTCTTCTGAAAGGGTTTTCCACATAGGCCGCAGCAAGGGGATTAGTCTCGTAAGCAGCCTGCAAGGGTATGCCTGCCTTAAAACATGAGGTAAATTAAAACGATGAGGAGTCATCTGCATCTGTCACCACCATTCCCACTCTTGCTGGAGCGAGAGGCTGTGAGAGCGGGAGCCCCACTGAAGGGCTGGTTCAGCACCCGCAGCTGCAGAAAGACTGTATGTGTCCTTCCCTGAGGTGGTTTTGCATGCCATCCTTACATCCTCTCCAACATCTCCACAAGTGTTTTCCTTAAATTCATGTTTATGTATTTTCACTGTTTATTACACTTTGATGGCATTAGTGTTCTGGGCTTTGAAAAGCTTGTAGTCAGTTCATAGACTCCATAACAGTTACGCCTTTCAGCCTGGAGAGAAGGCCAGCTTTCATGAAACTGGAAAGTCTGCTTTGTGGACTCCAAAGTTAGGCCAAACAGCAGCACAGAGCAAGGCAGTTCAACAGCTTCTGCCATCAGAGTGGTCATACAGCTCAAAGAATGACTGTCCTCCTGTTTCTGCTGAAAATAGTAGGCAGGTCTGTACTTCACTGTAACAGCTGTTCAGCTCTATGTATAGTGCCAGTAAAAAGAAATATTTGTCATGGTCTGCTTCCCCCCCTGTGAGATGTTTGGATGAATTCTGCTAGCACAGCGTTCTGAACTGCATTTCAAATGCTGTTGACTAAATCTTGCCCTGACAGGGGAAGCCCCTTATTAGCTGTTACACAGTATGTGCTGAGCAGGAGCCCCTCCACAGAGCTTCCTCTCTCGCAGCAGACCAGCGAGACAAATGTCAATGGACTGCAGTGTATGGCAAGGTATTCAGGGTGCTATTGCATTAAAGAAGTCTTGCACAGAGAGGAATTTTGTAGGTTTCTAACTTTTTTTAAAAGAAATGATTAAGTTTCAATTAGTAAAAACACCTTTCCAAGACTTCTAAGTGTATTTTTTATCCCTGCCAACTGTAGTATAAAACTTAAACTTTCACAGCTTATAAACCTTTCACTCCTTTCATTTCTACAGTAGCTGTGTCTGTAAAGCTAGTTAGTTTTTGTCTGTGTCTATGAGGAAGTGTTACTGCAATTCTGTGACTGTATCCTGATCAGGATCTTTGTCAGGATCCAGTCAGGATCTTTGTGTCTTTGCCTTACTAGCGTATTGTTCTAGGCATCAGGCACACAACCAGTTGAATCTTCATAAATAAAGTCAGTCACTTCCAAAATGGATGCTTCTGTTTTACTTTTAAAGTTAAGGACATATTTTGCTGTATCTAGTGTTTAAAGCAAGTAAGAATTTTTGGAAACTGCGATACCTAACATTTGAAACATGCAGATAAAGACTAAGCTATTAATTTAGTTGAGAGTTCTCAGGAATGAGGTTAAGTTTATAATAGTAACTGACAAAGTGAAGTGAGGCTCTTGGGTATAATTATGTTTCCATACACAAACATTGGTTCAAAGTTGCTACATGCTCTTTGTTCTGATATTCTTCTATACTCTTCTTCTGATCTTAATTTTTTTTTAAATTTAAATTCATATGTATATTTTTCAGTAGCAGTAACCTGAGATCTTTACATGATCACCTAAAATGCCAATAGATATTTGTGCCTTGTAAAATTAAGGATGAAATTTTGGTATTGCATGATTTTTTATTTTTTTTTTCTTAGTTTGCTGTCAGTGTGGTACTACCAATCATGCATTTATTCCTAGTATTAATGAGTCATAAGATTCCTTACATAATTAAAATTTCCATTGAACCAAGAAAATTTAAAAGGATTATGGAATTGTAGAATAACAGAATAGTTGAGGTTGGGGGGAACCTCTGGAGGTTATCTGGTCCCACCTCCTGCTCAAGCAGGGCTGCCTACAGACAGTTGCCCGGCTCCATTTTCAAATGGCTTTTGAATGTCTCCAGGATGGCAGTCTGTGCCAGTGTGTAGTCACCCTCACAGGAAAGAAGTGCTTTCTGATGTTCAGAGGGAACCTCCTGTCTTTCAGTTTGTGCCTATTGCTTCTGTTCTTGTCAGTGGTCAGTTTCTGTAAATATATTAATATATTATTTTTGGTGAATCAAGCAAAACCACCATTCGATTAAAACAAAGATTGTTTTTAACTTAAAGTTGGACTGTCACTTGAAGAATGCGAGTTACGTCCAAAGCTTGAAGCACAAGCACTAGATGAAAGAGCCAGACTTAGAAGTTGGAACTCAAGTATAGTGGTCACCTTGTCAGGCCACCTTTAAGATTATACTAAATATATCAAAATATTAAAGGCACTAATATCGAAACTGGAGAAGACAGAACTTTTTCTTGGTTATTATCTGTTTCTATAGGAAGGACACAAATTCAGGATTAGTATTTATACAAACTTGTGACTGAATTTAAGAAAAGAGGTGGTCTTAAGCTCAAAACATTCAGTTGAGATGCAAGACAATGGCAGTAAGTTCCTTTGACTGTAGTGTGTTTTGGTTTTTTTCTTTGTTAACTAAAGTCTAAGCTGTAATGTAGTTGAAATACTCCATTCTATTTCTGTTTGTTTTCACAAATAGAGTCCTGCAAAGTCTGCTGTTACTCTTTACTTCAGTGAAAGACTCTGTGTCAGTATAACGTGAATTTTTAAAAGTATTATAACTAGTAAGGCTAGGACACAAAGTGTTTGAAATTTCAGAAAAATAAGGCTTGCTTCTTTAGCTGGCCCTAAGATTTGGTGCAAAAGATTGGAAATGTGTCCCGCTTCTTTCAGGAAAGGAGATAGTTACTTTTATTCTGGGGATCTGCATGACTTGATACCTCAAGACTGCTTTTGGATATATGCACTTGAATACAGTTTTCATTTACATCATGTTCAGTATTAGATATTATCATTGCATAGTATTTACATAGCCCAAATGTTTCTAAATAAATTCAGAATCCTTTAGTGTTCTGTATTTTACTTTTGCACTGTGTAATCTCAAAACTTTTTTCTGCCTATTGACTTTATCCGTTCCTGATTATTAAACTATTAATGTCTACTGTGGCATCTGTAAAACAGATCATGGTAGTGTCTGATTGCTTCAAAATAATAATTTTTATTCAGAGCATTCACATGAGGATTGCTGTTAGTAGGGAAATTAAAAGAGTAGCAGTGAAGGTAAGTGGCCATTAGTTTTGTTTGACTGAGATATGTCTCAGTTTCTATTGTCAACATTAAATCAGTCAGGAGTTTGATAGTCAGAGTTACATGTTTTGTGTATATCCTGTTTAGTCTTACCTGCTAAGCTAGATACTGTAAAGGCTCACAGTTGAAACAGCTTTTGTTAGTCTTAATTTTAGGTTAGTGACTTCAGAAGTGGTTGAGAAATCTCATCTTGAGCCCTCCCTTAATTTAGGGTGTTTTGTTTTCTGATGCAGGCATATTGGTAGAATGAGAAAAAAAACCCAAAACACCTTAACTCACACAAAGCCTTTTTCAAAGACTTGTTGAACTCAAGTGGAGTAATGTTTTAGCCTAAAAAGAGCTGGGTAGGTGTTTCTGGGAGCATATTTAATGTTCATCTTGCAGTTGAATTAGTGGAATTGGTTATAGAGCTCTGAGGTATGGTCTAAAGAATAGTTTTGTTTAGTGTATTGCTTAGCCAAATAGCAGAAAACCTGAATGTCAGAGTCTGTGGGTTTTTTTGGATGTACATCAGGAATGCCAGATAAGGAAGTATGAGAAACAGAAGGTGGTCTAGCTGCTTTAAGATGCATTTCTTTATTACAGTCATCTAAAACACAAGGAATTGTACAGTATGTTCTGAAATTCAGTTTTTATTGTATTGCCTGAGAGCAGAACTGGATCTTTATGTATAGCTATTGACTGCAGGAGGACATAATACTAATTTTATCCTATCTGTCTTTGTTGTATTCTGTATACTAACAGTACATTCAGTATTGCCACTGACAGACATCTTTGCTGCTGTTGGTGCTGCGGACTGCTGAGCAGTGTCCTCCTTTATTTCTCTCCTGTTTAGAGCAGTGCTTTGAAATTGTTTTCCAACCAGCTTTTCTCCAATGCTGAAGGAAACTTGTGAGGGAAACTTCAAGAAGCTTAAATAGTTAGATTTTTTATGATTGTTTGATACTGCACTATCTGTGCTTATATGGGCACAGCCAACTGTTACAGATTATTACTACTGGTATTACTAGATGCTTTGTCATGAAGTATTCCCCCTCTTTAACATCAAAGGGGAGGATAAATCTGGAAAATTAGTATAAAATACTTTGCCTAAATATGGAGAAGGAAAACTTTTTTCTGATATTGCTAACAAATGTGGTACATGCAGAGAGAATGCTTTCACTGTTTGAGACATGAAGTTTTTCACATGTATAATGACTGTTTTTAATAGCTTACTGGCTATCTTCTAAGAAATGTATTTAAAGTATGTTTGTGTAGGAGGTTCTATTTTTGTATGATCTGGCTTTTAATTTGTTAGGCAAAGAAATTTTCAGTGTTCCTCTTCTGTATTTGCTTACTGTTCACAAAAATCTCTTCATGCTTTTAGAAGAGAAACTAAAATCTTGAAAATAGTTCTAAAGGGGAAGAAAAGATTTCTCATTTGGATTAATAAAAAAATAATCTAGTCAAATAAAATAAATTGGGAAGAATAGATTAAATCCTGAAAATAGTGTCTTAAATAAAAATCCAAATAACCTTTCACCCTTTCTACAAAATTCTGAAAAGGGCTATGTTGTAGTAATAATCATCATCATAAACAAAAAGATCAGGCCTATTTGTTGGCCTTTGTTTTCTCCATTCTCTTGTCTTGCAAAAAATTCTCACTAGGGCATTATAAGGAAGAAGTTTTGAATTACTGATCAGTGTTTTTTTAAAATTACAATTAAAATACTTTGGAATTTTATAATTACCCAAAAAATTAATTGTAGCCAAAAGTGAGATGAAGCTGACATCATTCTATGTCTAAAGATGTAATTTGTCATGAAAACTAAGCATGATCCCAAAGGATGAAAATGTCAAACATGATGTCAGAAGTAGGCAAAAACAAATTCCAGACCTTGGAATTGTTCCTGGGAGAAAAATGCTTACTACTGTTGCCATAAATAATGGACTTAATAATTTTAGGGAAAGAAAATAATCAGAAAATATTTAGATTTCTTTGGATGTAGCATATAAATTAATGGATGGACAAACTGGGTAATGTTTCTGAGCTGCTCCCAGGAATGGCTGGGTTGACTACCACTGTGAGCTTTGAAATGTATAATCTGGGAAGGGGGGGGAGGGGGGGGAGGGGAAGAGAGAGAAAAAGCAAGTTATTTGTGGGAAAGAAAATTACATCTGTTGACTGTGTGAGGTACCCAAGAGATGTCATAATGATCTTAACATATTGTGAAATAACCTAACTGTTACAAAAATAGGTTTGGATTTGTCAGACTTTCCACGTCATGGCAAAAGCTGCTGCTTTAACATTTCTGTGACAAACTTGCAGTACTGCTTACACTAAAACAGATCTGGTTCGGATTTAATGAACATGCATGATATGTTCCATGTAGTGGAAAGTTCCTGTACTCTGTTAAGTGTATCTCCAGGCTAAATACATGATGTGATTTTATGGCAAACATGGCAGATTTTTGCTGACATTCCTTACACTGCAAAAGTATATGAATAGTACCAAAATATTTTGAGGAAATGTATTTAATTATGGTATTATTATATATGAGGTATATAGTACATAGCATATAATATTAGCATTACATATATAGTACTATGTGATATATTTCCTGTGTAATGAGGGAAGGCCATTACCAAAGGTATTTGTGATTCTATGTCCTGCTTGTTTTAGTGGTAAATTGAACATCTAACCCGGTATTCCTCAGCAAGTTGTGTTTGAGGTGTACAAATGCAAGGGAAATAAAATGGTTACTGATAGAAACTGTCAGAAAAGGGTGGGCTAGTTGAAAGTCTTTGCTTTAATTGATGTTTCCTTATTACTTTAATGAATATATGTTAGGCATTTCTTGAATATTTATGTATTAATCAAATTTAATAAACTTGTAGTAGTTTTCAATGCAAACAGATACATGATTATTCTTTACACTTTGGATGCTGGTGGTTTTCTCAAATTTCCTGCTAAGTAGTGAAGTAACAGAGACTCTTTGTTTTCCTGTTGATAGTTTATCATTCGTAGGAATTGTCACCAGTAGCCTGATGTTTTTACTGCCTTGGCTTGTTTTAAAAGGGAGTAGAAACACTCAGTGCTATGATGGGGAAAAACTTAGTGAAACAAGTGTTACAGTTAATGCATAATAACATATTTTAAGAGTGATGATAGTACTATGACTAGTTTGCACAAACTTTACAAAGTATTCTGGGGAGTCCCCTTGTCCAGAAAAGTTTCCTTCTTAATTGAAGAAAGAAGTAAGTAGTTTTCTCAATCAAATTTTGGCAAAACAGTTACAAAACTCTTAAAATAAGCACGTGCACAAATAAGAAGCTTTCTAATGCTAATAAAAAGTTTAGTGCTCTGGGTAAAAAAAAATTTCTCTCTTTATGGTATGATTTTAAAGCACTTGGGGTGTGGTTGGCTTATTAAACAGTTTATTTGCAAACCTCCAAATCTACCAAAAACAGATGCAGACAAGGAACAAGTTCAGCCATGTCAAGATATCATCGCTGTAAAGCAGTGACATTAGCAATAAATGAAGCATTTTCAATAGTGAGTATAAACAATCAATGACTGGACTGTGTTGACTTTTTACAGTTTTCTTCCTGTCCTTCCCACTCTAACCTCCTAGTACAGTCATAAATGTATGTGAACCATGAGCTGATGTTATGTTACATCTCAGGAAGAAGAGTAAATTTCCAGTCAGTGTTTGGTACCCTGCCAAACAGTATTGCTACACAGCTTTAATCTGTGTTTAAGCAGTAGCAATAGTCTTGGTAGATTTACTTGAGTCACAGAAGTGAGTTAATTAACCTAACTTGGATTAATTATTTCACAGATTTAATGAGGTGAGCAGACAATGGAATTATATACTCTGTACAGTCTTTCATATTTAATTTGTCATCTAATTTGGCTAAAATGAGAGCAAAGATCTTCAGCTTGAAGTATTTTGCATAGGAAAAAAAAAAAAAAAGCAGAAATATTCAAGTAGTTTCAACCATTCAAACCTTCCTTGGAAGAACAACTATTTGTAGAGGCAGTACATTGCTAGCATTTCTTAAGGTCTTAACATTTCTAAACATTCATTAGAACAAATAATATCAATATTTGTGAGTGTCTGTTTGTACTTCATAGTAAATGAGGAAAAGCATGTTTAGAATCATTGAAGCTCAGGTGTTCTGGGTAAGAACTGTGAGCCCTGGGTGTGAAGCAATTGGGGTCTAATTTGGAAGGCCACTTTTGATACTATGTTTACTAAAATAGTTAAGCAACAGAGGCAATATTGTATATTAATGTAAAGTTTTAATCCTATCTAATGTGGTGCAACTTGTGTTCATTGCTATAAAACTTTTCATGGGTACTTTTAAACTTAGGATATGACTAAAAGTTCTCACAGGTTTTTTTCAAGTGAACTATCATACTTATGGCTCCAAAGGACTGTTTTAAAAAAATTTGTATTCTTTGTGCACAATTATGTGCTTACAGAATGTATAGTGTACTGTTTCTGCTTATGTGCTGTCTACTGTTTCACAATATAATTAATCAGTATTTCGAAAGCAAAACTAAGTGGTGGTCATTCATGTGTTAAGAGAGGTTTTGCTATTGTGTGATTGAAGTTGTGGACATTTCTGAGAGCATACCTGACTTCTTGGTCATTGTATTGCAATGAAGAAGTAAACTTAGGGCAATTATTTTTGCTTCTAGAGGAGATAACTAGTTAATACAACAGTGGCAGAGAGGTGGAAACAACTTAGGGAAAACTTACTCTCCAAATGGTACAGAGTCTGTAAAGTTATAACCAATAATACAATAATTGAAATTATTATTGGAAAAATATTCAAAATATTGGCAGAGGTAGAGAATGTTTCCTTACCAAAGAGTTTGAACAAAGAGGACTTAATTAAAGTTAGCAACTGTTTTATCTCATTTGTGTAACTTTTGTCAGTGCCCTTTCTGGTGTGTATTATCTCCTCGTCTGTTTGCCCAGCCCATTCTGTCAGATTGTGTAACCCTTCCTCATGCCAATGAGCAAGCCTTCATTCTGGGGGGTCTATAAACTAATTCTATCATTAACTGCTTCTTGGTTGCAAAATACAGTCCTTAATTTGTAATTTATAAATACTTTCCCTGCTTTTCTGTTTACTTGGTGACTGTCAAGCTGCACAGCAGGGTAGCAAAAAATAACCATGTAACTTATGTGGCTTTGTAATTAACTGGCTCTGATTCTGCTTGTTTGCACTTCAGCAAAGTGGAAGGATAATTATCCCTTTGAAGCGAAGTTCTATGATGTTTTGATTGAACTTTTGCTTTTTTTTTTTATAAGGTCTGTGGTCATTATCATTGAATGAGAACTAATCTGGCAGCATGTTTGCAGATGTAGTCAGTACCTGCCTTGCTCAGGAGAGGCTGTGCACTGATACAGCAGACCTGGTTTAGTGGTTACATTTCACTAGTGCCACTGTAGAGGACAGAAAAAGAGCAGCTTTGGGTATCTTGTGGTCTGTTATCCCTACTGTTCAGTTTCATAGTGGTCAGACTGGGGTCTGGGCCTTATTTTTTGCAGCATCTATAGAGAAAGTGGGTGTGTAGAGCAGAAAAGTTTCAGAGCTGTTTTGATAATGGTCCTGACTCAGGTGGTTTTCCTTGCCTTCAGATTTCATTACAACTTTCTTTGAGCTCAAGCCAAGCCACAAAACCATGCTTGGGCTTTCTGCCCATTTCAGATTTCACCTCAATAATGTTAAATTTCAACAAAATTTTGTAGATGCCAAACAGATTTTGCTTTATAAGTAGAATGGGAAAATGAAAATATATGAAACATATTTTAAATATATGAAATGAAAACTTAAATTTTTTTTAGATAAAATAACAGGTAAAGCTATCAAGAATAGGCTTAGCTGTTAAAGAACTTGAAGCTTTTTTAGCAAATACGTGGGGAAGGATCCAAGTAATGTGAGCGATATGCTGTGCTAGTGTTAGACCAAGAATAGTTATTTCATTTACTGAAGGGTCTTTGCAAACGTGTGAGCATTTACTTCTGCCACAACAAATGGTTTGCATGAAGTTCTGTACTGAAAGGTGAGGAAAAGCTTGTAGGGAGAGTATCAGAACTTCACTTTTTTTTAAACTGCTATGCAAGTATCAGTGGTGTGGTCTGTTCCAAGGGCCTGGAATACCTGGGTTTTGGCCTCCATCTAGTTTCATACCAGCCTCTTGGACCACTTTGGGTAAACTCGCTTTGAATTCCTGTTGCTCATTTTCCTGTTTATAAAGTAATGATCCTGGAAGTGCTACGTTTGTAAATTTTTCAGGGTATACTGACAGAAAGAACTAGCTCTTCATAGTATGACCTTTCATTTGTTGAATATAAACATGGTATGGATAACCATGGAACATAATATGCATTGTACTAGTTGATTTTTATCTAGAGACTGTGATTTCCAATTGCTCCATTTGCAGTATTTATTTACAAATAGTTACATGTTTCTTTTTTAAAGCAGCTAAATGAGATGCATGTCTTTAGGGTTAGATGGAAATTAAAAGGACTTCATGGGCTTGTGTTTTTATAGATCACATACAGTAGTACTTTCCTAGAATAAAAATAAAGTAATAATTAGGACATGCAAACTTGTTTCATTTTTTAAATATTCCATCTCCTGTTGCAAACTGAAAATGCATTGGGAATTTTTTATCAACTCTGGATGCAAAATGTCTACTTAAAGTAAACTTGAGTAAAATTGCCTTCAGTATCGTGTGGTGTAGGATAATCTTATACCACTTTGCCAAAATGATTCTGCTTCTGATGATGCTGATTTCATTCCTGTTCAGGGATGAAGAAATCAGAAAGAGACTTCTAAACTTTTTCTCATGATAAGCAAAGGGAGTGGGTGAGATGGAATGTTGAACCTTTTGCTTGTGAGGGTTGGGGGTTTTTTTTGGTTTTTTTTTTTTGTGGGTTTTGGTTTTTTTTGTGTGTGTGTTTTTTTGGGGTGTTTTTTTTGGTTTTTTTTTGGTTTTTTTCCCGACAGGAAGGGAAGAGAGTGGGAAATGGTATTCGGGTGGGGACTATGTATTTTCAGTACCTCTGTTCAGAGGTGAGATAAAGCTTCCAAGCAGTTTTCCATTTGTTGTGTATGGGAGTTTTTAAAAATTGTTAGACTCTATACACAGTTGAAGAATTGCATCTCATCGAAAATTCCCTAACCATCAGGTTTTCAGTTTGATTAGTGTTCTTAGTCACTTTGTCTCCACTCTCTGCTATTTATGAAAAGCAAAAACAATAATTAAAACCCTCAATATTCTCTATGTATTCTCTGCTTAGTGAAGGTGAACTCTGGAACTTTCCTGTTTGATGCATAATTGCTCAGTCATTTGTGTAAGACAAGTGCCAACCCTTCCTTACTCAGAGTGTAAATAACCCACCTTAAGATGCACAAGAATACGCACACAGTGTTAGAAGAACTCCAGTCTTGATTAATGAAAGTTGAAAAGACAGCTAGGTATTCTTTGCTTCAATTCTAATGATCCAGAAGGGGGTGGAAGTTACAGTTTTCTACTCTACTTGATGGTTACGGAAGTGAATTATAGGCAGATATTATGGTATTAGTGCAAGCAACAGTAGAAAGACAGGAAAATAACCAAGATCTTTTTTAAATCTTAATATAAGAGAAGGAGATTTGCTTTCTGTGACTTGATAACTCTCCAAAAACATTTAAAGCATAATACTGGTTTTGGCACTTAAGAAGTATCTATACAGATCTGTACATCATATGGCTTTAGACTGGCCAATTAGTCCTTGCAAGCCTTCCTCCTCTGTTACTTCAGGTAGCTCTTTGCATATGTCCTAACTGGTTTCTGCTTTCTATTTTCATTTGCCACTTTCAGTTGTCAGTGTCACATGCAATGGATGCACAGTAATTAAGTGCCAGCCATGTGTTTTTTTTTGTTTTTCGAGCTGTAAGAAAATGCAGTCAAGTTCCCCTCTCCCCCTCCAAAAAAAAAAAAAAAAAGAAAAAAAAATTCCAACTGTCTGCATTTCAACACCCGCTGTAAGAGAGGAGCACGTCAGTGAATTTGAATAGAGAGGAAAAATCCATCCCAAACATAGATTTTTACAGGAAAATCTCTCCTCTGTGAAAAAGGCCTTTAAATGGAAAGAACTGGCGCTAACCAGAAATGGCTAGAGTGGCTCTAACTAAGCATGTGTCAAAATTTCCACTGGATACCTCTGTTTTGAGAGGTTTTGCAACATGGTAGTAAAATTGCAGGGGAAAACAATTTGCTCATATTTTAGTTGTGGAAAAAAAAAAAAAGAAAAAGGGGACAGATAATTCGGTGTTCTGATTCTTATATTGAATAAGACAACTACAATGCCAAAGACTGCAACAACCCCCATCCCCCACCACAAAAAAAAAAAAACCCTAAACCAACCACCCCATAAAATAGACCTTTATTTTTGGTCAGATCTCTTGTTGGACTATTACCTCATTTCCCTAACCTCCCCTGAAATTCTTCTGTTGGAAGCTGAGGGCAGGAGGAGGAGAAGAAAAGTATTATTTGTCTAGAGAAATTAGTCCTTGCTCTGCTCTACCTCCCTTTGCTGACTCAGCTTGTTGAGCTGTGTGACAGCTATGGGACGGACAGCACTGGTGAAGGGGACTCTCAGCACATGCAAGGGTAGGGAGTGGTGCACGTGAGGAGGAACATTGAGAAGCGACCCGTTTAGCATCAGCTTGGACTTCAGAGGAGCTGAATTATGAAACTGCACTTCAAAGTAGAATTACATTAAGTGATTTCCGGTATGGCATATGCAAAAACAAAGCTGCAGCTAGATTTCAACGTTCTGTTTTGAAACTTTAATAATACCACCAATCATTCTTGAAAGAATCATTATGTAGAGTTTGGATGTATTTTTCTGGTGGTTTTGTAAAGTTTCTCCATGCAGAAATCTGTCTAGCAATTGTACACTTAATTTTCATGTAGGGTGTGTCATCTCCTACCAGCTCACATTCTGACCCTGTTGAAATGGATAGAAAATGCAGGGGCAACTAATTTTCAGTATCAAAACCGTTGTTGATTTTTAAATAGGAAAATTTGGCAAAGGATGTTCACCAGTAAGGAAATTCAACACAACTCTCACTTTTGGGAAGTTCTTTGATTTTGTCACTTTCAAAGGGCATGTTTTTCCCTAATAGTTTCATCTGAGCACATCTCTTGCATTTTATGTGAGAGAGTTCAGTTACAGTAGGTAAAAAAAGTCCACAATTTAAAATAAGAAGAGAATCTTCTGAGTTTTTCTACCAAGCGGTCTCAACAAATGTTGGCGAGCAGAAGAAGAAACAGCTAACAATACTTTAAGGTTGCTTTCATCCTACAGGTAATCTTAGAGTATTTAGCATTGTTCCTTAGCATTTGGGTTATGTTCTTTTTTATATTATTATTTTTATTTTTTTAAATATTAAGTTCAACTATAAACAAAATATGAAACTTTGTAAGTACAGGCAAAGGATAAATTATTTCCAGCAAACCCTCGTGGTTTTATATTTGACTACATATTACCACCTTTCCTGTAAAAACAATGGGAATTCAAGCTGACTTCATGAAGTTTGACATTTCTCCCTTTTTAGGCTAGGAACTGGTCTGGCTTGATTTAGAGCAAAATTTAATGCCGTATAAATCCGAGAATATCTCAACCTTTATCAAAACCTGATGTTTTCCTTCTGGTTTTGATATTCTCATGCATAACATCTGATTACTTTAGATAAAAACTACAGATGTAATTGTATTTATAGTTCTGTATATTTGTGTCATAGTTACATTCTGAGATAATGTGATTTTTTCAACAGATGCAGAACTGGCTTTCTGCTTTTCAGAGTGAATATTCTATAAAATTTCTAGTACGTTTTTACTGGAAAAGGTGCATGCCAAATAGTTTCTTGCTCTCTGTTTAAAAACATAGTCTGTTCTTCCCTTACTCTTTTTTTTTTCTTGCTTTCCATTGCTGAAATGTTTTCTTCAACAAAAACAATCATTACAGAAGTTTGGGTTTCAATCATAACTAACTTTTTTTATAGTTTAGTTCAGATATCTTAACGCTTCCTTTTTAACTGATCAGGAACGTAGGCATTTGCTGAGGTTCACTGTCATCTGTGAGCCTTCAGTGTGTTCCTGAGTTAGATCCCTCATTACCAGTTTTCTCTGTATTCCATTTACATTCTTTAACTGGTGACCATTTTTGTGCTCATGAATAAAATGGGCTAACACTCATTGTGTGATTTTCAGGGGTAATGGTGTGATATGATATGTATGTCTAGAAGAACATGCCTTTCTCTCAAGTCAAGGAGACCTGATCCAAATGGCCTTCTGGGAGCAGTCGTTCATGGTACTTGGGTGTTGTGTGGCAGAATGCTCATCGGCCTAGGCCAAAGTCATGTCAAGGCACCTGTGCGCGGAGAAACTATGGGTCACGCAGCTGGAAGC
Organism: Todiramphus chloris collaris; assembly: GCA_025345505.1. Classification (NCBI taxonomy): domain Eukaryota; kingdom Metazoa; phylum Chordata; class Aves; order Coraciiformes; family Alcedinidae; genus Todiramphus; species Todiramphus chloris. Next base: position 30,310,250 of record JANVCC010000017.1, read on the forward strand.
ACTCATGCTCTGGCCTGGTTTTCATTCTTAATACCTATAGCCAGTGTAGTCAGGGCTGTTGAACACTTGCTAGAAATGTATCTCTGCTGCCCTAACTTTTTCCTCAAATCAAGGAAGCAAGCATTGGCCATATATCTGCTATAGAATATAGCAAAAAATGTTCAAAATGTTCATCTTAACACCCTGCTTAAAACAACTTCAGGCACCCTGTTGGTGACATGTTGCAGTGCAGAGGCTCATTAACCCCTTAATTAAGTTGTTTTTTTAAGCTGTCTTCTGTGAATGAAGGAGCAAAGGCTCTTTGTGCCAATTTTAGGGCTTGAGCGGAGCACTCCCCAAGCTGTGATGATGTTTGTAGGTGGTGGCAGTGATGGAACAGCTGCCGGATCCTGCTTTTTTTTTTTTTTTTTTGCTTTGGTAATGCAGAGCAAGAGAATGGCTTACAGTTGGTGCAAGGGAAGGCTTCTCATTCCTGTGGGCGCAGAATGTGTAGTCTGATGCAGGGTATGTAAATGTATTACTGGTACCTGATTGTAACATGTCATGCACCTAAGAAGTCATAATAGAAAGGGAAGAGTGGAGCTGAGGGCAGCAGTCAACAACAATGTTTAAGCCCTAGCGTCTGAACAAACACATGTCCAGTTCAGGGTTTTTTATGGTGTTGGAGAGGAAGTGGCCTGCTGTAGTCATCTGCAGCCCTTTCAGCTAATTACATAGATATATATGTATGTAGAGGGGGGGTGTGTGTATATACACATGCACAAACATCCTCTGATACATATGTGTATATATGTGTGTATGTATATCTCAATATGCTCTGATAGCAAAAGGCATACAGAAAATGTTTACTGGTTATATAGATAGCTGATACTTCACTCCTACTCATAGCTGAAAAACACATTTCAAGTCAACTGAATAAATGTTAAAATGATTGTAAGTAATCTAAAGAAAATACTAAAGGGCAGAGGTGAATGTGGTAGGTCAGGAAGATAATATAAAGTTAGAAACAGAAGAAAATGTTATTTTCTATACATATTTTATATGTATAGAAAATATATAATGTGTTAATGTGACATTTTCCACACAATTTACCTCATAGAAACAGCATGCTGTTCTTATGACATGGGTTGCGGGCAAATCCCACCATATATTGCTATATTCTTGGTATTATGACTTATATGAATTTGGAAAGAAAGGATCACCACCTCCTTTGTAATGAAGGATAACCAATATAGCAGTCTTTTGTTCTCTGTTGAAGAGATTTTTTTTTTTTTTTTTGCCAAGCTGCCAGTCTTCACAGGACAACTGATGGTGGGAAGGGGCAGTACCTGTCCCCTGAGGGTATCCCAGAACACACACACTGGTTCTGATGGAGTTTCAGGAAGCCATGTCCCTTCCCTTACCCTGAGCTGAAACTTTCAGACAAAGAGAAAACTAATCCCAGGAAACCTGTATTAACAGTGAAGGATTGGATAAGGGAATCATTCAGTTGAAGACATTAAATATTTTGTGGTTGTAAGGGAGGGCACAGACTGATTTAGATCCTCAGACCATTCTCTATTTGCCCTTTCTGGAGAACTGCATCTCTGATACCGAGTTTTGTCGGTTTAGAATTGTTGACATCTGAGCAAGCTATCTGTACGGAGATGTCCACCTAAAATCAAAAGTTTCTTACATGTTTTTGGCTTTCCTGTCACTATCTTTAGAGGGACCTTGTTAGTTTTTCAGTTGATTATAGTGGAAGCTAATAATTATAAAAGGCAGTAGTTAAGGATTATTAAGTAGGATAAGGATTTATTACTTGTCAGAAGACAGATAATAAACTGAGGAGTGATACTACTTGTGACCTCTTCATTTTTAATCCCTGCTGTGTGAGAGATACACCGGGGCAAGACTTCAGTAGATAGTGTTGGGTGTCCCAGGCTGTGACTATTCATGAAAGAGGATTTCTGGGGTTTGAATCTACATATATGGCTTCGCCCTTGAGACAGGAGGTTAGGGGTGCTAATGAAACCGATGGAAAGTTGATGTGAGATAGTTACTTCACACAGTGCTCTAGTAGAGGCAGGGTGCCTCCAGAGAAGTTCTTTGTTAGACAAAATCAACAATATAATCCATGCCTGAGGTTGACCTCTGATTCATCTCAGTTAGATTAGGGGTCTGTGTTTGGATTAGGAATTCATAATAGAAAACTAATGCAAATTAACTTATGGATACAAGGCACACTCTTTCATCATTGAAGATGAAGCCTTTGTCCCTTAGCACTTAACCAGTCAGACTCACAGATGTTGTGGCTTCCTTTAAAATAGTGTCGCTTTGAGTTCTGGATCTGGGAATAAGTCCTTGCAGTGTTGATCATCCTTGCATCAAAATATGTTGATGTTTGTAATCTGTTATTGTAGCAAGTCACATAGCGGTTTATCTTCTGTGCTTTTCCATTATTTCAGGAGTTTCCTGAATTTGTAGTTTGAAAGGGTCTTTTTGGTTAAGGTAGAGACAGATGAGTATCACATACCATAAATTTTTATAAAGGTCCCTTTACAGTGATTTCCTTAGAAATACTTACCTGAAACTTTCACACATTTTCATTTGTTGAACAAAAATAATTGTTGGATTTGTTTTAACAGAGGAAGTAGAGGAAAATTTCTTTTATCTGAAGTGGAAATATTTTCAGTTCCACAGGTTTGCAAAGTACTGCTGCTCAGAAGTAGTAAAGTGTCAACAGGGCTGTAATAAAAAAGGTACTCTGATAATGATTCTTGAAACAAAGCGTAAATGTTTACAAATTTCTTAATTTTTTAAATCAAGAGAAATCTTTCAGTGACATTCCTAATATTCAGGAGAAAGTATAATTTCAGGTCAAAGGAATTTAGAAGGAATTATGTGCTGGTTTTTATCCACCACCCCCCTCCCCCCCACCCCCCCCTTTTTTCCCCTCCCCTCAATGGGCCTTGCTTCATGGTTTTCAAAAATACATACATAGCGAGCCAGGTGGAATTTAGGCCATCTGAATATAGCACCAGATTTACAGTGGGATGAACTTTGTTTTCAGCCAAGACTTGTTTACAGGAGAATCCATTGAGGTCTATGAATTGACTGTGAAATTACTTCAGTACAGCTTGAAAGCGGGCTTAAGTTTCCCATGTACAAATGGAATGGATGTTTTTATTGAAGGCTTCCAGGATCTCCCCCTCCAGCTCCCCACACACAGCCTGGATGATAAAAATACCCATTGTAAGTACTTAAATACCCATTGTAGAGGGTTGGCTATGGACTGCATGAGGAAGAAATGGTGGTATGTGGTTATGGCATTAAACATGTTGGCTGTGAGTCCCAGGGAAGCTGCACCTGTGCACTTCTTTGCAGCTGTACAAAGTTGGAATAGGTGAAGTTTGGCACTTGGTGCTTAATTTGCACAGGTGCAAGCGTGGAAAGTAGAACTTCCCATGATATACTCAAGTGCCCGGCCTGCAGCAAGATGTCTGAGACCTCCCAGCACCTGCTCAGAAGGTCACACCTGTTTCACAGAGATCCTCTGCAATGTTAATGTTCTCTGTTTTGACTGGTTAAACTTTATAGTTGACTCAGCCTTCTTCCGCAGGAGAAGTGATCCCTCTCTTGAGCATATTCCTATCGCTTCATCTCCACTCAAAACTGCCATTAAGTGATCTGAGAGTTTAGATTAGCTATGATTTATTTAGCATTGCTCTTTCTTCCAAAAGGAGCTCTGTTGTCCCAGTGGCATTTTGCTTAAACATGCTATTAAAAGCATTTAAGTGAAGCTGGAGTAGACTATTCAGAATTAAATTCTTTGAAAACACTTTCTTTCCACAGTTATGATTCTTTGAGTAAATATTGCAAGTTGAAATTGCTGCTTAGCACAATCTCAATTCAAAATTATTTACATTGCTCCTAACAAGAGCAAGGGCTTGCTTTTGGAAATGAATAGCTTTCATATTCTCCAAGAGAATGATGTACAGCTAGTGTGAGTTGTTCATGAACTGCTCAGTGTTAGTGCACTGTTGCTGTTACTTCTCGACTCCGTGCAGCCAGACTGTGGAAAGATTACAAGGAAGAAAAATCAAATTGAGAGGTTTTTCTTCACGTACTTATATATTTTGACTGGAATATTTTTTTCAAATATACTGAGGTTTTAATTAACTATTGAAATCAAAACTTACTCTGCTGTGTTAGGGATGGACTTCCTGTTACTAACAAGTGAGCCTGTTGTGAATCATACGTGCAATTAAAGTGAGTAAAGTTGGAGGAAAATATGAACTATCAAGTTCCAAAGGAAGAATCAGAAACGTATATTTTCCACTTTTTATTTCTACCTTTTTATCCTTCTCTCATTTTTCAGCTTTCAGAGGGTTTTATAGTATATGCCTTTACTCCCCACTGTTTCATGTCCTTTTCAATTCCTCCTGCCATTTTTCTCACAATACCTTCTCTAGGTCTCATTACGTTTTAACTAACATCACTTATGACAAAAGAAAAGCTTCTTCTGGCTTCCTAATCTTTTAATATTCTGGACTTAAGCGATGAGTCACCATGACATGTCATCTAGGCCTTTTGATCCTCAGGCTCTTTGGAGAAGTATTTGGGAACTTTATATTTTCAGGGTATTAACATATGAAGTACGGTTCTTTTCCTTTCCAAATGTGCACTGTGGTCTGGTGGGATTTAGACTGGTATGAGAGTGCATGAGTGCAACACACTGGATGTTTCATGTTTTACTTCACCCTTTTCCATGGCTGAGCATTTTGTAAGAGACACTAGTTTATCTTCCATACTAAAGAGGGGGCTCTCCCTTATGGAGATGTGGAATGTGGCTTGGTGGGTGGGAAGCAAGTAGCCCCAGGAAAACTATTTGGCCTTTGCCTCTTCTCTTCCCCCCTTCCTGTCTGTCTGTCACTGTTTTTCCTCTTTCTTCTCTGGGAGCCAGATGGAAAATTTACTTTCAACCATTAGGGAATAGGAGGAGTAAAGTAGTACTGTGGGACTTCAGATGGAAACTGGTGTACAGGGCCTTGCTTTTTTTTCTGGGAAGCTGGCAAGGGCCGTGGCACACTGTGTGAGGACTTGGGACACAAAAACTCTCTGGAGCGCTGGTTTGGTTAGTGGTTTTTGCTGGTTCAGTTTGAGATGATGTTAAAGTTGGCTGAACAATCTTTTTTAGTGTACATCTGTGTAGACAGCTGTAATAGGTTGTATTTTGGTAATGATTTTTTCCATTCTATTTAGCAGATAATCTTTTTGTAATTTGCTTGATGATAAGATCAAATGATAGCTATTGATCACAAATATTAGTTACAGTAACTCAGATATGACTTACAACAGCAATAGTATGTATGCCAGCCAGTTCATGTCAGATGTCACTTCTGTGGAATGAAAACTGCTAGTATAAGTGAAAGTGGTTTTCAGCACCACTTGATGCCACACCAAGTGGAGCTCTTTGTCATGGCTATTTTGAACCATGCCAAACCTCAGCGGGCCATCTGCCATTGTAGCTGAAGCTCTGAGCTTCACAGAGATGCGAGGAATGCACTTCTATTTTTTAAATTTTATTTCTCTTCACATCTAAACAGTCTTCCTATTATTCATAGTACAAAGTGGCAATTAAATACATGGTACGCTTTGGGATTTAATGCTCCTTTCCTATACCAACATAGCTATCTGAAAACCAGCAGGGGAAATATGTTTTTGACTGTGAATATTTAGTTCAGCGGATCTTTAGAACATATATATTAAAAAAAAAAACCCCAAACTAGCTACAGCATGCAAGTATTTGGAGAAATGGAATTGTTAGGTCTACAGACTAAACCAAACTAAAGATAGTATATACAATTTCATATAATCTTAATATAAGTATTTTCAGGTGTCGAGAATTTGCCCGAATATGTATTGCAGTAATTTTAAGATGACTCGTGAAGAAAGAGTGATTAGAAACTTACAGCTGGATTTCTTAGTACCCAGAGATTTTGTCTTGTTGTGTTTTTGTTGGTTTTTGTTTTTAACTTAAGATGTGAATTCTGTCTGCTGTTTTATCTTTGGTAGGAAGAGCTGAAAAGCTTCACTGTTTGACAGAAGAATACTATTGTCTTCAGTTTTACGTCCTTTTTTCAAAGCAGCTTGTTTTCAGAGGCTGGTTTGTTGTTCCAGGAATCCATAATCACAGAAAGTGTTTACTTTTGCAAGTAGCAAAGTAAACCACATTGCTAGGCAGATCTGCACAAGTGTTTAGTCTCAGGAGAATAAAAATTGGATGTGACTTCATGCCTTAAAAAAAAAAATACTGCTGCGAATTTTAGTTTTATTTTCTTTCCAGTTATGATTGTATTCCTTTGTATTGTATTAATAGCTTGCATGTGATAGGATTTATCAGTAAAATGTACAGATTTTCACATTGCCACTCAGAATTTTGATGTTTCCACTTCAGCTGTGGTATAGTAACCTTTTCTCATCCTCTTTGGACTCTTGCCCTCTGTGAGCCTCTTGAACTAATTTTAGAAATGCTATCTTACATGTCTTTCACTATTAAAGTTGATTATCTTGGAAGACATCTGTGATTTGACTTCTCCATCAGCTCTCTTAACACTACTCCTCCAATTCTGGCAAGTACCCTTCTAGGCTCTTGATGCATCTGTCATTTTAAAGCATAGAGTAGTGCTCTGCTCCTGAATGACCCTGGTACTTCTCTGGATTTTTGCCTGAAGCAGTGTTGCACCATCGCCTGCTCTTTCCTGCTGCCAGACTTTTCCAGGCCACCCTCCTGATACAATCTGAATTTTGGGCAACTTCAGTTTTTCAGTCCCAATTATGGGGGTGAAAAAGAATGGTTGTCAAGTTGTAGGATGCTTCCATTCACCGAGACATCACAAATTAATTTATAAGGTATTAAACATTTTGTGCAAGCAAATTGTATGAGAAGTGAAGAATGTATCTATGTTGTTCTTAATTGCTTAAATTCCTAAGACAGATCCTTAAAGTGAACTGGTGTGGTCATTCTTGTTTGCCATGGTGAGCGTAAATGAGGCAAACATGCATAACATAGTGCATTCCTCTAGTACTCTCCCAGCCTTTGGCTGTTTTTAGCTCAGGGATTTCCTGAGCCTGTTGTGCTTTGTTACTCTAGTAACCTTCAGTGAAGCCTCTCTTCCTGCTGTTTTTCCAGTCTCCTCCCAAGTCTTTTTAAACTTGCTTCCACAGTATCCTTAGACAACTTCTGTGGATCAGAGATTTTTTTTGAGCTTGCTTCCCGTCGGCTTCATTTAGTGTTTACTGTCGGTCCCAATCCATCTTCCTTATGCCACACACAATTTGTAGACCTCTGACAGATTTCTGTGGTTACTTGTCCAAGGTGAAGAGTCTCAGCATACTCAGGTCTTCTTCAGTTTGAATCCATTTCTTGCCTTTGATAATCCTTGCTGGGTTTTTTGATGTATCACATATATATCTGGTTCTTAGATATCTGTTCTTATATATCTGGTTTGATAAGAGGTGATTGTGATTCTGTATGGTGACATAATTATGTTTTCAGTTTTGTTCTCTGTTCCTTTGCTAATAATTCCTAATATTTGATTTGTGGTTTTATTGTTGATGAGCGCTGAGCTGATATTATGATGGAATTGCCTATCATAATCCAAAGTCTTGCTCCTGATTGGCAATGGTCAGCTCAGAGCGTGCCCTTTTGTAGATCACATCAAGATTATTTTTTCAAATACATCATTTTACCTTCATTTATATTGAACTTCAGCGGACATTTCTGTCGTTCAGTCACTATGCAGCTATTTGCAGTTATCTGTCAGTTTTTGAGTAGCTTTATGTAATCAGCAAATTTTGTCACCTTGCTGTGTGCTGCTTTCCTGAGAATGTGCTCAACAGAGCAGATACCTGTATAACTCGGTTGGTACATTCCCCTATTTTGAGCCTAAACCCTTAATGACTACATGCTCTGCTTCCAGTTTTTTTAGCCCAACTATTTATTCATGCCAGACCATCCCTTAGGCCATGACTGTGTAGCTTTCTTTAAAATGTTTGATTTTTCTCCCATATTGAAATGTCCACATGCAAAAACAGCACCACTGGTTAAAAGCAGTGGGGGGGATGATCTATGTTTATAAATGTAGTCATTGAAATAAAATAAGCTTATTAGTGTTGAAAGTGGAAAAAAAAAAAAATCTAGAATGCAGCTCAGGAGGTAAGTTTCTTCATTGGTTACTGTACTTTAAACCAAAAAAGAATAATTTTTTCACAACTTTTTAATCTTGTTCATTTTGTTCTCTTCATTTGCATCTCATGGGAGATGAGTGAAGAAGCAAAATCCTTTGTTGTGATTTGTATAGACATCTTCCATTCTGAAACTGGACATCTTTACTTCCTGAAGGTAAAGATTCTGCCTCAGTTTTCATGAAAAATACAGCTGTCTAGCTAGATCTCTGCATTTTTTTTTTTTGCTCCTGCTTTTACTCGATCTAAGTTACTGATGAAAATATTTCAGCCAATTCTATTTTAGTTTTTCTAGTTAGTATGAAATTGCACACTTTGTTATAGAGAGGAACTGTTTTAGACTCTTCCCAAGGTCTGTGCTGTATTCCCAGTTGGTGCCAGATTGTTCCTCATTGTCCTGTTAGATATCTACTGACCTAATCCTTATGGACTAGAGGTATAGCATCACAAAACTATTTCAAGTAACAATTTGGAACCACATACTTGACTTTTCTTTCCTTGCTGTTTATTCTGTATAGATAAAGTTCCTGGTGCTATTCTATTTGTTTTTAAATGGTTTAGAGGTGCTCCTGATACGTGAGAGGACAGGAGGCCAATTGCTTCAGGGTCTATATGAAAATGAGTAGTGTAGATGTGTGTTATTTACTGGTTTGGGACAGAGATGGTAATTTTCTTCTTTTGAATGAAAGTCACTTTACATTCTCTCAGTAGATAAAGGCAGGGATTATTCTAAGACATACACAGTTTCAGTACTTCATATGTCTTATTTTGTATATTTTTTTCTGCCATATGCATTTGTGACACTGCTTTAGCTATATGACACAGAGTTTTCTTAAATGGATGTTGCAAGCAAGCTGCATCTCAGCAGTAAGTAATGCTGAAATCACTTCCAGTGAATGATTTCAGGTGGATTTAATTAAAGTGCATCTGAGGAAATGGGAATTTTTATTCTGTGTGTGATAGGAGATCAGTAACTTCATCTCTAAGAATTATTTGACACTTGGTTTGAAGTCCAATTATTATGTTTCAGTAGGTTGTTTAGCTCTCACTTGGACTTGCATTTTCGTGACTATGTATTTTAGACCACGTGAAAAACAACCCTTAGAATGCCTTAATAACAGCTCTTGGAATACTTTAATGACAGTGGCTACCTACATGGAATCTTATTTGAGGATTTAGGGTAGAAATTCTTACTTAGACATCCTTGAAGATCGGTGGAAAAAAAAAAAAATTCTGAAGATGTAGAGCTGGAGAGTTCCTTTACTCATTTATCTCTTTTAACAGGAAGATACATGAGATGAAGAGAGTTAGTCTGTGTAAAACAATGAATTATGCTTTTGATGAGAGGCTCCTACCACTGCCAGAGAACAAATACATATAAGTAGTGATGTACAAGAGGCTTAAAAAGTGAAATCCAAGGACTTAAAAAAAATGTTGAGCTCTAGGGCAAGATGTGCAGCTCAGCACTGTCTCTTGACCAAGTCTGAGAAGCAGCTCAGCCAGGAAAACTTGCTTTTGGCCAGTCTCTTGGCAATCTTGGAACAGGTTGTTGGCTTGCAATCTTGTTGACTTGTACTCAGTGAAAATCATGTGACACAGCAGGTAATAATCACCTCTGCATGTTATAGCACATGTTAAAATAATCTAAAAAAACCACAGCACTCTTGATACTTCTCTACACTCCTAATGCATGAAGATGAATGCTAAGTTATTTTAAAACTTCTATTCAGATGCCTTATCTATGTCAGAAGATATGACTGGTAAAAGTACTCTTATACTTCTTATGAATCACAAAACAAACAAAAAAATACAGTGGTTATAATATTTTTTTAAATTGAAAAGGTAAGATTAATCTCAAAAGAATGACTGGAAATAATATTATATGTGTGACAATGATTGGGCCATATTGTCTTTTGTACATTTTGATAGCCTCTAAATACAGTATGAAATTTTCTTATTACATGGAGCTGATACCTGGGTAGGCCTGAATGCACAGGGTAGATGTTCACTTCAGCAAGCAACCATAAAATCTGTACATTTGTTCCTGATGTTTAATGCATCTCCCCATAGGGTTTTGGGTTTTTGTTTGTTTGGTTTTTATGCTGTTCAGACTCTTTTCAAAAGCACTGTTGTTTTTTCATGGGCTTCCTTTCCTGTGCTACTGTGCATTATCATACCTTTTTAATTAAAGTTTCACCGAGTTTAATGTTGTCATCTATTTCCATCTCCCTTCTCTAAGTACTGTTGCCTTTGCACTTTAATCATGCAGCTTGTCTTCCTTTCTGAATATGTTGTGGGCTTCACTGAGAGAAATGGACAAGAATTTTCTTATCCTGGTCCCTGGTGTTGAAAGCCCACTCTTTACCAATTAGAGTTGTGCCCCAGAGCTGCCTGCTAGCTCAGGCTGAGTTGTCTGCAAATGTAGATTAGTGAAACACAGGAGCTGAGTATTTAGAATTTTGGTTTGGGCCCTCTTAGAAAAGAATTCCCTTAATTTCATCATGTGGCCAAATGTGTGCAGATTTCTTCAAGAGTACTGAGAGGCACATACGATCCAAGGACCATTTCCTGCTAAATATCAACATTGGATTTAGGTACATGAGAAAGATGTGAAAAAGGACATATATGCATATTAGTTAGGCAAACTTCTTCACATCAGCAAAAAGTATTACCAGTCCCGCTTTCAGAAATGGCTAGATTGAATTGCAGTTTTTTTCCAGTCATTTAGTGTGATGAGAGCAGTAAGGCTAAAAAATTTTAGATTAAAAATAGATTAACAAGCAGAAAGATCTGCCTGCACAAGAAACTACACTGTTGCAGAGCTCAGTAGTTTTTTAATTGAAGTACTGAGAATGCTTCTATGAAGTCACTTTTAAATTTATTTCAGTTAGAAAACATAATAGCATCTTTTAAAGTGAAGTAATAGAGAATGAATAGAAAAATCTAAAATAACAGGCCTGCAGTACATATTCTGGAGTATTTCTGTGTAAGAAAAGCAGCACACTGCAACCCCAAGAAGTGAAGCTGTTTGCTGCTCAGATAGCAGGCAGACCCAGATGTGAAGCGATTTACTCAGGGTGCTATATGGCGTGCGTGCTTTGTTGGTATTAGCACCTCATAACCACAGAGTTGCCTGGTACTACATGACAGGAAACTAGATGAAGCACAACACAGAGCTAAACCACTTTCCTTTGCTCACACCAGATTGCTGTTGAGTAGAGAGAGCATTTAGTCACATCAGTACCTCCTTGTGCCATCCTTGGCCTTTGGGTTGCTGCCGTTGGCTGTGACAGAATTTGTGCCAAACTCAGCTTTTTATCCCTTCCAGAGTCACTTGAGTTGCTCCACATACAGAAGCGTCCCTTTTTGCATACAGCTTTGCTTGGCCTCACATGAATGTGCTTTATCCATGGCATGGATAATCTCCATACTAAGTAACCCTCCCAGGAATGATGAGGCTGAGGATTACATGGGGAAATGGTAACACCTGTGTTGATGTTATCAGTTATACTTCTGGTACGTAAATAGTATGAATTATAGTAGTGACCTCACCCTACACTGAAATTCAAGATACTTACAGTCCTAATGAGGTACTAAAAAATTAAACCAGTCACGCCTCTGTCTTTAACAGACTGCTGATTTTAGCTGTTTGGGGTTTTTTTTATATTCCTTCTACATAAAGGAAGCTTTGGAAAATGGTGAAAGCATGCTAATTGCTTCTTCCTTGTTTCATATTAATTCACTCAGGTTTTAAAAAAAGTTTTACATATTTATTTATTCAGTGACTTAATTCAACTTTTCAGAAATGGGATTTACACTTCCTGGGGATTTATTTGACAGCTGGAGTTTCATGTATAGATGCAGATACTTTGCTTTACATTTAAGTCATTGTTCATTTAATAATACTGGATTTTGGTAGACAAAGACGTCTACAGGAGAAGGTGAAGGAAACAACAGTGCTAAATAACGTGTTGATACTAATGAGTGGAACCATAGTGCAAAAGCAATTGACTGTTAAAAAGCAGCAAATAAAACTAAACAAATGAGTGTCCAGCTCTATTTTTTTATCTCAATGCATACCAGATTAAGTGTTAAATCATGTGTTTTGTAAGGATGATGCAGTAGGTCAATTAAAAGTTTGGATAGTAAAATCAATAAATCTGTTAGCTCTTAGTTTATCTTGCTACCCATAATGTCATAGGATTGGCTATCCTTTACAAAGTACTTACACTTGTAAATATTCAGATCCGTTTTATTTAAATTTCTTTTGGGAGTAGCATTCTCTAGAGGCTTTTTCTGTTTGTGTCTTTTGTCCTTTTGCATAAGCAACTAGAGATAATAACTATTTATGGTGAAAATTATTAGGTCCTTAGCTTGTCAGCACACTTTTTTTATTTTTGATAACTTGCATTCTGCTTTATGCAGACTATATTTTATTTGTTACTTCAATTCCTGATAATACATTGTTTTCATTTCATGGATATATTTGTAGCCTTGTATACTTGAGTACTAGTGAGAAAAGTTATTAAATTGCTTTAGGAGTATCTTGAGACATTGATCTGTGCTGGATAACTGTCCTTTGGACAGAACTGAAAATTTTCAAAACGTGGGCTGTAAAGCCCAGCTGACAAGAGCTGTTCATGATTGTTGCTGTATGGAGTGTTTGTTTAGTAAAAACAAGTATAATTCTTGGATAGAATTTTGCTTAAGAGATGTTGGTAAGCACAGTAGTGTGCCAGTTTGTAAGTGAAAAATCAGGAGGAGTGGTGAGTAGACAAATGCATCACTTTATAGGCAGCCTTAGGTTTGGAGACACCCTGGCCATCTTCCTTCCTTTGTATTTATATTCAATTTTCTTTTCTAATCTATTGTATATTATCTTTGCTGATGATACGAAACTGGGAGGAGTGGCTGACACACCAGCAGGCGAGACCTGGACAGGCTGGAGAGTTGGTCAGGGAGAAATGGAATGAAATAGAACAAGGGCAAGTGTAGAGTCTTGCACTGGGGCAAGAGTAACCCCATGTACCACTATAGGCTGGGGATTGACTTGCTTGAGAGTAGCATGAGAGGAAAATGACCTGGGGGTCCTGGTGGACAGCAGGATGACCATGAGCTAGCAATGTGTCCTCGTGGCCAGGAAGGCCAAGGGCATCCTGGGGTGTATTAGAAGGGATGTGGTCAGTAGGTTGAGAGAGGTTCTCCTCCCCTCTGCCCTAGTGAGACCTCATCTGGAGTATTGTATTCAGTTCTGGGTCCCTCAGTTCAAGGACAGGGAACTGCTTGAAAGAGTCCAGCGCAGAGACACAGAGATGTTTAAGGGAGTGTAGCATCTCTCTTATGAGGAAAGGCTGAGGGACCTGGGTCTCTTTAGATTGAAGAAGAGGAGACTGAGGGGTGACCTCGTTAATGCTTATAAATACATAAAGGGTGAGTGTCAGGAGGATGGAGCCAGGCTCTTCTCTGTTATGTCCAATGATAGGACAAGGGGTAGCAGGTGCAAGCTGGAGTATAATAATTTCTACAGGAACACAATGAAAAACTTTTTTACTACGAGGGTGACAGCTCTGGAACAGGCTGCCCAGAGGGGTTGTGGAGTCATCTTCTCTGGAGACATTTAAACTTGCCTGGATGTGTTCCTATGTTACCTGCTCTAGGTGATCCTGCTCTGGCAGGGGGTTGGACTAGACATTCTTTTGAGGTCCTTTCCAACCCTTAACATTCTGTGATCTTTTTTCTCCAGTTTTGCCTAAAAGGAGCATCAAATACTGTAGAAACAGCAGCAGTTGAGAAGAGTTTTTGAAAGATGGAATGAAATTTCAAATTATTCGGGCGTTGTCTCCTATATTTATACTCTTCTGATCTTTAAAATATGAGAACGGTAGGAACCAGACTGCTGCTGGAAGTTGATGTATTGGTGTGAAATTAATTTTAAACAAAGAAAAAGATGAAGGAAAGTTACAGGTGGCATTGCAATCAACTTTCTTTGTTTTCCCAAATGTCCTTGCCTAAATGTTACTCCAAGTGCCATTGTTTCCTTTTGGTATCCACCACAAATAGCACATCTGCAATAGACTAGCACAATACTCCTTGTATCTGTCAGAAAGATGCTTCTGGAGAGACATTTAAGGAAAAGTACTGTTTTTCTACTTCATGACATGCTCATCCTCTCCGGAATTAAAGGGAAAGTAGTAGTTGCCTCCAGGTAGTTTCTTACAATTTTATATTTGGTTTTCACGCCTAACATATGATTAATTATTGGTTAAACTGTGTTTGTTACAGTAAATCTTCCCCCCTCCCCGGGTTTACAGATGAGGAATACCTACAGCACAGCAAATTGAAATTATTTGTCTTTTTCCATCCAGGAATCAGCAGTGCAAGTAGGAAATAGAGCTGAGTCTCAGACATATTTCATCCCAAGAACAGGCCCATATACTTTGGTCCCTGAATAATATCCTGTCCTTACGTAGGTTTTACAAATAATTATTGCACAGATCTAGAGTTGAGCTGATTGACAGATAGTAGATGGTAGATGATTTGGTCTTTTTTTCTCCACAGGGACGTTGACAGGAACCTTTGGTTTCTCTTACTTCCTCCACAGTGAAGTCTCTCTGAAGGAGAGCTCCACTGTTAAGATGATTTGACTATAGTCTGCACCTGTAGCATTCTAAACCAGCAGTGCTGGGGTTTTTTTGTTTTTGGTTTGATTTCTTCCTATGCTCACTGTCTGTGAAAGGGGAAGTTCTGGAGGAGGAAGGGGGTAAATGAGTCAGGGTTATACCAGATCACCAAGAGTGAACTGCTAGCAGCATATAGCACTTTTCGTCATGTTCCCATGCCTTCTGGAGATCTTCAGAAATTCACAAATTCACATATCTTCAGTTGGGTTCCCCCCCCCCCACCCTGTGATTTGTACTGAACTTAGTGCATTCCTATCTGTATCACTTGTCAGTAGTTACTGCCAGAAGTATAATTGGTCAGGGGACTTTATGGCCAGCTATGATTTTCCTCATGGTGGCAAAACAGAAATGTGAAACAACTTGGAAAGGGCTTTTTTTCACAGACTGAAAGTCTGGGGCACAAAATGTAAATGCTGAGCTCTCAGGGAGCAGTCTCCACATCCCCCTTTTGTACCTGGATCCCAAGACTCTCTTCTGTCCCTTCAAATTAGTAACATGTATTTTATAGGATCCCTGTGTTCTTCTGCAGCTCGAGCATATGGATCAGAAATCTGTTTTGAATATAACTAATTATGTGAAACGAACTTTGGACATACGCTTTGGATTTTGAAGCTTTAATGGGGGGTGGCTTTAAAAAAGTTAAAATAAACAATTCACCCTTATGAAGGCATTTCATACTTTCTTTTATCTTGGTTCCTAAGCAGTTATGGTTTTCAGTTTTGCTAGCTAACAGAGATGTCTTTGTACAATTACTCTAAATAAGAATTGTAGAGAAATTATCTGTTATTTAGTAGTAATCTGGCGTACTTTTGTGTCAGATCTATCTGGAAAATATTCTTAGCAGCCAAATGGACTTTATTCTAGCTTTAAAGACTGTTCTTCTGTGCCAGGGGATTGAATTATATATTATGAGCTTTGAAAGTTGATGTACTGTTTATTATAGCAGCTTGTTGTTTAACAAAGTATATCTGTATGGATGTTGAAAGATTAAACACTTACTAGATGCAATGAAAAAGGAAACCTGTCAGTAACCTAATTTTTTGAATGATGTAACTGCAAATATACACAGTCTGACTTCTACACCCTTTTTATCTAGAAATATGGATAGTTGTAAAATAAAAATCATTGTTTTTCATGATAGTAATGCACAACCATGAAAGTAGAAAGGATAGACATACAGTATGTAAGCAGGTTTATGCATTTTCAAGTTGTTGCATGAGATAAAGTGCCTATTACTAAAATGACTTTGCCTTGGTTGTCATGTGTGAAATCCAGTATTTATGAAGGATCAGGGCACAGATGCATGCTTTGCTTTGTATATTCCCATACATGCTGATTCTGCCAAGCCTAATTTTTGGTTTTTTGCACTCTGAGTATTTTATTTGGTTCACCCACAGACACAGACAGTAAAGGCAGGACACAGGTGTTCCTCCCACCTCATCTATCAGGCCAGTGGCAGAAAGGAACTGATGCTGCCTAATTCCCTCCCCAGTTCTGTTTGCTAGACCATACTGCCTTCCAAAAAGGCTTTCACACAGTGATTACAAAGTTGACACAGCCAAAAATTATCTGTGTTATTGCATGCCAGTCATGCTTCACTTCCCTGTTTAATACCTCCAAGAGGAGGGACTGCTTCAGACCTTCTACTACTAGCTGCTGCTCCTCTGGTTATGGCTGAGATATCGCAATATTTCCATTTTAAAGCCCTGCTTTCAAACATATGAACTGGGAATTTTAAAACTCCTTCAGTTACAAAACCTTTGCTGTATTTTCTAGCCTGACCTCCCTTCCCAGAGTTGAAGAGAAAATTGATTTAAAATGTAGCAATTTACTGAAATGTGAACAAAACTCACAGTTCTTGTTTTTAGGCTTTACTGTCTGTATTTTAGAAAACTTGCTGATGAGGTAGAACTCCAAAAGGCAGATTAATTTTGAAATCAAGAGAATGCATCTTTGATCTGATTCACCAAAAGATGTTTACAGATTCAGTAGACAAGTTTATACTAAATGAAAATTCAATTCTTAATTTTTATATCTAGGCATTCTGGGGTTGTTTCCAACTTGGTTGGTTCTTCAGTAAATTTGTCATGTATGATCATGTCTGGCAACAAATAATGGAGTATGACTGAAAAACTGCTACTTCAGAAATCAGGTTCTGTGAGGGGTTTGAACTGTATGGCATCAGTTTGAATTGTCAGAAGAAAGCAAAAGCTAATCATGAATCGTAGGCAAAACATCAAGTAACATTTGTTGAGTATATTGCAAATAATATGTAAGGGACCTACACTATGCATTGCATAAAACACAGTTGATATAGCATCATTTAGTATTTACATATTCTCAAATCTTACCACAGTAGCTATTATATTGTGGAGAATTATCTCAGTTCAAATTGGTATGAAGAAGCAATGTTGTTTGATTTTTATTTCTGAAAGCTTTTTATCTGTGTATCTGGCATCACTTAAGCATATCTAAGCAAAAATGGTGCAATATGTGCGTTACAATCCTAAAGAAAAAATACATGTGAAAAGTTAAGATGTGATTTATCATGATTATTTGATACCAAAGAAGGACTTGAGATAATCATCTGGTACAGCAAGAACCAAATTAAGGAGGAAACACAGCTACCCATACATGTAAATGATCGTGAATTTGGCATATTTTCTTGTGCATACGTGCTGTGATGTATGTTTGGGCACAGATAAAGTACTAGTTATTTTCGAGTTTCAGCTGTTCAGTCAGATAAAAAGAAGGTATTTTAGTTTGCTATTAAACTTTTTTTTTCTTGTTTATACAAACAAAACATTCGACTTCTTTGTGTTAACCAACTTGTGTAACAAAGCAAAAGTGTATGGGTGCACTTAGTGGCTGAGGCTGTACAAGAGAGAAGGAACAGGCTTTGTGATTCGGAACCCTTTGGATGTTTGTCTATACTGTGCAATTTCGGTACAGTTACTACCTTTTGTTGGTTCTGGTCATGTACTGTGCACCTATACCTAACAGACAATGCATGTGCACGGGCACGTGCATACAGATACACACACTTCCCTCTGGGCAAGGAAGTGCCCCAGACGACACGTGTACATGACTTCATCCCTTAGTTCACTTCAGGGCTCAAGCCTCCCCAACCCAATGAGCTCACTAGGTAAATTTGTACCTGAAGAGAACCCCTGCAGCACAGTACATTGCTAATGTCGACAGACATATGCTGTACCAGGCAGGGGAGAGCTCTGTTCAAACATATGCCTAATCGTGTTCCCATGTGTCCTGAGTACAGCAAGCTTCTTGCTTAATCTTGGGTCTAGGGTAGGCTGAGGAAGCCACATGAAAATAGCTGTTGCTTGCTCTCTACATCAGGCTTGAGTTCTGAGGAGTAAAATAATAAAGACCACATGTGTGTAATCAAAGTACAAAGGAAATAGGAAGGGGGATAGTGAGGAACAAATCCAGAAAATAAGTAACAGTTGGGCATCATAATTATAGACATCTGATTATACTGGAAGAATTAAAGGACTGTGAAATAATTAGCCCTACAACAATTCTGAATCTTGGAGAGGGAGAGTGTATTCATCAGAGGTTTGTTTGTTTGTTTTAAATTAAGTTTTAAAAATAACTGTATTAATCATAGCTTTCCTGGTAGCAAAACCTATAGTAAAATCTGTGACACAGCTTCCATAGGAATCTCTGTAAGTTGTTGACAAATCTGGTTGAAAAAATTGTTACTTCAGAACTAAGTCGAGTGTTCTTTTAGGAAGACCCCCAGGAAATCTGTTCTAATGGGTTGGGTTTTTTTTGAGTTTTTGAGAATTCTCAAAAGTATTTGGTATGCATATGTAAAAATGTATCTTAATCTTTTTATGTGGCTAGGGATTTAGGAGTAAATTTAAATTTGTTTAAAGTACTATCCATAAGCAGTTATATTTGACATGATTGAGAAGCATTTTATTATGTTTTTCATCAAATTGTTTGAGGCATTAAGTAGCACCTGAGATTGCAAAAGGTGAATGGGCTTGACATAGGATACTTCTAATTCATTCAAATAATTCATTAAAATACGTAAGAATACAAATTCTTTATCATAAACTTCTTGGTCTGCTGGATGGTCTCCATGTATCAGATGGGGAAATACCCCTTTTTTTACTGTGGAGATTATCTAGGAAATCTCCAGAAGGAAAGTCTTACAATGATCGCTTCACCTTTCTTTCTTCTCTCACCTTCATCTTCTGCAGATTATTCCATACAAAAAGGATTTTTTGGTTTAAGGAGGCCGTGTTCTTTGCACTATACTAAATGGGATTTCTGTGCCAAGAAATAGATAATTGTTCATTAATTGATACAAGTCTGGAAAGCTTATGGAAGTGAACTGATAGCAAGGAAGCTAGATTTTATTTTGTTGTTGTTTCTAACATGCCACTGAAAGCAAGTGTTCTCTCAATCACTTCTCTCTAGATAAAAGGGAGTAGCTGCAGTAAGGGAAAGCCGGAAAGAATAACAAAATTAATATTGTCATAGGAAAAAAGAATAAACCCATTTCTGTGCTGTGTTTAAATTTCTAGAAACCTGCACTGAAGTAGATTTGATGTCACAACTATTTTGAGGTTTTTGCCATGGGTTTGGGGTTTTTTATGTGTTAGCTGTCTAATTAGTATAAATTTCTTCTGCAGTGATCAAATGAAATGGAAATGCACAAGCCTAATCTTTATGGGGATCAGAAATGTATCTGGAGTATGCAGTTGAGAATTCAAATTTGTTTTGATCTATTAGAATCTGTTTGCTGAACAAATGATTTTATAGCCATAGAGACTTGCGATAAGTAGGTCCTCAGAAATGCATGGAAGTACAAGCTACTGATTTGTATTTCTTTGATGTATTTTCAGTTGAAAGCTCATTGTTTTTCTTGTGTCACACAGTGATTATTACACAAACATGCAGGATATAAGAGATACTGAAAGATTGATTCAATTTCTTGAGTTTTAAGGATGTGATATGATTTATTGTGCTTTGTTTTTTTTTTTTATATCCACAGGAGAAACCTAACAAAGCTGTCCCTCATCTTCAGCCACATGCTAGCAGAAATCAAGGCTATTTTTCCAAATGGCCAATTCCAGGGTGATAACTTTCGTATCACTAAAGCAGATGCTGCAGATTTCTGGAGAAAATTCTTTGGAGATAAGTGAGTACTAATATTTTGCAAAATCCTTAATTCTTTCTAATCATGACCGTGAACAAGAATGACGTTTTTAAAAACCCAAGTAGTGGTTCTAAGTATGTAAATGAGCATTTTAAAGGTAGTTTCTTGTCCAAGTGCTTAAATTGGTCAAAATTGCTGAATTAATTAACCTTGGTTTTGTTGTTGTGTTGTGGTGGTTTTTTTGTTTGTTTGGGATATTTTTTGGGGTTTTTTTCCAGTTTTGTTATTTGCTCAAAGGATGAATAAAACTGTATGGATAATTTTGTCAAGGGCACTTACACTCATTCATAAATTTATATTGCATGAAGTTTATTGATTACATTCTAGGGTGAAGATAGTACGCTGTTCTCATAATGTACATAATAAATCATGTCTTTTTCATATTACTTACATTCTGCAAGTGATAAATAAAGTCTGAATTAGGAACTTGATACTGGTCTCAAGGACAGTATGTTTACTTATCCCATCTTTAGTTTTCTAACTGCTACAATATGTAGTGGTTTTCATCCCTTATGATCAAAATTTGTTTTCTACAACTGCAGTACCTATTATCTAGGTACAGAGGACTAATGTATTCTTTTATTCAAGTTCTGTTATGGAAAGAGAGAATAATTGGAGATATGTTGGAAGATTCAATCAAAAGCAGGGTTTGGGTAAACATTCTTCAAATGGCTCATAAAATGAAAGCTGAATGTGACTTGTAGATATGTGTTTAAAATGTTTAGCAAATGCAATACTGAATTAAAACAGGTGTGGAATTTTTTTTGTTTCTGGGAAACAATTTTATTTATGATACAGATATAGCATAGTAAGAGATGCCTAGCTTCATCACTTTCTTTTGTGGAATGTTTATTAGTGTAACAGTGAGATAAGAGGGAGGAGGCAAGAGGTTTGTATATTTTGTTATAATGATGGTTATGGTCATCAAGTCAGTTACGTTGCAAAATGTGGGCCATAGCAAGTCACAGAACAATTCTTGCTGTTACGTTTTCTGAGCAAGAGCAGCTCTTCAAAATAAGTAATTTGTTACAATTCATAGAATACCAGCATAGTAGGTTGTCACTTGTGCAAATTAATTTTGTTAAGTGTGAATTTACAATGGTTTCACTTCCTTATTTTTGCTCGTCTAAACACACCAACTGGTAGCTTCCAGCTTTCTGGTTTCATTACAGTGCTATTTGGTAACTTCAGTCTTCTAACAAATTTCTTTCCCATGTAGATAATGTTAGTGTGATCAAGTTGCTGTGTCAATCTTGTTTTTCTTAAAGGACTCTGACCATAAAGTGATGAGGATCTTGAAAATACCTACAAATGTTCAGATGAAGTTATCTGAAGGGTTAATTTACATGACAGACAGAGGTCTCTATCCTATGAGGCTTTTAAAAAACATCTCGGGCAAAAAAAGAGAAACAAGCTTTGAAAAAATGCCTAATGATCCTCCTTGTTTGGTGTTTCTATTTTTTCTTCCTCTCTTTCTCCCTTTGCCTTAGCAACTCTCAGAATTTAAATCTCCTTGTGGTCCCTCTCTTCTGTTGGGCTCTGTCCTTGAATGACCTTTACAAGCTGTTTTGATCACAAATTGCATTTTTGTCATTGGGATTTACAGTTCTCATCTTCTGCAAGCTGCTATTTCTTTCTATCATTTAATCTTCAACAGTTTTATCAGCTTCCCTGTTCACTGCCACGTTCCTCTTCGTATTTCTCTACTAACTTGTACTTTGTGAGATTTAAGTTCTCCCCTTCAAGTTTTGTTCCAATGGTCCTCACAGTTTCCTTTGGGAGATGGCATGAAAAATAGGTGCTTGAAGTGTCAGACAGTAAAATACTGTAACATATTCATAAATTTGGGTTGGAACAAAGTGGCTAAGAAGCTTTTTTTTCAACTGCATCGGTCCATCTGAAGAACTTGGCTCTATCCTTATCTTTCTTGTGTTCACACTTGACTCTTCCCTGAGTCATTCCCTGGTGCACTTCTTCCTAATACTTTTCAGGGCCTCAGAGCTCTCCTTATGCCTTTTCTTATGCTTTGGTTTTTTGTTTTTTTTTTTTTCCCCTGCTTATGTGAAGTTCTTCATAAAATGCAACTTGAAATATGAACTCTCAGTTCCAACCCTCTGACTTCCTCCCCTCCCACCCAATATGTATTTCTACTCAGTTTGGTTTTTTTAGGTTTTTGTGTGTTTTGGTTTTTTTCTGTTGTTTGTGTGGTAGTGTTTTTTGTGTGTGTTGGTTGTATTTCTTGTTGTTGGTTTTTGGTTGTTTGTTTTTGCTTTGTTTTTTCCTTAAAGCATCCATGCACATAAAAGCGCCTAGGAATCAAAGCAATATTGAGACATCCAGTTAATTTGCATAGGTAACCTTGGTCATCTAGTATAGCCTGGAAGTTTTTTGAGTTCTGTCTTCTCAACGTGCTTTATTTTCAGACTAAGTAAATAACCACTGTTATTAGTGTTTCCATTTCTCTTCTAATAAACTGAAGCTGGTTTATTTACCTGTCTTCTAAGCAGTGAACAGTTGAACCATGCTTGGCAGACTTGTCATTAATTTGAGTTTAGTTAATTGTGCTTAAGTAACTGTAAAACATGTAACAGCATGTATTTCGTATAAACAGATGAGGAAAAGGTTTATTTGGCATTACATTTCATGTCTTCACTAAACAGCATGCCTGAAGCTTTTAAAATATTAATTGTTTTCTCATCTGTTTAGGAATATATGGCAGGTGTGCCTGTGAGCCATGTCTTTTACAGTGGGCCTGTTATAACAAATTAGTTTGCAGATAATACTAGCATCGCTTCCCTAGAAGCAGAGCCTACATAAAGCTTTTTAGTGTTGCAAACACCTGAGAAAATATGTTTCTAATTTGAGCACCTAAAGACAGGCCCCTAGGACTATCTGAAACCTCCAACTCTGGTTAGGTATGCAGTGCAATGAAGGCACACAGGGAGGAACTATTGTATGTTCCCTGTCTGCATCTTTATTTTACAGGGCAAGCCTGGACACCTCACTTGTTTGCAAAAAGCAGCCCTTACTTGAATAGAGCATAAATAAAAAGTTGTGCTGGATCTTGGCTTGTGATTGATATAAGCACAAATAATACTTCTGATGCATTGTTTGATCTGATTGGAAGAGAGGGAATTGCAACTCTCATATTAATTCATAGAAATTTTTTTTCCAGCATAATATTATTATTATAATCTTCCTGTTTCTAAACAATCAATTGGAAGTTTTTATATAATCAATTTCCTGCCTTGATTTTTCTGAAATGCTGACTTTTAAAAATCTGAAATATTCTAAGTAACTAGAAGGAGATCAATAGCTACTTATGTTTTTAAGTTGACTCTTTGGCTTTCAATTTTTGAAAATGCAACCTACACTTTCATTTACAGAAAGCAATATATTGTAACTTATGGAGGAATAAAATCTAGAAGATACAGTTTCCAAGAGTCCAGTTTGTAGTTAAAACAATAATATAATCTTTATTTTACATTGCTCTTCCCCAGTGAATGGGGAACTTCTAATTTTGCTGGTTACATTTGTCTGTCTGAACACTTGCTGCAAATTTGTGCAACTGCAACTAAGTTTATTCATCCTTTTTATTAATAAGTATCATAGGATCTGGTCACTTCTAGTATTTAAAGCTAGTCAGGTGTATGTTCACATGATTTCAAACTCATTAGCAAAGTTAGTCGTTAGGCTATTTTAAGCTTTTGAGGGTCATGCTGGTCTTTGAATTTCTGTAGAAAATCAGCAGGCAATTTGAATGGCTACATCAGAGCAACATGTTGCGATAACTTCACATGTTCTTGACCTTCATCTACTTCCTCAATTTTTGTATTTATGGTACATCTCCACAAAACTTCTGTGTATTGTCAGCAGCTACAGAGCTCTCTGCTTATGTGGGTGGAGTGAATCTTCACCCATGGTTTACCATCTTAGTTGCACTGAAGCAAATCAGTTAAATGTACAGCTAAACAGTAATGTTAAATGGAACTGTGAAATTGTAAGGCATGTAATCAACGGTTCATTTGTTTACAGATACTTTAGTAACCCCCAGTGTGTTGTCAATATGCATAGAAAACATAATCTGATAGCTTCTTCATTAGACACACTTTATCACTGTATAGTGCTTGATGTTAATTTCCCTTGATTCCTCGCTCATTTTAATAGCATCTTACATCTTTACTAGTTTTCTGTTCTGAGCAAATGTGCAAAATACCACTGAGAGCAATCCCGCAATGAGGAGGAGAGTGGGCAAGATGACCTCAAAGGCTGAGAGCCCTGGGACTGTTTAGCCTGGAAAAGAGAAGACTGAGAGAGGGGACCTTATTAATGCTTACAAATACCTGAAGAGTGGGTGTCAAGTAGAAGGGTCCAGTTAGTCTCTTTTCAGTGGTGCCCTGCAATAGGACGAGAGGTAATGGTAGCAAGGTGAAATACAAAAAGTTCTACCTCAACATGGGGAAAAACTTCTTCACTGTGAGAGTGACAGAGCTGCCCAGTGAACAGTCTGCCCAGAGAGGTTGTGGAGTCTCTTCTAGAGACACTCAAGACCCGCCTGGATCTGTTCCTGTGTGGCCTGCCCTGGGTGTTCCTGCACTGACAGGGGGGTTGGACTCGATGATCTCCAGAGGTCCCTTCCAACCCCTACCATTCTATGATTCTATGACCTAACAGATCTTTCTAACCTCTGAATTTGAAAGCTGCAGTGAAGTCATGCAGGGCTTTGTAACTACTGAAATTTGTGATTTGTGGCTGTCTTCATGCTGCAGAATGAATCAGCAGCGAAATATCAGTGTTCCTAGATTTTCAATTTTCCATAGTTCTGCCATTTATTTTAAGTTCTAGGGTTTTATTCTTCATTTTGAAACCTTAAAAAATTGAAAGCATTTCTGTTATTGTCAGATCAATTCATTTCCTCCCACTGTTTAGTTTCTTAGGAAATAGAAATTCTTTCACTGCTAGAGTCAAACATATTACTATTTTAATGGTCTGATAGGTTTGTTGTTTTGTTTTGGGTTTGGTTGTTTTTTCCATCTGAAGCCTGGAAAGTATGTACTTTTTTATTAGAATTCAGAAAAAAAAGGTGTGGCTATTGATTTGTCAGTTAAACAGGCTATTGTGGATTGATATTTTAAATTTTAAGTAGTTGTGATTCTGCTGTGGTCAGGTTTTTTTGGCTCAGGGTAAAACAGACATAGCTCTGTGGCTTGGGTTCAGAGAAGAAGCAGTAAAACAGGCAGACCACAAGGCACAACATAATTTGAAAACATTTAGCTGTCAGAAAGTGAGACCATGGATAAGGTTTTGACACCTTGTTGATCCCCTTAATTTATTACTTGATTTCCTGTTCTTGCTGCTGATAGTGTCCAAGAGCCCTAATATTACCTGAACACTATAAAAATGTGGACTGAAGAGGTGGTTCTGCCCCAGAGAGCTTCAAATCCGAATATGAATTGAAGTGTGAAGGGCAGCCAAAGGTAATAAGAGGTGAAAGAGGAAGCAGCAGTGATCTGAGTGCCATAGCCTTCATTACCATCCAGACAGATGTTTTGGCAACAGGAACTCTTGATGAGAAGGAAGGAAATGGGAATGGGGCTGTTTTAAAGGACGGTTCCTCCCTCAGCAGATCAGCAGCACAAGGCTTATTGGTAACCTTGTCTAAAAACTTGAGGTAGAGGCAGAAACAATACTGTTCCCTGAGTGCTAGTGAGACATAAATCTCACTAGATCTCTTTCATAGAAATGTGTGATAAACAAGTTTGAACGAGAATGCGGATAATATAGAGAAGAGCCAGTGGATGGAAAGTTGCAAGATGTGATAAAAAGTGAAAAAGGACAACAGTCTTCACAGCTGTCCAGTGTAGCTAAGAATAAGGTAAAATTGCATGAACAAATGACAGAGAAAAGAAAGTTTTAATAGCTAGCAAACACAATTGAGAGTCAGGAGAAGAGATTCTCGATGGGTAGGAGAGGCAGTGTTTTAAGTATAAAAGGATGTGCAAAAGCTTGAGTGTGCTTTGGATTTGTGGTTAGAGATCAGTGTTAGAAATACATAGATAAGTATATCCCTTCAGGGACACTTCAGGAAATGCAGGCTTCCTGTGTCTCTTAAGGAGTTACTGACTTGCTGTCTCCAGCACTGACCAGTTATGCAGCTTTGGAAGTGAATATTTTTGGTGGTGTATTTTCCCCATGTCATAAGGCTCTTTTTCTGTCTTTTCTCATGTTAGATTCATCTATATTTGTTCTGCATGATGTCACTATTTAATGATTGTACTGGCACGATATGGCAGAATTCCTTTTTTTTTCTCCCTAAGGACTGAACTTCTCAAGCCTTCTCTGTGTCAATTGTTTGCTCTGCAGTTTAGAAGCAATGAAAACATGTGGCCTCTCAATTAAAACTGAAGCAGCACTCTTAAGAAAAAGCTCTGTTCAGTGATGATAAACCAAAATCCACATTGCTCACTGCAGACTTGCAAAGAATGTTGTTTCTATCTGGGTCAGTATTTGCTTGAATATTTTTCAGTTTACTCTGGATACAGTAATGCCTTTTTCATGTTATGTTTTCTGGCAACATTTGAGACAGTCTCTTGCAGACAAAAATGTTCACTAAGTTTAAATTACACAGGTGCTTGTTTACCTTCCTAGACATACTTGTGGTCTGCTCTGGTTCAAATGAGAACAGTGTCACTTGACATTCCTGAATAACTCCATCTATGCAGTTCTACTGAAGTGCTGTACTCTGCACGCTCAGAAAATATTTGCTTCCTCTCCAGGTTTATTTTAATATCTTTTGCTTCTTAATAATGCAGCAAAATTCAGGGAGTTTTAAGAAAATCCTATGTACACATGACCAGGGCACAAGGGAAAGGGAGGACCTAATTTCCTCTGCTAAATTGTTTGAAAATTACATGCTGGATACTAATCCTTCTCCTTTAGGCATTTGGAAGTTGTGTGGGTGGTGTTTAAAACACTGCATTTGAGATTACAGAGTAGCACTTCCTTTTGCTGTGTGTCAGTAATAGTAAATAGATAACATCCTATATAAATGTATTTTTGAAAAGCTTAGACTTTGACCAGAACATTTTTGAATTTATTGTTCCTCAAATATGATTATTAATTTTACTGTGGCAGAAGAGATTTGGAGAAGTAGTGTCACTTTGAGTGGCTTGGGGAAGAAATGTCTTATTTTAGCGTTTTTGACAGGACTCTTAAATAAGAAGACAACCCCAGGGTAAATGCCACAATACAGATAGTTTTATTAATTTGAGAGATGTAAGATGTGTACAGAAAACTTCTTCAGGAAAAAATATTCAAGATCATTTGTTTTACTTTTTCTCCCCTTAAATTGGTATGGGCTTGCTTTCACTCTACTGATGAGTAAAGGCAGTACAAAGATACTCTTATGGGTGAACTGTTTCCTAAAAGTTTAGCAGATAGGGGTTAGGTTTTCCATGTAAAAGGTCCTGCATAACTTTTTTTCTACTGTATAAGGTGTGTGTTTCTTCTTCCTTCATATTTTTTTTCCTTCTAAAATTATCTCTCTGAAGATCTCGAACTACTTGAAGGTCATAATAAAGTAACATGTAGCACAATAGCAGTCTGTACATTTAACGTAGTCAGATATTTGTGTATTACTTGTCTATTTTTCCCTCAGATTATATAATAAAACCACCAACTGTTACCAAAGCCTTGGGTCTATCTGTTCATAATGTGTGCGTGTGTAGTAGGGCTCTTAATTTTGGGTATGTAATATATGAGGGAAGTACAGTCATTAGAGTACTATCCTCTCACGTGAGATACTGCCCGAAATATTGTCTGAGCTGGAGTCATGTGCACTGTACTGCAAGGGATAGCTTACGTAACTATGATTAAATACTTGGATACTGAAACACTGCACTTCCTCAACCTACTTCTGTGGAGAACTATTGTTACTGGGATGTCAAATCATGTTTTTCTGATGAGCTGTGGCAGACCTGACTAACTCATCTCCTGCTAGACAAGGGTCCACAGGTCAGCCTAATAGCATGAGACATGTGCAGAATACCTGCCAGCCCCTAATGCAGTGTATCATTAGGGCATGATGTAACAAATATTACAAGGACAAAGATCACTGAAAATATTTATAGGAGATGCCTTTTATGATTTAGGAGCTGAATGCTGTTGGCAGTATTTAATTACAAACAGGATTCTATTTTTCCTCTTTGAAAAAACTTTTTTTATTCCTGTTTAAAAAAAAAAAAGCAATCTAAGCATGCTATTAAGTAGGACAGTCCTAGTCTCGATCTTGGTTTGATTGGTCCTCTTTGTCTCCTCCTCCTCCCACTGAACATGCCACCTCCCCAAACAATTAAAATAACTCTTTAGATTTGAATAATGAAAAAGTGCTTTCAAAGGCTGTATTTCCCCTAAAACACAAGAAAGCAACAACAGTGAAATATTAATTTGGACAGAAATTCAATTTTCCAGCCATCTATGAAAACCTCTAAGCCCTGTCCTCACTGCTGGAAGCCTTATCCCCCCTTCTAGATCTCTGCTGGAGGAGGCTGTTTCTCAGTGCTTCTGAAAGTTCACCACATTTCCGTGCTGTAGGAGCAAGAGAAAGAGGATGTTACAGAATCCCTTGCCTTGTGAAGATTTAGTAACATCCTCATTTTGAGTGAGTGTATGCTGTCTACAAGGTCTCAAAAGAACACAGCAATTTGTATATATGAGCTGGAGAGAGACGTTAGGGGAGAAATGGTCCCAGGCTGCTGCTGCTTCAAAGTATTTGTATTTAGGAATGATAGCTGTAGAGAAGTTGCTGCTGAGAAATGGGTAATGTGTTTCAGCAACCAATTTTCACCTTTATTTAAGAAAAAGCTGGAGGGGAAAAAAAATATTCTACTGAATTTACTGAAGTTTAAGTTGGGGCCACCATTTTATCAGACACTTGTTCTTCATGAAGTCCCTCAAAATAACTTTAGATGTTCCTTCATTAGCTAATATCGCTCAGTTCTCAGCATCTGATTTCTGTCTTAGCCAAAATACTAACCAGCAGAGCTCTGAAGACGTATTCTTCTGAAGATTTATGATTGTTTTTCTCTGTTGTTGTTGGGGTTTTAGGAGTGCAGGGTGTTAGTGAATAGACAGCGAAAGATCCTACTTATTAACATCACATTGCATGTTTTCATGAAACTGTCGCAGATGAGGCATTAAAAAGCAGTTCTGAAGGTATAATATGACTACAGTCATTCTTGATAGATTCTCTGTTGTTTTTTTATTTTGGATTCTTGTCCTAACCCCTAAAAAAACCCCACGGCAACAAAATAGATAAACAAAGCCCACCCCTCAAAAAAACCTTGAAAAACAAACCAACCAAATGAAAAAAACCACAAACATCAAAAAACCCCAACCAACCCAACACACATACCTCTCCCCGACCAACAAAAAAAAAAAGCTACAAGCCAAATTTTTCTAACCCCATTTTGGCATGATCCCAGTGCTATAACCATTTAGGGTGGTTTACAGAGAGAATTGGAAAACATTTCAGAGCCGTGGTTACAGGAACTCAATAAGTAGCAGGCACTTGAACTAAGACAACTAACACCACAAGAGCACTGATGTTTTCCAACTTTGTTCTGTGAACTGAGTGCAACGTTTCATTCTCTCTTTACCATAATCAAAATTTGATGTGCGTTCTTTTTTAAATGGCATCTGATGTGGTATCTCTCTTCAGTTCTTTGTGGTTTCCTGTTTTTCGTACACAGATGAAAGTATCTGCTGAGATCTATTAAACTTCACATTTTATCACTTACAACTTTCTCAATATAAGACTCCAAGTAACAAGTAGATTTCTTGGCATTTACAAATGTAGTAAATGCCTGATGCAGTAGAAATACAGGATTGTGTCTTTAATGTTGTACTTACTATTATGTGTTTTAACTTAGGTCAACTGCATAATATTTATTATGCAGGAGCAACTTAATACAATCAGTCCTATTTTTTTTTGTCTCTTAGAAAAAGAAGTCAACATGAGCTAATAAAAATTGCAGGAAATATTGATGAGTTTGAGGCCTCTGTCTTTTGTCATTTTAGCAGTTAGCAAAATATTGTTATGAATTGGTTATGTTATGTATTGGTTAATAGTTATATGTTGGTTATATTTTGGTCAATTGAAATGTTTTTAAAATATCATCTAATCTGCTCTCAATGTGAGGCAGAACTTTTTAAAGATAAGGTATTGATGATTTGCAAAATGTGGATTTGACCCTAATGACATGAGATGAATTGCTGTTACTGAACAATTTCTCATTGTCTTGTCGGTGACAAAAGAGAGCACTTTAAATGAATCAGTGTCATGTCATATTCCAAATACAAGCACTTGGCAAAAAAATTCATCTGCATTACATCCAACTATGCAAATAGAAACTGAATTTGACAAAACACAGTTTTGTATTAGAGAGGATAATTTCAGTTTTCTTCCATTCTTATTTCTCTTTTTTTTCCCCCCACACTCACTACCTTCTGAAAATACTCCCCATCCTGCAAGAATGGGTGAAGGTGAAGATCAGAGATTATGTGTCTTCTAATGCTCATGTAACTGTTACAGGTTCTGGGATGCCTCAAACCAGTATCAGTGGCATCTGGTTGATTGCTGTCATGTTACTTGACCAGTGTTTATGAGCTTTAACTATAAAAAATATCACCACAGTAGATACTAAATTGATGCTTATCATTCTGAGAAGTTGTGAAAAGACCTGTTCTTTACCAAGCACAGAGCTGGTCCTTTACATTGTCTTTAGAGAGGGGCCTTGAGTTGGTTGCTACACCTGCTTGATAGGATATTTACATTTGTGGAATGTTCTTTTTGTTGTCCTCCTACAGAAGCTTTGATATTTATCGTTGTAAAATAAATGACACTTTGACTGTGTTTAAAGCAAGGTAAACCCTTCTTTCATTTGCTTAGTCTGCTTTCAAAAAGCTTGATTTAATTTTTTAATTTATTTTTTTTTGTCTGTAGAGAAACCAAATTAGTGTTCCATTTCTTTTAAAAGAAGTCCAGTTTTGATGTCTAAATAAGGTATCAAATCTTAAATATGTGGTTTTATTAAATTTATTATTTCCACCCCTCTCACAGAACTATAGTGCCATGGAAAGTGTTCAGGCAGTGCCTTCATGAAGTTCATCAGATAAGCTCTGGTTTGGAAGCAATGGCTCTTAAATCTACTATTGACTTGACCTGCAATGACTACATTTCAATTTTTGAATTCGATATCTTCACTAGATTATTTCAGGTAAGATTTGAAAACTTGAGATATTTGTATGAATCTGAGAAGCCTAGTTCCCTGAGGCCAAGTACCTATAGGTCAATGACTGCCAATTTCAACTGCAGTAACAGAATCACTAGAATTCAGAAACAATTGTACTTCCCCCCCCCACCCCCACGCTTTTTTTTTCCCCTCCAGTCTTTCAGAGGTGTCTGGGGCATCAACACTTGCATCTGAAAAACTGGAAACATCCAGCAACACATGCTTCATTTCTGCACGGATTTAGTATGCTTGCAATGTCTTTGTGTTAGCTGCTTATTTTTCACTATTCTTAAATGCATTCCTAGAAGCATAGACCTTCAGGAACTTAGTGAAATTTTACTTGCGTTTCATCGTGCTTTTGTATCTATATATACTTAATGAAGTCTTTCTACAAGCACATAAGGAAAGTTGCATGTGAGTCTTTTTAGGTCTAATTCTTTGCTTTATGAACATATTTTTGCTATTAATCCTCTACAATATCTTTGGGAATAGCATTACTTATATTATTGTTAGTAGGTAATACTTAAATAAGCTTCTATGTATGTTACATGCTGGTGCTAACCTTGTGTCCCTTCTACAGAACATTCTTGAAGTATTTTAGTCTATATAGAAAGCTGTGCTGGTTTTCATCCGTTTTAGGTGTTTTGATGCTGAATTTGTCACTTCTTTTGCATATAGGAATCTTTGAGTTATACAACCATTTATCCAATCTACTTTGTTTATCCTGTATAGTGATAAACTGGTGCACAGCCTCAACTTACCCCAGGGGAGGTTTAGGTTGGATATTAGAAAAAAATAGCTGATAGGGTTATCAAGCACTTAGGGACATGGTTTAGTGGCGGACTTGACACTGCTGTGTTGGACTCAGCAGTCTTAAAGGTCTTTTCCAGCCTAAATAATCCTATGATTATACTTTAGCCTGTTGTAGATACATTCAAAATACCAATTTTATGTCTAAGCCTGGGCCGTATGTTTGTTCCTTCTTCCATGTTATTCTGTGATAATCTCTGTTTAGCTTTCGTGGTTTTGCTGTTATGGGAAAGTGTGCCATTATGTAGTTGATACTATGATTTGGCAGGAGATGGTAAATGGTTTTAGTTTACAGAGTTTTGATTTTGATCATCTCTTCTCCATTCTGAGTCAAAACTGTATCAAAGTTGAAAATATTATGGTGTAAATAATGTCTCTGTTTAATTAAACCACAAACATCGGTCACTTACTATAACACAGACAGGTTACGGAGGTTTGAGCAAAACTTTGGGGGATTTGCTTTGATGAAATAATAAACTAGAGAATATAGATGCTTTAGCAAAATATATATATATGCTGCTTTAGCAAAATCCCCCTAAGCTTTGTCCTTTATATAGAGCTTGATATGATCTAGCATTCCTGTCTGAATGTTGCTGCCTTGGGATCAGCTTCTACTCTGTCAACAAAGTTTCTTCCTTTTATTCAGTTTTTGGCAAGCTAATATTCTGTTCAGGTTAGTAACGAGCTCAAATCTTGGTCTTAAACTTGACTGCAAAATGTCTGAGGCCCGTTGGCTGTGATGTACATCACTATGAAATGCACTTATTTAAGGTTCCTTTCTGTAGGCTTTTTTCCCCCCTAAGCATTCTGCTTAATAATTAACAGGGTTTGCCTTTTTTATTTTGTTTTAATCTGCACATCAAATAAAAAATTAGTCAGTTATCTGAGAAGTAAGTTTGTTCTGACCCAGTGTGGGGTCCTAGAGATTTCATTAAACTTCAGGACAGAAGCCTCAAATGAGATTTATTTTCCTTATTCTGTAAGCCAAAGATTCTCTGTTTGCATTAATTTCTTTGTGAGGCCATTACTGATTTGATTCATTACCATGCCGTGTGCTAGGGAAAAATGAGATTAGCAGTACTGATATATGCAAGGAGAAAAGACTGGTTAGGATTAACTTTTAATTTAACAAAGAAGCAGAGAGAGAAATTTTGCCAAACAGATTACCAACTGGCGCAATAGCTGCGTAACTGTTGAAGTGAACTTGCACTGAACTTGGTCTGAGAACCTCTCCCAGAGGTTACATTTTACTTCTCTAGTTTTTAAACAGCTTCTGTAACTGTGTGCGCATACACCCACGGAGAGAAAATCCCAGTTGTTTAACTAATCAAAATACTGTTTTGCCAACTGTGGGTTGTGTTACAGAAAAGCTACGTTTATAATGATGCTTGTTCACAGAAGAAAGCAAGGCTACTTTTTACGGAGATCCTGTAAAAGTGAAGCTGCTCCCCCTGCCTCCCCACTGTATGCTTGCACAACTACAAGTGCCATGTGCTTTGACCAGAGATGAAGATAGTGGTAGAACATGTAGATGCTTTAAAGGAAAGGACCTCCCTTCTGTCCCTGTTAGCATGTTCAGTTAAGTTGTCCTTTTATGCAGAAATACTTCCATAGAAGAGAAAGCGTACAGATCTTTCCAATTTAACATTTCTGCTGTTGTAATAAATCTAGGTTTATCTGCCGATGACAAGATGAGTTCTTGCCCTTTGATTTGTCAGTCATATTGTCACACCGTTCTCCAGGTATAGCAGTTGTGTGATGCTCTGTAGAGAGCCCGAGTGTTTGAGGGAGATACTGTCTACTGTCAAGAAGCTTAATGGTTGTGATTAACTAAGGAATTGCAAGCTACTTAAATTTATTTTTATAAAGTACTGTAGCAAGCCTTTATATTACCACGGTTCAACAAAACATCAAAGGACTGAATGTTTGACCATCCTTTTTGATTTATGTATATGTGCTTGAGCGAAGTGAACAGGAGAAAGAACATTGTGTTTCTGTGAAGGAAGTGTCAGTGGTGTGATGTGGTGAAAAGGAAAGTTACATATTTTCTATTTCATAAACCTCCCTATTTTCTGTAGTTAGAGCAACCACGATTTTTGCATGGATGCTAGGAGGCTTCATCACATCTTTGGTGAGGGTGCAGAAAGTAGCTGGCAATATGTGGTGTCGTGTCTGGTATTGTGCTGGTTTGTTTGGGGATTTTTTTCTCCTTTGTTTTGTACACATTTGAACACTTGAGGTTTCCTACAGCCTCTGTGCTGAAACCATACAGTTCTATTTCATGTGTTTGAATTGAAGATGTATTCATTTTAAAATAAAACAGGTGTTCATGTTTAAGTAGTGGGTAGGGTTTGCCTGGGAAATGTATCATAATCTCAAGCAGAACTGCTAGGATACTCTGCTTAAATGTGTCACACAGACATTGTATGTTTTCCTTCTGCCTTCAGAAGTCCTTTTAAAGGGAATTTGCAGGGCACACAAGACTCTTCTTTTGTATTGCTTAAATTCACCTGCCTTCACCTTTTGACGAATACACAATAAAATCTCCAAGCCATTCAGAGGGAGTTTGTCTCTTCAAATACTGGCAATGAACACTTAATGTATTTGTATTAATCTACTACTTAAAAATCATCCTTCATTTACAGTAAAGGACTGCTTAGTATTCTTTGAAATGATAGCCTATCAGGCGTGTTTCATTAAGTTTTCTCAAGCGTTTGCTATTCAGAGCCACGAAAACTGGGTGAAGTGCCATCAATATTTGTTTTCTATTTGTAATACCATTATGGTAACTGAAGAAATCAAGAAGTAGAGAATAAGAAAAGGAATGACAGCTCAAATTAGTGGCTTTATTAGGCTTCATTTGTTAGCGTTACTTACCATTAACTATGAAAGTGCCTCAGGACCTCTCAAGAATAGGCTTAATTGTGTTTTTATTAAACCATCATGGAACCATACTCTCCAAGTTCTAACTAAACATGTTGTTTAATATTCTAGGTAGCTACAAGTAGGAAATCCCTTAAATTCAAACTTTTCAGAATCTTTATCCAAAAATATACATTTGATGTTCTTGGAATAATTCTTTTGAAGGAACCCTTGTAGGAAAGCCGGGTATATAGGACAGTCTTTTGTACTATTTAGACCTTAACCAAAAAATGACTATTTTTCAGCTGAAGCTAAAACACTGTAGGTCTCTCTGACAAATCGACTGGAGTTTTATTAGAAATATGTAACTACCTGGCTGTATCTGTTCAATTGTTTGTCTTCTCTTTTTAGCCGTGGGGTTCAATCTTGAGGAATTGGAATTTTTTAGCTGTGACACATCCTGGATATATGGCATTCCTGACATATGATGAAGTGAAAGCAAGGTTGCAGAAATACAGCACAAAGCCTGGGAGGTAAGAGGTTTTGCTGAATATTGCTTTCCACATAAACTTGCTGTCTCAAAAGTCACATAATTATTCTAGGTTCATGCTTCTATATTGTGTGATACTGACACTCACTGAAGGAATGAATTTCTGGCACTTTTTTTTTTGTAATCAGAAAAGTAGTAGGGTATTTTTATACTGCTGATTTTATTTATCTCAAAATGCAATTTTAAAAATAGTTTAACACTAACTCATAACTCCACATTCAAGAAATGCTGATCTTTTAAATTTTAAGATATAAGAATTTTGTAACCATAATCTAGTTTTTGTTATAATTCTTTCAAATAGTTATAAAAAAAAAAAAAAAAAAAAAAAAAGTTGTGTTACCACAGGAAGGTCTAAATAAGTACAGAAATAAATAGAAAAGAAATTGAAATTACATTGCTTTTCCTTTCTTCTTCTGAGTTTGGTAAAACAAGCAGTGCATTCTTGAAAAATATATTTAAAAATGTAATTTGCTTTTCAAAATTTGCATTGAACTGTTTAATAGTAAAGTGAAAAAGCATCATAACATCTTTTATGGTAGCACATTTAAATTATTAATTTAGTCTGTACTCATATGTTCCATTTATATTCTTTTTTTTCTTTGCCAGTAATGATTCTATATCACAAACTCCTAGAAAATGCCTAGATAAGGTATTTATCAGATTAAATATCATGACATTTAGAGTTTTAAAATAATTTCTAAGTGCTGCTATACACACTGAACTTTCACCATTTTTGCCATTCTGTTGTCCTTTTTTCTTCATTTAGATTGGAGACATAAAAAAAATCATTAATGAATTTAATCCTATTAGCTAACTTCTTTTTACTAGTTTTACCTTTCAATTGTGAAGCATTTTTCTCTAATGTATAGTTGTCTAACTGTGCTGCAGTAACACATGTATACAGAGTTGAAAGTGCATAATTCTGAGACTTGTTAGAGAAGTCTAGCAACAGTTATACCCCTATTCTGTACTTGGCTTCTTTTATTTTTAGCAAACAATATATTGTATCTTAAGTTACCTGACTGGTCAATTACATATATAGTAGAATAACATTGATTTTTAGTTTGGCACTCAGGAACACTACTACGAACGTCTAACTAGCTATGTTGATTTTAAGAGTGGTTGATATACTTAGTACTTTATTATTGATTCTGATTCTGTGATTATAAAAGAGAAGCAATAGAGAAATTATCCAAAGTTGCTTTTGCATTCCTTGTAAATAGAGTTAGTTTTAAGACCACTTTTATTGCATATCAGGAAATGACTTTCTGATTACTTGGGTGAAATGAAATCGCTTCTTTAATCTGACTAAAACATCCTGGAAATTACAAGATTCTCTTCAAATGAATAGTTGTTACTTCAGTATATTACTGTCCCTATTGAAGGTTATAAGAGCCATACCAAACTTCATGGAGGTTAAGATTTCTCATTTTAAGCACTTTGGAATGGAATAAAATATTGATGTATAAGAAAAGCTGCTCTATAACATAAAATTGAGTTTGTGGTATTTCACTCTGGGATGCTTTTCTGACTGAGGTTTTTGCATGTGTGAGATGGTGTTTGACACAAAAGGGACTGGTGTTTTTAGTAAGAGGAACTAAACATGCCTATTGCCTATAATCTTCCTTTTCCTCCTACTGTGCTCTTTGTTTACCTTATGTATACTCCTATCTATTGCCTGTAACACATAAAAGTATTTAAATTTAAGTCCAGTTGGTCAGTGTTTTCTGAAGTAGAAGTGATATTTCTTCTGTCCTGTTCACCTCCTCTGATATGCACAAAATGAACATTGCTACTAGCAATGAGTAGTTTTTATTATTCATCATTTCTGTTTCATCTGAAGATGGTTTATATTTCTCGTTCCAGTTTATTCAAGTTATTGGCCTGTGTATGCACTGAAGGTGTATGTTGTAGCTATGGAAGCTTGATAAAATGTGGTGTTCTTGAAACAGTTTATGAGCATGTCTAAATGTATGTAGTAGAACTATTCACACTGAATGTGCAGCTTTCACTTTGAGAACTAAAAAGCAAGCCAAGGGTAAAGTTGAGGGTAGGGTGCTATAGTTACCTTATTTCTGCCTGTAAGGAATGGACAGTGTTAAAGATCTAGGTTTATTGAAGGTTATAGAAAAAACACATGGCAGGATTGGGAATATGACCCAAATCTTCAGAGACCTAATTCAATGTCTTAACCAGGGGCTGACCTTGCTCTCTTCACTTGTTTTGCTTAACTCTGATTAACATTGGCTTCTTATTCTTTCTGTTTTTATCAAGCTACATTTTCAGACTGAGTTGCACTCGCTTGGGACAGTGGGCCATTGGATACGTGACTGGAGATGGGAACATATTGCAGACCATACCTCACAACAAGCCTCTGTTTCAAGCTCTGATTGATGGCAGCCGAGAAGGATTGTAAGTACACTTTCCTAAAGTGGCCGTAGATATGAAATACTCATTTCCTTGTTCTTCTAATGTTTATATGGTTAGTTGTTAAAGATACTTAAAACAGAGAATCTGGATACAGATTTTGCATTTCTTATAAGAACTGTCCCTTTTATTCATTTGAAAATATCCTTGTTTCCAGGTAATTCCATTAACCAAAGTTAACAGAAGTTAACCAAAGCCATATCTCATAGCAACTAAATTCCAGGAGAAAATAAAACTGGACAACTATCACAGATTCCTCCACACACCACCACTCTCGCCCCTACCATAAGAGTCTCAAATGCACTTAAGATTATTGAACAATTACTACTGCCAGTTGCTCATGTGTCTAACTTTGTACAATGATTTGAAAGCTATGTAATTGCTTTTTTATATATTGTACAGCCAGAACATTTTCCAGGTTCTAGTAGTTTACTAAAAAGATTTATAATCGTAAGAGAACGTAAGTTTATAGGGAGAAGTAGTACATTTTTACTAGGTTGGATGAAATAAAAAAGTTTTGGTGTCACAATCTTTTCAGTGGGATACATGTTTTGATATATCCACATGATCATAATGGGAAAGAAAAAAAGAAAAGGGGGGGGGGGGGGGTGGTGGAAGAGTGAGAAACCCTTTATAATCCTGCAAATTTTTCTCAGTCTTGCACAGTCCAGTAATTTTTCCCAGGGCTGATGATTTCATACCTGTAATAAAAAACACACTTACAATGGTAGTATTTATACTTGACAAAAGCTGAGCATAAAAAAACTAGAGCTGAGGATATTTAATGGAGAGTAAAGTTTTTGTACCCTATGTAAATACAACTTTCTCACAGTATGATTTAACCAATATGACTTTAAAGAAACTCTTTCCAAGTTAGAAGTACCATGAATCTGAATATAGAACAACTTCGGGTCTCTAAAATCATTTAACTTCCTATTAATTTCCCACAGGGTTGAAATACCCCCATCAGTTTTTGCTTAAAGTCCAGTCTACATCTTGGATTCCCAGTGTAGATTCTTGTCAAAATATACACAGATTTATATACATCATTATATACACAGATATACACATATGTAATATAATGAAAGATATATAATATTATATATAATAATACACACAGATATACACAAATGTATGTAACCCTCTACTCTGTTAGTTCAAATAGTCTACAGTCACCCACTGTAATGGTTACAGTGTGGAGCTCACTAAGAATTTAAGCAAGTATAAGCTCACTGTGAAATGAAGATCTAAAATAATACTCTGCTGAGCTGGCCCCAGAAAGTTATCTGGGAATCAAAGCTCAGATGCATTCTGGTGTTATCTCTGCATGTGGCATCAAAATCTTTCCTCCTCTTTTATAGACTTGAGTGTGTGTTGAAATGCCTAAGTAGCAATTCAGTTGCATCCAAGGGATAAAAAAGATGGCTGAGGAAAGATAATAAGTTTCAGTTAATGTCTGTTGTAACTTATTCTGCCCCTTTGACATTTCATAGGTGTTACTTAGCTAATGAAGCTAAAGAAATGTGTGTATTTATAACAATCTTCTTGTGATGCAGCTATCTTTTCCCAGATGGACGAAGTTACAATCCTGATTTGACAGGATTATGTGAACCCACACCACATGATCACATAAAAGTCACACAGGTAAATTGCAGAGTTTATCAGTTATTTTGTAATCTTCATTTCCCTTAGTATCTCATTTAACATTTATTAAAATGTGAGAACTAACATCCTAAGAGTGAAAATATGTTGTTGATAGAAGGTCTTTGATGAAGAACAGGGTAATACTCCTTTAAACTCTAAAGCTGATGGTGATGCAAACAGCATCGCTTGGAAAGTTTTGTTTATTCTAAGCCTCTTCCAAGTGAGAAACATGTTAATGGTTATTAAAGATTTTTCTGATATTTGTTACAGGTTTATGTAACTTGTTGGGTTTTTGCTAATAGCAGATGGGAATGCAGAAATGAGATCAAATGATAGTTTTGAAGCCTGAATAGGAATGGTACAGTTTGTTGACAAGTCCAGGAGGAAAAGTGTGGTTCATATATCACATAAATACCAGTTCCAGGGTCTCTCTCCTTTTTTTTCTGTCGTGCAAATGAAAAAGACATCAAGGAAAAGATACAGAAATAATCAAATGCCTAAAGGCAGTCACTTTGCAGAGAAAATTAGAATATTTGGATGTGTTTGTAGTCTTGTTAAGTGATGATGTGATAAACTAATCTGCAGATGTTCAATACCCAAGTAATATATTGGAAGTAGCCACCAAAAGGCAGATGCTTGATTAAAACTGGTGCTGAAATTAACACTAGAGAGTTAAGGTGTACTGTGTAGAGCATCTTCCCTAATAAAAGCATCTGGAAGACTTGAGGATATGTTCAGGGTAAGACATAAGACTAGATACAAGCTGTACTGTTTCAGATGGTCTTCCATTTCTTCAGGGCAGACTGGATGACTTGCTGAATCTCCTGTATTTCTGAGTGCTCTATGTGCATTTCACCTCCAGAAATATTTTAGAGAAGAAGTATTCATTACCATCTATGGCATTATGAGAAATACCATTATGAAAATGTTTCCTAAGTTAGAAAATTCCTAAAAACAATTGCCTGAAGAAAGTCTGAGTACCTCCATTTCTCTGACTTCCCTCTTTTCCCTCTAGTATTAAAACAGTAATGAAAGCGTAATGAAGAGGTATCAGATATTTGTGTTCAATAGAACAATTTTCTAGCCCCATATCCTTATCTTTCTTCAAGCAAAGGAAAAGCAGGTTAGACATTCTCAGTGATTATTGTGTTTTTCACATGCCAATCATGTTGTATTTTGAATTCAGTGTATGAATCCAGTTGCTGCTGAACTCATAGTTATGAGGCAGCGTTATTTAATTCTGATGGTAATTCCAGATGAATTCTTTGTGAGAGCTTCACTATAAGCATCTTTAATACCTACTGACTACAGCTGCAGATATAAACTGTCTCTTTTTCTCTTTTTCTTAGCTTCATCTCTTCAAAATTTATTGGGGTTTTTTGTTGTTTGTTTCTTTTTCAAGACTAAAAAAGATTTATTTCTAAAGAAAGGCATTTGATTACCAGTTCTGCAACAATACCTAATTATAGAAAATTGTTCTGGATTCAATCTTTTATCTATTCCTCCTAAAAGTGGTGTTATACCTTACTGCCAGTCTTGCAAGGATATGAAGTACTGAATGATCTGTGCATGACTTTTGCCATGTTGCGCTGGGGGGTATTCTTACCATACTTCTTGCACAAGAGTTATTTACTTCAGTTAACCATAATAACATACTGCATCCTTGCGGTAGGTAGAAAACCTTCTTGCTTGTCAGTTTCCATTCCAATAACTTTTATTAGTCCTGAACTCATACATAGAAAAGGATATCCCAGTTTTTATTCCATTTGTCACTTAATTTTTCCTCACTTACAACATGTTCATTATCTTCCTCTTAGCTGTGACCGAAGAAAAGCAGGATGTATGCCTTGTACAGTAGTTACGTGTGAGCAGACTGTAGAAAATCCAACAGACAGAGATATTTTAAACTTTTATTTTTGTATCATATATTGCAGTATAGATTTGAAGAGGCAAAAAAGTAAGCGGTTTCAGTAACCTTAGCACGGCTTTTAAATAGATCAGTACTAAAAGTTTCCTTGACTAGTTAAGTAAAGTGAGTTGAAAAACAGGGGACTCAGAAATGTTTGTCACTACTGCTGCCTAAGTGTGTTCTTTGTGAATAAATCACAGTAAAGAAATAATCACTTGACTTTCTTTTGTTACAGGAGCAGTATGAATTGTACTGTGAAATGGGTTCCACTTTTCAGCTATGTAAAATCTGTGCAGAGAATGACAAGGATGTGAAGATAGAGCCTTGTGGACACCTTATGTGCACTTCTTGTCTTACGGCATGGCAGGTACTGTCATATATCAGTTAGTGGAGAAGAGGATGACTTTTTCTGTTACGTCCCTGTTTAGAGTGTGGGTATATGTTTACTTTGCCAGGTACTCAGTAAGAGGGTTCAAGGACATATATTTGAAATGTTAAACTTTTTCAATCTGTGGACCAAAGTATGTGAAAAATAATACTCTAGGAGTCATTAAAATCTGGACTTGTAGGCTTGCCAAGGCCACTTGCTGACTGCTGCAAAGCGGAAACTTTCCTGAGCACGGTGTCTACTCTGACAGGGAAAGGTGGTGCCAATTCAGCCACCTAAATCAGACACTGGTCACTTCATGATGTATTCAAAAGACATGAAGAAGATAGGTAGCAGCTGGGAGTGCATAACTGACTAGGCAGTGTTTTATAAGGAGACAGGATGTCTTCAGTGAGAAAAAGATTCAGTCAGTACAAGTCATGAAATGGCCTGTGGAAAAATAAACTAGGATTGTTGTGTTTCATGTTAATACGTAATGCACTAAACCACCTAACTTTTAGATGGTTGTTAAGAAATTGAATGGAAGGGCAACTCTGATCTCTCTGTCATTTACAGAATATCCCAAAAGCCACGGAGACTTCCAGTTGGTGGCCAGTCACAAGTGTTGTTCCCCAGGACTCAGTTTAATATCTTTATTAATGATCTGGATGAGGGGATTTAGGGCACCCTCAGTAAGTTTGCAGACAACACCAAGTTAGGCGAGTGTGTTGATCTGCTTGAGGGTAGGGAGGTTCTACAGAGGGATCTAGACAGGCCAGATTGATGGGCTGAGGCCACTGGGATAAGGGTCAGTGAGTCCAAGTGCCTGGTTCTGCACTTCAGTCACAACAACCTCAGGAAATGCTACAGGCTTGGGGAGGAGTGGTTGAAAAGGTTCCTGGCAAAAAAGAAGTAGGGGGTATGAGCCAGCATGTGCCCATGTAGCCAAGAAGGCCAATGGCATCATGGATGGTATCAGAAATAGTGTGTCCAGCAAGAAAAAGGCAGTAATCGTGCCCCTGTACTTGGCACTGGTGAGGCCGCACTTGTGTTCAGTTTTAGGCTTTCTGTTACAAGAAAGATACTGAGGTGCTAGAGCACATCCAAAGAAGGGCAATGAAGGTTATATAGGGTCTAGAGCACAAGTCTTAAGAGAAGCAGCTGAGGGAACTGTGGTTGTTTAGCCTGGAGAAAAGGAGGCTTAAGGGAGAACTTACTGCTTTCTACAATTATCTGAAAGGAGGCTGTAGACAGGTGAGGATCAGTCTGTTCTCCCAGATGACAAGCAATAGGACAAGATGATATGATCTCAAGTTGTGCCAGAGGATATTTAGGTTGAACATGAGAAAACATTTCTTCACAGAAAGGGTTGTCAAGCATTGGAACTGGTGGAGTCATCATCCCTGGTGACTACAACCATTCCTGGGTTGTTAAAAACATGTAGAAGAGACATGGTTTAGTGGTGACCTGGCAGTGTTGGGTTAACCATTTAACTTGATGATCTTAAAGGTCTCTTCCAACCAAAAGGATTCTATGCAGGTTGGTATGTTTTGTCTGTCTTGTTCATGGACATATCAGTTCTTCCTTTTCTCAGAGGTTGGTACCTTTAGTTTAGCACAGTTAGTAAGCATTAGACTTAAAAATTAAAATCAAAATCAGAGGTCATTCCTCTTTTCAACTTCAGACTTTAATAGGTACCTCTCAAAGTGAGTCAGTGCTGCCTCCTTCTCCCTACCCCTTACTATTTTCGTATCGATGTTTTGTGGGGAGAAGTAAGGGGTATTCCATACTCAGGTAAGACTCTGTTCCACAGTTAGGCACCAGTCTTTGGTTAAAAATGTGAGAAGAGTAAAAAGACTGTAGTTCATGTTTGACCTGGTTTTAAATGAGTTCATCTCAGTTGAAGTACTATAGTTTTTCTTTTCAAAATCCTAATTAAGAAATTACCATTGGCAAGCCAACACAATACATCAAAAGTATCATTTGAGTTTTTCTTTTGTTAGCAGTAAAGCTTGCTGAGAAAGGAGTATTCTCCATTTCTGGTTTTTGTATTCTTTCTGAAATCTGAGTTTGCTACAAACACAAATTTTTCAAACTGCCCACAGATATGAAATTCCATTTTAGACATATTCAGATGAGAATATTACTCTCACTACTAAACACCTACTGAGCTGGAACAATATTTCTCATTT
This sequence comes from Todiramphus chloris collaris, assembly GCA_025345505.1. NCBI lineage: Eukaryota > Metazoa > Chordata > Aves > Coraciiformes > Alcedinidae > Todiramphus > Todiramphus chloris. Next base: position 30,354,402 of record JANVCC010000017.1, read on the forward strand.
CAGGAGTACCCTTGAGTACCTTTTCTTTGTTCTTACCAGTTTCATTCTTAATGACAAACATAGAGATCTGACTGTGTTAATCTTTGCCTTAAAATTTTGGAAATTCCAAGGTCTGTAGTGCTTTTTTGTTGGTTGGTTTTTTGTTTGTGGATTTGGTTTGGGGTTTTCTTTTTATCTGAAAAAACTGAAATCTTTGTATTTTTGGTTATTGGGTGTCTCATAGAATGGTAGCAGCATATTTCAGTGTTGTGGCAGTGATGCGCTCTGATTCTGGAGACTTTAGAAGCCAAGGTCCTTGGTACATTGGCCAATGGCTAGGTATTCAGGAAGAGGGCAATAGAGCATTTTAGGCTCAGAGAACTGACGTGTTTGGAAACATTAAGCTTCATCAGAATATAGCAACCAGCTCTAATCAGCCAGGTACATTTTGGACTTGATTACAAATTTAACTTTTGTATAATTAGTGAGGCAATGAAGAAATATTGCATGGTAATAGCATCAGCTGTTGCAAGCTTCTGGTGGGCTAGTGTTTAATTGGCATCATAATGGCTCATTTAGACATGCCTCAAGAGGTCCAGTTCAGATGTTTTCACTAAGCAGAAAAGAAAATGAGTAAGCAACATCAGATCTACACAGAATACTAAGGATGATTCAGAGGTTCACCTTTCTGGAGATCGGTCTCTCAAATAAGATTTGGTTTAACTGTTTCTTTTTTGTATCATGCAACAGGAGTAAACTGCATTGTTTTTTCTGCAGAACTCTATTTTTGTCTAGAAACTACATGTCTGGACTCAGTTGTAAAAGCATGTGGGCATATATGCTGCATTGTAAGGTTCATGGCAGCCACTCTCTCAATGCCCTAACTAATGTTTCTGTGGGTGTGGACAAATGGGTGGATTCATAACGCACATCTCGGATCTCAGGTTTTATTTCTTAGTTGTATTTATTCTGTTGAATGCAAGTCTCTGCTGCTGTACTTGGTTACCTAATATCTTTCGTTGAACTTAGAGCTTTTGAAAAGGAAGGACAGAAACTGCTAATGCAGAGCTATTTGACAACACAGATACAATAAAGCCTTGAAAATTAGAAGCTGTGTGCCTCATCTGTAAGGCTGTTTTTAGAAAATGAAACTGTAAAGGGTTGTATGAGTAACGGAGGATTTCTGTTCACTTGACAGTCATTGTTACTTCAGTAGGTCTATATAATTTGGAGGTTCTCTTTGAGGTAGTATGTGATGTTGACAAGTCCTTTGTAATTAGGATTCAAGGCTGCTGAAAGTAAATTGTACGTGTCTTTTCATACCAAATGGAAATCTGGTACTAACCATGCAAATAGACATGACTGTTGGCAGGAGACATCATTTATAGTTATCTGGCCTTGGGATACAGTTCTTCCACAAACTGTAAAGTCATCTGTCAGTTTAGTAAGACCAGCAAACATGAAGATAAAAATTATGCTAGAAAAAAATTAAGGCTGTCCTTACATCTGAGAAATCAAAAAACTGTGCTTGCATAATGATATTTCAGAATAAGTAGATTGTTTATGATCAATTTTGGTGCCCTTGTCCTTTTAGCTGTCTGTCTACCTGACAGCAAAGATGACACAGTGTGATTTCTGAATTCAGATTGAATTATCTTGATTTCCCAACGCTTCAGAGCTCTTCTGAGTGTGTTTTGTTGTTTCTTTTTCTTCCTTATTTTTTAAACAAATCTATATTGTGACCCTTGATAGAAAAGTATGTAAGTGCTTGTGATATTTTTTGTGATATTTTTGTTCATTAGTCTAAAGTTTACTTCAAAGACTTTTTGATTACATCTGATGAGGAAGAAAAAAATTTGAAATGACTAAAAGGAATGGAAATATGGCTTCTTGAAAATCACTTAACACATTGTACCTCTTAGAAATTAAAATTCAAGTAATTTGTGGTTCCGATAACATGTGAAAGTAGTTCCTTGTTTTACACAATTTATTGAAAATGTGGTAACATCTTGGTTTGTTGCTTAAACATGTCAAAAAATGCTTGTAGCTTTGCATGTTCTGCATACATGTATCTCTGAACGATGATAATGTTGCAGCCTTGGTGGACTGTATATATGTTCTTCAGAGAATAAGAGCTGCGTGGCCTAAAGCTTATCTGTATTTTCTAACTTAAAATGAAAAAAACTCCTACTTTTTATTTAATATTAAAGAGATACAATAAAATACATTACCTTTGTCTACACACCTTGTCTTCTCTTTTCTGAAGAAATGGGAGAACTGTAATGATAAAAGATATTATTTTCTGACTTGTAATACTAAGACAATTACAGTTTTGGTGCTTTGTAGCGATAATGCATTTTGTTTAGTTGTTGTAAGTGAAGCTTAATCTTTTGAAGAGGAACAGCTTTAGAAATGCAGTCATTTTACTGTTTACTGTAGTTAAATACATTTGAATCTGTTTCCTGTTCACTCCAGTGTTGCTTCACAAGTTCTTAGAGACCTGTTAAGGCCATTTTCATGTAGAAGAATTTAAGATCTACTTGTAAAATAATTTCTTCTTATTATTTTTAAACATTTCTGTACTTTTTTTGTCTTTCTGTAGGAATCTGATGGCCAAGGCTGTCCTTTCTGCCGCTGTGAAATCAAAGGAACAGAACCAATCATTGTGGATCCCTTTGATCCAAGGGATGAAAACCCCAGGTGCTGCAGTATTATTGATAGCTTTAGTATGCCCATGTTGGACTTGGATGATGACGATGATAGAGAAGAGTCTTTAATGATGAATCGTTTGGCTTCAGTCCGAAAGGTAAATTTTCAAATACCGTACAACAGATAAAACTATGTTTGTAAATGAAGATGCTTGAAATTGTAAACAGTGAGAGGCTTGCACTTCATCCTCTAGGTTTCAGCAACTCACTGAACAGTTCTTGGGTTGAACAAACAAAATGCATCAGTATTGCATCAATAATACTCAAGTTGGACAGGAGAAAAAAAATAAATTCCAAATTTGCAGATGATATGAACTGAGTTAACTCTGTTTATAATGGAGGATGCATAATTTTGCATCAGCCAAGACTCTTATTCCAAATATGGACAATTCCCTGAACTTCTGTTTGGAAGGAACAAAAAATTTCATTTATACAAAATATATTATTAGTTTACTTGTTAGTGTACATACCTAGAGAATGTTTTAGGATTAAACTTATGTTTTCAAATAGTTTATAAGTTATATTGCTTCGTAAACATGACTTGAAACCAATGTAAATTGCACACAAGTAGCTCTTAATCATGTTTCATTTGAATTGTCTATGATTCCCCCCCGCCCCGTATTGTTAGGATTAGGTACAGAAAAGTTTATCTGCAATTATTCATAGTGACTTTGTTTTGAGAATTTTTTTTTTTTTGTCCTGAAAGTTGTGTGTTAAATTGTGGAATCTTTCTTTGCTCACAGGAAGTATTATCACTAATAAATAAGCACTAGCAATAAAAAAAGTTTATGTTGGTAGTTTTCATTACTATATGTTAGCCTGGAATACACATTGTCATAGGCCATGCAATACTGAGTTTTGCAGTACACTTTCTGTAGTTTACGTTTTACTAAGGTCATCTAGATTGAATAGTTGCCTTGGAATTAATTCTGTAATATCTCACTCTTCAGTTTTCTTATCGTTTCACCCTCATATCTGAGCAGATCTGTCAGTTAATATACATACTTCTGATATCCTTCCTAACCTCTTAAGTCATACAAATTATTCTTGTGTTGTCTATGTAATACAACATGGCCTGCTATTGGGAACAGTTTATCCTTCCTGTCTGGACTTAAATTGCAGTCTGCAGCCTCACCTCTGTGAGATAGCCTTCAACTGATGGGCTTTTATAACACTAACTTCCATGATAAGGTAAAATCTCATTATGCTTTTATCAAAAGAAGGAACAATAGGCTTTATTATAAGAGTTCTTGTTTTCAGTATTCAACAAGTGCTTGAGTGCTTTGCTTCTTGTTATTTTCATGGTATTAATTTTGTTGTTCAGTGAAAGACACCTACTAATTATTCTTGAAATTTAGGAACAGCATTTTCCACTCTTTGTTAGCCTCTTGGAGTCCTTACTTGAAAATGTTGAAGTCTCAGGTCATTTGGTGACTTTCAACTGCTGGTTTCTTTCCTGAAACTATTATTAATGATTGTACAGTGATGCTATCAACCACACCACCTGTGTGGAATGTTTCATTACTTTTATATACACCTTTTCCTAGTAATGACTTCCTCAGCCTTCTCTGTGTCTTATAATAATTACTATTTATTTTTCCTGCTAATTGGAGCTTCTTTGGAGCCTGATAGAAGATTTTTTTTCTTCATGTCATTATGGAGGGTTTTACTCTTTGAATTTTTCTTTTGTTTCTTGTTAATGTTTTTAATATGAAAATGGTATTGCAGAATGGCTGTGTTGTGGTCATTTGATTTGTTGAAACAAAACTACAGGTTAGATGACAATTAAAGTAATTGTGTTATTCTTTCTCAACATAAAGCTGTTAATCCTTGAAATGCAAATGTTCTGATTTTGTCTCAAATCACCTGTCTAGACCATGTAGTTGCCTTGTAGTTTATCTGTCTAGTAGTGAGCTGAGATGTTAAACTTGCTAGAAGAGCAAAGTTCCAGAGGCATGAAGACCTGATGAAAGTAACTGTCAGGATTTGCAGTGTGTTGCAGAAATATTCGAATAAATCTTTACTGTCCTGAAAGCCTTGTGGGAGGGCCCCTGTTAAAATATTTCTAAGCTGTTACTACCAATTTTCACTAGCTTTGGGACTTTTAGTTGGAAATGTTTTCAAAATGCAAAGTAGTTGCAGTAAGCTAATTTTAGAAACACGTAGGGTCATCACTGGTTAAGGGGTCTGAGTGAGTTTTTAAGTGAGCTTTTCTTGACAAAATGAAAAGCTGAAGAACACTTTCTGGAATTGTCATTAAAATGTAAAGAAAATGCAATTTCTTTCACTTGCTATACCTGTACGAATTGTGAATGTAAATTGGATATCAGAAAAAAATACCAATTCTGCAGTTTATCACTCTATCTCTGCAGCATACTTATCAACTGTAAGAGGTATCTGAATTAAGTCCCTCGGGGATCTCAGACTTGAAATTGCTTTAAGGGGAAGAATAATCACAAATCTACTTACTTATTCTTTAATGGAGTGAGTAAATAGATACACTTTAAGAAAAATGAATCATTCTTGCTAGGTGTTGTGTATGAGTCAGCAGCAGATCAGCTGTAACAGAGGCTTTAGAGAAATCCTCTCCAATTAGCCTGTTTATCTGCCTCATCAAGCATCTTATTCTTTTTAATTTCCAAATTGTCTTCAGATATTTCTTTATGAAAGAAAGATGAAGAGTGGTGCCAAAACCTCTGTTAATTGTCTTATCACTGAGAAATTTCCAGCCCTGTGGCATAAGATTTACTAATGCAGTTACTGCCGGAAGTTGTTTCTTTTCATGGTTCTATTCTGTTTGTGCTAGCCAAGCACAATGTTACAAAATGCACATTAAAAAAATGTGCAGATTACAGGCTAAGGTGAATATTAAAAATCTCTTTCCATTTTTAAAGTGGGCATTTGAGTCTCCAGTAGACTATGTTTATTATTCCATAATGTTAAATATTCCATTGTCATAATGAATTAAGAGTTACCCATCATGTTACCTTGTACAAGACAACTTGATACACTTTTCTAAAAAAGAAAGAAAGAAAATAAGGAATAATGCAGGAGCTCTTGTGAAGAACAAATATTATTGAGTTCATAAGTGCTAAGGTTACATGAAAGCATAGACAAGGTCCTAGCTTTATAGGACACTGTGTGGCCTTCTGTAGCTGGAAGCGAATTAACATTCTCTAAAAATGCATCTTTTAAAATGTGATGAAGTTACCTTGTCTGGAGAGTTATAATCTTCTCTGGAATTCATTTCCTAGCTGTCTGAATGCACCAAAAGCTGACTTTGATTCACACTATTCCTTTAAAATAGTTATAGGAAATTTTCAAAGTTGAAAGCCCCTGTTTATCATTATTAGGTTTCTTCCAGCAGATGAGTTGGGTCAAACTTAACAAATCCTGACTAAAGACCTTGGTTCTCAAAATACAGGGGAAGACTATGTGATAATTCCTCCTCATTTCCATATCATTGAACTGCCTTTTTTTCTGTTAATGAACAGGACTGTTAATGAACAGGCTGCCCAGGGAGGTGGTGGAGTCACCATCCCTGGAGGTGTTTAAAGAACTATTAGATGTGAAGCTTGAGGATATGGTGTAGTGGTTAGAGAAATGCTAGGAGAAAGGTTGGACTTGATGACCCTGGAGGTCTTTCCAACCATAATGAGTCTATGATTCTATGATATATTGAGTAGTAACAATATTTTAAATTTCATTATATAAAATAAAGGAATACGTAAAAAACTCATTAAAATACATATCCAGGTATTCCCTTCAGCTGTACATTCTTAACTCATACATATGTGTCACTTCTTTGTACAACTCATTTGCTGGAATTTATTAAAATAATTCCACAAAGCAATAGAGTCCTTAACTGCTTAGTTACTATTGGAAAGAAACATAAATTCTGGGAGACAGTGTGCCTCCCTTAGTTAAAATGTATTTTACTGATTCCCTTAGGCAGTGTGGTGCTGACTCTCACAGCCGTAACTCCTTCTCCCTCCTTCACATGCATTTTCTTGAGTCAGCAAAGATCAAATAAAAGACAAACCTGTCTATGTAAACAATGTTTATAGCTATCAGTATTAAGTAGCTTTATATCCTTACATTTTTGTGTTCAAAATTTTGCTGTTAAACTTTCTATCCTTAAAACAACTTTTTAAGTCCAGATTATACTAATCTGCCTAGGTCACAATTTATCCTACCAAGAAATAACAAATATGTCAGTTATTCTGATCATAAGGAAAAAACTTCAGGGAACTACTTGAAAATTAAGTCTACTTCTAGGGTCGGTCTGCTTGGACCTTCTTAAGTGCAATTTATGTATCGCTGAGTTTGCTCCAGCAGGGCATTAATAATGAGGATAATATTCCTCAGAGAGTCACGTGTTAGGATTTGTGTTGAGTATGCTTTTCATATGTGCCTATGAAAGGAATTTGCAGCTAAAACTCTTGATTCAATAGCCTAACTGTTAATATTTCCTTCAGAAAAGCCTTCACTGGAAATTGTAGTCAATGTCAGAAGCAGACTGATTCTTGAATTCACAACCACTGGGGGCAAACTGATACCAGTATATCCCAGTAATAAATGCATCTGATTAAATAACACAAACGTGATCCTCTCTGCAGTACAATTGTGAAGTCAATCACAGCTGCTTTTCCCTTGGCAGCAGTCATGCCAGCCAGATGAAGTCCATGTTGTTACAAAGGAGTCTGTGTTCTTTTCCTTAATTACATCTTTATTGCACAGGTCTGTGTGTGTTGCAGCAGAGCCCCTTTGTACTCTGAAGGTCTGTCTTCTGTCACTGCCAGATCATTTGTATTAGTTTGTGTCTAATCGCTTGCTTGTTCTATCTTTCTGTCACTGTGCAGCTCTCATTGCTCCTTTATTTTCAGTGACTAGAAAATACACAGAAATCTCCACTAGGTGACAAACAGAAAAATTTTAGATCTCTTCATCCTTAGGGTGTCTGCCAAAAAGAGTAGGTATGGTAATATATCTGTTAGTGCCCTGGTATCCACATGAAATGCAACCAGCTTGTTGGCCTAGCTGTCAACTAACGTGAAATTGATGCAGCTAGACAAGTTGGATGGGGGTGGACAGGAAAAATATGTGTTGGTTTTTGTTTGCTGTTTTTTTTGGGGGGGGGGGGCTGTTGTTTGTTTTTTGACGTTGGTTTTTTGTTTGTCTGGTTGGGGTTTTTTGGGTTTTTTTTTTAATAATGGAAATACGATGGAAATATGATAATTGTGTGCTGAAGAGAACATGTTTGTTGCTGTTGAATACTTTTTGGTTTTAGTGTGCCAATAGATCTATACAAGGAATCATAATTTCTAGTTTCTCCCAGCTTCAAGCAGTGATATGAATTAAGCTTCCTTTTAGGGGAGAGAAATTGCTTTTACTTACAGCTATTTCCCCCCCACCCACCGAGTGCATTATGAGTTATTCTTTAACCTGTTGATTATCATTGGTTCCCTTTTTAAATTTCTGGAGCCACATGTTGTGGTAGCATTGTCTAGGCAACAGTACTTCAGGGACAGAAAGATTATTTTACTTTTTTGAAGCAAGACATTAATGTAATCTTAAATTTGGAGCTCTTTCACACACTACTTTGGCAAATTTCTATTTGATTTTTGCAACTGAGATTTACCATCCATGGAATATGGTGGGTAGAGATAGCTAAATACCAAATATATGTGGGAACCACAAATTCATCACATAAATTAAATTTCTTGGTTCATAAGAGTTAAAAATACGTTAGGTTTCAAGAATCTTGAATGTTCAAATGATTTTTCATATTATTCTGGGTTTTTTCTTATTACTGCCTACTGCATATTAAGTGTGCCTTTCATCCACCTGTTTCTGCAAATATGAAAATAGCATCAGTCCTCATTGGGTTTTAAATGTGAATATTCCATGATTTCTGTTGGAGCTGGAATGTTGTTATGGCAGGAGAAAAGAAGTCTGACATGGATGGGACTAGTGGGCTCACTGAGGGATGAGTGTATCATTTTGCCTAGTGATTCTTCAGAGCGGAATTGCTAAGAAAAGTTTGTCATATAGAAACAGTCATGGGTATTCTTAAAATGTTGTCACTACAATGTTGTTCACTTAGCTGTGGGTTCATAGGTACATGCAGTGTGACATTTGAGACTGTCACTTTGCTCTTCGAGTAAGTAGTGTTAATTAATGTGATGGTATGTCAGTTAGAGCATCTTAAATTCCAAACAGATGTTTTTCTGTCCAGTACTCTGTTTTCAGTATTTCAGTTTTTCTTAATCCTTTTTTTTCCCACCTCTTATTTTACATATAGGATTGCTTCTTAGCTCTTCTGGAGCAATCCCCTGCTGGCTGAAACACAGTATGCTGTGCAACACCATAAGATATCGATACTTCTTACAGCATTTTCATTTATTTGAAATAACTTTATCTTTTTGGAGGTGTAGTTCTATTTCACAGAATTTGGGAAATAAATTCATTTTCTGTTTGCTGAAGCCAGCATATTGAGTATATTATAATACATGGCTCTTGACTTTCAGGAATGCTTGTTGGTGGTATAACTAAACTTTGAAAACTAATATGATTAAATGATACAATGCTTATTATGTTATTTAACTGATAGATGCTTCCTGTTAAGGAAAACTAACTGATATTCACTTTATAGTCAGTTTATAATTTTGATTTCTCAAGCATGCTTCTGAGATACATATCTAGCTTAGTTTTTCATCTTTCCATAATGTTCAGAGAGGCAAAGCACCTCAGTCGTTCGTGTGTTTATCCTAGTGGTCTTTCAGTCAAATTTTCTTTTTTTTTTTTCCGGTAATTGTTGAATGCCCCTGACCTTGACTGGAAGACCATGAAGATAAACACATGAATATCTTTCTGTCTCTAAAATGGAACTGCACCTCAGCCATCTAGCTCTTCAATACCCCCTCACTCCTGTTTCTTACTTTTTCTTGCAATGTTATCCAGTGGCTCCTGTTTTTGAAGGAAATCTAATAGCAATCCCAGTTATATAGAATACAGTATTAAACAAAGCTGTGTTATACAGAGTATTGAGCAAGGATTCAGTATATTATATCCTTTTCCTTGGTCTGCTTTTGAATTTCTGAATTTTTCAGATTCTTTAATGCAGTCACTATGTGTAAAGAAACGTAATGTTGTTTATTTGTTTACCTTGTTAAAAAAATTCCTAGTCTCATTCCTGTCATCACTATGGGATTTACAGCATCAGTGAGGAAAAGATTACAAAAAGAGGGGGAAAGTTTTTATCAAAGTTAAAGATGGGTACATTTTTGTGAGCATTTTTTTGTGCTTGCCTTAAGAAGATGGCAGATGGTTAACGTTTATAAGCAAGCTATACAACAAGAACACTAAGATCTAGAATGCAAATGGCCTGAGGCTGATGCTCTGTGTGAATATGTTCTGGCTACTTGTGTCCTTTGTCAGAGAATGCACAGGACAGTATAAACATCCAAGTTTACTTACAGTACACTGCAACAAATACAGTGAGTTCACAGAGATAACGAACTGATTTATGGAAGCAACTGAACTGTGTGTGTTAAACTGAGCCAGATGAGGTTCAGGAACCAGTTGCAAAGATGGGTGGAGCCTATATTGAGAATTGAAATTTGAACTTTTTTCAGTTAAGTGTAAGATGAGCATCTATACTATCTATTAATTAAAAGAGCAGCACCGTGTCCATTATGATAAATGACTACTAGTAAGCACCTGAGAAGTATTAAATACTGAAATATCAAATGGAATGAAAGTTGTTTACTTGATCTCCACGTAAATAGTAATTATTTTTCTTTTCTGTCTTGAAGTGCAATGAGAGGCAGAATTCGCCAGTGACTTCCCCAGGATCTTCCCCTCTTGCACAAAGAAGAAAACCTCTTCCAGATCCCCTGCAAATCCCACATCTTAGTCTTCCACCTGTACCCCCTCGTCTGGATCTTATTCAGAAGGGAGTAGCACGGTCACCATGTGCTAGCCCAACTGGATCACCAAAGGTAAGTCTTACTGAACCATTATTTTTTTTTCATATAGGAAAATTGAGGAATTGTATGTGATTGTTTTCGAGGTGAGTTTGCTTGTTTGTTTTGGAAGATTAACTAATCTGAATTTTTCCATGCGTCTTTTTTTTTTTCCAAGCGTTTGCTCTGTCCAAAAGAGCTTGTAGCTTAGAAAAACTTTAGATTAGATACACATTGATTAAGTCTATTATCTCCTTCGGTTGAGTTTGGCAAGTGCCTATCCCTTTGCATAATACCTTACATAGTTAGATGTTTACAACTGCATGCATTGGTCAAATATGACCAATGATTGTATTGTACTTGGTTATGGTCAAAATTTAAGGGACACTGCTGTAATGGTTTAGTTCTGTAAGAAACCACAATTCTTGAAAAATCAATAGAACTGAAAGTTTCCTGAAAATAGATTTAAAGGCATTATCCCATTAAAATTTTATGTTGTGCTCTGATGATGATTTATGCTCACTTTCCACAGTATCCTTACAAGAAAAATATGTGCAGATACACTGGATTCAAAACCTTAAATGGCATATATTAGGACTCAAGTTTCAAGGGAAATAATTATGACTCTATAGCTAATAAATTGTATGCCGTGTTTTGTGAAAATAATGATACTAGAGATTTAATGATCTTTTTGAATGAATAAGCATGAAGGAGAATAAATACTCTCTGTGTCGTTCTCTATTAATTTAACTTCTTTTTTTATTTGCTGTATTTTTGTTTTTGAGAGGGGAAATTAGATTTAAATTTTTCATTTTTAGATAAGGAACTTAAATTCAAGTTAAAATTAATTAATTAAAATTAATTTCACAATAGGGTATTTTTACAAAGTTTGTGTCCTGTAAAAAAAAAAAAACCAAAACCAACCAAACCAACAGAAAATCAGAAACACTGTTAATATTGCTTTAAATTTTTCAGAGACATTACTCTGAAACTTTAAAGAAAAAAAGTAAAGGTTTGGGAGGTGCAAGGGAAATAACATGAGGTCAACAAAGAATATTTCCACTCTTTTAATAATTTCATATTTAAAAGAAAAAAAAGACAATTTTGTCTTTCTGAGACTACTACCCCAGTAAAAAAACTTTTTCTGCAAGGAAAAAACAGTAATTATAATAAAAAAGCTATAACAAAAAATTTGGACTAGCCATTATGTTCCTGCCTTGAGAGTGAGAACAACTATTTTTCTTACCTAGCAGCTTAATTGAACACTTCTTTATGTAATATACTGTCCTATTTATATGAGAAGACCTGCAGGTAGAAATTACTTTATTTTCAATTTGAGTAACATGTTGAGGTGCTGCTCAAAGAATAATGGTGGGCTATCTTGTGAAGTGAGAGCAAACACTATTCTTATTTCAAAATTTCTGTGACTGCTGTCTCTTCATGTGGTAATAATATGCACACTTACTAGAGTCCATGAAAATTACACATTCCAAGGGAAGTAATCTTCCCTGTATTTCTTACGGTAGTTAGTGGTAAGAGAAAACCATTTTGTAAGGATCTGACCTGAGTTTTGTGTTGTAAAATGCTGTTAGTTTGTTTGTGTTTATCAGATTTGTGCTCTGAGAAGCTATACAGCTACCTGTAGAAGACTTTTTTTTTCCCCCTCTGGTAACCTATTTTTCAGATTTTTAGTACTAATAATTTTAGAAAATATTTAACATATAAAAATCAATTTTAGAAAACACTTTGCTGTTTATGATATGGTCCAATTGTGAGAAAGGCAAAGATTGTTCACAGATGAGCTAATTGCAAGCATACTACATGCTAAGTATTTAACATGAAAAATCAAGCTGCAGTTCAAACAAATTGGGCACTCTTAAAAGTGGATGTCATGTAAAGAGTGGAGTCATCCCTATGTACGTGATTAAAACCAAAGCAGTTGTTGTCTTCTTCCACTTGCTTTGTAATCATGGCTTTTTTTAATGCTCATTTGCTGTCACCAAGTCATTTTCCTTTGGATGTGGCTTTTATTTTGTTTGGGGTTGGTTTTTTTCTGCATCAGGAAGTCTGTTTTTTACAAACCTTTCTCAGAATTTCACTGTGAGGGTGAGAGCACTGGAACAGGCTGCCAGGGGAGGTTGTGGAGTCTCCTTCTCTGGAGACATTCAAAACCCACCTGGACATGTTCCTGTGTGACTTGGTCTAGGTAGCCCTGCTCTGGCAGGGGGGTTGGACTAGATAATCTTTCTAGGTCCTTTCCAACCCCTAACATTCTATGATTCTACTTAATTTCAACATATAAATAAGTGATTCGAAGGATCAAAGCAAAGTATTCTGGAAAAAAAACCTATAGGTCAGATAAATCTGCTTCAATCAGTTGTCTTTTCTCCCTTCCACTCCTTGCATGGGTTACTCATGCAACAGCAGAAACAGGGGCATGCATTCTGAAGACAGGCTAGGTTGTCTGCAGAATGCAAAGACAAGACAAATCTTTAGCCCAATGGCAAGTACTCTTGTGATGCCTTGAATATATCTCCATTAGAAATAGTAAAAAAAAAAAAGTAACTTTTTCTTTTCTTTAACCTACTGTATTGTTTAGTCTTCTCCTTGTATGGTGAGGAAACAAGACAAGCCTTTGCCAGCACCACCACCTCCCTTGCGTGATCCTCCACCACCCCCACCAGAGAGACCCCCTCCAATTCCACCAGACAACAGGATAAGCAGACACCTGCATCATCCAGAAAGCGTGCCTTCCAGAGACCAGCCGATGCCCCTTGAAGGCTGGTGTCCCCGAGATGTGTTTGGGCCAAGTCAGTTGGTAGGATGTCGAATAGGGAGTGATGCTTCTCCCAAAGCAGGACTTACTGCAATTTCAAACATGAATGGAAGGCACAACCGCTTAAGTTCTGATCCAGGATTTATGAGGAAGCATAGACGTCATGAGCTGCCCGTGGAAGGTGCCAAGGTATGAAATGAGCTGAATGTGTTGAATCCTAATTTGATGCAGTGTTTTCTTCAATTGGCTATTGTACTTTTAATATGCATCAGTATTGATCTGCTATTTCTGAATCTTTCCTGTTGATACTTAATAATAAGCTGATCATAAATAAGTGGTTTGTTAATCACTGTAATTTGTAAAGCAACAGAGCATGAGGGTCTAAACTATATTTTTAACATGAAAACTTCAAAAAAATGGCTTGGAGAAAAAATTCTAGATTTTCTGTGTTCTTTCAGCAAATCATCCATACAGTTCTTCAATGATTATACTATTGCATGGAGTGATATGTTATTGTTATATAGCATCATGTCAAGCCAAGCTAAATGTAGAGTCATTTATTGTATCTTTATCACTGGCCATGTGGGTCACACTCTTGAAAGTGCTCAGTGACAACCCCAGTATTTCGCTGTTTGAGGTGGTATTATCACCAGTACTCTAAATCTTATTTTTTCAGGATAGCTAGCATTGCAACTCCCTTTATCAGTTGTTTACAGTAGTACGCATACCTTTAACTGAATTTTTCATCTTTTCTACTTGAATCAGAACTCCAGCTGCTGGAGTTGCACATTGTTTTAATTTAACCCTAATAGCTTTTGACTTTTCTTGGACTTCTCATCTTGCTGTCTTATCTCTTGGTCCAGGGTAATGTCCAGTAATCCATATTCAGTGATGAAGGTGTTCAGAGTTGTCACTTGCAACCTTTCCACTGATTGTCTAGCTTGGTTTGGCTAGGGGTTGTTTGCTTGTCACCCACAGGAGAACTATGTTTTCCTGCCCTTGACTGCAGTGTTTTTTCTATCAGAAAAAAGTTGAGGATAGTTTCTATAAGTTAACCGATGATACCTGTGGAGGAAGGCATAGTTCTAGCAGCTTCAGACAACTTGCAAGACTATATACGTTTGAGAAGGCTTAGGTCCAAAAAGAGATCAAGTGGTGATGGCCTAGTTCTGTTCTAATCTGTTTTATCAATGCAGCTCAGTAATTTATTCATAGAGCAGATTATTAACTCAGAGCTGCTCTTCCTTTTTTTTGCTTGAAGACTTCATAGCTTTGTGCTAAGAAGGATGGATTTGTGGTTAAATCATGGTAGTTAGAAATCTGAACTTTATTTGCTTTTCCCAAGGTCACAAGCTACATAACCTTTCTGTCTCTCTTTTTTTTTTTTTTTTTCCTTTAATATATTTATTATTTATATGGATGTTTTGGTTATTTTTAAAGTGCATTACTCAAATTCAGTTAGTAAAGAATGTTAACATAGATGATGAAAGGTGCTTAGGAAGTCCATGATGTTATATATAATCAGAATGTCCTTTTGTCAGCATTGAGGCAAATAACCATAATTTTGCTTACAACTAGGGTGTTGTTTAAAATGCTATATCTTTTCATCTGATTATACACGGATACTGGGATTATATCTTCAACTGTATCTTCATACAGCATTCCAGTTGTAGTCTGGCACAGTATTGAAGCTGATGGGATTCACACTTCTCAAAGCAGAATAACCACTTACTGTAGAAGCACTACTGTAGTCTGGAGAAGTTACATACATATTTCTTTAACCAAGTGCTGTTTGAACTGTCATCTTCATGTTATAGATCTAAGCCATTTGGTTAAATGAAGCAACTGACAACTTTGAATTACCATTTCAGGCTGTATGTACATTCACAAAGGAAGTAGTAATGAATTTCCATCCCTGATTCATGTATCAATTTTTTTTGCTACTGGTAAAAGCCAAGAATCAGGAAGACAATCCTGTGGGTAGAGGGTTGATTCTGACAGTCTATCACAGTTTTAAAAAACACTAATATACTTAGCATGCTGTACCTGTTGTTTTCCCCTCTGCTTCATCTCTTTCACCTTGATTGGTTTGCCATCTTGAAATCTTCTTTTTCCCCCAAGTAGTTCAGCTGCAACAGAGTAGTAAACATGGCACAAACTTCCTCTTTTGGTGAAATTTTAAGCTAATGTGTTTTACAGCTGCCAAGGGGGATGAGCTGAAACTAATATGAAAGAGTCATTTGGGATAACAGCTATGTAGTGTGAACTCCTAGGAAAGCACTTACGCATACTCTTCTCAAGGTTTATTTTGTGATACCTAGTTGATGAACATCTGTGATGATAAATGGGAGGAGATACCCATTGTAACACTTGTGTGATTTTTTTTTAGGTGTTTTCAAATGGTCATCTGATAAATGAAGAATATGATGTTCCTCCACGGCTTTCACCCCCTCTTCCAGCTGCCTCTGTCATCCCTACTATAAAGTAAGTTAACTTTTTAAAAGAAATGTGGTAATTGATGTTAGAAAATCTGATCCTCTGGTGCTGAAACAAAAATGGGGAAAAAGAAAGAAAATGAACTAACGCAACTTGGTAATACATTTTCCATTAACTTAATGTGGTTTTACAAAGGAAATATAGATTGTATTTATTAAGTAGGAGTCGTTATAATGTTAATTGAACATACTACATTTTTATAGCAAGAGAAATTACGGTGGATCTTGCTCAAAGGCATTTGTCAGTGGGAGCAGATACTATCTACTCTCCTAGTATCTTTGGACACTGAATCACACCGGATTTTGCACAGAACAGAAAATTTTTAACAGAAAACATGGAAGTGCTTTTGTGTTTTTGTAAGGAAATCAGAACATATTGTAGTGTTTGTTATCCTAATTCTAATACTGAGAATTTTTCCATTAATGTGTAAGTTTGCCATATTTTCAGCACCCATTCCATTGCTGTTCAATTAGCAGTAACATAAAAGACAAATATATTTCAGCATTTCATTAATATGCTGGTTTTTCTTTTCCTAACTGCTAGAATAACAGTGCAGCGGAGCATTGACTATTTCATTCAGAATGATGTTTTCAGGTGGAATCATTGCTGAGCTGAAGTTCTCTGTGTTCACTTTCAGTTCAGAAGCAAACTTTAGAAAGTTACCCATACATTTCTTTAATTAAATGTGAAGTAACCTGATTGAGGTAGGGTATCACAGGAGTACTGTTTGGATACATCAAGTAACCAATCCCCATATAGACTGATTTCCTTGAATTGACTACTCCTTCCGTGATACAGTGCAAATGCTGGGATGTTCCACACTGTCAATCTGGGAAAGCAATAACTGATAGACAAATGAAATACTATTCTATTCTTATTTTTATTTTTCATAACATTGAAAAACCAAAGCATTCTGCTTCATGAAAATCTCATGTTTTATTCAGATTTTTGCAAATGTAGCCTAGAAGCAAAGTACAATGTATACATACACCATGCTGTGTTCATTGGGAAGTCCACAGGATACTGTAGAAAAATCCATGTCAGGCCTTTCCAAAGCTAGGAAAAGTGACTTTGTCTTGGTCAAATGAAATACCTACATTAACTGAAGTCTTCTGAATTGAAAAGTGCCATATTCCAGCTAAAAGAAAACCTTCGTTTCTGAAAACCAATCTCCTGAGACATCTGAGAAATAAATCGCTTTTTTTCATTACTGGTTTGGTTTTGTACTTGCACCTTGTAAAAAAAATAGGCAACATGTTTTAAATTTTGATTTTTAAAATGTAAAAACTATCAATACATAACTTAGTAGTAAGAAGCTTCTATTATCTAATTAACAGCTACTAAAATGTCATGTAAAATGGCTGTTAAAATTGTAAGATTTGTCATTGTATGTTGTTTCTTGAAACTCTCAATATTTCTATTTTAAATTTATTTCAGTTTAACTTTTTGTTACCACTAGATAATCTGTATTATTATGTGGCAATACATAGATGGAAAAACTAAGGATGAAAAAAAGAAATCTTAAAAAATTTAATAAGTTTAATGTTTCCACCAACCACAATAGTTACTTTGAAAAAGGTAACCTAAATGATATTTATCATTATCTCTGATATTTCAAATTAAATAATATTTTTAAGGTGTATTTTTTCTCCTGTTAAATTGACTACTTTAAGCCCTCATAAATATGTTAAAAAGTACTTGATCCAAAATGCTTTTGCTTTCCACAGCTGCGTTATTGCAGTCAATCTGGTGCAAGTTTCTCATTTTCCCCTACACACTCATCTCTGCAGAGCTGTGGCTTGAGAGCTCACTTGTTTCATACAGCTCCAAGGCATTTAGTTCTTTCTAGTTATTATCATAAGTCTGTAATTTCAAAGGTTTGTCTGAAGGTTACATTGACCATATTTGAACAGCCTTAGTCTAAATAATGAGGCAAAATGACCCTTAGTTGAAACTACAACTCTGAAATTTCCTACTTGTTTGGTCAGATTTTACCAAATATGACATTACAAATACAACTTTTTTTTTTTTCTTTACTAAGTTACATTAATAGAAAGCACTGGTGTCTTTTCTTTTTTCTGGAAACAGTGCTGATTTATTTTCATTTTACTAAATTGATTATTATTAACAATACCTTAGTGATGAAATATTGGACTCTCAATAACAAAGCATCTGATTTTTATTTTCCATTCAGCCACTATATTGCTCACTCTACATGTGAAAACATTCTTGTTAGGGGTAGTTTTTATCATTGGACTGCTGTAATCATATCAGTTACAAATCAGTTCTTCACCAAAACGTTAAAATTTTCCTTTTAAGTAGTGTTTATTTTATTCCTGTGAGTAGGTGCCATTTTTCTATATCGATAGAAAACTGGCCTTTGTCTCAAAAGTACTTTATACCATAGGGATATTTTCTGTGAGAGAGCATCTGCTTTTCAGTAGGTAATGAGACATCTAATTCCTAGCTTAGAAATATGTTAGGAATACCTAGTTACTTTGAAGTAGCTGAGGGAAAAGTAGAATCAAAAGGTATTTCTCCTGATGTTATTCTATCTTGCTAATAAGTGTTGAAGGTGAAATCATAATTCCATTAAAGGCAACTGTGGCTTGGAAATCTTGGCTCTCTTGAAATCAGCCTTTGGTATGATGCTTCTCCAGGAGTCTTAGAGGGACCGCTGCTGATGTACAGGTTCCAGACATCTAGGAGGATGCTCTCTAAGAACACATGTTCTTAGCTCATAGCCTGGGCAGGCCAGTGAGCATGGATGCATCAGCTGTTCTGCAGTAAATCTTATTGCATTGCAGGTTTACCCTGTGACAAATAGAAAATTGTGTCCTCCTCTATGAATGAAGGTGAATTGCTTTATATACACTTCCATTTTAAGGGTACGGCATACTTGAGGGCTCTTGCCATGAGCAGCTGACAGGTGTTGGATTGGTCACACGGTCCATATAACTTACCAGTCATTTTGCTGAAAAAGAGTTTTGCTTGAGGCTTTGCAAGATAAAAGCATAGGTCAGAAGAGTTGATAGTAAGAACCTGATGTCTGTACTGTACAAGCTTATAAGGCAGCAGTTCACCTGTCTATAGTCTTGTTCCTTGAATTTGAAGTCTTTAGCAATCAGAACATAGTAGGGGCACTTTTGTAATGTATTGTGTATTTCAGTTTAATCTGAAAGGTAATCAAGTTGTGCACTCCTCAGTGCACATAAGGAAGTTCCACCTCAACATGAGGAAAAACATGAGGGTGACAGAGCACTGGAGCAGGCTGCCCAGAGAGATTGTGGAGTCTCCTTCTCGGGAGACTCAAAACCTGTCTGGATATGATCATGTATGGCCTGCCCTGGGTGATCCTGCTTTGGCAGGGGGTTTGGACTTGATGATCTCTAGAGGTCCCTTCCAACATCTACCATTCTATGATTAAAAGAATTGATTTCAAAAGTGCAGTCCTGATCCAGACTGAAATACATGGACTGCAAGTTCATAGTGTCTTAAGTTTTGTGAATCAGTTTACAAGTAAATGATGGAAGGGGAACATTTTCCTGAAATATTTTAAGTAAGTGTGAGGTTTTGATTTCCCCAGAGTTCTGTTTACCCCTAAGTTGGACATTAAGTGAATTGATAAATGAATTCACATGTGTTTTCCTGTTTTGCTTTTGGCCCTTCGTGCTCAGTAGGATAAGAGAGATTAACATCTAGCTTTCTGCTCAACAAATGAGAAAATGTTACAAAGTCATCACTTACTAGAATGTAATACTGGCTTGAAATTTTAAAAAATATCTCCAATTAAGGAGTAGGAATGGGAACTAAAGAATATGTAAATACAGTGTACTGGTCAGTCTTGTATTCCTATCTACACACATCTTCTAAAGATGTAAGAGTAAAGAATTTTCTTAAAGAGTAATTATAGAACATTTCACCAGCTTGATAAACAGATGCCTAAATGTTTTGTCTTTGCTTATAATGACAGGGTTCATCTGTTTAGTTATAAAAACACTGCAAAATATTTGTCTATTTATCTTACTAGGTGGTTTTGTGTAGAACAATAGAATTAGTCTTAGAACAGCAGTGTTTAATAAAACAATTTGATCTTGAAGAAATTTCTATGATCATGGAGAAAATGGGATAGACATCTAGCAGAAGAATTAAAAAAAGGTTTGTAATCAAATATCATTACAACTGGAGTAAATTGGAAGAGCAATATGTTTTAAAAATATGAATTCTGAAATATTAATAAAATATAAAGCAAGTATTTGACAATTTTAGGACCCTAATGGGTAGTGTTAGCTACATGTTAGTACTCTAACTCTCCTACTGCTTTACAAATTAAAAGCACTTTTCAAATATTAGTCACATAATAATTGCAACCTGGCAAATATCTTCTTTCCTTTAAAGATAAGGAAAGAGAGACTTTACTAGTGTGAAGGGCTAGTCTAAAAGTACACAGTATTCAGAAGCAGGAATGTATGATCTTGAGCTTCAGAAGTTTCCAAAAGTTCCTAACTTGTGAAGCTTGGAACTTACGTCTTTAGTAATAGCTCCAAACCAGTAAGAATTTCTCATCAGAGGAGGAGGTTTGTTTGGTTTTTTTTTCCATGTTTTAGCCTTTGAAGAGGCCTTCAAACAAGTCTACCAACCTGGTTTGGTCAGTATTAGACATTTGGTATTTGTCATTATTGGACATTTCTGGTCTAGAGATGAGTATTTCAAACATTCCTATCTACAGAAGCCAGCAATTCAAGTAGTGATTATTTTCAAAAAATACAGACTCATTTTATTTATATGTATATTATATATATATATATATATAAAAAATATCTCCAGAACATGCTGGATTGCCATGTAAGAATAATCGCATGTCCACAGAAATAAGAAGATTTATTCTTTGTGGGCCTTTCAACTGTCTATCTGAGAATCATACGGAGTTCTCATTGTCCCTGTACATTTTTTGCCTTCTGTTTTTAAAAGTTTGTACAGCGATGACACAAACCTCTTGTCCATCTAAGAAATTAAGGATGGAAAAAACAATTGCTGTGAAATTTTGCTCCCTCTACAGAAGGAGGTTGAAAACTGCAATATAGAATTTGCAGTTCAGTGCCATAAATCTCCTTTTCCCCCTCTTTGGCTATTAAGCCTATGCTAAAGAAATTGGATTCCCATTTTTCAGCTTGCTTCTGAAGTTATAAGTATATTGCTGACTTAAGGAAAGAGCGTCTGAGAAGTTACAAGTAACTAGGGAGCTCTAGACCTTGAATATATTTAAACAAAACCAGCACATCTGCCACTTTGTTTTTCTGTTCTGTTTTTTATTTGTTAATTTTGTAACTGTCTAGTGCTCATGGTAGTTAGTTACTCATTTTCATTCTCAGAGTACCTGGGTGTTCTGAAGTCATGGGGTATAATCTACAGTAAGTAGTGAAAGTGGTTTTTCCTTCCTGAAGAAGTGTGCTGTGTGAATAAGGTGCTGCTTGTTACCTGTAAATGGAGATTGTCAAACCTACCTCTTCTATGGGCTTCTCCTGCTTTCAAGAAGTGGTGTAAATCACTGTCTAAGAGAAAAATTAAAAGCAAATATTGTTTGAAGCAAAATAATTGCTAGTAGAGGCAAATTTTGGGGGTTTGATAACGTTATAGCTGGAACAAGACTTCCAGTGAACATTCACTGAAAGGTTGAATGTCTGCTGCCTCTCAGAGCCCTGCTAAATACTATTTGCCCTAATTTAACTTTTGGTAAGTGCAAACAAGTTAAATCTTGTAAGCATCTGTTTAGTACTCTTAATTCTGTGCTATTCTCCGCTATGTTGCGCTTGCTTGAAGTAGTTATTTAACTCTTAGAAGGTCAGCTGCCCTCTTCTCTAGGCATTCTTAGTGACAAAAAAGCCAGTAACTTTACAAGTTTTAGTTTGACATGGTGTTTCTGTTACCTTATATGTAGCAGACATATATTAAAGTTGTTTAGGCTAAAGAATGGTATTTTCTGCATTATACTGAGGTCAAACACGTAACAGTTTAGTGGAACTGATCTTTTTCTTATCTCTTTAGGTGCCCTGTTCCTTCAGCAAATTCTCTGTCTGACAAGTCAAGGGATCACACAGATGATGATGATGAATACAAAATTCCATCTTCACATCCTGTAATACTGAGCTCACAACCACCTCACAGTCATAATATAAAATCTCGGTAAGATCATTTAGCAGCCTTGAAGGCAACTTATTTATAAAAACATCTCTTTTTTCCAAAATTTAATTGGATTCAACATTTATAATGGTGGTTAAGCTTGCCTTTTAAAATGCCTTCTCTTTTCAAGCTTGGATTACTTATGATTCTGTTTCACTTGACCACCACCACAGTCATAAATCTGTGAAGTTCACTTTATTGTATCTCTTTGTCAGAACTGGGTATTTTTTGCTTTTAAATACCATTTCTGCAGTTGATCCTTTTTTCCTTTAGGTTGAAATTTTCAAAACTAACCAGGAGATTCCACCCCCACAACTCTTGCAAAATTTAATTTTAAGGAGAATTGTGTGACTGAAATTCCCAAAGTCAGCTTTGAAAAAATTTTAAACATTTTATAGAACTCATTTTAAGAAGCAAAACAGTACTGAAAAATATGTCTCTTGGCACTGTACATACATTTATTCTTTTTTATCCTGTGCGTACTATGTCTTTTTAGTGTTTTAAGCCTATTTCACCACATATTTTCTTCATGCTTCTCAGGAAGAGAACCTTTTTTTTTAATTTAAATGGAATTACATCTCATGCTTTAAACATGTTCTAAAATAATATCTCTCAACTTTCACCATTCTGCACTACTAATGGATTATGACAAGGAAACTTGGAGCCAAGGGACATGGCAATTGAAGGCTATGTCATTCCTGGTGAAGTTCTTGGATTTTAACTCGTAAAAAAATCTGAATGTCTGGATTTAAGAGATTAAGTCTTGGGTACTTATCTTCTAGGTCAAAAGTATGATATTGAAATCAAGTGATCTAAAAATTTCTGACTTTTTTCTGCTATTAAAAAGATATTCTTTATATACATTATTTTCTGCTACAAAAATATTGCCTTTTTTTCCCCTCTGTAAGAATTTGAAGTTAGTGACTCACCATCAATAGAGCTTGACATGTCTCTCATCCCAAAATTAGCCAATTACAATTTTTAGACTTCTTTAATCAGAATGTAGAATAGGTGGAAAAAAGGTCATAGTCTGACTCCTTGCTTGCAGGTTAAAAATCCTGTCTATTAGAAATGGTGATCCATCCTTCACTGTGTAGACATGAATATTACACAGTTGTCTGAGGTTTATGATCATGAGTACTTAAATTCCTGTCTACCATATAAGATGACAAAAATTAAAAAATAAGCAATACGAAAACAGTGATTAATAAAACTCAATGTTGGCCAAGCAAAAAATGGTAAACAAAAAAAAAAAATCCAAGGTCCTAATCCTTCACACCTGACCTGAACTAAAATGCCAGTATCTAGATGCACCCTCAAAGATTGTTGAGGAAAAAAAAATCTGGAAAACATTGAATTTCTCATTTTCTAATATCCTGCTTTTACAGAAAAAGAGTCGAGTGCTCTCAATTGACTGGTACAGGATTTCACCAGGCCATTACAATTGTTACCAGGCTGTAGATAGAAAGCTGACTTAAAAGTTTTTTGTATTTTTTAGTTTGTTTTATAGCTAGCATACTTGGTCTTGCACTTATGCTGGGTTAATCCAGGACTTTGTACAGATAAAATACCTCAGTTTGCTCTTCAAATTGCTCTGTGCTTAAAATCACCAATACATCTTATATATTCTGATAAGAATTTTAACTCAAAACAAACCTTTCATCTAAGCATTACAAAAGAGAAAATCCTATTGAATATTTGTGCATGAATATATATGATGTTTCATACACTTAAAATCTTTCCTTTTAGCTGATGTCACTGCTTAGATATGAAAGCTGAGATAAAGCATTCAAAAAGGACCTAGTTGATGCTGTATTCTTCATTTCTTAAGAGTTTTCAATAAGCTACAGATCCTACAAAATTTTTCTTCTGGATGTTTTGTAATTTAGGAAATATATAATTCTTCTGTCCTACCCCCACATTTTTATTGTCTCTAAGACTTTTTGCTCTTTTACCAGTACATATGACAATGCTAAGAGTATTATGAGAGGAATACAAAAAATTATTTGGTCTCACTTTCTGGCAGATCAGTTAATTGTCTGGTATGCTACAGCTGATCATATCTTCCCAGTTGTGGGGCAAGTTCAGCAATAAGAAATAGAGGGAAAGAATTTCAACATTACTAATTAGGCTACTATTAGAAGAATGATACACTATTACATTTACTATCTTTTCCTAATAAAGCTTTTTCCAGAAGCTAAAGGGCATCAGGCTTGCTTGCTAGTACTCGTTTGCTGCTCTTCTTTTTGGTGTTTTCTGTTGATGTAAACAGGTATTTCAGCATGATTTGTAAACTGATCAGTTAACTGGGCTCATTATAACCTGAATACTTCTGAAGTGGTGCCATGTTAAGTGATGTTGCTGCCTGTGGCTTGTTAGGTTACTAAGAATGCAGAATATATTCAAATTAAAGTAGAAAATATTGTTAGTTGTCTACTGTATATGCTGAGGAGTCAAAGGAAGTGTTGCATACACTGCATTTGAGAGATTGAACCAATCTAATTTCAAAGATAGAAGCAACACTTCCTCTACCACTTCCCCGGGGAAATTAATTCATAACCAAATAGGTCTTGCCATTAGTTATTGGGTTTTTTTTTTTAGTCTTGTAATTATTCTTACATTTCTTTCGTTACTCCTGGTTATAACTCTTGGGATTACAAACACAATTTCACTTCCTCTTTCCTGTTTATATATTTTAAATGATTCCAGACGTTTATTCATCACTCCTTTCCATATGACCAAAGCTGATAGGTTTATTAATGTTTGTATTATTGGTAAAAACCCAAGATCTGAAATTTTAGCTGTATATGCCTCTAGCAGATTGGTCAGTATTTAGTAATAATGATGCATGGCAGGTTGGGATTTTTATTTTTAAACTGGAATTGTTTAGTGTAGTGGCCATTTTCCAAAGCAACTCTTTGGTTCTTTCTGAATGTGCAGGATCCACCATAACAGGAGTAATTTCCCAGTTCTTTCATATTTATTTTAAACAATATTTAATGTTATGAAAATGCCTTAAGTATGTATTTTCTCTGCTCTATTTCAACAGAGTTATATTACAAAAATAATCTCCAATACTGTTCCTGACAAGATTATAGGCAACTCTGTACTGTTTGGTTTATGTGATTTTCATATCTAATTTGATACTTTTGTTTCATTTTTGAGGGTGTAACATGCTTCCATTTTTAAAAATCAGTAGAATGTGGCAGAAGTGTCATCGAGACTCATCTTTTTGATTCAGAAATCAGTGGGTGCCTGCAGAACTGCTTTGGCCAGTTCACTTTTATTTCTTATTAATGTTTGGCTATGAGTTTAGTTGAAATCTGTTCTTGATAGTGGTGTATTCTGTTTGGTTTGTGGTTTTTTTGTTGGTTGGTTTTGGTTTGGGTTTTTTTGGTGGTTTTTTTGTTTGTTTTTTTTTTTTTTTGTTGTTGTTGTTTGTTGTTGGTTGGGGTTTTTTTTTTTGGGGGGGGGGGCGGGGGGAGGGGGGTGTTTTATTTTGTTTAGTGACTTTTCTGTGTACTTCAGTGTGGATAATTACCAAAATCCACATTTCCCTTTATCGTATTTCTGCTAGGGGAAATTCATCAGCTGGGAAGGAGAAACAGGATTGAGTCTGACTTAACTGTGTGAATAAACTAATGACCTGAGCTCTGAAGTGAGGACTGTTTCATGTTAGTTCTTCCTCTATTTTGTACTGCATCTTTAGGTTAAAGCCATGTCAGTATCCTACCACGAAAGCTGTATAATCCTTCAAAGCAGTTTTATTGATGGTTAACCAGTATCTGCTCTCAATATAAAACCCATAAATTTTAAAATTGTTGCAGCTTATCGTCTTTCTTTCATTTCCCTGTAATGAACTGCCAGCTCTGGTACTCAGTCATTCTGGGAATTAACACTTGGATAACTGTTTGATTGCTTCCTGTTTAACGTCTATCTTCAGGGTGTGTGAGAATGGTCAATGTGCTGGAGTAACAAATGGAACACACAGTACTACTGCTGAGATGAAGAAAGCAAAACATCCAGAGTTAGGTATGTTTTTATTTTTTATTATCTAGCAAGAAAATGTGCTGTTCTAGGGGTACAGCAGGAAAACATTCACTTCTTGTGATTATGTCATTCAGGAGATGTCTGTGATGCACCAACTGTTCCGGTACCTTTGCCACCTGCACGACCTCCTACCAGAGACAACCCAAAACACAGCTCTTTGCTCAACAGGACACCCTCCGATTATGATCTTCTGGTGCCCCCTTTAGGTTGCAGACTTTTTGCTGATTACATTTAATGGTTAACATTGCCTAGATGAAGCATATGCCATGTTTATTGCAAAGCAACCAGTGTTGGGTATATTAGGAGTACTAAACAGGCTGTGGGCTAAATGTTACAGCTGTAAGTCAATATTTATGTCAATGATCTGTACTTGGTATCTGTCTGTAAGCCCTCATGCAAGACAGACAAGAAGGCATACTGAATCTGTATTCAAGCTATAAAGAAAAGCAAAACCATTTTCCCAAAAATAAATACTACTTTTTGTCCCTTAATAGGAAGTTTGAGCATTGCAATTTAATGCCAGAGAGGAGGGGTTTTGCTACTGCAGCTTAAATAATTCCATTTATTTTATCAAATACAAAGAAGAATAACAGAGGCGATATTTAAGTCAATGAAAACTAAAATAAATTAATGTTTATTTCTGTTTTTTTCCCACTGTCAAAGGACAGTTCAAAACTCACTTGGGTCTCCGGTCACCAAAAGCTATCTTTTCCAACCCTGATTTCTGTTCTGATCTCCTATACAAAATTCAGCGAGCTCTGCATATATAATGGGCCTGTGCTTGGCTACCACCCACACATTCATTGACAAACTCATCTGCATGATAGTGTCTGTGTGTATGTGTCATCATCCAATTTTCTGGGTCCATAAAACCATTTGAACATTTGCCATGTTCCTGCACTATGCTCTCTCTGGTCCCTCTGTGTACTTTGCGAGAGTACACAGAATTGAAGGCAGAAGAACACATGAGAATCTCACTGCTTGGTAACTATAGTCCCATATGCATCAACCTTTGTGTAAGTGGTACATTCTTTTGCCAAGCTCTAGAAAATTCAGCTTATATCTGGTGTTGGAGCTTTAGAACAGCAGATAAAGATAATACACATTACAAATGTAGCAGATTCAATGTAGTCAGCATTGGCGTTTAAATATATTTGCTTAGCCACTGAAATGTAGCTGTTATTCTACAATGATACTTAATGAATCTTTCATTATAATATACTCTTTGCAATTCAGCCACTAAAGGAAATCTCTTTTCCCACCCCAGACAAGAAAGTAAGCATTGCCAAAGGTTTAGAAGAGGATTGTCCATACTAAGAGTCAGGTTTACATTTTCCTTACTGGAGTCACTGAACTGCTAGATGAACCTTAGAAGTAAAGGCCTCAGCAGGCAGAATAAAATATAAATTTTAAGCATCACTCTTCAGTCTACAGTTCTTAATTAAATTTTGCTCATGTAATAATTCTTTTCTAAAATGCAGGTGAAGATAGCTCGCCCCCTTCACTACCACCACCACCACCACCTGCTCGGCACAGCATGATTGAGCACACAAAACCTGCTGGCTCAGGAAGCCGACCTCCTTCAGGACATGAATTGTTCCTTCATTCTGGTAGGAATACAAATGAAATAATGTATTTTATTTCATTTTCCTTTACTTCAAAAGCTTCTCTCTTCTGTGATAAAGTTGTCATCAGGCTTCAAAATTCTCTTTTGTCTATACTTCAATGTACCAAATACTAAAATACAGGATTTTTTAAATGGTTTAGATGAAACAAGTCAGAATATAGAAAGATTTAGCCTTTGATTATCACAAAGTAATGAAATAAGGTCAGTATTTCTATATCAGGCTACACACTTTGGTAAATGGTACTTTTCTGGTAAGACTTGTTACTTGTGGAGTGTGAAGTTTTCTGTTGTAATCTGTGATATTAGTCTGTATCCCTTTGTCAAGTCTACTGTTTTCTGTAGCAAATCTTAATTCATTTTTAAGTTGGAACTTGAGGAAGAATAGAAAATGAAGGAAAAGTACGTCCTGCATTATTAGCACTGTTGTAAAATGTTGCTGCAAAACTATCTTAATTGTGAACACAGTTGCAGATGCCTGTGGTTTATAACCTTTTTTGATAAGTCAAGTTTTCCATATCTGTTTTTCTTAGAAACTGTAGGGAGAAACACTGGAGTGTTTTGGCAATAGTATCACAGGAAGGCCAGAATGTAGATGACAAGCAGTCACCTGCAACTCCATAATGGCCTGACAGGTTGTTGGGTGCTTGGCTTTGAATAATACCTTTGAATAATAGCTGCAGAATGAAAGTGAGCTAGTTTAGGTTGAACTGAAATAACCTTTTATGGAATGTTTTTGTTATGTATTTTTTTTTGACACCCATCAAGGCCTGACACTGAGTAATTTGCCACAACTGTGCTTATTTTATAATGCAAATTCATCTCAGCGTGTTACTTTCTCATACAAACCTCTGAATGCAATCAGGTAAAAAAACTTAGCATGTTACAGGATGTAAAGGTCAATCTTCATAAATACAAGGACAGGAATTAATCTATCTTCTATACTTACAGAGTAAAAATCATTTACTCTTCATCAGTCCAGTCGAAACGGGTTTCTTGATTGTATCATCTTTTGCAGAAACACACACTGCACTGTTCAGTTCTAATAGGAATGGAGAGGAAAAATAGAAGCCCAGACAAAGAGGCACATACAAGCTCCACCTGTCTGTGTGCCTGTTCCCAGAAACATGCAGAGTTTTAAATAATTGTTATTTACAAATAATCTACGAAACACTGATAGCGTTAAAAAACATTTCATAGCTTTTAATTAAAAATCTGGAAAATGCATCTATAACCACATATTGTTCTTCATATTTGCAGTGAATACAATCTTAAAGCAGCAGTCTTCATTAATCTTAGAAGCATATACATCCCCTTGGGCATGCATGGTTGTGTGGATTGGTCTTTTTTATTCATATGGTATTTCTAAAGCCATATTACTCATTTTGCATCTTGTCAAATAAACTGCTGTAGATGATTTATGATGAGTTTTTGATGATTGGTTTCTGTGCAAGTCTTAGGGGTGATTTCTCAGCTATCCGTCAGAGCCTGTCAGATTAGAATAGTAATCATCAACAGCAAAAAGTTGCACTCACATGCAAACACTCTTATGAGTCCAGAGCAGAAGACAGGTCCAGGATGATTAAAAAAAAGAGTTAACACTTTCTCAGCTGCATCCTCAGTAGCCATGAAAAAAAAAAAAAAAGAGGATGACACAATATGCCAGGGCTATATATTTCTCTCATTTTTTAAATTCTGCTCCTGTAATTAGCGAAGAGAATGGAAAAGCCTAGTCACAGCCTTACCAGTCCCTGTAATATTTATCTGTAGCTGGGTCTGTATGAATAGGAAATCTGCCCTGCAGTCTTTGAACTGCAAAGCATGTAAGTAATTTGAAGCTCTGACCAAACTGAATATCTGGAATATTGCTAATTGTGCTGCTTCAGGCTTTGCAACCTCTTCCATGCTTTGCCAGACACAATCCTAGCAATGTCAGGGTTGGGTAATGGAAAGTTACTTCATGAATGTATATAGAAGAGCCATGGTCAGTGTAGGAGAGACCAGCTTTGATCTGTGCTCTTGTTTTTGTCACTTCAAGACATAAATACATGTCTGCTATGCAAGTGTTGAATTTGTATGTATACGTTCATATGCACGTGCAGTGGTGAGACATCTGTTTAGATTCATGGCTCCACTCAGTAAGTGGAGCCAGCTTTGCACACAGCTTCTATGAATCAGCCCTCCCTCTACCCCAAATACTAATTCTGATTGCTCTAAGACACCTTTTATGTTCCGTTATTACAGATCCCCATTTTGATCCAATAACTGGTCATGTTCCTTTGCCGCCTGCTCGTAGAGTAACTGGAGAAAATGTCAAAACAAATAGGACATCTCAAGACTATGATCAACTTCCTCCTTCTTCAGGTAAGGTAGAAAATGTTCTTGTAGCAAATTACAAATTTATGAAGCAAAGAACTTTCATCTATAAAGTCCAATGAGGTTTTTGTCATTCTGGGCAACGAATGACAGTGGTAATACAGTTTTACAAAAATATGAAATCATCAAAGGATAAAAGGGATTAAGTTCTGCAATAAAGGCAGAAGTGGCTACCTGTTGTCTGTAGGTCTAGATGTTATGGCATCAATTTCACTAGCTGCCAAAGTAAATGCTTATGTGAGTCATAGTATTCCTCATTTTTTTGAGAAAGGGAGAGATAAAAAGGTCTCTAATGCATGTTTTATATGTGATACTGTGAGGAATCTATTTGTTGTACGATGTTAACCTGATATATTTAGGGCATTTTTATTTTTTTATAATAGAAATTATGGCAATGATATAGCTACCTTTTGAGCTATGGAGTTTTCCTGCAATTCTGTAGTAGACCAATTTTTAATTTTCCTAAATTATTGCAAGATGCTTGCTGCTGGAGATCTTGCAGCTTTCTGATGTCACTTAAATACTTTGCTATCTGTATGTTTCCCACAGCCATCTTCTAAAACACCCACATGTGCCAACCTTTGCTATAAATACTAATCTAAATCAGCATGATGTACAGCCAAATATTCAATTTAATTTCAATTAAATGAAAACTGAGATTGATCATGTCATACTCTTAATTGGAAAGTTGTTTTTACAGTGGCATTAATTCCATAGAACAGAACTGATGAGCTTCAGGATGAACTGATTCACCTTCATCTATGATTTAAAAACAAAATGTAGAGTGTAATTGTATTCAGAAATTTTGGTTTTGCATTTATTCTGAACTAATCAGTTCACTTAAGAAATTATTCATTTCAGCCCTTTTGTATCATGACTCTGGAAAAGCAATGTAGTTCACTCTAAATTCTAATTTAGCCACTGTCTCCCTAGAGTAGCATGGGAGTCCTGTAACTTCTGTGCTTTGGTTTGACTATTTTTAAGATTGCTGTCATGATGTTTAACTGAATCATGAACATATAATGATAAATTTATTCTAATTCAGCAACATATTCAATATTGAACATTTAAGAACTAGTTCTAAGCTATGCACCTAACTATCCCAAAGACGTGTTTTTTCAAAATTCTTGAATGCAACTTTCTAAAATTATTATGAGAAAAGCAAGAGAAGGAGATATTGCTAGTCGTTAGCATGTTTTACCTAAGCACAGACAGTGTGTAGGAAAGGCAGAACAAAACTAGGCCTCTATATTAATATAGATGTCTGCCATAGTCTACTGAATTTAGCTATTCTGTAAGAAATTGATTCAAATGGCTAGTTAAGTATATTTGTCTTTTCACTTACCTCGCCTTATTAAACCACTTGTGTGGAAATTTAAATTCCTTTACCCAGCACTGTTAGGGGGAGGGTGTCCCACACTATTTCAGTGTAGATTTCAATTAACCTTAGGGGGAAATCATGTGCCACAGTAATGCAAAATAGGAATATCATACCTAACAGCTTAATGGGCCAATATGTGCAGTTACTCCTTTCTCCCTGCTCTCAGTTCCTTAGTACAGATGTTCCCTGAGTATACTTTCTTCCTGTACCTCAGCTAGATTAGATGTGGTTGCTTGCCCCTTCTCCACAGAGGGCCTTGCTCAATAAGCCTTTGTCACCTGGTTTTCTGATGCTTCTCAGCCTGTGAGTGAAATACTGTGGAATGTACGAAGAAGGCAGCAAGGGAGGAAAAGAGGGCAATTTCACAGCAGAGAGGAATATGCAGTTGCCATTGTTACAAATATCCTCTTCCTACTGTGCCACAGAGCTCTCACCTTAGAACTTTTTCTGTGCTCTTTAAACACTTAATAAATGAGCTTGTGTCTGCCTTTATACTAGCCTGTTATGTAAGGGTTAAATCTAGTGCTGAATTACAGAAATAAGAATCATAGAGAAAGCTCCTTTCTGTAGAAACCATTAATTAAGTTACACAATTAGAGAATCTATTTGACTTTTTAGTTAGGCATCCATAGTGGCTGAAAACATCAGAGAGGATGGGAGGTTGAGAAAGAAAGTCCTGCATAAATACCTCTATCTCAGTGTCCAGATGGACATGCAGCTTAGGCTTAGTATCTTTAAGCTCAGGATCCAATGTGATACCCAGCTTCAGCTAAAACTTTATATGGATGTGAAGATATTGAAAGAGATGTCAGCGCTAATAATGGGAATTGGGTTAGTGAGAGAGGGCTGAAGATACAAAAGTATCTATCTGTGCTATAGGGAATTGTCACTGTAGTGAGAATAAAATGCCTGTGCTGCAAATCTGCTGACAGAATTAAACACGACCTTTCTAAATGATGCAGTTGCTGAAGCTTCCAAACAAACTTGTTTAAGCAAAGTAGAGGTTTTATGCAAGAAATAACTTCCGCTTTAAGCCTGTATTAGACTGAGTAGAGAAAAAAAAAAAGTTTCATGTGACACACTTACAGAAGCATCTGATCTATGCAAGAGGAATTTCTTCTGTACTTCAAGCTAGGAAAAATTTAAAGTTTGATAATTAATTTTGTTTATCGTCTGTAAAAATGGAAGTCCATAAGAAAATGTGCCTATTAAAAAGTTTGAAATGTTTGTGAAAGAAGACCAGTTGGTTTATAACATGAGGTACCATTATTTTAAAGATAAAGAATAAATTTCTGTTACAGTGTTAAGTTTTCTAAAATAAGTGAAACAAAAAATTTGAACTTGTTTCTGATTTGGTTTTTAGTGGTTAATCACATTTCCTGAACTACAGTTTATTTCTCAAATCACTCTGTTTCATGGATCTTTCACACCTTCATAGTGGGTTTGGGTCTGCCTAAAATGTGTTTACTAGAGTATTTAGTGTTTATATAATTATTTTCATCTTCAGAGAGAAAAAAATCATAAAAAGTATGAAATAGCCCTTACTGTCTGTAGGTTGTCATATTTGCAAGGAAATAGGCAATGATCTTAGAAAAAAAATAATAATATTAGACCCTTACTATAAATTTTTGTTCAAATTGCTCTCATCCATTTGTTATATGAATATCACCATCTTGTTAAAAGTATTTGTTTATCTTCTCTGAATTAAGAAGTGAAATTAATAGCAACGCTCTCATCTGAATGCATGGAAACTAAGTCAAGAGAAAAATACACCTCGGTTAGACATGCACTAGTGTGAACTATTTTCATTCATCTGACGTGTTTGATGCACTCAGGTGAATTACAGTTCTCTCTATCCAGTGTTACAATAAGGTATCATGTTGTAACAGCAATTTAAAAAATAAAACTGTCTCTGAAGTACTTAACGCTACAAAATGCTATTGCTGTCAGTGTAAGTAAACAGGAAGAATCACAGTGAGAAATTCCACTAATTTAGCTCTGAAATTCTGTGTTGATGGAACTTTTTAGAAGACTTTTTGAAGGATTAAAGACTTCTTCTTCTTTTTTTTTTTTTTTTTTTTTTTATACTTTGCTCTTGAAAGTGTTTTCTGCTCTATGCCTGCTTGTATTTAAGCTTCTTATTGTGGAATCAGTGAGGATAAAGAGATGTCAGTAAAGTACCAAGTTTACTTGAGCACAAAACTCTTGACTCTGAGAAGATTAGCAAGTTTGAATATTAGCTTTTTTTCATCAACACATTGTGATTTTCAGCACCAGCCTTAACTATGAAGGTAACCTTTCTGTGGAAGAGAAGAAAAGGGGAGATACTTCCAAGGGGGGGACTGGAGGGGAAGTATTGTATTCTGTTCTCAGCGCTTAAAATAATGGGACTAGAGGGTTTTTCTAGAAACCAGTTATTTCTGTACTTAAGCATAGCTGCTATGCATGAAATGAAGTTCAATTGACTAAACAGAATCTACAAGCTGTATCAGTAAGTGAAGGATTTTTCTTACTCAAGGCATATTTGGTTGGATTTCTCTTCTGCACAGTTTAAGGTCCTGAATAAAATTAGGATCAAACCTGTTTGTGGTTTTCTTCTTTGTTTTGTTTTTTTTTATTAAAACAGATTAAGGAAAAGTTCTCAAACTGTGGGTTGAGAGGGGAGAGACTTTAGGTTTTCACCATCTTTGCTGTTTAATACTTTCTTCCAACTTTGGATAATTTAGATTGTAACTTGCATTTTCCCATCATATTATTAAAATAAAATTCCACTACATTATTTCCATTTTGGATATTCTTGAGGAATTCAGCTTCTGTCAAAATTTTAAAATGAGGTATATCAGTGAATTAGAATATCTCTCCATGTTTCTTTAGAATTATACTTTTTAAACTGCTTCATGAGGCTTTACCTATGTATAACACATTTTAAAGCCAATTTATAGTGAATTTTCTCTCCTTTATTTAAAACAGATGGTTCACAAGCACCAGCCAGGCCCCCAAAACCACTTCCCCGGAGGACTGCACCAGAAATACACCACAGGAAAGCATACAGCTCTGACAGTTCCACAGAAAACGTGGATGCAAAAATTGCAAAACTTATGGGAGAGGGATATTCCTTTGAAGAAGTCAAGAGGGCACTTGAAATTGCCCAGAATAATGTTGATGTGGCCCGTAGTATTTTAAGAGAGTTTGTCTGTTTTCCTCCACCGGTGTCCCCACGTCTCAATCTATAGCAGCATCCAGACTTTCTTGAAGCATGGGAATTCTGCATATAAATGTGTGGATTGAGGAATGAGAGAAAGAAGAGAACGGAATATTTTTCTTTCATCCTTAGTAGAAGGGTGTTTGTTTCCAGCCGTTTATCAAAGGCTCATGGCTGCTCTGATCAAGACTTATAAATATGCTGAGGCTTACGTATTTTTGCTAGCCATACTTTTTTAAATCAGGGTTGAACTGACAAAATAATTTAAAGAAGTTTACTTCCCTAGAACTTTTAATCTGTGAAATGCTTTTTCTTGTTTACAAGTTGGCAAGTTACAGTTTTCTAGTTGATGCCTGTACTATGTTCCTGTTCATATTTCCTTGTATTTGTGGTCAGTTCTGCTGTAGCATTCCCAACAGGTTCCATGCTGACCAGCCCATCAACTAAATCATCACTTTTCAGAAGTTCTGTGTGTGTTTTGGATTTTTGTTGGTTTTGTTTTGTTTTTTTTCTTTTACAAGATGCTTTAATTGTTTTTTGCATTTCAGCTCATCAAATGCAAAATGTGGCCTTCACTACTGATTTTTTTCTTTTTCTTCTGAGATTCCTTTGCTTTTGAGAGAGGAAATAATCTGAATGTAAAATGCATTATTCTGTCTATGAACTGCCTTTTTAAAGGTATTTTGACAGTAATGTTGGGCAGCTTTCTGTTTAACATGAATTCCATGACCTGTAGTCCTCAAGGTCTTTTATACAGTTTCCACAAAAAAATCCCACCCAACAAATAAAATACTTCATGCAGCAGTGATACCAAGTTCTAACATAGAAAAGCTCTTTCAAATTTGTGTATTTGATTGCAAATGTTCAAAAAAGCCAAATGCACATGATAATACTGTGTTTTGATTACACACTAATGGCAGGAGTTCTCTCTGCAAACTGAGGCAAGCCAGACTAGAAGAAATAATTTTGAAACTCATTAGTGGTATTCAGGTAAATTCCAGCTCTACCTTCTGTAAAGTAGAATGCGGTTAATTTTTTGTTTGAATGATTATCCTGTGGTTCATTGTGGCTTGGATCAGTTTGTGTTAACATGGAAACTTAAAATCTTTGATGCACTGTTAATTCCTAATGCTACTGTAGCAAATTTTTTTGCAAAGTTTTTTATTTAGTAACCTCCTCCTCTGTACGCTTTATTATTGTCAAGTATATGTTTAATACCTAAATTCATTCACTCACTTTCCAGTTGCTTAGTTGGAAATACAGTTTTGCTTTATGTGATTAGTGATACTCCAGGCTTTGATGTTTTAATTTTGAGCCCAAATTGATGAAAGCCAAATTAAACATTTTACCAGTTTTAGGATAAGACAGCTCTGTTCTTAGTACACTCAAAAGTCCAAGTATTTCTAGAATTATTCTTAAGATTGCTGCTTTCTTGGGTTTTTTTGAAACTCTGAAATCTTCTTTTATTTCATTTCAGTAGTACCATGTGATAGTTAAAATATTTTTCACATTTTGAGATGTGACCAGCGTGCAAGAATTTTCACAGTGTGCGAAGCTGGGTATGAGGCATATATTTATTTTTCCATTCTGATGTTGGTGTTCTCCTTCGCTTGGTAAGTGGTAAAAGTTATATCACTTACAGGATCAGATCTCAGCAGCCAATGGATTTGTTTTAAAGGTTGTTTGTTTTTTTCCTATTTTTTTTCTTTTTAAAGACAGCAAATGGCTAAATTGCAGGATTCAAAGTAACTGGTAAAACCCAGTGGAAATTAACTGTGATTGCTCAAAGTCCATTGTTTCATAAATAATTTATTCTTAAAACTAAATAAATTATTTTGTAGCATAACAAAGTATAGCATGGCTATCATTAATCTGCTTCAGTGATAAAAGGTGATCAGGAGAATTCAGGATGTAGGGAAGACCACCTGTTCCATTTTGATTTAAAGAAATGATTCTGAGGTTATGTTTTTGAAAAAGGCATTTTCAGCTTCCCTTAAATGTTCATTCCTTGAGTATAGCTTATGAAAAGTTTTGATTGAAGTTATAGTCTATGCTTTTAGTTCAAGCAAATCTCTTCTGATTTGGAAACAAGTTTTGTCTAGTCTTGAACCTTCTTGTTCATTTGATTTGTTTACAATATCACTAGCATTTTAGCTAACTATAAATTCAGAATGATTCACGCTATTAAATTAAACACTCTGGCTGTACTGGAATTACTTAAATGAGGTTCTAACATAACTGCCAGCATAGCAATGATAACAGTGAAAAAAGAACGCTTTACAGTGATGAGCAAACAAACTGCAGATTGTTTTGAATTTTGAATTGTAATGGAGAACTCACTTTCTCATTTTTATGCAGCAGCATCATATAAATTACAGCCTTATATTTCAGTTAGAGGCTGGAACGGCTGCTTGCTTGATTAAGGCTTTTAAGTTTTTTCATTCTCCTTTCTGCTTGTGACCACCAGTGACACTTTTTTTTTTTTGTATGTGTTAAAAAACGCTTGTTGAGCAATAATCTGAATGGTAACTTGAACAGAGTTCCATTAATCTTTAAATGAGTGTGCTAATAACACTTCTAAATAGTGGAAACTATTTCAAACCTGTTTTGGTTAATAGTTTTAAAGTCAAACAGAGTGAAATTGGTTTGCCAGAGAGTTGATGTTTACTATGCAGGAATTCGTAGGCTTAAAATAAATTAATCTGGCTACAGTCTAGTTCTCTAAACACTTTAACCTTTGAAAGACTAAGAGTTTGAGCCTGGCAATGTGTTATGCACATAGGACTTTAAGGAAGACTGATTTCAGTGAGAGTGCTTGAATGAACAAAGTTAGTTCAACTCAGAAACGTGCTATCTCATTTCTTCCAATTATATGTCATTGCGGGCTTTAGACCATCATTCTGATGTCTGTTGGCCTCACCTTTTATCTCCTTTAAGCTAAATTACTGCATTTTAAGCAATTTGGCAGAATCAGAAGTTGAGCAGAGTAAGGGGACATCAGCAGCATGGATCTTTTCCAAAGGCTATGCACAGAAAAAATTGAAATCTTGATAAAATAAATGAATTTAATATGATTAGCCATGTTAATGGCTTGGCTGGAACCCTAAAATGGCCACTGGTAAAATTTGTTAATGTTCAGTATCTCAAGAGTGCATCTGGCACAGGTTTTTTTCATAATGTGAATTTAGGAGGTTTTGTACCAGGATCATTTCTTCTGTTATATTTCTCTCATTCTCAGCTTGAAGCTTTACTTTGCACTGATGACTCTGACCTGAAAGCATTTAAATTTGTGTCTTAAAGCTTGACAAATTTTGAAGCAAATGAACACCGTATTCTCAGCAAATTCAGGTACTACCTGTTGACCTGGAATTTAGCGCTTTTAGGAATGACTTCTTGAAAAAGGACTTCAATAATTTCCATTTTGAAGGATTTTCTTTCAAACAACTATTTTATCTGAAAATGCCTTTTATAAACTTGTCTAACATGTGGCAAACTTAGTGATGTGTTCAATTAATTTATATTTTATTCAACATTCTTTTTAAATTTTGTTATTATGTAAGCTCAAGTTCTTTATCTGTTCATGTAAGGTATTTTATAAAATTAATGTTAACAGAATGTTGGGTTGGTCCGTGATTTTTCAAGACTGTTTCTCTATTATCACTTTTCATACTGCTGCTTTAGAATCATAGCCTGTCGAATGTAGGGGTCTTCGGGAACCATTGTTTTGTAAGCCACAAAAATGAGGCCTTGCTTTAAAATAAGGTGAATTATTGCATTGAGACATTCGTTTTATATCCCCATACATTACTTCATTTCTAAATTTCAGTAGGAGAAAAAAACAACTATGAATTGGCATTAATGTTGGAATGAGCATGTAGTAGTTGTATGGCAGAAAGATGACAATCATTAAATTTTTAGAACCCAAAGTGGTTAACTCATAGTCCGACTGTACATTATTTTACAGGATTTTTTTCCTGAAGAAAATTACAATAAGCTCACGCTATATTTTTTTAACATGCTGTACATTTACATTCTTAAGCATTTTACTCTTAATGTAAAATATATTTTAGGAGTGTAAAACCTTTTCTTCTGTTACTGTATTCCAGCATTCTGAAAAATGTTTAGAAAATCTAACCCCTCAACTATGCATGATAATGCAACTATTAGTATATAAAGCCTGCAGGTTGGATTAGACCTTCAATGATGAAATTTCCATGGTACATTCTTCAGTCTATGTTAAATCCTTGTCCATTATAGAGGCTACTAGTCATATTACGAAGTGAGAAAGTTAACTGTTTGATGTACCTGTCCATGGTATTATAGCTGCCTCTTTTTTTGATTTTTATTCTTCTGATGTGAAAGTCAGCTGTCACTTCATTGTATTATAATCTAATTTTAGCATCTGGGTACTCTAGGAATCTTTCAGGAATTTTTTACAGATTCAGTCATTAATTCTGTACAAGATACCTGCATCTCTTCATCAGTTGTAATGAGTCTCCATCGAGAAAATTACAACTCTAGATGGAAACAAAAATTTGACTTTGGCACCTAAACATTCCATTTGTCTTTAGATTTCGTGTCTAGCAGGAGAAATCCTTGTTTCAAATAAATTCTAAATCCCAAATCTCTTAAATCTTAATTCACAAAATAAATCTTACATTTGTGAAACTTAATCCCATAACCTTCCTGAACATTGCAAGGAATTTAAAGGCCTCAGAATAATAGGAACCAATAGGAACTATGAAAAGATTTGTTTCCTAGACCCGACAGAAACAAAAGCACAAACCCATTGGACACTGATCTTCTGACTGTGAAGATGCTTGCATCCATCTTGATCTGTGAAAGAATCGACCAATCTACAATAATACTTGTCTGCAAAAAGTCGGCTTTTGGTTGTTTGGGGTTTTTTTAATTGCAATAACTGCCCCGGTAGCCAACAAGATTGGAGAGGAGCAGAAAACTACTTAGAAGATAATTGTGTCTTAACAATCCAAGCCCGTATCTCCAGTTGGCATAGACAAGATTTAGCTGTTTTGAACTGCCTGGATGTCTAGTGCAAATGGAGTGTTAAGATTACGCCAGACTTCAATTACTGTGTCTTTCTCCAAAAAGTTCTTTAAAAGGCATGGTGTTTTGCAGCAGGATGCCAGTGCCTTAGCAGAGGAAAGTGTAAAGTAGCACTGTGCTACAACCAAAAGCTTCATAAGGATTTAAGTAGAAATGCCTTTGGTTTAGAGCTCATCATCTTAGTTTTTGAAGAGTTCGTATATGTATGTGCATATATATGTGCATGCTAGTCCAGTGAAGAGTGGAGGAGAGAGTATTCCAACTGATGTCAGCCTGCAGAGTTCAGAACTAGGCTGTGGTACTCAGCTCTGCAAAATACCTTCTCCTTTTGGACAGCTGAATGAATCGGCAGAATAATTGAGCTACTATAGCCATCCATGTTTTAAAAGGCAAATGTTTCTTCCTAGTTAGCTGGGGAGGTGCATCTATTTACTCCAATAGATGGCTTGCTTCGATGTGTCTGTGTAACGATGAGGACACTGGAAAAAATAAATGTTCCCTAGTTTTCATTAGACCACAATGCAGCAATTGCCCTAAGGAGAACTTGTCTTCTCTTAATATGCTAATTGAACTATCACTGAATTTCAAATGCTGTACGAAAATATGTCATTCAGAAACAACCTCCAAGGTAGTGGCTGGTGTGGTTTTTTTGAAACTATTATCTTGCTTGAATGTGTGACTTTCATTTTTCTCTCTTGAAGTTTACATCTTCATTACCAATTCAGTGTGGTCCATATGAATTTCTTGAACCATTATTTCAAAATTTTTATTCTCTATACTCTTTAGTATGGCTGTTATCAGTAGTACCTTTATTATCTAAGCTCATGCACTGAAATTCAAATTACCCTGCTCTTGCACATACCAACTTGGGCCAAGTTCAGCCCTACCTTTGTCCCACAACAGATACATCATTTGTATTCTCATCTGCTC
The DNA here is from genome assembly GCA_025345505.1 of Todiramphus chloris collaris. NCBI lineage: Eukaryota > Metazoa > Chordata > Aves > Coraciiformes > Alcedinidae > Todiramphus > Todiramphus chloris. Next base: position 30,395,138 of record JANVCC010000017.1, read on the forward strand.
CCTCTAAGACTTTTTTTCTTCTGTTTTCCCATTCCAAATCTCATCACAGTGACATCAGCCACCAGCATGTCCTTCATCCTAATTATGACTGACACTTGACAGTTTCCTATCTCAGCCCATGACTACATCTGTATTTTCTTCTGGAATTCCTTGTAAGTTCTGCTAGTCTTGTCTGTCTCAATCATTACACAGATTTTCCATGCCATACCTAATGTCCTCTGAGCACAGGTGTCCAAATAGATTCAAAATTCTGTGTGAAAGCCTGTTCTGTTAATATCACTGGCATTTTTTCCTACTTCCTTCTCAGTCTGGAAATTCACTCTTGCATTTCATGATTTGTTTGTCAGGGACAGAGACAAAATCCACTGCTTATTTTGGCAGATCCCTATTGTGTTTCTGAGGTGTGAAAAGAAACCAATAAAGACATCCTCTCATAACAGTCCTTGTGTTTGAGTTGGCTTGTGTTTCGATATGAGAGCTAAGAACTTTGTCCAACAAATGTGGTTTGTAACTTGGAAAGTCACAATTATATGTGATTACTTCTAGTACTGAGTGAGGTGCAGGTTGAAGCCATAAATTCCCAACAAAGTTGGGAAGTCACTTGCAGATAAAGGTAACTGTTTGCCCTTAGTGGCAAAGAATCACTCTATGCCTTGATGTTGAAGAAAAAAAGTATTGTCTATCTTGAAAATTCTCACACAGAAAAGGTAAAAAAGCAACAGCTAAATTATTTCACCAATGAGCCCTGAAAGACCTTTATTCTGCCTTTGACAGGTAACCTTCCCCACGGGTTGTTTGTGATAATGATAATTTTGTAGCTTTTTAGGTGAAGCATGACTGTAGATAGAGGGTTTCTGGTTTTGCATGCTGCTGCCTGAGGCGGTAGACATTCTAGTTTTCCCAAAAACCTAACAGGGACGGACAGTTTACAATAGGTATCATGCAAATACAGACTACCTCCTGGAAAGAGAACCTGCAGGGACAAGGCAGTTGGATTGTGAGGAAAAAGTTAAGAATGTAGAAGCTGAGTGAGCAAGGAGGTGGTGAAGGTAGTGTGTTAGAACCATGATTTATCTTGGGGGAGCAGGAATAATGTAATGGAAAGATAAGGGAGGGAACAGAGGTGCAGGGGAAGTGCTGACAGGACGGTGTGGAGAAGTGAGAGAAGAAAGGTAGAGTTTTGGAGAAAAAAACAGCAGGGAAAAAAAAGTCTGATATGAAAATACTTGTTTCAGAGTGCGCAAGGAAGAGGGAATTTGAGTTGTGGTGTGCAAGGGCGCACTGAAGTGGGGCGAATCTTACTATGCTTGGGGCACAGCATAGTCCTATGAAAAGGGCGTTATGTGCCTGCATGTAACATTCCTAGGTGACCTGCACGATAGTTAATACCCTTATTTTAGCGTTTGCGCTCACACTACAACTCTTCACCCCAACCTTGCTGTGGTCTCTGATACAGCTCTGAAATTCTGTGTGGCAAACTGCTTAGTCAGTTGTCACAGCAACATTTTTTCACTAGTGATTTAACATGTGGTTTCCAGGCCCTTCAAGGCTTTTCTATATGTTTTGAGGTTTAGTTCTAGCAAGAAGACTATTAGCAATAGACAAAGCTGGCTTGGAATTAAACAGATTTCTTCAGGTATTGGCATCCTTTCCTTTGATGTTGTGTTGCTGAGAAAACAGTCTCCAAGATTATTAGAGAGACAGAGTCTTAATTACATCTGTGCTTTGTTTTTATGATGTTAGGTACTGGCTGATCAGGGCACTGCTGCAGGCTGCAAACCTGCCATCAGGCTGGTGCTCGGTTCTCTTTGTAACCACATCCCCTAACAATTCCTAAGGACCTGAGGCCAAATTAAAATTATCAGTGGCTTCCTTCAAAGATGTTGCAGGTATGCTTTACACGTTCTGTGGTTGTATAGCTTGCTGTATTCACATGGTGTAAAATTAAACCTATCCCGAAACCCATGTGATTTCCATGCTTATGTAGTGGTTGATATAATTTGCCTTGTGAAGTGCACAAGGTTCCCATGTACAGGGGTGCACAGGACAAAGGTTGATTTCTTGCTAGTGGTGAGTACAGCAGTATGGACTAACAGCTAATACACAAGAGGCTCCTGTTGATGTACAAACTATCTTAGCAATATGGATTGTTTTTTCTTCATTGGTTGAACCAAAACTTGGTTTTTTCAGTGATCTGCGCTTATAGGACCTTTTGTTATTTGTACTATGTCATGATTGTGTTTGAGCTCTCTCCATTACAGTAATATCCATGCCTTTTCAGGCTGCCTGGTTTTCTCCCTTTCAAGACTGTAGCGAAGTCTGTCAAGATGCTGTATGAGATGTGTGGAGGGGGACTGCTTGGCTGATTTGTTAGTAGCATATTTTTGTGGGATAAAAGGGATTTCAGAAGAAGCATTGAATTTTTTTTTTTTAAGAGAATGGTTTTTTATGTTGGAAAACCTTTTGTTTTCTGTTTTCAGGTTTTGGAAGCTATCACACATGCCTATAAAGAAAGAAAGATGCTGGTACTCTTTCTTCCTTGCTTTTCAAGGCATATATTGAACAGTGGCTTTGAGGGAGCTACATATACTCCAACTATTTTTTTCTTTTTCCTTCTTGGTTAATCAACAACTTAGAGAACTTCTGTTTCTCAGTTTTTGAAATGATGCCAACCTACTGATGCTTGTTCAACAGTTACAGTGTTTGAACAAGACATTGTTATCTGTCTGTTGGTGGCAAGTCAGTGACAATAGGGTAAAAAGGAAATGGGAAGGAGGGATGTGATGGAGAGACCTGCAGAGGAAAAAAATGAAAACAGGTGAAAAAAATACTCTTAAGGAAAAAAAGAAGAAAAAAAAAATGGTTCATTTGATGAACATTATTTCACCAGAACTAAATGAGAAATGTAAATAACATCATTAGCTAATCCACAAATGGTTGTAGATAATATGACTTAATAATTCTATTTAATGCTGCTTTAAATTAACATAAAGTCTGAGACAGAATAGGCCTTTCATTTATTCTTTGTATTCTTACAAAAATATATTTAGTTAACATCTTCTAAGATTAGAAAATACTCATAAAATTAAGTGGGTTTGAAATTGATAGTGAGAAATGACCAAATATTGCAAATGAATGACTGAGCAAAGAAAACCTCATCTGTAATTTGTCAGTTTTGTATCAGAGCCCAGGTTGAAGAACCTGTTAAGTGTAGAAAATGTTGAGACCTTACTACAGTGGAAGACCTCTTAACTCTTGGGAAGGCTCAAAATATGTGTAAGTAACAGGTTGTAATTAATTTGGGGATGGAATTTTGTGTTACAGGTATGCTAATTTAAGCCTTAGCCAGCCATTATACTTTATCCTGCATTAAGTGTCATCAGCCTGTAGTCCAGTTACACATTTGTTCTTCATGCAGAACTTGCAACAGGTTATTCTTTGAAATGGAAGGTTGGATTTTTTTTCATCAGCATTGAAATGTGGGATTCACTTTTCAATGCAATTGTAGAAATAATTTTTCTACTACAGAGCAGTCATGCTGTGACTATGCTTTATGATTGTCATTGGCATTAAATCATACAGTCATAATAATGCTGACAATTATTACACAAACGTAATGAAATTATTTAGGGGCAATTGGGATACCTCAGTTTCAGGTGGTTCAGTGACTTCCTGATCATCCAGCGTATTTTAAGATTTCTTAATAGGTACACTTAAAATCATCCAGGCACCTAAAATCAATAGCTGCTTTTGGTATCTAAATATTTATCCAGAGAAACTCTGTGATGTGCGCTTGGTACGTGTTCCAGTGTGTAGAATGCAGAAGAGGAGCGGGTAAGAGAGAGGAGAGGGAGATGCCCTCTTTCCAGTTCTGTGGCTGCTTATAATGTTTAATCTATAAACTGTAGAGGTTTTATTTTCTGTGGTACTAGTAAAACTAGTGATTTTTATCACTCAAGAAATAAAATTTTTTGTATCTTTCACCCAGTTTAGATACCGAAGCACATCTAAAGACTGCAGAAATTTGTGAGCCAGGCTGGTAGGGTAGTTTACAAATGTACAAAGGAGAGCAATCCTTCGGCATTTGTGTAAGAAACTCGGGAGCAAATTGGACAATACTTCATTTGCATGTTCTCTGAATAACATGTAGAGAGAGGGGGACTCCCAGAAAAGACAGCCTATAATAAACTTGGAAATGCTTGCCTGATCTCTGGGCTGCATGACAGCTAATTTGAAGCTGCAATGAAAATGGGCTTTCTTGGATTTGAGAATAAGAAAGAAGGGGACAGTCCTTAAGACTCTGGTACTTCTTTGCATTCTACATTTGCACCAATGAATTGGGCCTTATTCAAACCAAGGGATCAGCTTTACAAAGCCATATCCTGACAGGAGGAAATGTTGCCTTTGTGTTTAGAGAGAAATTGGACTTTGAGACTGAAAATAAAAATATCAGATAATGACAGGATATTTGGTTGTGCAGGTCTGCATGGGGGGTTGACAGTTATTTTCAGTCCTTAACCTTTAATCTCTCATTAAATTCTTAATCTTTAAACTGTGTTGAATGAAGTCTATGGTTTCTGAGGTGTTTGACTCTTCCCTATTGGGAAGGGGGGACCAGGCTTATTTGTGAAAGCTCTGTCAGATTTATTTGGTAGGGGGTAAGGGGGGTGAGCAAAGATTTGGTTCCACCAGATTCAGTGCACATTGTTTTCAAAACGCTTTGGAAGCTATTTTAGGAGTGGTGATACCAGAACTCACATATAGAGAGGAAGGTATCCCTTGGGCATAAAGCAGTGTCCCTGTGGCAAGCTGTAAGAAGTAAATGAAGATGGTTTATGTGTCTAAGAAACAATTTCAGTAATTTTGCTCATCTTTTGTTTATGCTGAGAAGCATAAACAGTGTTTATTTCTTGAGAAGCATAGTTGTAGCTTAATTGTATAACTGTAGTTTAAATACTCATCATAAGTTTAGCTCATTTATTTGCACTTCTGAAAGTGGAGGTTGGCACTGTACACGATGCTGAAGAAGGCAAACGGGAAGCTGCAAAACACCTATTCCTTGTTCTGTCTAGACAATGAGAAATTTGACCCTTCTACAACTGTGTTGTGATCAATGGGAGATAGGCCAGACTATAAATGATGGAACAAAGCATTACAGGGTCAGTTTTATGGTTTCTCCAAGCTGTCTTATTGGTGATTTTGGGTTGTTCTGCAAAGACAAAAATTTGATTAGTTCAGTTTAAAGGAAGACTCAAAAGTATCAGCAAGAGGTGTCATGTAAAGTTCAAAGGGTAGGTGAAAATAATGATGTTTGCCTCCCAGTGCTGGGAAAACAAAATTCACCTGAGCCAAGGGACAGGACTTCTCATCATATGGGTTTCTACAGTTTATTTCCTTTCTCCCTTAACTGTTTGCTCTCTTTTTCTTCAATAGATTCTCTTCCTGTTTATCAAGATTATCTGTATGTGATGCTAATAGCAGTGCTGTCTAAGCGATGCTTAAATACATCTAGGGATGGTGACTCAACCCCCTCCCTGGGCAGCCTATTCCAATATCTCACCACTCTTTCCATGGAGAATTTTTTCCAAGTGTCCAGTCTAAACCTACCTTGTTTCAGCTTTAGGCCATTCCCTCTAGTTCTATCCCTAATCACCTGAGAGAAGAGACCAGCACCAGCCTCTCTACACTGTCCTTTCAGGTAGTTGTACAGAGTGATGAGGTCTCCCCTCAGCTTCCTCTTCCTCAAACTGAACAGGCCCAGCTCCTTCAAACAGTCCTCATATGATCTATTTTCCAGTCCCTTGACCAGCTTCGTTGCCCTCCTCTGCACCCGCTCCAGCACCTCGAGATCTCTCTTGTACTGAGGTGCCCACAACTGGACACAGCACTCGAGGTGAGGCCTCACCAGTGCTGAGTACAGGGGGACAATCACCTCCCTGCTTCTGCTGCTCACACTGTTTCTAATCCAGGCCAGGATGCCGTTGGTCTTCTTTGCCACTTGGGCACACTGCTGGCTCATATTCATTTGCCTGTCTATTAGAACCCACAGATCCCTCTCTGTCAGACAGCTCTCCAACCACACTGCCCCAAGCCTGGAGCTTTGCATGGGGTTGCTGCAGCCCAAGTGCACAGATTGACACACCTGCCTACCTTGGTGTCATCTACAAATTTACTGATGGTAGACTATGTCCTCATCAAGATCATCAGTAAAGATGTTAAATAGAAATGGCCCCAGCACTGAGCCCTGAGGAACACCACTTGTGACCTGCCACCAGCTGGATTTAGTACCATTGGCCACTACTCTCTGGGCCCGTCTGTCCAGACAGTTCTTGATCCAGCAGATGGTATTCTCATCCAGGTCATGAGCAGCCAGCTTTTCCATTAGAAATCTATGGGGAACAGTGTCAAATGCCTTCTGGAAGTCCAGGTAGACGCCATCCACAGCCTTTCCCTCATCCAATAGTCGGGTCATCTTGTCATAGAAGAAGATCAGGTTCATCAGGCAAGATCTGCCTTTCCTAACCCCGTGCTGACTGGGCCTGATCCGCTGGTTGCCCTCTATATGGCTTGTAAGAGCACTCAAGATGATCTGCTCCATGACCTTCCCCGGTACGGAGGTTGGACTAACAGGTCTATAGTTACTTGGATCCTTTCTGACTTTCCTGTAGATGGGCATCACATTTGCTAACCTCCAGTCCATTGGGAACTCCCCAGTTAGCCAGGACTTCAGATAAATAATGGAAAGTGGCTTGTATCTTTCGGCACCCTTGGGTGTAACCCATCCAGTCCCAATTTTAATGATAAAGACCATATAAGGGAGGAAAATGTCACTTAAAAGCAGATCCAAACAAGTCTGTTAAGGGATCTCAGCATTTTAAAACATACCATGTTCAAGTACTTAGGACACCAGCCCCTGCTGTCTGTTTCTTAGGCTTCTGTCAAAATACTTAAGTCAGTGAAGGCTGACTTCTATGTGACTTAATTTGATTGATTTAAAAATCAGATAGAAAGGAATAAGGTACATTTGCCAAAGACATGATTTGAACTGAAAGACAATTAAAAACTGGTGGTCAGGGATAAAGTTCATTAGAAGGAATTTATGCTCTAATTGACCCAAGTGGCTTTTTTCTATTAAGCTTTTTCCTGATTTAATGGAACAAACTTTTGCTTCTTATTCTACACTGACCTTTCCTCAGCCAAACTTCTGCTGCCTCAAAGTCAGGAGTATAACTGCTGAGGTTTAGTTTTTTCCCTTCCCTCCTACCACAGAAGACATAGAACTCCATGAGGAAGAAACTGTCAGGATGTTGACAGAAAAATGCAGTGGGTTTGGCTTGGTTTTTTTCTTATATTTCAGAGATTAGAGAAAGCACAGAAATGAAAGATATGTTGCTACCATTCTTGCTGTTTATCTAATCCAGGACAAATACCTTTGTTACAGTGCTGAGACAGAACTCCATTGAACTAGGTCCTGGACAAATGAAGAACACAGGCTAAAAAGCCAGGTCCTCTACCAATAATTTTGTCACTTATGTAAGTCAGAAACACATATTAATACCCTATTGTACTATAAAATGGAAAAAAAATAAGAGAAAAATTGAGAAAATAAACATGTAGGGGAGTACAAGAAAACTAGTACCTTGATGGGCATCATTACTTCTGTATCAATAACTGTGAAAGGTAGCATGGGAATTTCAACCAAGAAAAATTTAGTATGGTATTGAGATACCTTTGCAGATATTTGTGAAATGCAATTAGATGTAATTGGCAGACCCCTGAAATAAGGCAATTTGGAAACTCTTCGTACCTTTGTAAATGTGTAGGATCTTTCTTAGAACCTCCATTATCTCTTCCAGTCTCATTCTCAGTAAAAGCAGATGCACATTTTTGAATTACACTCTTACAACTTTCTTCTCATAGTGTTTAACTAGTTGTCTCTCCTCAAATTCTGTAGTCTCATGCTTTACATTTTTCTCTTGGTTCATCTTATATATTCTTAGATATTCTCTAAGCTTCTCTCATCCCTTTGCTTTGCTCATTATGAAACTATTCCTCTGTTATTAAGACTTTACTCAGCACATTTTGAAATCATGTGTTTCCCACCCTTGTTGACTATTGTAGCCTAAGCACCACTGCTGATGAGAGCGTGTGCCCCTCTCCTTAAGATCCTGACATGTCACACTGTGATCTTTCTCCTCCTTTACAATTCTTGTTGCCCAGCAACATTGAGCAACAATAATACTGCACTTCTTTCTTGTCTCTTCTGCCATCTTGTTAGAAGCTGTTCACTATCTGTTCCTCAGTTGTCTGTGCCATCCTGAAGTACCTGACTTCCTTTAGCTGCCTGTCCGACTGTCTAGGTGTTGCTTTAAGTGCAGTTGTTTCTTGTCCGGACAGTCAAATATCAATACAATATTGAGAACCCTAAACTTTTAAATGTCAGTAGTTTGTCTCTTATTTTAGTATTTGGCAGCTGGAATCATACTTGTCTGTACGTTTCTATAGCACTGTCATCTTTTCAGTGTTCTCTGTGATGCTGAATGGTAACTCCTAATCTATAAGCAACATGATTGCAGGAATCTCAGGTTGGGAGGATCTCTCAAATTAAGTTAGACTCCTAGGGGATCCTCAGGAAGAAGGCACACTGTGCTTTGTGGTAAAATGAGCAGTGGTACAGCTGCTGAGGCTGTGGACTGTACAACTGCAATGCATCAGGACACCCCTGCTCTGCATTGGCTCCAGATGAAGGCTGCAGTTTAAGGCAGCATGAATGTGACTGCTTTTATCAGCCTGAGACATCCTGTTTCCCTGTTGCTTGAATGGAGGATAAAACATTAGGGGAAGCAAACTTGATGGCTGTGCAAGAATTTCCGTATTATTCCTTACATCAGACCCTTGTACTTTTTCTTGGTATGAACCAGGAAAGTTCACACAGGGGCATAGAGGTAGAGGGGCACTATGGTGTGCTGTCTCTGGGAGCTGTTTTAAGCTGGTGATCTTAGCCCCTTATTATTAAAGGAAAAGGTTGGGTTTTGTTGTTTGGGTTTTTTTTGTTTGTTTCTTTGTTTTGATTTCTTTTTGTTTGTTTGTTTTGGGGTTGATTTTTGTTTGGTTGGTTGGGGTTTTTTATTTTGTGGGGTTGGTTTTTTGTTTGGGGTTTTTTTTTTGGTGTGGGTTTGTGGTTTGTATGGTTATTGGGGTTTTGGTTGTGGGGCTTTTGTGTGTTTTGTGTTTTTGTTTGTTGTTGTTTTGTTTTTTAAGGAAAATACAGCTATTAGCATGTCCTGTGGGTTGCAGTAAAGTGTCATAGCCAGGAAGGCTGTGGTGCCAGCAGTTTTCCTGGGGTAAGTCAGAACATACAAATGATAGAAAGTCTTCTACTTGTCCAGGTGACTTTATCCACAATGACAATATTATGTAGTCACTTTAAAGAGGACCCCACTGAACCAGACATACGAAAATCAGCTCAAATGTGTAACAACTTGCAAGTTGCAATACTACAGATAAATGATGTCGAAAAGAAAGGACTAATTTTATAGACTGGGAAAAGAATGGATTTTTTTTCTATGTTGGGTTTTTTCTAACAATTTTCTTCCGTCCACTTTCTAGCAAATCAAACATTTTTATAATGAGATAGGGTACTTAATGTATGCTTTGAAATAATCCAGTTTCTACCTTGTAATGACTTGGCTGTTATTCAGCGTGGGAGAATTCTATCTGGCCGCTGCTGTTTGAAAAGATTGCGTAGTGATAGGCCACCACCTTCATGGGATATCTGCACTATTTTAATTTACTTTTAAAAATATATTCTTGTGCATTGTTTGGCTGCAGGTGGGGTGATACCTTGGAGGATCAACTCTGCAGCTGCTGTGGTTTCTGTCTGCCTGCTGCAGAAGGTGCTGTATGCACATTGAGTGTGCTCATTCCTGACAACAGTGTTCATGTTACCTGCACCCTCAATAACTGGGATCTTTTTACGAGCAAGAACTTGGCTATTTTCCTCTTCCTTTTGTCTAATTACCTGTGTCAGTCACATGCTTAAGGAAGTCTGGAGGTCCCATCACTGCCCAAATCTATGGCCATAAGATCAAAAACAAATGGGAGACAATGATCAAATAAAGCAAAGTTGAAGATGGAAAGGAGAATTGCAGTTGTTATGGTAAATATATAAAACTAGTGTTGGAGATTTATAGCTATTGAGATGTTTTGATGGGAGTTTAATGACATGTAAAAAAAAAAAAAAAAAGCTTTAGCTGGAAGACTGATTCTTTTTGCTTCACTTTTTATCAAGAGAAAATCTAGCAGGAGAGAGGCTTTCCAGGATGGACCAAAGATAAACATGTAGGAGGCAGAGGAAGGAGGAAAATAGAAATAGTCTGTACACCTTTTCTGAAGACTGTTTAACACCAAAGTATGGAGTGCACTTAAACTTATCCAAAGATATGCTCTTCCCAAACTATGACTATCTGCTTTAGTTACTCAGTACTGATGCAGTATCTATAGTGCTCCCCTGCACCAATGTGGACTTCCTCTTCAACACTGGTGGGTTTTTTTGATCTTTCTCTCTGTGAAGGCTTTCGCATCAAAATTTAGTGATTTCAACACTAGACTTCACAACTGTTTGGCCAAAGTCTTACTAAAAGCTTGCATTGCATAAAATGAGAGGCCTAACTCTATTCTCCTCTGAAGGAGCTTCCTGATAAGTCAAGTTGAACAAATCTTCACAGGCCAGACACAGCCCTATCCAGAGCTTTTCTGAAATATCCAGTCCCCTGCACATTCAGTTCTGTGTGTGCAGGAGGATATGAAGGGACACATCCGCCTGAGTGTAGAGTATTTACTGTGTATATAGTAAACCCTGAAATGAAACTTTTCCTGAAATACATGGGTGACTCTGCATGTGTTCTTCAAATGTGTAGCAAACACAAGAAAAATGGACTTTCTGCAGGATTATTTGCTTGCATGAGACATCTACTCGATGCCTGTGCCATGGCAAGCAGCAGAAGTGAGAACAGAGGAGCTGTGGAGCTACAGGAAAAGCAGCTGCACAGAGCAGTGCTGCAAGGTGAATATTAATTGTCCCAGAAAGATGCAGGTAAGCTTGAGGCTTGTGTTTGGATCCCCTGTGCTTTGGTGCTGTTCAATAACAAAAGTACTCTAGCCAAGCAGAAACAATCCTCTACAAGATTTTTGTCTGAGACGCTACAGGCTTGGCTTTCTGAGATGCCAACTGTTTCTGTCTTCTCTTTTCATGAGCTTGAACTGCAGTGTTGCATGGCCACTTAGAATATAGTTTCAAGTTATAGAAGAAAGCTTGATTTCTCATAAACGGCAGCCCTACATTTCAGCAGGTATTTTGTGAGTTTAGTGAACTTAAATCAAGGCAGTGTGGATTAAACTGTCTCTCTAATTTTCCGTCTTGCTATTGGAGAGCGTGTGTCAATCTAGAACTCTTTGATAGCCTGCAAAATATTGTCTTTTATAAAAATTCCTTTGAAATCCTTACTACTTATCTTGGCATTTTGCAGAAGATATGATTATATGCCAAAGTATGGTTGAACAAGCTCCATTAAATGGGTGGCAACTTCCAATCCTTTTCAGCAAGTACTGGTTGGATTTCTCTGAGGGTTTTGTTTTGTTGTGGTTTTGTGGTTTGGGTTTTTTTTTTCCATTTGATATTTCAGGCCAGAGAGCAGTATACATTCCTACCAATATGAATTTAAATGAAGCAGACAGCTAGCTTTGATTTTCTTCTGTTCCTTCCCATCCACACAAACTGGCTTGCATTAATCATATGAATAAAAACGGCGTTAAAATTACCAAGTTTTAAAAAGGTACATGACAGTGATATTACCCACCAAGTTACAAGTCACTGTGCATGTATATTAATTACAAGTTGTCTAAGATTTCAGTAAAAGCTCAAAGGAATGACATTTTTCCCTGTACGTTGTTTTTAATTAGGAAAGCTCCCTTGTAATGCAAGATGTATCCTGTCCTAATGCGGTTCTCTAATCACAGCATGCTTTAATTTTGATAGATGACCCCCAAATGCTTTAAATCCACTAAGATTTGCAGTAATTAGAATGATTTATATTTTTTTACTATTATTATCAAAAAACAAGCCAAAACTTCTTTCCTGAACTATCCATGGTGACATCCATCTATCATCAAATGGATCTGTTTACTCATTCACCTTCCAAAAAAAAGAGAAAAATCAAGTAAATTGTATTGAGAGCTTATCTTTGTTGCTACGTGGTGGAGGGAGCATGTTATACTTTATCTCACTCTAGTCACTGCTCCCTTTTTTGAGGGATTATGCTCTCAAGTGTACATTTTTTAGAAATGTTCAAAGCCTTTCCCCTCCCTCCCCCAATCTCCAAGTAGCAGCACACCCCAATAGGAGTGCAAAAAAAGCCACCTCCTCCATTCTGAGTACCTGCCAATGAAAATTTGAAGCACAAGGTAGAATTCACTAGGCAATTTTTTTTCTCTGTTCCATGTTTCCCTCTCCATTCTTTTTTATTGTAACACTTCCTTGCACATACAAATCTAGTGCATACTTTCAGTGCAGAAGATTTATTAATGGTTGTACAAACCAAGCAAAAGCATTAAGGATGTTAATCTCCTTTTACCTTCCCAAAGCCTGTCCTTTTCTGTCCTCCTTGTGTCTTTCCTTGTCTGTCGGTTGCAGAACAGCATATCCTTTCTCAGTAGTGTTTCACTGTCTAGATGGTGGTTGCTATTTACTCAGCTGCTTTCCCTGTTGTCCTTCCTGTGTTGTTTTCTCTTTCACCAGTCTTCCTTTTCTTTCTACTCCCAATCTGCATATTTAGTCCACTCTTTCAGATCTCTGCGCCCTCCTTGCCCACTCCTCTGCTTTTCTGTAGGTTTTACATCTCTCCCTTATTTTCCGGAACACGTTTCCCACTCCTTTGCTTTCTGTGACCTGCACCCCTTTGCTCCCCGATGTCTCTGATGTTGCTTGATAGCATTTCCTCCCACCTTCCTTTCAGAGCCCCTTTACAAGGTTTTCTCCTTGTCCCTCACCCATGGCCACCTCATCACAGCCAGATGAGTACCCAAAGGTAGGATGCTTTCTTGCTGCTGTGCAAAGCCACAGGCTTCTTGCCCTCACATGCACCACAGTTTTATCAATGCTTCAGTGCAGGGAGAGGCAGGAAAGCAGAGAAGAGCTCAGCTGGCAGTTAAGTAATAGCTGCCAGCCACAGAGGAAGCAGCAATAACCTTGTCTCACGGGGGAGGGTGGCTAGAGGAGCAGGCTGTAATCCAACACATGCCTTATTCTGGCAGACACGTGAGGGAGACCTGAAGCTCCATCAGACTCATGTGGGAGATGCTGAGCATAGCCTGCAGTGCCATCTCTGGAATCACCCTTGCCTTTTCACAAGCACGTTTGTTGGGCTTTTGTTCATTCTTGGCTGGTTTTACCCATTATTTAAGAGGTGACAAAACCCTACCCCAGCAAAAAAAGATGTCAGTTCTGTACAACAACTTGCCAGTGTCTGGATTTAGGCAGTGAGCCCAGGAGGGTCCTGACTTGAATAACTGGGGAAAAAAAATGCTTCCTTCCTGGGCAGGTTAATAATCAGATCATATTAACAAGTAAAATTTGATTAGGCTTCTGATTAGGAAAGAGTAAGCCAGGAGTTTGAAGCTTGTTGTGTCAACAGAACAGATTAGCATCAGTCCAATGTTCTGCTTTCAATAAGAAACTGGTAATAAAATTACAGTGTCTGACTTCCTCGTGATGTACTGAACATGATACAGGGCTTTGAGACAATTGCTAAATATTATAGGATGTGCACTGGGACTTAGTCAACACCAGGCAGAAGACTATCAAATAATTTGATTGCAATAAAAATAATAATAAGGGAGGAGGGAAATCTTTGACTTCAATGAATGAGGTAAAACCTGTATGCTTGGCATAAATCTGGTAGGTTGCTGTTATTTGCCTAAGGTGACCACTCAGGAGGGCATCTGTCCCAGCCGAAGGTCCCTGAGCTTGCTGTTGTACAAACCTTTACTCTGCAGAATATAGGAACATAAAAAATGGCTAAGGCATCACAGATTGCAGCCCCGTTGAATGCTGAAAAAATTCTGAACAATTCTGATAGTTTAACCTTTTTACTGGAAAGTGTTAAAGGAAGCAATGTCATCAGCACCTTGTGAACGGGCCAATTACATGCAAGAGGCAGCTGCCAACATAACATTACCTGGAATGGTAATAGAATTTGGGTTTTTACTGGGAACAGATTTTAGAAGGAGAAAATAATTCTTGTAATTTTTTTTTTTGTAGAGACTGTGTACTTACAGCCAGGGCTTAGGAATGGCTAGCGGATTCCCACAAGCTAAACTGTTGTCATTTTGCCATTCAAACCAGTGTCATACAAATTTGGTGTATCAACTGTTAAAAGCATATTGGAATTGCCTACCATATTTAGAAATATAAATAATGCTTAGCTTACTTTTCTCATCAGAATAGGATCCGGTAGCAGTGTGATTAATCATAGGCTGTTCAGCATCAGCAGGGAGAAAAGAAACCTATTAACACTGCCTTGCTCTGCGGGCACTGAGATTGTACTGGAAGGAAATGATCTCTGACGTGAGGGAAGATGGGCTTCTAATTCAAAACACAAAGTTCTACCTGCTGTCAAGAATGATTAGGTATCAGAAGGGTATGTTTGTGATGATTGCTTGATATTTGTAGCTAATATAGTTACCTGTCTATAATCAAAACTCCATTAATGTTAGCTGTGATATTTTACATTGTACCTAAAACTTTCCCCTGCCCCAGATATGTTCAAGCGGGACAACTTCTCCCTTAGCTCATGGTCATTCACACTTGCTCAGTCACCAGCGCTGAGAGGAGGTCAACATTGCTCTCTGGTTAAAGCAGTAAGCTCTGCTTCTGCTGGTTACTTCAGGCACTGGTGCAACTGGCTGTGGATGCTCCCTCAACCCAGTGCCTTGCTTTGCTGTGTACTTGGTGTAGTTAACAATATCAACTTTAACTGGGGGGCAAGGGGATGGGAGCACAACAACACTTCTGCTACCTCTGAATTTCAGTGTTGTGGATTTAAATCAACTCCTTTTCTGTGCTAGATTACAGCTGGGCTACCTCTGTCCATAGCACAAGTGATTCATTTAGCCATGACCTCTATGGATTTTGTCTTCCTTCAGATCACTTTGAGTTACCCTATGGTGAGGGAAGGAGGGAGCAAGATGTCCTGCTGGAATACCAGGTTTTGTATTCTGAGGTCTCTGCAGGAAGTCTGCAGATTGTCTGAAGCACACACCAAGGGCAATGCTTTGTAATCCATCAGATGAGCAGGATGGTGTTTGCGAATGGAAACAGTCTAGGTAAACAAGTTGCTGTCACGTGCACACTCTTCATGCAGAAGATAGGAAAGTGCTTGTACTTAACTGGAACCAGGTCATGGTATCAAGGCTCAAGTAGAGTAGTTTGTCTTAGAGGGCATGTAAGTTAAAGGCAACCGGTGTAAACCAAATTGCTGTAAGGGAGTTTGACTTGCAAGACCACCCCTGTTTAGATAACTCAGTATTATCAGTAATGCCCGATAAAGCAAAGATTGCTTCAGTACTGATATTGAAACCACTGGATCTGAGTACAGCTGTATCAGAATTGAGACTGGTGGAGAAGTTACTAGGAACACACTGCTCATTTGGGAGGAGACTGGCTGGAAGTACAAGGGGTGGCTTCAGAAATGGAAAGTAAGATAAAGATTACGTATGAAAAAAAGGAGAGAGTTATTCCAGCAATAAGAGTATGGACTTTCACAGTAGTAGTGTAGCTGTCCCATCAGCTCAAGGCCACCAGGGTGCCCTTGGGGCAACTTGCTGGATTACCCATCAGGTCTGCTTTGGAAACATGTAGGAGGACATAGCCAAGAGGCATAACTCACAATTTAATGTTAAATGGTGTGGGGAGAGAAGGGTTGACAGATTTGTGTTTAAGTAGTAGTTGTGTGTAGTTAATAAGCTTTAACAGTGCTAAAAAGTAGCTTTGTAGCTGTGTGTAACAGCAATCCAAATAATGAAAATTGATAACAGTAGTCTGTTTATTAATAAAGTTATTTTATTAGTAGTAATATGTTGATTAATCAATAAGCATTATAGTCCCTATCAGTTATGCCTCCAGCCTGAAATGTAAAGGATGAGAGTCAGACCCTGAGGCAACAACTTAGCAGGTAATTCTTCTAAAATCAGAACTTGTGTGACTGTAGAACTCATGACAGTAAGGAAGTGCTGTAAACACATCTTAAATATCAGTCTGATTCCTCCTCCGCTTAGGCTGTCTTCCATACCAGTCTGCAATCTTATGAATTTCTCCTAATGGTGATGTATTTGATTTAAGAGCCCTTATATTCCCAGTTGTAGCTTATTAGTTTGTACATAGTCAAAATTGTCCTATTCTCTCATATATCCTGGTAAATATTTTTGGCTCCAGTTTCAGATTATGCTACCTATTCAGAGTGAGGGGGTTTGCAAATTTTTACATGGAACTTTATCATCAGCTTTCCAAATCTCTTTGGATACTTTATAGCTGCCACTACAGACAGGTGTTTGTTGGTTGTTTTTTTTTCTGAATAACACATTTTTCCTTTCTATGAAATTTACAGATGTTATTTTAGTTTCTTTTTGAGAAAATTCTCATTCCTGATTTAATTTTCTTTGAATCTTTTCTAATGATGCTTGGTGAGTTTTAATGTCCTATAAGTCATTTCATTCGTTGTTCCATCTTGATTCCTGACAGATTTTCTCTTGACACCTCTATCCTGCTGTGTTAGTTTTTTCAGTAGCCAGAATTTAGTGTTTTTTCCCCATGTGGATGAACATTGGTAATATAATGGCTGTGCTATTTGTGATATCTTCACAACAAAATTCTCTTCAGGATGGTGGAAACAGAGAGGCTGTTTTCCCTCTTAGAAATGCTCTTGCCTTGGCTGTTCACTATAGCCACGTTCAGTGCCTCTTTGGCCGTGTCTCTTCCAAATGCTCAGCCAGAAACAAATGTCCATGACTTGTATTTCTAGTGGATTTATTAGGGATGGTGAGTAATGCATTTTTATGCCAGGTTGCTTATTATACACGTCTTGTGTCAAGATCTAGTTGGATGAAAGTATGGAGTGCATTAAAATATCATTTGAGAAGGGTTTATTAGTTAATAATACCTTGAAATGCACTCTGATACTTTTCCTAGTGTAAATTTATGGAAATGTTTCTGCATTGAAAGCTGAAGTATTATAATAAAGGGAGTATTATGCATAGCAAGGAAGCTGGGCTGTTAGCATTTGGTCACTGTATCTCTTGGAGCTGAAGAGGCTCATCCTATCCAGCCTGATTATTTTCACAGATCACAAGAAAGTAGGGTTTTTTTCTCATGGTTGATTTCTAAACTCTGAGTTGAATTGTACTATTTGGAGAAATGCAGATGTTTAAAAGGTACTCTTGATGCTTACTGCTATCTTAAGGCTGGATTACTGCTTCAACAAGTTCTGATTCAGGTGCATCTGCTGGTTCAGCCATTAGACCTTCCTTAAAACTTCGGAAGCACATATATCTTGCTTAATGTCAACTCTTGCATACTTTCTGCTATAGTTAAATCACTTCTGTCTTTATATCCCTGTACTGCTGCAACTGGAACTAGATGGATTTGTTAAGTTGTTGAATTTACCTCTGCCCAATACTATAGACTGCTCCCTCTCTGCAGCTATACAAAGAGATTTGGTGGCTTTTGGCCTGGTTTTGGCTGGGCTGGAGTTAGTTTTCTTCCTAATAGCTGGTACAGTGCTGGATTTTGGATTTAATATAAGAATAATGTTGATAACAGACTGATGGTTTTAGCTGTTGCTAAGTAGTGCTCATTCTAAGTCAAGGATTTCTCAGCTTCTCACATCCTGTCAGTGAGGAGTCTAGAGGGGTACAAGAAGTTGGGAGGGGACCCAGACAGGACAGCTGACACAAACTGGCCAAAGGAATATTCCATACCATATGACATCATGACCAGTATATAAACTGGGGGGAGTTGGCCAGTAGGGGCTGATTGCTGCTTGGAGACTGCTTGTGGTGACCAATTGCAATGTGCCTCTCTTGTCTTTCTTGTATTTTATTCCTTTCTCTTTTTTCTTGTCTTCCTTTTCATTACAATTATTATTAATATAATATTATTTTTATTTCAATTATTAAACCATTCTTATCTCAACCCATGAGGTTTACTTGTTTTCAGTTCTCCTCCCCATCCCGCCAAGGGGAGGGGAAGGGAGGAGTGAGCAAGTGGCTGTGTGGCATTTAGTTGCTGGCTGGGGTTAAACCACTCCAGCTTCCTGCACTGGAGCTAAAGATGGCCACTAATGGTAGCAACCTTATCAAGGATAACTCTGCTTTGGGATCCAGAGGCATTCTTGTTGATAGCTCTTAGTACCTTGTACCTAGTGTAAGTGTAGAAAAGCATATACATAATGAGAAGAGAGTAAATGTTTGAATAGGCACTCCAGCAAGAACAGCAGAGCATTAGGATGAAGCACTGCATCTGTTCAAGGACTACATCCTTGGAGGGCAGTGACCACAGCAACATTCTATTTCAGCTTTTTCTGGCAACTTTTTTTATTTTTATTATTTTAAAGACTTGCAGTTGAAAAAATTCATCTGTTGCTAAAGATAACTTTGAGTGAGTTATGTTCCTATTTACTGCCAATTTCACTCCTCCCTTCTCACCCCCACTTCTTTTTTATTTTTTTTTGAAGAATCAAATGGTTGAATTTTTCCAGCAATGGAAGTGTGAAAGGAAGCAGTCCACAAATATTACTTTCTAAAGAGTTTCTAATCTCTTGACAGCTTTTGTTGACAAACTTCTTACTCTTGCCTATAGTAAGTGTAAAAAATTAAGTGGAAAACTTTTTCTTTTCCACTGTTGTTCCTGATGTATTTTGGATTAGGAAAATCTGTAACTCAGCATTGCAGAAGACATGCAGTAAACCCAGACTACTCTGCAAAATGGTTTACTTCAAGTTATACCAAGTGGGGGTTAAAAAGACATTGCACATAGAATTGAAGCTATCTTATTCCACATGCTGGTAATCTTGCTAACTCTTACGTTAGCAGAATGTCTGATCTGATTCCCATATCCTGTTTCTTTCTGTTTAGTAAGTGCATTCACTTTGGCCAGTTGTGTTTGTTGTGTGTGTTTACTTTCTTAAATTCATGGAAATGAGTGTGATCTTTCTTTATTTGGAGTAATAAAACCAGAGAGAGCTTTTGTATCAACATCATTGAAATTGAATTTGCGGAAATATTTTGTCTATGTGAGGTTTTATTTGATTCTTTAATTCTTTTCATTTCCTGAATTTAGATTCAATTATGTTCTTTCTTTTAAATGTATTCTGTTGGCCGTGCTAGACTAGCTCTTCTTGTGACAGACGCAAATCTAATGAAACCTCAGATCTGATGTGTAGACATTACTGAACACTTACAACAATCTGAATTTGTATTTGCTTTCTAGCTCTAGAGAAAACTGTCATCAGTGATGTACCTACGCAGGTGAGTAATCAACTGCTCTGGTGAGAACCTCAGGGGAAAAAAGGTTTAGGGTGATCTGAGTTTGAGCTGAGGGAAGCATTGCCCTTGTTCTGGATTTGTAGTTGGCGCTCTTAATATAAACTTTATTACAGAGAGAGTTTTTCTGAATGAGGTTGAATGTAGGTTTGTAGTGAAAGAGCGGCTACTTTTTCCTAGAAAAAGTAAATGAGTGGAAATGACTATGTTTACATACAATTTAATCTGTTACTATTTAGAGCAATAGGATGTTCCTTTCTTCCCTCTGCTCTCTCAAGTCCAGGGCTGGTTAGTATGCAATAAATCCTTGCATCACCACAACATGGACTGAAATACATGAAAAAAGATCGCCTCTGTAAAAATAAGACTTGTGCTGGCATTCCAGTACAAAGATTCCTAATGGTATTTATTTATTTATTTCCAGTTACATGAATGACAGGAAAACAGATAGCCAGGAAAAAAAAAAAAAAAAAGTAAATGTTTGCACACATGGGTACTAAAAGTATGTGTTATGGCATTATAGTTAAGTCTTTGTAGTGTGGATTAGATTTTATGGCATTTTTCCAGAATAGGGAAATGCCAAGTCACTCCAGAGCAATGGATATGAACATGTAGAAGGCCAAGCATGGGAAGTTGGGTATGTTTCTATTTTCTTTCCCCATGTCACAGCCCATTTTATGTTTATAGTTGTGTTATACTGCTGTTATTTATCTCAAGATGCCTTGGCTTTTCTGAACTAAATGTCCTACAAATAAACAAATGATGGTGAGGACAGCGGAGAATCAATCTCTACAGAACAGGAGATGCAAAAATGAGCATGAGGACAGGGAACGGAGGACAAAGGAAGCCTTAGCTGTATCACCAGGTGGAACATGAGAACACTCAAAATGTTTGGGGAGTGGGTGTGTGATGTGAGAGGTACTTTAGTGTTTTCTCACTAAAGAACAACATTTACTGATAATTTGTCAGGCTCTGCCTTTTCAATCTGAAATTCATTACTACATCAAAGTGAATGCCTTGCTGCTAACAGAATAAATGTCTCTGTTTAGAATGTAAATGAGAAAAACGTATGAATTACAAGACACTTAAATAATTGTGAGTGCCTGGGTGGATAGAGTTACCTTTATTTTAAAAAATAACTTTGACATAATTTGATAATAAGCATACACAGTTAAAGGGGGGGAGGCAGGATGGTTTTTTTATGTGTTCACTACTTCCCTTCTTACCCTCCTGTCTGTAATAAGGTGAAGCACTCACTCCCTGGCAGACCACGGTGGCAGAAGGCTGAAGTCAGCCCTGCTCAGACTGAAATATGCCAGCTTGAGGATGCTAACTCTTTCCCAAAAGAGTGTGGGTGCCCTTCAGGGGTTAGAAGACGCACACACACTGTACCTCCTGTGTTCCCTCCATCTTCTTCTGCCCGGAGAACTCTGTTTGAAAAAACAATTGTATTGGGCAGTTCTTGGAAACAGACACCTGGATGGAGAGGTAGTCTCATCAACAGAAAACCCAGAAAACATTTGCACAGATGTGGCTGACACAGGAGGTCATGATCTCATTTCATATGTCACTGCTTAATTGTAGCCAAGATAATTACATACATATGGCTGTCTAAACATGAAGTCAACAGGAAGGTATCCAGCTACATGTGGTACTACAAGTAAATCAGCTTTAACAGCAACAGTCTGCAGTTGAGGATATTAGGTAAATATCGTCTGTTTGATGAAGAAATTTATCTTAAATACAATGATTTTATATTTATTCATTCTTTGCCTGGATCTGTGGGCTGGTACCAATGTGGAGAAAACTCAGGTTAGTATCTCATAATGTTCAAGTAATAATCAATATAGAATTTAGAGCTACTTACTTGTACGTGTATTTCAAAGTATGACAGAATGAAAACTCTGTCCAGAAGAACATCATACTGCCTAAACAATCTGTCGTGCTGGGTTGATGATGGCAAGTCATGGATAATATAGAGATGATCAGGTGTGGATGGTTTGTTTTATTGGCCAGCAGTCTGGTAAGCGTTTAACACCAGTTAAAGCTCTGACCAGCTGTTAGCCCCAGCAGCACAGTCCTAAAGCAGAGGCTGTTTGGTAGCACTCGGAACCAGTACAAAATGTCCCTGATGCTTTGCCTCTTGTTATGTTGATCCTAACTACTTATATTTTCAGAAGGCCTCACTTTCTGACAGCATCCCTATGGTGTTTCTGTGCGAGTGTTTTAATAGTGCTCCAAGCCCACTGCAGTACAGCTATAGCTCTGGTATTACTGCTGCTGGGGGCTTACAGTGTTGCTGGGGAAGCCTGTGGGATATTTTTCATGACACTGCCTTTGCAGCAAGCTGACGAACCTGTTGGTTCATTCCAAGCTGAGTGGCAGTTTCCTGTAGAGCCATGAACAGACACCACAAACTGTCTTCATTTCCCAACCTTAAAACAGGAGGATTGTCTCTCTCTTACTTTCCCCTGCCTTGCTTTTAAACCATTTGTGAGCAAGGTTGATTTTTTTTTTTAACTCCTCAAGTGTAATAAACTGAAGTTGAACTCTGAAGTGGTGTACAAAATCAGATTTGATCAGACTCCCTCAGATTCTTACTAGGATGTGTTTTTAACCAGGTCATAAGTGAAGACCTGTGTCAACTTTGGGGGGTCTTCCCTTGTCTGAGTGCTTATGCTCTCTAGGTCCTGACCCTCTGGTCCATACACACACACTGAGCCTACCCTGGGCTTCACAAGACTTCTCAGACAGACTCCACACAGGCTCACGGGCAGCCTTAGTCCTGCCCTCCCCTGTGTTCACATGTGTTCTTGTAAACTGAGATTTCAGACAAGCGAGTGAAGACATACTTCAGTTTTATTGTTGTTTAGGCATGGATAGAAACATTAATTCTTTTGCGTTCTTGGTTCTTGAAACGTGCCCATAGTGAACTTGGAGCAGTGAAAAACCCAACTCCTAGGACTGACGACTTAAAGTGCATAGGAGATCTAACAGAATCCCAAAAGGTGAGGAGGAGTTGTTATTCCTTTTTTTTGTAGCTGTGGAATTTGAAGGACTTTTTGTCTTCTCCTCTCCCTGGTGTTCCCCAGACAGTGGTATGAAAGTTTTTCAGCCCTTCCCTATGCTTTCCCTTATGATCTTTGGAGGTTTCTTCTCTGTATTTAAGAGCTATTTGTAGTGTCATAAACAAAGACAGGTGATGTTGGCATACCCCTTCTTCACAGGGCTCTGTTACAACTTTTCCTGTTTAGAGTCACACCCACTACGGGTTTCTTTTAAAAAAATGTGTATCACTTGGCAGTGTTCTCGCACCAAAAGAAAAAGATATATTTGTATATAAAGTAACTTTTTTTTGTGTGTTCACGTTTTATTTTGGAAAAACAGGTGTTTAAAAATTTTAGAATTTTTTTAACAAAATTCTAAAAAGAAAAAAAATCACAATATTTACAGAGATAACAGAATGGCTTAGCCATGCAAAACAAATTACTTTGGTTTTTCCCCCATTTTACTTTGGTTTAAATATTGACCAGGATTAAATTTCTCTTTTTTTCTTTTTGCCAAATAAAACAGTAACAAATCAAAGTTTAGAGGCATTATAACAGGATTTTCCTCTAATATTTTATACAGCATAGAGTTTATAGGACATCTTATGTATTTAATCCATGCCAATGCACTACAGGAAGCTTTTATTAAGACATCAGTCACTACTGCCCAGACACTTAACATTTTACAAATTTACAAGTAACAGTGTTTTCTTCCCCCTAAATAATGCAAAAGTGGCAAAATACATTTCCTAGCGTCCATCTTTTTCTTTTGTTTATTTATTTATTTATGCCTACCAGTCTATAAAAACTTACTTTTTCCCTGGATATTTGTAAATGGAAACCTGATGTTCTGCTTACTGTTCCTGTCCATCAAAGCTGCCTGTTCCTTTCTTCCAGAAACTAACCTTCTGCATAAAATGCAACTTCTCTCCTTTAAGTACAACTTTCTATTGGCCATTTACCCCAAAATTTTTTCTTATCAGTACCATTCTAAAAATACCCTCAAGCATAAAACATGTTTATAAAGTTACAAACTTGAATGTAACTAAAGATACATAGACATTTCATTGTTACAATTATATGTACTGTTTGATAAATTAGGTACCAGTTAAAAACACTAAAATTATCTCAAGGTGCATTCAATATCTGTAGCATAGTTAACAAAAACACAAAAAATATATATATATATTCTATTCTTGTGGGGAAAAAAAAAATGCAGCTTTGATATGACCACTTTTTAGAAAAAGTTTCCAATTCTGACTGGTATCTTTTTGAAATTAAAAGGTACAGTACTTTAAGGCAGCGGATGACATAAAGGAATCAAAATTAATCCAGAATTCCAGTTCCTTATCCTAATTCTAAGATGAAAGGATGACTGATAATATAACAATACAATGTGTGTCTTGTTCTAGAAGAAAAGGATTATTAGCCACTGTCTGGACGTAGGCCAGGAATTTTTCATTGTGTTCCTTGCTCAGTACCCAGACTTCTTTGTGGAAATTCTTGATTCCCTTTCTTGCTGTTTAGCTTTGCAAGTTTTTTTTAAAAATATTCACTTTCATTAACAATTTCATTTATTCTTGTCACAGCTGTCACCCTTCCTCTTTACCGTGATTTCAAAGAATGAAAGAAGCAGTTTGACGTTTTCCTTTAAGACAATCTTACACTCTAGGTACTTGCTACAAAGCAGAGGTTTCACTGATAACAATCAGAATCAGACATGTACCTGCTCAAAGGGCATCATAAAAACAACTGAAATAAAACCATTACACTATACATCAGATTAACAGCAACTCCCAGAACAAAGCCTTACAGTGTATAAAAATAGCTACGTAAAAAATTTACATAAAGGCAAACAAAAAGAAATCTTCAGTGCAGACATTTACAAAAAAATATTTCAAACAGAACACAACATGGTGACCTATTATCATGGCTGTTGCCAATATTAGTTTGTGGGGTTTTTTAGCTTGAGATAATTGCGTCTAAAATCCTTTGAAAACTTGGTAGTATGATCTGTTTAATACTCGAACCATGAATAGCTGTCACTTCTTTGTATATGTTTAAATACAATCCACGTTCATGCTTCAGTTGGTCTATATGTATTCTCTGAAAATACAAAAGATAAAGCCAGTTAAACATTGTTAAAAATGTTAAACAATGTGACTACTCAGTATCTAACCTTCAAATAAGGTTACAACACCTTCATGATAAGAATAGCTGTTGCAATATTGTTCCCTGTAAATAAGGTAAGTTTATCTGGTAAGTAATGGATTTATGGATAAGCTTTCCTGTATGTGGATGTACTGATCTGAAGAAATAAAATATTGTAAAAGGTTGCGCTGAAGGCGCACGATGTTATTTGAACTCCCAACTTCAATAAACACCCGCAGCTAACTTCAGCTCCATCTAATCACCTCAATATTGCAATGTTGCAGAAGGTACCAGGTCCAGAAACGAAATACAAACCAGACCCTAGCTGAAAAGATTACAGAATTTTCTCACAGAACTGCAGTAGAAATGCTGGGTATTTACACTGCAACATTTTCAAGATCCAAATTTATTTTTCACTTTTAAAGCGTTCATAAGGCGTAATTTTGGTATTCTCAATTCCATCTTTCAAAGTACTAAACCAGTGATACTGCTAGCAAAGTACATAGAGCAATGCTCTGTCTCTTTATATACTATCATTCTACCTAGGGAATTCTGAATATTTAGTGCAAAAACGGTACCTTGTACCTTAATTTCACACAATACTAACATTGTACCTTAATTTCACACAATACTAACATATTCAAATTATTAATTAAAAAAAGCTGTTGTTATTTAAATAGTAAACTTTTTAAAATCTAAATATGAAATGTGATAATCCCACTCTCAACAGACCACCACAGAACACTTACTTTTCTCATTTTTAAGAACAGTTGATTAACTCAAGAAACCTCAGCATTGTTAGCTGGTTTCTACACTGTTGTGCCACCACAGTGTTACTTTAAAATGTCCTCAGTTGGTAAGAAAAATGGTCTAAACCTCTTGTTCGGGTATCAAGGGGAGAGATGCAGCAGTGGTGTATATAAATGTGAACAGCGGGTGGTGCTGTTGGTGCTTGGTAGCACTCCTGGAATTCCTGACAGAACTTCTGAGCCTACCTAATTATTTGTATCGAGTTTATTTTATATGGACCCTCCTTGGGGGAACTTGTTGCATTATTACTAAATTAATATAGTGTCCCTGCCCAGGATAAAATTGGTGACAGTACGAGTACGTGAAAGCTTGAGTAAAAGAATAATTTTGTTCTAGGGAAAGTTTCATGCCTCTTGAAGTGATGATGAATCAAGCAGACCAAAGACTTAGACATTATTGCTTTCAGTAAGGAAAGAAAGTTCCTGTTAACATTGAAAGTCTTAACTCAAAACCTTCTATACTATATCCAAATATACTCTTCGTATACATACACACACACACGCACACAGATATACCACACTGGTATAATATACAAATTTATATTCTCATTTCCC
Source organism: Todiramphus chloris collaris (assembly GCA_025345505.1). NCBI lineage: Eukaryota > Metazoa > Chordata > Aves > Coraciiformes > Alcedinidae > Todiramphus > Todiramphus chloris. Next base: position 30,421,293 of record JANVCC010000017.1, read on the forward strand.
TAAGTATGTAGATTAAAATAAAGTGAAATACCAAGTTCTGTCTAAAGGTCAGGCTTCTTTAATATGTACATACGCAGGTATGAATTCTTAACTGGCCAGAATATGAGTGAGCCTGTCCTGAGAGCACATCACTCGAAATCGCTCTGCCTAAACACTGAAAGGTGAGCAACAGATTCCAAGCAACTGCTGTGGTTGCTAGGCATGGATTGCTAAGGAGAAACGGTGGACAAAGAGATGTGAAAGACTGTAATATGAAATGCTTACCTGGGATGATGACTGACACATTTTGTCTCTTAAGTTTCAGATTTATGATTGTTTTCTTCTAGTTTTTTGTTTTCTTCTATATTTCCAAGATCTTTGTCTACGTGTTTTGATGCTGTCCTATAATGAAAGAACAAAGTCACTTTTGCATGTCTACAGAATTTTGTTCCATCCTCACATTAACGATGCTGTCTCCTCCCCTCTTAGTAAAACAGAAAACTCTTACAGTTCTGTTCTGAGTGGAGCAATAGGCTTGCATATGTCTGTAAATAGGCCAATAGCACCAGTTCCCTCACCAGCATTAGTACCACAGGGAGTACTGCAGTAGGGCTGTGTATGTTTAATTTACTTCTTGAGGAATTCAGAATTATTCTGAGCTAGCAGACATTTAGTGAGGTTAAACCGGTTGCGCAGATCCGTGCTTCTTGCCAAATTAATTGTGCAGCTTGTTTCAATAAACAAGAGCTTGCTTGTATAAAAATGCTACAAGTGTGGCTAAGATACCTTGATCAACGTAGCAATCTTTTGTGTACTTGTAGCAATTGACTTTCAGAGCCCGTGCCAAACGGCAGCTCTTTAAATGTGAAGGTATTAATGAAAATTCTGGCAACACTGAAAACTAAACCCCACTCTGACTTCTAGATCTGTGCTAGTTATGACTGACAAGATTTAGGTAAAGAGATTGTGTAAATGTTTGAGGGGAGAGGTGGAGGAGAGAAAAAGAGGTATGCCTCATTTAAAATAGCAGGTCTTCCTTAAACACAAGTAGAGGAGGTGAATTAATGAGTTAAGTGCTTAGTTTAGCTTAGCACAATAAAACCACTAAGCCATTCATTTAATATATGAGAAGCCTCACTGTCTGCCAAGGTGAAAGATTCCTGCAGTGCTGCGATAACATTTTGAAGGCCGCAATTTTTAAAATGTAAATGGGCAAATGTGTTTGAGTGGGACAAAGTAAATCCCTTGTGTCAAAGCAGATTATTGTATACGCATTTTCTCTGTGGATAATTTGTTTCCCCTACAGAAAAGTAACATCTGTTGTGACAGATTCATGCATATGCTCACCCTTGCTTCAGGGTAAAGACCCATAGTGACACTGACTTGCAAAGTACAATGGAGACACAGGTTAGCAAGACAGTGTGACATGTCACGCTGACACCATGCAGGTATGTACCTCCCAAACCCACTGATCTGAATTTTTGCTACCGGAGCGTTTCTGTGCACATCCTCCATCTGAGCAAAGGCCACCAGCAGTGTCTGAGCACTACGTCTGCCCTACGAGTTGAGGTAGCCTTGACTGGTACTGTTAAGAGAGTACAGTTTTGTCCTTGTCTCAGAAGAGATTCTGATGGGGTTCAAACGCACCTAAGCCTCAAACACCTCTGATGAAATGCTGCTCTCTGGGCTGGAGACCAGCATTTGAGGTGGAGCGCCACGGGGGACATGGAATACTGGGCTGAATGGGACCATTCCACAATCTTCTTGGTTTTAGAGTAGGTTATTTCCCAAGTGGCTTTAAGTTTTAATGCTTCAAAGCTGCACTGACCTTTTCTTACTGGTTTTAGAGTGCTTCTGTTACGTTTGTGTGTCTTGACAGGAAAGTGTCTGTGCTGAAAACTCACTCCAAAGCTCTGAACTCCTGCTTATGGCAGGCAAATTTAATTTTTAAAATGCTGAGATTCTATCAGAAAGAAACTTGTTCTATAGTGTATATTTCTATTGTGCAGTAACTTTCTACTTTCTTTTGGTATTCAAAACCTGAAACATGATGTGCACAGAAGGAAAGGATGTGAGATGCAACGAGGAAGAAAATTCAATGCTTTGGTAGAGACTGACCTTCTGTGACCTTAATAACCTTTCACAAATCTCTCTAATCCTAGTAAAAAAGAAACACCCACCCAAACAAATAAATCCCTTTAAAAAATGATGATGATGATTATCTTTTAAAAACTTTGGTGGTGGTGGTGGTTTTTTTTAAATTAAAAAATGCTTCATTTAGGCAGAGCACAGGATTTGGATTGTCATGTGGCTAATGAGTCTTTTCCATAAATAAGTCTTATAAAATTGGAGACAGTAGGGAAAGAGATGAAAAGCTGAAAGAATCTGGACTCGGGCAATTACCTGAGCTGAAATAATTTGGAGGTGAGAAAGCAGTATCGTGCATGTCTGCCCTCATGTAGCTGCTTATGTCTGCTCTTGGAGACAAGCGAATGGACTGGATAGAGTATTGGCACGGCTCAGTGTGATCCTTTTTTCTGGCCTCTTATCAAGAGTTTTACAGTGCCCAAAGCCGACTGAATCTCACATGACCTGACACTTAACAGCACAGGGAACTGTAGCTAGCATTACCCATCTTTGATTAGGTTAAAATTATTCAATGACTAAACTGGGAGATTCTGCAGTGTGATCAGGTTTTGATTTTTAAATTGTTCTATTTTAGTTCTGCATTCAATGAAACTGCTCCCCTCACTAAATGTCACCTCTATTTTCCTAAAGCCAAAATGAGTGAAAATGGGAGATTTAAAAGGCAGCACTATACTTTGAAAGAGGCAGGGGATTCAGAACTTTTTTGGAGGACAGTATATGCCACTTGTTTGAAATGAGAGCAGCAGCAGTTTTTCAAGTCTGAATCAGATGGATTTAGATTCTCAGTGCCTGAGACTGAAGTTTAATTCTGGTGGTTTGTTTGGTGATCTTGCTGAGGTTTTTTTTTGTTCCCCGATTACTGATACCTAGGGAGAGTCCAGTGCAGAGCCATAAAGATGATTAAGGGAGCATCAACCTAATGATGAAAGGCTGAGGGAGCTGGGTCTCTTTCGCTTGGAGGAGACTGAGGGGTGACCACATTAATGTTTATAGATATGTAAAGGGCAAGTGTCAGGAGGATGGAGCCAGGCTCTTCTCTGTCATGTCCAATGACAGGACAAGGGTCAACGGGTGTAAGCTGGAGCATAAGAGGTTCTGCAGAAACATACAGAAAAACTTTTTCACCATGAGGGTGATGGAGCTCTGGTTGTGAAGTCATTTTCTCTGAAGACATTTAAACTTGCCTGGATGTGTTCCTATGTTACCTGCTCTAGGTGGTCCTGCTCTGGAAGGGGGAGTTGCACTAGATGATCTTTCGAGGTCCCTTCCAACCCTTAAGATTCTGTGATTCTGTGTGATTACCATCTCAGCACAGGCAATACTGCTGCCTTGCTATTTAAATAGTATTATTAAGAGACATAAGAGAAATTTTGCACTGAGTTGCGGCAGTGTGATCCATTGGCAATGCTCTGCCAACAGCAGAGGAATAGGGGACCCTGGCATGGCACCAGTCCTTATGGCTTGACAGATGTGGCCTGGGTCTATAAGGGAGAAATGGCTCGTAAGGGAGAAGTGTCTCAAAACATGGTTTCCATCACTTCCTGAGGTGACCTGAGACACAGAACAAATTTGCTAGCTTAACATTCAACAACAGTTTTTTTACTTTTTTTTTGTGCATTAACTCCTGTCAGCTTGCTCCATTTTCAACTCAAGAGTGACTTCCTGATGGTATCTGAGCAGCTGGGCAACATGGTCCCAATAAACAGAAATATTCTCAAGGATTTGCCAAAAAGGGTAAGACAGACCATTTTTGCCTAGGCCATCTCACACATGTTTAACATTATCTACTGCTCCAGAAACAAAGCCCAGACCTTAGCATGCTCTGGCTATGTTGTTCTGAAGAGTGAGAAGCTGGTTGTATGATTGTGAGTTTACTTATGTGTCTCAACTGTTGGGGTGGATTTGTTTTTTTGTGGGCTTTTTTTTTGTGCTTGTTTGGTGGGTGGGTTTTTTTGGTGTTTTTTTTTTCTTCCTTATTTTATTTTTATTATGAATTTGTAAAACATTCCAGGCTCTTGCTAAAATCATGGTTCATATTTTACATTTATTTATGCTTGCTCTTGAGGAAAATGATTATCCTTAGGGAATCCTAATCAAAGTCGCTCTGCAAGTAGTACTAAGGTGAGTTTTTTACTTTTCTCTAGAGTGTGTGCACACTGAGGCAACATTATTTTAATGGATTTTGTTTGCTGTTCATAGCATTGTTTTTAACATAAAGACCATTTTCCATCTCAATTGTTTCACCTGCTGTAAATATGGAGTGCATCAAGATGACCCAGAAAGTGTTGCTGGGTTTTAACTTCTGATTTCTTTTATAATATCACAAGTCTAGGCCTCACCCTCAACACTGTTTAAGGAAGAAAACCTGTTCTTTGTTCCTTGTTACCCAAACTTGCAAAAATGATGGGTAAGAGAATACCCATCACTGTGGTTCTGCATGCTGAAGCAAGAGCCCTGAATTTCATAAAAGCATGCATTACTTTTGATAAGCAGGTTAGACACTCAGCTGCACTGTTGCTAAATATTTTCTAGGAGCCAATGGTCTTATACATCCAAATCTGGATGATCTGCAGTCTCTTCCTATTTACCCTGATCTTGTCTTCCACTTCCTCCTATAATTTTCAAATGTTCATCAGCAGGAAAAAAGGCAGATATGACAGAAAAATATTAGTCAGCAAGAAATGAGCATTTTCTAATTTGTGCCATTTATAGATGATTTGTGACATGAACTGACACTTTCATAGATGTTTGTAACTTTGTCTTTCCTCTGGAAGGGAACTGCAAGAAAAACAATACAAATGCTAAGTCTTGTTCAAAAAATACAGCAAGTTTCCTATGTATTTGGCCTGCCATGTTTGGATTCATATGCTTACTTCCTATAAAGCAGGAAAAAATGAAAAGCAGAATTGTTATTCTTCAAGTGCTCAGTTTCAGAGATACCAGTAACATTCTTGATTACTGTGACCTATGAAGAATTTCAAGAGTTTGGTGTGCTCTGTGTATGAATAATCTTAAAATTGCTGCCACTGTGCTTCAATTTGCCCAGCTGAATTTTCATGCACTGCATTTTAAATTACTTTAACCTTGATCTAGCCTCATGTGACTTGAGATTTGTGCACCACCAAACCCAAGGAGCAAAAATGTGACAAAAGTCCAACCTACATGCAAAACTTCCCTGCCTAGAGAACAGGGATACAGGGTGCTGGGTTGATTATTTTCTTCCTAACTTTGCTTTCTGCTGTACTCTCAGCTGTTTCTGGCAAGGTGAAAATTTCATAGGTGGAGGTTTTACTGAAGAAGATGAGTGTCCTAGAATTACTCACCTGGGGTCTGACACAAAAATTTTAGAAAGATTCTGAAATGTTAAGTTGCATGTTCGTTGCAAATTAATTTAAAATATCCTTTTTGGGAAAAGGAGAAACCTGTAGGAAGCAAGTCTTTGGCCTTCTGCTCAGATGAAGGAGAAACATTGGCATGCTGGGGTAGGTGGCCTCAACTCTTTACTCAAGAAGGGTCTGTTTGCAGGATGTGGAATACAGAGGAGTTCCTGATTTATGCAATAATATTCACAGTGAAAAGAATAAGTGGCAATAATCAGCTTTTGCACATCAAGTGGAGCTGAGGCAGTGAATATATAAGTGATTTATTGTGAATATATTCCAAGGCTACAAGTGTAATTCCTACTTACTGTGGATGACAAGACAATAGAAAATTATACAAACCACAACACCAATAATGAAAAAAATGAATGTTTTTCTTGCCTCGGCAGACTTGGAAAGTTCTGTGCTGCTGCCTTCTCAGACTTTCCTTTGGCGTCACTTTGGGGATAGAGATTAGGTGAGTTACTGTTCGAGGGTGGGTTCAAAAACTAACTAACTACTACCTTTTGGCCTGTAAAGGAGATGGGGGGGGTTGTGATCAGAGACAGGCTGTGTCTCAAGGTGCAATATGTTTTTTGCAAGGTCTGCTTTGATTTTTAGGCTGTAATTCGTAACGAAAACTTTGCAGAATAGGTACTGACATTCTGCTTGCTCTTGCAAGTATGGTGTGCAGAAAGCAGGGAGGATAACAACAGATCAACTTAAATATATGCTGAGAACAGGAGACTGTCAGTGACAGTGCATCAATTAAGGGTTTCAGAGGCCAGCAACCATGTATCAAATATAGAGACTATTATTTAACTATAAAGGGATTTTTATTTTGTTGCCAGTGAACCTATCTAATCAATTCTAGCTCTAATTTTTACTCTACGCTTGTAGAAGAGAAGTTGAGCATGAGGAAAAGAAGTGTTGTCCAGTTAGAATATGCTGTATCCTATCTTTGAAGCTGAAGAAGTTATCTGAAGTTGTAAACTCATCTCAGCAAATGATATGCTACATTCTACGATTCTGGTTAACTATTCCTGTGCTAGATAATAATACAAGAAAAGATACTTTACCTCCTCTTCCCTCCTTATACCCAAACAACCTCTTCCAGAAAAACTCAAACCAGTGAACCACAGTTTCATGATTCCAACATTCTCATATTCAAAAAGGAAAGACAAAAGACAATTATTCTAGACTATTACACTAGTAGCAAAGTGTAGGAGGAAGAACTCAACTTTTTTTTTTTTTTTTACCAGAAGCAGCATAAGCTTTGCAAAAATATCTTTTTTCCTGTATAATATCTGAATGTGGTTCTGTGCTTGGGTAGTTTATAGCAATTCTTTATTTGAAAAGCTTCCAAAATTTGTTCAGTTATGGATGGTGTAAAATCCTTATGTATTATCCAAAAAAAGACTATTTTCAAGCAGATGGAGAATTCCTTGTACTTTCACATGAATGAAAACACATTTGTTCATAGTAAAATCCCACTCGTATGTTTTAGATCTCATTTGCTCTAATTTTAAGGAAAGGTCAAAGAAAGAACTGAACTTCAAGATTGCTTCTATACCTGTACTGATTTGTGCGTGTTATGCATAACTACCTTAATCTTCCCTGTTAAGAAGCAGCTGGAAGGAACCCCACTGAGAGCAAGCCTGCCCTCAGTTCTCCTTGGAGACAAAGGTATGGGGCTAAGGCCAAATGGCATGCAGTCATGGCCATGTTTAAAAGGATGGAGAAACACAGTTACTTTTTTAGATCAGCCAGTTTATTTTCTAAATTGAGTATGTGTAATAATATAGAAACTTGAAAGCAAGCAGACCTCACTGGTAAATTCTGTTCTATGCCTAGGATGGCTAAAGCATACTGAGTTGGATGATAGCTTCTAGACTTTCAGCAGTACAAAGTCTATCTTCACTAATTTTACTTTAGAATCTCAAAGTGTATATGAACAAAGAACTCAGGATCTTTCTTCTCCCTGAGATGGTTTAGCCTTATCTGTGATTTGTTTTTAAAGCAAACAAGCCATCCAACTTCTGAATGAAGACAGTTTCTAGTACTGATAAAGTCACACAGAGGTAACATCCCACAATTAAGCAGCAGGTACTATATTTGAAGGCAAGATTCAGCACAGACTTGGCTGTCAGGAAAGCAAATCTCATTACAGGTGATGATCTATGAAAAGCTTTGGACCCCACCTCCAGGAGATGAGGCCTGTTAAGCATTAGGACAAGCCAATCAGAGGTACTGAGTTTTCTTTCTCTATTAAGTGTATCTACTGTAACAACCTTTCCTTACTCATACTACTGGAATGCTGCAGGGAAGGAAAACAGGTAAATACACATTTCTGCTTATCATTATCCATTTTTCAATTTAGTATCAAGTTTTCCATAAATTCTTACTTTGATTTCTTCACGTAGAGCCAGTAGACAACACCTGCAACCAGAGCAGCCAGCAGAAGACCGACTACAATCCCCACTATTAGCTTTGCCTGGTCATTAACCTTTTCACTATTGTCATCTGAAGCAAAGAAGAAAAGTTAATGAGGTGACCTACAATAAAGTAAAGCATTACACCATTACTAAATATTTTTCATCAGAAACAAGAAAAGGAGCCAAAGTAAAAAATTCTTAAAAAGAATTAGCATTGTTCTTGAAAAACATTTACAGCTTCAAGACAGACATTCTAAATATATCAAGGCCCCAGCTATTTCAAAGTCAAGTCCAACTTTGAGGGACTGTGGAAATTGTTCTTGAACTGAGACAATCAACAGAAAGGGCTATGGAGACAGAAAACCATACATACCATTTCTATCCTCTGGCTCATCATATTCTGGAATACTTACTGAAATGAAAAATATTAAAATTAAATTGAAGACAGAATCTGAAATAGCTGAACCTTTAATTACCTATTTACAGCAATGTCAGAAACACTGAAATGTAATTCAGTGTTTGTCAAAAAACACAGGAATTAATCTTATCCTTAAGACAAAGTCTTTCCCTTGTAACTATAATATATCCAATTGAAGACTCTTATTCAAATCCTTTAATATTAATCTCAGACATAGTTCTCAGTATTTCTGTGCTACCCTTCCAAAAACTTGTAGCTTCTCACCACATTTCATCATTGAAAAGTGACATCTGATTAAAGCCCAGTATGGCTGATTTCTGTTCTAAGTTACTCCAGTAACAATGGAGGGCTAAAAGATGATGTCAATTTAATAATAAATAAAGAGTTTTGTCTCATAAATAATGTATTATTGTTCAATATTTTTGTACTATCATGTTGCAATATTATTTATTTTTTCAAATAATATATTGCATACATAAGATGGCTAGCCAGGAAAGTCATGAAGACTAAGTGACTTCATCCAGGAAGCTATCAATGTACTAGTGATTCAGAGTGGATTTACAATTCCTTGACCCAAGACAAAAAGGTTACATATCTTAGAATCAACTTTAGTACGCAGACCTCCTCTTCATATGAGTGTGAAGTGTGGGTACTTTATGTGGAACTATGACATTAAGGAAATGGTCTTTAGAAGACACTCACTAGCAGAGACGTTCAGGGAGGTCACAGTCCTTTCTAGCTCATTTTCTGCAATGCAAGTTAAAGTCACATTTTCTTCAGGAGCAATTACAATTTTACTGGAAAATTTTCCATTAACATATTTGGTCTCTTCTGTCTGAAAAGGTTAAAAAAAAAAGAAAAAGGAAGATTAATATCCTTGAAAAATTCAAAGAACAATAAATGCATTACAAACTGGAAATGTCCAGAGGGAAATAACTTTGAACTAATATTTCAGTTTTCCAAACAATGGCAATAGAAAGAATGCATTATTTTATTAAATGATAATGTGAATATTTACAAGAAAACACTTTGGCCAAGATATCCAGTTTTATAGCTACATTTTGTGTAGCGTGCACTATAAGATCACAGATAAAGAAGCATTTGTTGAGAAAGTTAACCACAGTCTGCAATTGCTTTAGTTTCTTTGACTATCTAAAAAGTATTCAAAGTGACAAAATTCTTAAACCCAAAATCAAACTCCTAAGGTCTCATTTCTTTCCATCTTGCTGTTTTTCATTTGTTTTTATAATGAACATAACCACTGTTAAGTTTTCCACTTTATAGCTTTTCAAGTTGTTTCCATACTAAGTATTATTTTGCCAAGCTACATGTAATTAGTAGTAACTGCAGTATCTGTACTGTAATAGCAATGTGAACTTGTTCCTTTAATTTGCTGTACATCATTCTTAGGTTAATACAGTGTCCAGAGAAAATGATTTTCAATCATTTATATGGCTGAAAGACAATTCCTATAGCTTCAAGTAAATGGACAAATTTTGACAGCTGTATGTAATACCTGTAGGATTAAAGGAAAACCTAATGGAGTAATGAAATCTACAGGAGCACTGTGCATTGTACTTCCACTTTCTTACTGCTTGTATAAATGTCTAATCTCTTTTTCCCCCGCTAAGGCAAAATGTGGGCATGCTTTGCATGTGATTTGGAAATCAATACGAAAAGACTTCAGTTTGCTTATTTTCCGTGTATTCTGCCTGCTGTATATGGGTACTCCTTACTTCTCCCCAAGGATGACTGCATTATGGTTCTATTTCCAGTGAGAAGCAACAGGAATAACCATACAAAAACAACAATAAAAATCAGGATAAAACCTGCAAAGCACATAAGAAACTACATTGACTGTATTTTCTGACTTATACTTGCCACATTTCATTACATTTCACCCAGTTAATGCCTATATCAAGTACCCATTTGCTTTCTAATGTGAGTTCTATAGTTCCATCGTTATTTGTAAATTCTTTATGCAATGGCAAAATCACCACATTACTCAGATAAAACTACTAAGTACCTCCACTTAAAAATGCATATTTTATTTGCAATCTTTTTCCTTCCAGCTTCACCTTGTAGCCAGTGGATCTTCTGTGCCTTTACCTGCTCTATTCAAAAGACCTTTATCATCAGAAATCATCCATGTGAGTACCATGTAGCTATCACTTAACCTTCTCTTAGATAAATGAAATAGACTTAGTGTCTTCCATCTCACTACCTAGAAAATGTTTCTTGATTTAAATCGCACCTCCTGTGCACTATCTTTTGATGAATAAAGTAATAAGAAAGATACTTGCTTTATTTATGATGCTTCCACTACCAGTAACTGTCCATTGCACTGCTGGTTTTGGGAAACCTTCCACATGGCAGACAATTGTTTTAGACATTTTATTTGTGTTGGTTTTCTTTGTCATTTTGATTTGAGGTTTTCCTACAAGAACAATATTACAGTTAACCATTTTCTTTGAAAAGAACAATTAATAATCATAGCTATCTGCTCCCTTACCTTCTACAATAAGTTTAAGCGTCTTGCTTTTCTTTAACCCTTCAACCTCCTGTAGAGTAGTTTCGCAGATATAATTTCCAGCATCTTGATACTGAAGACTTGAAAATGATGGACTTGTTTGCATTCTGGTATTGTCCTGGTAAGTAAGGAGTTAACCTCTGTGAATTCTAATTCAGAATATATTAACCTCTAAATTACAAATGTGACTATTATCAACATGACTTTCCACGTGCTTTGGTAGATTAGAGCCTTACTCTTAGAGTTCCCCCAATAATAACTCCATTTGAATAGCTGACAGTATCAAAAGTGGAAACTGTTGCAGATTATAAAAGGCACCTCCCTTCTTGTTGAACAACTTTGCTTTCAAATCAAGGGCATATATGGGACCAATTATTAGTTCTGAGCTTTTCTAGGAGGCTGGTCAAAACCACTAGTGATACAGTCTGTTTGAGGCACAGGCAACTAACTCTTCTCTAGGCAACGCTTCCGAGATCAACATATGCTATTAAACAACCATCCGGTATCATGTTTCCTGCAGTACAGGTTTAATTTAAACCCACCATCTACAATAGTTACCTTTTTCACCAGCCACTGAGCACCAGTTGCTAACATCTGATCTCTCAACCTGCCTTGTCCTTTTATTATGTTTATTGGAACTGAGACCAAGCTTGAATCTGAGAAAACAATCAGTGAATCCAGATGCCTCCAAACAGGCTTTCATTCTTAGAGGGACCTGATTCTCAAAGGGCCTTTTATATAAAAAAGCTATATTTGTGTTACAGTGGGCATTACTTCTCTGCATTTCAAAATTGAGCCAATAATAACTGATTTTCAGTCATCAACTTCAGTCAGTAACCCTCATTTTAGCCATACGTGTAAGACCTATTTTAACAATATTCTTTAACAAGTCCAATAAATGTCTTCCTTCCTTCCTTCCAAAACACTGAAGCAGCAGCATTAATATAAAGAGGTGAACACTCAGATAAAGTGTGGAGAGAAATTACTGACCTTTATCCAAAACACAGTTGCATTTCTACTAGAAGAAATTGTGCATGACACAGGCAGGGCCTCTCCAATCTGTTTTGTGACTTCTCCACTAGGAGTAAGCTGCAAATCCAAATCTGGGATAGAAAGAACATTTGTCAGAAGTTAATCTTGGAAAGCCTGGTCCATTTCAAAGGCTTACCAAGGAAAGAAAATGTGACTAATTGCACTCATTAAATTCAAGATTTCATTTTTTCAATAAAGTCAATTTTACAAGTAAGGGAGAAGAAAGAATTATTCTAAAATAGGCACTGCAGAACATTCACGTTTTTGCTATAATTATAGGCTAAAAGGAAAAGCAAAAACTAATTAATCACTAGACAAATGGATACATTTTTTTCACCTTGTAGGGCTGAAAGAATGACAGAGGAAGTACAAGAAGCTGAAGGAGTACTTCAACAGCACTATGAGCATCTTGAAAGCACAAGCTATGGGCCATTTAGAAATGCAAGTGAGGGCAGATTAACCTACACAGTAAGAGTGGAAAAGAGTATAGGAGGACAAGGGACAAATTTATTTAAGCTGATATAAGAAGTTGATTTTTATGCTCAGTATTGGGAGAGGAGGAGGGTGGTTAATACAGGATGTGAGAGACACATTACTGACTGAAGAGGTGAGGAGTCTGAATTATAGGGCTCGGGGGCCACACATGAGGCCCTTTATTTGTTTTCATTTGTAACTTAGAAAACTATTTTTATCTAAGTCAGTGTCCAAACTTTGCCTGACCGCTTTTGGCTCCAGGGAAATCGCAGTCAGCGGTAGCTGTGTTTGGCACAAGACACAGAGAGAGCTGGCAACAGAAAGATCAGGAAACACTGCTCTAGATTTTTCCTAGTATATGGATTTGGCAGGCTAGTGATTCTTTATTTATTTATTTATTTTTAAGATAAAATAATAAAATCCTACATGGAAAGAAAGGCGGAGTTTGCCAAGCTAATAGCTTCTCCTTTCACAGTGCCTTGCTTGTAAGCCAAGTTGCCTGGTCGAATGACTGTTGCAGATGTGTGTGCATGCACATACACACACATACTCTCAAATGGCAAACACAAATGATTTCGTCACAAATATAGTACTTGCTGGAAAAAGACTGCTAAACATCCCTTTGGCTTTTAAGTGGAGTTTAAAAAAAGCTTGAGGAAAAATCACAGTTGGTAGAGGAAAGGGAAAACAGTGAGTTTTCCTTAACAAAACAGTGAACTTAGCTACTGACTTCATTCAGTGGTTGCCTTGGGAACACCATTGTAATTAAAGGCAGAACTTCAGGGAGCAACTAGGGTCCATCCTGTACTATTAGTCTGCACTGCTATCTGTGTTACAAGTTTAATGCTTAGTCCGAGAGGTCATAAGAACTATACTTTCATCTGTGCATGAGTAAAGCAAAGATCTTATCAAAGACATAAAATGGTATTTTGTTTCTGTATTCCTATAGGGATTCCTCCCCCTGCCTCCCCAAACTAGTAAATGCAACCAAACTGACAAGATTCTCCAGATCTTACCAACGCTTCCAGGAAAAAAAAAAACCAAAGAGAAGACTAAGCTAGTGAGCTTTTGTATATAGATTCAGATGGTGTATGGGATATTTCTTCTTGCTCTGTTACTCCTGAGCACATACTACCAGGGCAGAGGGGTGGTTGAAGAAAAAGCTAAGATACCTTTCCCCAACACACCCAGGGTGACTTTCTTTCAACTTCTCCTTAACTCTTTTGTTCTTTGAAGAAAGACAACACCTCAAATCCAAGAGATCACTAAAGACCATCCAGGAGGCATTTCTCTCACATATGCCACAGGAAGTAGAAAAGCCTTTAATTTTTGGCCTTCATCTCAAGCAAGACTGACAATGAGCCCAGGGAAATCCTTCAATCCAGTCTTCCACCAGGGTAGCATGACTGCTGCTGCCCCCACCTTCTCTTTTTGTGGTATAACTGAAACTAAAATCCCTCTTGCACAGGGGTCTTGGTTGCTATAGAAGTTCAGGAAAATTTACAGAGTGAGAGATGAACTGCATAGCTCAGAGCAATATTTGTAAGGTGATTTATGAGGCAAGTACAGAATTAAGCTACTGTTTAATATAGGATCCCTCTAGGAACTCTACATAGAGCAATTTGATTTGGATTAATATTCTGCCAGTTTATCTGTAGGGTCCACAAAGAAATGTGGTGTAGACACTTTTACCTCTCAACTTATACGCTCCATTAGTAAATAATCTTTTCCTGGTACAGAAGTATGAGGAGATAATATTTCTTGTACACAGAATACTGTCAAAATTAATTTTCCTTGCCACCGAAAGGAAAACTTTGTTGCAAGAATATTCTGTACATTTCCCATTTAGCTTTGAAATGTTCTTCATAAACAAACTTCTCATCAGGCACCATTTTCAATATATGCTAGCTCTTAATGTGGTCTCACTTGAAGTCTTGCATTGATTTCAGTGCTGTCTTTGCATACCAAGTAGCACAGGGAAGAGACAAAGAGTGCATTCTGCATGTATTACCACATCATGTGAGAGAGGTATGGAACAGGAAGACTGGACCTAACATTTCAGTTTTGAAACTCTATTGCATATATAGGCCAGGCTCACTAGAATTTAAAGGAGGCCTCTGGTAGAATACTAGTGCCACTACTGCAAAAACTAGGCACGGCACTTGCCTGTAGTCTGAACTCCCAAAACGTACTATCAGACAAGCAGAAACTACTCCTAGTATGCTGAGAATAGATTTTTTTTTTTCATGCAACACTCAAAAGGTGAAATCCCCTGTGTTTTCAGTGAGCCTGTATCACAAGAAAAGACTATAAAAATACCTATGGAAAACCACAAATGCTAAATTTCTAAAACCTTTAAGTTACTGGAAGGTTTGCTAAACTATTTATGTAGAAAACACATTTTAGCAGAAAGGAAAACATCACTAAAAGGAAGCTCCACAACTCTACTCCATTCGGGGTTTTACATGCAGTAACTAGAAGGTACTATCATGCACACCCCCCACACCTCCCCCCTCCAAGTTGCTTTATAAAGTATTTCCCTAAACATTATGGGTAACTCAGAAGCTTTAACATCAATTTTCAGCTTTCTGTAAATCTCACAATTTACATTCATCTCGGAAAAAGAGCTTGGTATTGAGGCAGAATATTTTGCTACAAAAAAATATTTAAGTATTAAGTGCTAATGTATTTTCATACCAGCAAGAAGCTTTCCCTACCTACACACTGAAAGAAACCAGTATAGTTATAATGCTCAAGAAAATCTCTTTCAGAAAAAACACCGTAGTTGAAATGTAAAAAGTTACTATAAATAGTTTCATAGATTAAAACTACAATCATTGTATTGCTTGTTTTTTGTTGTTTTGTTCTTCTGGGTTTAAGTGAAAATGAAAACCAAAAAATCTGAAGTGTCAAGATTAGATGTGAAGAAACAGAAAGACCTGACTCAGAATGAAGGCTTTTTCAGTGTGACAGCGTAGACAGGAATATTCATCTATATGTGAAAAGGTAAGCAATAAAGCAAAAGAGGGAGAAAAGGTAGGATTTGATAGACATTAATAAGTATTATTTGAAGGAAAAAAATCATGGAGGCATAAAATATCTGAACAGCTAACACCAAAAATATGTAAGTACATTAGAAGGAGAAAGTACTAAAAATTACTGAATTATGCTGGAAAACTAATATAAAGTAAGCAACTGAAAGATGAAGGAGTATATTATAAAGCATCTATGCGTTTTATGACTTTTTCAGAGAAGTTCTCCTCACAAGAAAACATGCTGCAGAAATGCTTTAGACCAGCCTAAGGCAAGACACCCAATTAACTTAAAAGACAGGGCATGGTCTGGGCATTCAGGAATTAGTGAACTACTCCAGGCCACTGTGCCTCACTTAAGCAAAGGCTTTATTGCAGATAGAGGTGTTTAATAAAACTAAAAAAAACAAAAGAAACCCTAAATGAAGCAGTGGAGTGCTAGACTGCATCTATATGTTCTGAGCAGCTGCACTAGCTGCCAACACTGGAAAGATTTCTGTCAAGAAAGTACATGTTTCTCTCATCTAGTAAAGCTCTTCTGACATGCAGACAAAATGGCAAAGAAAAGAAAACTGGCTTGTTATAAATAACTTGGACCTGATGAATCCATCCTTTAGAGTAACTATTTATGGAAGTACAAGTTGACAAGCAATCCACATGGAATAAAATAAAAGGGTCAATTTTACCACAGCAAAGTACCAGCAAGCCACATTTGATATTGGGCAGCTAGTGTCAGTAGCACAGAGCTCTCTTCAGATCTTATATACCCTGAGTCTTGGCAAAGAGAAGGGGTGGGTAGGAAAACAGCAGATGACCTTATTAAATGCAAAATATTCATTAAATGGAATAGTGTAACTAATCATGTATTCTGCATGCATTGTGCCTCTTCCAAGGGAAAAAAAAACCCAAAAAACCAACCAAGTACACAAGGATGAAATGTCTTTTTAGGTAAAGTATAACTACTGTGGAAGCCTTTCACATACATTATCCATCATGTCCCTCTGAACTTGTAAACTATTATTTATACAACTGGGAAGACTACAGACCATCAGTGTTTTCAGGGGAGACTCAGTACTGTTGGGCCTGAGTATCATTTCACAGCTTGTGATAGTATATGAAAGAGTTCCTGCTCTTGTTTTCTCATATAAAGACATTAAAAGCAACCATTGAAAAGCCACCACTTTGATGGTCAACTAGTTCAACAATTGCTTTTAAAGTGTTGCTGATAAAGTGTGTGTAAATACTCTAGTATCCAGATAAAGAAACTTTACTGAGCTCTGTAATACTCATGATTCTGGTAAAAGTGGAAAAAAACACCACCTTGTGCTATTGTAGTTTCTTCTCTAGACTCCTTACATGTTAACCTCATTGAGATAAGGTGAAAAGATATTAGACTAATGTAAATTTGACTATGAAGAATGACCTTCAGTGATATCACTGTAGGCCAGCTTGTGTGTTCGAGTACATTCTAAGGCATAAGTGGAGCAGAATAACTTGCCATATATATATTTCACAGGATTGAAGCATAAAATAACAGAAATTTCACTGTATCTGACAGTGCAATAATAGAATATACTATACAAAGGTTACATAAAGTGAGTCTGTAGCTAAGCCAATGAATTGAGAAAGTTAAGGTTTTCAAGAAGAAATACATTAGAAAAAAATAAAAATGAACTGAAAGTACTTCAAACTGACTACATCATTCAGTTCTCCTGTAGGTTAACTGGACTAATCTACATAAGTAAAGCAGAGAGATCATCCCAGAAGGTCTGAGATGGGCTTTTATCCTAACGAGCACTGCAAAATGCAATGACTTACAGTGTACGGTGATAGTGGTTGAATCCATCATGCTTTTGTCAGTCAGAGAGCACTTGTATTCTCCTGTTGCATTTCGTCTCACATCTGTCATTATGTAAGTATCTGAGCTTCTTATACCTTCTGTTTCTCCCTATGGATGGGAAACAAAGTATTTATTGCATATGGGCATGCTAAGCCCATTAATTTTTGTTGAGGATTTTTCTTATTATAAGGATCATGAAATACTCCAAAATATGTATAGACACAGCATCATTGAAGCACAGTTAACTATTAATAATACTAAGGTTTATTTCCTGTATGACATCAGTTTTAAAAACCACCTACAATTAAGAGTTTACTGCTTTAATTGAATGACTAACTTTAAGAGGACATTAAAATACAAAGTTTGAAAGTTTATGAGAAAGAGGAGGAGAAGGAAACAAAAGACTGAATCAGTCTATGAATAAGAGTGTTTCATAAATCAAAATCGCAAAACAAATTCTGTTTCTAAATCTGTATCTGAAATTACACATTCAGTTTATGAAAAGTCATGAAATGAAGCATATACTGCAATACATGTTTTTCAACAGCAAAAGCCAGTGCTGCCCTACCCATATCATGGTATGAATCCTGTTAAGAGTATACACTACCTTACATCTGGTGTTTTGAATTAGCCAGCAAGTGTTGATTTCTGTCCGTCCAGTTCCCCAGTTTCCCCCTGATTACAACAGGCTGACTTAGACCAGGTTTGAAACAAGCACAGAATGAAACCCAAATTCCTATCCCTGAATCCAGAAACAGATTTACGATATCCCTGAGTCTTGCAAAGAAATCAGCAATTCCAGCTCTTCTTGAGAGAAAGGACTAGTATCCGGTAGTAGGTAGACTTAAGATGAGACAAACTTGGGTGTTTGACATTCAAAACCCACCTAGACACATTCCTGTGTGACCTGATCTAGGTGATCCTGCTCTGGCAGCGGGGTTGCACTCGATCTCTAGAGGTCCCTTCCAACACCTAACATTCTGTGATTCTGTTTGGCTCGCTCACAGTGATAGTGGAGCAAGGAGAGATACCATACGCCGTTTCCCAGGCATACAGTGATTTCCTAGGATGACTCACTGAATCTAAATGGCTTTTCTGAGATAAGTGGACTTCAGCTCCCAATCTCCCTTGCTGCTCTTCAGCAGCTCAGACATGTCAGGAGTCCAAAATAGATGAGGATTATGTTCAAAGGGTGACAAGCAGTTTTTGAAATACCCAAAACCATACCACTGCTTTTGGCCTCTCTCAAGATCAGCTCTGCTCACTACTGCAGTAGGAACAAAAAAAGAGTTCTAAAATACGAGAGAAGCAGGACATAGGAGACAGAACTAGGAATCTTAAGACTATAAATCCACATCTCTCTGTGGATTTCACCAATATGAAGATGACTAATGGTAGCAAAGCCTTTATTTTTTTTCAAGCTACATCTTATGCATTTGACAGATTTGTTCTATACTTTCTCCTCTGCTGTCACACTTGTTCTTTTTTGTGTTGTTAAGCCACCAAATAATTAATTAACTAAAGAAAAGGAACTGCACACAGATTAATCTGTGAAAATCCAAAAAATAGGTGAATTCATTTCTTGTACTTTCATTACTGGATCTTTGTTTGTTATATCAACAGATCAGATTTTTAATTCAAAATGATAAACTACTTCAGTCAGAACTGCTTCTTGTTAAAATAATCTGATGATGGAAAATGAAGCCTATCAATTTTTGTAGGTTCAAATACCAAAACATTTCAGGTGGGGTAATGGGAAAAGAGAGGTTGTTTTCAAAATATTTTTCCAGCTTAGGTGAGGCATTCTCACAGTCTGATGTAATGGCTGATGTCCACCTTCAGTTTTAGTCGCATTGAATTTCTGCCTTCATTTGTTATAAAATCACGTATATACTGACACGTAGCAATGTCTGTAGGAAGGGATGATACAGAATATTTCACTACACAGTGACAGCAAAGCAAGACTTACTGGAATGTAAAACAGGAACTCCTGTGGAGGAGGGTTGCCATTTCCCGAGCACTTCAGAGTGATGTTATCACCTTCTTTAATGGTACTGCTATGTGGCAGCACTTGAATAGTCACCTTCTCTGTTGGATCTGTGAAAATAATGTACACATTTAATAGCTTCTGCAAAAAAACCTCACAGTAACACTATTGAGTATGATATTCATGGCCAAAGAGTACAAGATTTTTCTCATGCTGGTGAAGGTATTTGCATGTATAGATCTTTTTAAGTAAGAACCAAAGTTAATCACACTTTCTATATTTTTACCAATCAAGTAACTGCAAAGAAGCTGTATGAGATAAAATCCATTTTTCTTCACCAAAATACCTATAATAGAAACAGAATAATTACAACCCTATCATGTCCTTAAAAGAAAAAAAAAAAACCCAGCCCTGATCACTATGAACAGTTTCATGGTGTGACTTCACTATGAGGGATTAACTTGTCCTCTGTGAAGTTTGCTGTTTGGAGGACTGCAGCAATCAGAAAAACAAGTGAAGCTCTCAATGCCTTGCATTACTACTAGATAATAGCCTCCTTGCATTAAAATGAAAGAAATATGAACTAAGCATCTATGTTCAGCCTATTCTATATGCTGATCACTACAGGCTTTCAGAAAGATGAATTTGGTGAACGTAATAGGACCCTTAACATAAGCAATGGAACTGTAAATGTAACACACTTCTGTCATGTTCAGAGAAGTTGGATGATAACTTACACTTTGGCAATTTTTTAAGGCAAAGGCAGAGTATACTATGATAAATGCTATTCTTTCTAAGCAGAAGCCGAAATATAATTTTTCAAAACCAAAGTAAAATGAACAAAATTAAAGGAAATAATATGGGCTGATAACTCTCACTGTTTTAATTTCAATGAATAAGTAAGATTCCACCAAAGATGTCAGTCTTGCATTAAGACACAGTACAGTGCACCTCATTAACCATTAAAAAAATCTACACAGCAGAGAAACCCCTGCCTGACAGCTGATTTTGTGTGTTTAGTGAAGTGTGCGCTCTATAGCCCTTCCAACCCTTAAGGCATTCATCATGTCTGTTTTCTGCTAGGGGATTTCTAGTAACAGGAGCTGCATTCTGCTGTGGCCTCTCGATGACTGAGAGCCCTAACACAGCATCTCACTCCTCCTCACCGGAGGAGGGGTACTGGGCTTCAACATGCCACATCCTCCCTCCTTCAGATGCAACAGCCTCAACTCCCATGTCCAAATGGCCTCTATCTCAGTACCTTCAGGGCTGAAGCATGACTTTGCCTCACTAGGAAAGGGAAGTCTGGCAGCAATACTGTGGGGAATACAACCGTTGCGATGAAGTAGCTGTCCAGGAATCACAGGCATGCCTCCTGGCGCACCAAAAAAACCCCACAGTGGTTTCAGGGGCTATCTGGTGAGCTAGCCTGATGCAGAAACTTGTCTCTCCTGTGAAGTTTATAGGAAGGTGACCAAATGTGAAAAAGTGATCATAAAGGATGTCTAGGATGCTTAGGCTTTGTCTCAAGACTGAAAAGAGATTAATTATAATGAGGAAGACCGTAATTTGGAACAGGTATTTCCAGAAATGAACAGAATTGGATTAAAAATGGACACAGTTAAACAAGAATGACATTCTTCCAAACCACCAGTTTTTCCTGTAGTAATAATCTTACCCTGCTATCTACTGCAATCAACCAGGAGCAAATTTTTACTTTCATTCTTGAAATTAAAAAAAATACAATAAGATCTACAGGAGCAAATAGCAAAAGAATAATGAAGTTGTCCTCTAAGATGAAGAGGTCACCCCCCTGAGGAAGATGCAACCTGATGACAGGAAGACAGTATGAAATGCAATGCTGAGTGCTCATTAGCATGACTAATGTGCTCCCCTGCTTTCACTAATAAACAGGAGCAGACGGGTGAAGGTCTGTCTTGCCTCTCAGTGGCACATACCCCTGGCTTGACTCTTCTTACCTTGTGCTCCTGTATACCCAAGATTCTGTTTCTGCAAGCACAAAATTCTGGGAGACAGCACCACATGACAGTTGTTTAGTAAATAAAAGCTGCTATCCCACACTCACCACAGCCACATCTGCATAATTTCAAGGAACACACTACAGCTGGAATCAGTTTGAGTATAAAGTGTCTTTGACTCTAATCTGTTATGTAAGTTTATCCATATCAAGACAGGAGATTAACAACAGAGCACGACTGGGAAGTCTGCTTGACAAACACCATCTTTTTATACTGATTAACGCCGAGCCAGAATCATAACCGGAGTCTAGATTATTTACATATTTGAGACACTATCTAACAGTCCAGATCCAAGAGTTCTCTTTTACTACTCATGTTACCTTCAGTAGCTTGCTTGCTATCACTGCAAACCAGAGCTGATAACTACTGCTAGCTGAGCTAAGATATGCAATTTCAACTAGCACCCAGATCAGCAGGAGCTAATTCACTCCTCACATTCAGTTACAGTGTCTGGCTGCTTCCACGATGTCAACTACCTGTTAAACACTTGAGTACTACAATGCGCTAATCCAGAGCTGGAAAAAACCCAAAGACAGTAACACATTTCTTAGATCCTGATTGAACAGGTATATATCTTAAAAAAAAAAAAAAAATCTTGTGTAGGCAGAGTTTTAGTCATGCTCTCCTCCTTTCTTTATGATAAACAGATAAGTTGCAAGGAGGAACAGCAAGTCGTCTTATGAGTTTTTTCTACTTGTTTCAGAGATTCAAAACAGAACAGTTTTGACAGTCTGGAAAAAAAAAAGGCTGAAAGACTTTCATTTTTTAGTATTGGAGTCTGCCATTTTTTTCCATCTGCATTACATTTGACTCATTAAAAAAATCACATATTTTGAGAAAGAAATGTTAGGATCACTGAACTAAATTAAAAAATAAAACCAAATCAGACATGTCATTATCATCAACTAACATGAGTCATGAAATGAAGCTTTGGATGTCTATTAATAAAGAGATTCACAAATTCATTTGCAAATGCATTTGAGCGGAGTATGGAATTCAAGTTACAGCAAATGAAAATACTCAGAAAGGGAACTGGTTAACCCTCTACTTCAAAGCCACAGTTCATACTTGAGGCCTCTTCAGTACTGAAGGCTGTGCCTGTCTCCCACTGTTGGCTAATTAGCAACACAGTAACATTGCCTATCTCTGGAGGAAAAACTATTAAATTGTGTGTTGCTAGACCAATATTAAAAGAGCTAGTCTAGCAAACATTATATCTTCAGTTCAGAGTGCACATGTTTTCTGGTGCAGTGACTATTCTGCAATGATGTGCAGCCTTCTTTATCCTTCATGTTGAGTAGTCCATAACTGCAAGTGCACATAGTACATGCATCACAGACATCTGTAAGAGCCTCATCCTCAACAGGTGAAGTAGCCTAATGCATGACAGCGGTGAGGATATGAGGGCAGCAAGGCATCTCTTGGCAAGCAGACAGTTGGACTTGATGATCTTGGAGGTCTTTTCCAACCTTAATAATTCTATGGTTCTAAGTAATAGCAACAAGTGTTTTCTGGTCATTACTTTCTTCCCTGTGAACATCTGCTATACACAGCAAGAGTTATTCACAATCACGGGGCTCTACAGGTGACACAGAAAAAAAACTAATGAAATTTGGTACTCAATCTTAAAGCAAAACCAAAAGAAAACCCCAAACACTCTAGCTTTAAAAAATGGCATAAAGGTCTGCAGGCTTGAAATCTCTGTATTATTTTCAAGGCTAACGGTTGCTATCTCAGAGGTTTTCTTCTCCATGAGTTCTGCAGAAACAGATGGTCAAAAGAAGGCCTTAGTTTACTCTAGCTTCTCCAGGTGAAACCAAGGAGCAACTACTCCAAGGTTTGATTTGATTTGACCAAGGTCAAAACTGATCCCCTACTTTGTGGCTGTCAACAAACTTTTCTTGTGAAGGAGAAGCCACTGACCATCTAGGTGGAACATAGCCTGCTACTTCAAGCCTGTGGATTTCATTTTCAAGGCAACAGGGCACACAAGCTATCTGGAGAAATCCAGTGTCTTGCTAATTTTCTTTGTATTCAGCTGGACTATAGAGTTGTTACACAATGTATACTAAGACCCCATTAGATGCTGGCCTGTATAATTAGACCTTGTAATTCCCCAAACAGGGAATTTTCTTTTATAAGCTGAGGTGTTACCTGAAGTGTACAACACTTGACTGGACAGACTGCATATCTCCTGCCTTCTACATCATGTTATGTTCTACTGCCTTCTACAGTCCTTCAGAAGGCTGATATTACAAGACTCTGAAATGCTCCTTCCCTCCTCTCTAACTGCTACCATCCCCTCTGATCTTTCCTCACCAACTTTGTTTTGTTTATTCAAAGGAGAATTCTGATTTCCACATCGGTCAGTAACACACTTAAGGAAGTTGTTTTAGGACTAAGGCCAACTGGAAGTAATTATTTACACAAATTCTCCACTTAGAAATCTACCAATATTCAAATGATACATTTTAAATATAAAAATGTAATGTAAATGTATCTTATAGCTGTAGAGAAGCTACTGCATTTTGTGCAAGGTAGTCTGCCAGCATTAGCTGTTCAATGCTGACTCTGCAAAAATGAAAAACATTCCAGTATACTAAAAACTGCATTGTGCATTTCCTGCGTATTTCAAAGCGCACAGAGTCACTCTAATAAACCACTCTAACTTCTGTCTAAGTTCTGAAAAGCCCATTTCACTGTGACTTTTTGTGGTTACCACCTTCCCCATGTCAACGCAATTTTGATATTCAGCATTCTACATCAGAAAGAAAGAAATCACAGGTAAATCCGGGGATAAGTAAAAAAGACACAGACAATGTACTCAGACCTTCTTGCTGCAAATCAGAATTGAAGAAACCATCTTGACAGCCAAGCAGCAACATTCTCTATAATTTTGTAAACTATCTCTGATTTTAGTTTTCCCCCCCAACGTAGTCTTTGTATAGCAAGTGATGTTTTTTAATAACTTACAGTGAACATCGAAGACAACTGGTTCAGACTGTATTGTCTTCTGTCCAGACGGTCCATAATATGTGACAACGCAAGAAAACTTGGCATTTGCATCTTCCTTTGTTGGTGTGTACTGAAGAGATGATGTCATGGTGAAGAGTCCAGTTGATTTGTCCACAATCTTTTGCAAATTTATGACCACAACTGAAAAGGAAACAATGTTTCAGTATCATACAGACAGAATTCAAAACCTTTTTCCTACATTTTATTACCTGCTCTATATTTGTTATGAGGCTGCAAACATGCAAGCAACATGACAAACTACCCAAGAGACTGTGCAAACAGTTTTCCTGTACTATTGCCATTGATGTATACCAGGGACGTTTTATCAACAACATTAATTTGTAAGACAGAAGGAAGGCCTCAAAAATGCTGACAAAACCTATTTTCAAGATCAAATTTATAACTTCATTTTGTAAGCACTCTCAATTTATGGAAGGGAAAAATATTGCAGGCTGATCAGCCTGTCAAAATCAAAGTTGAAAGCAGGGGAAAAACAGCATTCTTAAAACATACTGGAAAATAAATACCTGTATAAGGAAATGATCAGCTACATGGCCCAAACCACAGTACTGGACAGATGTGAAACTGAGTCAGTTAATACCTTATAAAAAGCTGGAAATTAGATACAGGTTTTTACTAGCTCCATAGGCTCAGTAACATTAACAAAGGCAACTGTCCTTCTCCATGGTATGGCTTTCAAGCTAGAACCGAGAGAGAGAGATGATGTGGCATAACATGGGTGCTCTGAAAGGCCTTAAAGGTTCCTATCAGTTTCATCATTCCATATGAGCTGTTTTCCTCAAAGGAATAATACATTAGACTAAAGTAGAGCAACTCTTATAAGCACAGTTCTTCATGCATACACCTATCTGGGGATTCAGGAACGCTGGCCGTTATGGAAATGTACCTTCTTCCACAGGCTGCAAGATTCTCCCATTTTTGTACCACGTAACATTGCCTTCAGGATAACTCTCTCGTGAAACGCACTCCCCAAGCTGCAAAAAAGATAGGAATTAGTCACTTTTTCTCCACTGTGTTTTAATATAATTCTGCTTTCACTTATGCTGCTTTGGATGAACACTTCTAGAAAGTTCAAATGCTGACCCCCAACCATTTTTCTTAAATGGGACAAATCCCAGCGGTGAGGCTTAGGTGCAATTTGGAAGAGGGTCTGGTGGTGGATGCAAGATCAGGATGGACCCGTTTGCAGAATCAGGCAGGGCTAATACAGTAGTGGTGAGGGAAATGCTCTGTGCTCAGCCTGGCTATTAGACCATGATCCCTCACAGGCACGTGTGCAGACATACACCCCTCTCTCCATTTTGACTGTAAAGGGACTTCAGGAAGCTGTCAGGCAGATAACTTTGAGGGAGAATGCTGCTCTTACCATTTGTAGCTTCTCTGTTTCTAAGAAGTCTGCTTGATGTAAGATTTCTGGTTGAGAGGGTTGTTCTAAAACATAAATAAGACAACACTACTAGTGAAGGGAGCATAAACAGCTGTTTGAAAAACAAAATGTCACTAAAAGATGCATGGACTTTGAGACTAAACAGAGCAATCTGGCCTGGTGCAATCTTACCTATGCTTTGTCATTAAAAGAAGAGAAAGTGAGATACTTAAACCTCAATATGAGCAAATGGATTGAAAAGGAAAAACAATCACCTTAAAATGTGTCATACCTTCTATAAAGAATTCCATGCATTTTAACAACATATATTTTAGCCAGGCAGACTAGTTCAACACCTGGGAGGAGAGATTGATCTGATTTATATGATACACATGCTGCAGAAAGGACTAGTGGTACAGAAACTATAGCAACAGAAAAGCCGCTTTACTGTGGATATTACTGTAGCTGAGCTGTGACATTATAAAGTAACAAATTTAACCTAGTCATTCTTCTAATGTTTATTTTTCCTAACTGGGATTGTTACACGTAAGAAATGGAGATGATAGAGATAAATGCAATTACTTTAACTGATTCTGAGTTAGTTATGACTTTCTTAAAAAATAAACTTTTTCTTCCGTGCCAGTATGTCTTCTTATTTACTTTTATTATGGTAGATGGATCTCTTAGCTTGCCAAAGTGGAGGATCTATCAACGTTTCCATCATAAAAGACTACCTTCTAGAGACTATATAACTTGCCTGTTAAAATAGTTTGGCCTGAAGCCCGGAATGCAAATTTGTATCTCCAAAAGAGACAGTTTTCCCCATAATTTTAAAAGAGGAGGAAAAAATAAACCAATGTTTATACAGTCAAAGAAAACCTTTACACACTATATATACTGCTTAGATAAGCATATGTATTATACACTTCTACAGACTGAAACACCCTTAACCATGTCAGTTTACAGAACCCTTTTCCCAAATTAAGCTCCCTGTGAAATAACATATGTATGTCAGTAATCTCTGCCCAAAGTGAACTTCACACTACCTTGCCAAAATCTCTACACACTGATGAAGTTACTAACGTGCAGGTGCACTGCTCCTGCTGTCACAGAGATAGCAAGTCTACACATTTTACCAGTAATCCACTTGCTCTGTGTGCATGTGCATGTCTGTGTGCGTGTTTGAGTGTGCACAAATGCATGGATATTCTTTGCTTGAAAGACTAAGCCAGGATGGAACAAGAACGGCTCAAAAGGGAAATGAAAGGCAATAAAAGAAGCTATTCATTTGACATTTTCAAACAACATTGCTTGTGGCAAAAAAACCCAAAACAAAACAATCCCCAAACAAAATAGACAAAGCTTTACATGAAAACCACCACAATTGCTTCAAAGGGCTAATAAAGATTACTTTTATTTTTCAAAAACAAACATGCACACTTAGCTCTCCTTTGTTAGTTTTAAAGGAAAAAAGGTTAACCTATTTTCTGTAAGAACCTGTCAAGGACAAAACATTTTTATGTCAGTTCAAGAAAACTGGCTTTTACAAGACCATTAACAGGCCCTCCTGGTTTAGATTTTTGGGTCTCATAAAAAGGCATAGTTGGCTGCCTGTCACAGCCACCAGCTAATAAAACCACAAACCACAAGTCTGTCTCTCACCTCGACTTTGCTTCCCTTCATCTCTCATCTACCTCAGGATTGGTTTGAGAAGACCTGCTCTGTGCTTTGGACACCCCTGCAGTGCTCCTACTGAGGGGAGAACCTCCTGCTCCATGGCCCCTGTGTGGCAATCCCTCTTTTCAGTGCTCTGGTGACCGAGCAGATGCTCCAGTTGAGATGCTGCCACCTGCTCTCTCAGAGCAGCCTCCGAAAGGCAAAGCCTGCTGCCAAATCCCCACAGCCGCAGCATGTGCGCCGTGGTAATTCACTATAAAAGACTTATTTGGCATTTACTAGCTCAGCGTCTGAAGCGAGAAGAAATTTTAAACTTGGCAGCAGCAGAGCCCACTCTGGTGGGTTTGCAACTTCAGCGCACTGCTTATCTCTCGGCTCAAAAGCTTGCCAGAGTACTTTGCAACTCTATACAGGTCCTATAAAGGGAGGACAAAGAGCTCACTGCCTGCAAAAGTCAAGCATCGGTGTAGCAGGGTAGCAGCTAATGTCCACCAGGCTGCTTGCTTTGGAAACTCTGGCCATTTAATTGCAGGAAAAAAGATGCCAACAGGATCCATCTGGAAAACTGGTAAGGTTTGTTTGAGTGGTCCAGTGAGTGAGATTAGCAGGTGGTATCTGTGCAATAAGCCATTCCAGCCTTGTTAGTTCTGAGTTAATCAGGTAGCAAAGCTGAGGACATGACAAGCTCCAGTGAAACCAAGTGTCAGTCAGGACTTCTGGGATAAGCTGAGTTTCAGGTGCACAATATTTTGTTTTATGTGGGTTTGCAGCTTGGCTCTCTATCTGTGGATCAAGGAGTTAGAAACTCCTTGAACAGTTAAAGAAATGAAGTTTGCAAGCTACTTTTAACTCTTTCATGAGCAGACCAAAGAAGCAATCAACAATAAAAAATGAAACCCCAAAAACCAGACTCAAGGAAGCTAAAGACAAAGAAATAGTAGAAGAACCCTAGAGGTATGAACTCAAAATGAAAAACTGCAAAGGTAATTTTTTCTTGCAGTGCTAAGTCAGCCACATTACCTACAATGCATCCTCTATTCTTATCTTCCTTTGTAAATAGAAGGTTTCTTCATTAGTATTAATGCATACAATAAAACATACAGGCTGTGCTCCATGGCTGAGTTAGCATTGTGTTAATATTTAGTACAGTACACAGTAATTCAAGCAGTTAGCATTTTGTTTCACCATACACCACTGTCTCATCTACATATTTACTGCTGTGCAATAAGTAAACATGATAATTCTTTATCATTTCCTTTGGAGTGCTGTGTTTACTATGCATGCTCTGAGCACACTCCTCCCTCTTGTCATTAATTTGATTGTTCTCGCAGCCAAATCGAAAGTGAAAGGAGCGAAAGGAAATGCTGTTGACTCCTAATCTAGCTTCAGACTCACTTAGGCCACTGACAAACTTCTGCCTAGACACTACTGAAAACTCCCTGACACCTTCTCCCTAACACAAGAGTAAGGTTCCAAAACGTAAATTCATGATTTTCAAGGAGAAACGTGATCTGTTTGAAACCAATGATCTCTGCAAGCAACGTGCTCCCACAACAGAGACTTCTGTGGCTGTGTATATCCACATCTGAAGAACAGCAAAGGCTAAAAAAAGCCATATCAAAACATGAAGCTGAGGAAGATACCTGCTGCAGTCACAGGGAAGCATTTACAAACACTATAATTACATTTACAAAACCCTCAGCAGACCTGTGCCCCTAAAAAGGAGTAATGGACACCTCTAAAAGCTGACTCAGGTTTTGAGGGATTATATGTCTGCTCTGAATCAGCAACAGGAAGAGGCCAGGTTTGTTCATGCTCTTGTGCAAGGTCAGAGCAGGACTGCGCCTCATCATGCTGTGGCTCAGCCTTGCTATTGGTTTGTAGCGATATCAAATGCTAATAAATTCTGCTGAGCTCTAAACCAGAACTACAGATTGGTCTTCCTCCTGGCAGATCAGCAGGGGACAAAACAAGCAACTCGTTTTCCAGCCTCTCTATCACTTATCATAGTTCATACTGTTGTGTACTAGCTTCTTGGAGCTGGTTTAAACCTCTCCACTGATCTAATCCTGCAGAATGCACACAGTTAATGCTTCCCTCCCGCAGAAAAATTCATTCGGAGAACAAATGGAAAATAATCAGTGCTAATTTTACATTTTTCATTTCCAACCAAATGACATCACATAAGTGAGTCATTATCAAAGCCTAAAATTCTCTTTGAGGCAGCACTTATCATGAATAAACTGCAAGTGCAGGCAGTCTTGTTACATAAATGCCACCAGTAGATTACATTTTTGAAAGCTGCAGAAATTTGCTAGTCTTAGTAATTTACTCAGCCAAACTTACTTTCTTGGCTTCAATCCTTCCCTTAAACAAAAGTTTCCATAATTTACAATTCAGATGCTGATGAATGTTAACGGTAGTAACAACTAGATTTACTTACTGAAGACTTTGACTATCGTTGGCTCTTCAGAAACATCATCTTCTGTAACTAGCATACATACGAATCTCTTTTCATCACTGATTCTTGCATTCTTGATGGTTAATGTATAGTTTTCTGAGAGACTCAACCTGTCTTTGTAGTCTGGTACATCATCATATTGTACATTTTTTTTCATTGATGATCTGAAGGCAATAAATACTGGAGATCCATTTGGCATTTCCTATAATAAAAGGATAAACACCTCTATTTTGCATAAACACTCATTTAGAAGTTCCTGAAGATTTGCAATTGGTACAAACCCGTAATTTAAAAAACATCTGAAAACTACATGAGACGGCTTTTTTCCTGATTAATTTCTGCTGTGCAAATAAGAAATTCAGTGTAATACGAGAGCTGATTTAAGACCGCTGTGGTGCAAATTGAGAATATCATCAGTAGATAGAATTTCAATGCTTTGGCTCAATCTCAGCACAGCACAGGGCTTCCCCTAATGCAGGCTGGTGGTCATGGCACCACTTGCCTGTATGAGTATGAAAAAGTATTTGAAATAGAAACATTTGTGAGCTAGGCTCAAAAGCTTCAGTTTCCTTTTTTCTCAAGATTGTTTTACATATTCATACCGTTTGTCTGGGATATTCAGACTTCATTCCATATGCAGGATTTAATCAGGCATAACTACCTATTTTATTCTAAATTAGTTTTTAGCTTTTTTTCCCCCCTCTTTGTTTTTAAAGGACCCAAGAGCTTGTAGCATGGGAATACACATACAATCAAATATTGTTATTTATGCATCTCAGAATAATGTACAAAATGCCACTTTCTAGACATCCTCCTTATACTAATAACTGTGCAGTTGCCATCCTAAAGAGGAATACAAAGCTGACAGCCTTGCACAAATCTACCATATCACAAATTTACTTTTATGAGAGACAAATTTACAGGCTGAGTTCTGCAGGATCTCATTCCCCTGCCCCCCAGAGCAGGGCCAGGCACTGTCTGCCTTTAAATAAAATGAGGTGAAAGGCTGACTCCATCGTTATGTTCAGTATTGTGCTGGGGGCTGGAAAAGGTTTTAGTTCCCTTTTATCCCTTGCACCTTGCAGCACTGATGCGAGTAGTGTTCCCAGCACAATACCTCAGCTTGACTGCAGAGCCCACAAAAGCATGACAATGCTGTGAGGAGAGATGAGCAGTGTCAGAGCTGGGCAGGGAGCAGGAAGCAACAGATAATGTGAAGTTTAAATTCCCTTGCAGTCTTTCTCCCACTCCCACTTTTAACTCTTGGATTACTCTCAATATCTGTCACACAAGAAAGAAAACTTTGCCTTGACTTGATACTAGCAAAGTTGGCTGTTAGATGCAAATAAGCTCTTAACTCTGTATGCCCACCCAGCACGTAAGCATGCCCAGGTAGATGCTGAAGGGAGCAACACCTGCTCCTGCCGCAGTAAAAGCCTCCCAGCACCCTGGGGCTCCCACCAGCAGCCCAAATTGCTGCTCCCAAGGCAGCAAAGCAGAAAATGCAGTTCCTCCTTCTTCCAATGAAATAATCATCTGACCTAAAAAGCCTAAACCAAACCATCCTCCTGCTAATAGCAAGCATTGCTGTGCTGGGAGCTGCCCTGAGAGAATGGGTATCGCTTTCACTTGGCCGCATCAACAATTTCATACAATAGCAATTGGACGTGCTTTTCTGCACATTAGGTTTTGTGTCCCTTTCCATTTAAGAGAAGCTATAACATCTTCATTTGCTGCTTGGTACTTCTCTGAGATGAGCAATCCAAATGCACTGGAAAGAGAAATGCATTTCTTTTTCTCAAAATAGCCTTGCATCTTCATGCAGATGGACTTCTTCCCAAGAGAAGTCAGCAGGCTAAAAAGCACAGTGCAAAATGCAGGTCCTGCATCTTCTGAAAATGCTTATATGAAACAGTTTCACTGTCCCTTTTAGGGAAATGTCCTCCACAGACTTCTGACTTCGCTTCCCAAAATATGTGTGTAAAGCAGGGACTCTTGACTGAACAAGGGCTGCAAAAGCTGCAAACTTCCAGGTCCAAGGGAAGTAGCCAGGAGGGATTATGAAACACCCTCAGCAGCAGACCAGTCTGCTGTAAAATAGGCAGGTGGGTGCTATTTAAAAGGAGACAGAATAATGTGATTTTAAATCCACTGTCAGAGTAAATATCACCTGTTATTGCTGGTAACATTTTGGTTTGAGCACAAGAGAAGATTTCGATGAACTTTACCATAGCAAGAGAACTAGTTGCCTTGATGTCAGTCTGAGAAGCAAAAGGGAGTTGGTAACCTGGTGTTTACCTCCAAGTATGCTTCCAGGTTTCCTCTGACTTTGATAAGCTTATTCTCCTTTTGGCCCTGAATACTAGTCACATGTAGGAGAAGTACATCCTGTGGTGTTCCTACTGCAGGCTGGCCAAGACAACCAGGAGAGCATTGGCATTCTTGCCTTTGTTCTCCACGTGCCTGAAATGGCACTGTGAAACCACCAGAAACTCTACTAAGGTCAGTAGTGCCCTCTTCTTTGCTGTACATGAAAGACACTGAAGCATGAAACAGTATTGTCTGACTGTCAGATCAACCAGACCCAAGCACAGAGCTTTCCCAGGGACAAAGCACTCCCTGCTTCAGGCAGCCCGCTTCAAAAGTGTTCAAATGTACAATGATGGCTCTGTCAAGCGAGCAGGACACCATTGGGTAACATGCCAGATCTCTAATACAGGTTGGCAGAGCACTCCCAAATAATTATTTCTCTTCAACAATGAGATAAATTCCTCAAACCTCTAAGCTATTCTTGGCAGAAATTATGCAGATTGGGACCCTGCAGTTTTACAAACACAGGAATGAATGTCTTCGTATCCAATGCAGAAATCCTATCGACTGGATTCTTGTAATCTCACGCAAAAAACCCACACATCATCTTATATCCATTCTAATGAGTGTAAAGGTAAGCTATACTTACATATTTCCATTTTCCAAACATAAGACCATCTGGTACTTCTAGACGACAAGGCATAGTAATAGTATCTCCATATACTGCATTTACTGTGTACAATCCCAGAGCTAGAGGAGAAACAGAAAGAGAGGAAACAATTTTAAGCATTTTCTTGAATTCCCATATGCTAGCTAATAATTGGTTCACAGACAGTATAAAAGCAGAGCTTTTGTAGGATTTATCCCCAAAACTCTAGAACACCAGGATTCGTTTACTTAAAACATTATGACCTTTTTGGAGTCATGTTTTCTGCTGCAGTCAGTGGAAGCCACATGTATTTTCAGACAGGATTGCACTCACTCACCTGCATGAACACGTACACTACCATCAGTATCCACAGCTATTGTCTTAAATTCGCAACTTGAAAAAGAAAACCCCTAAACCTTTATTTTCTTATCTGTAAAACCAACCACTTCTTCCTGAAGAGGTTATGTTGCAACACAGTACTGTGAAGAGGCCAGAAGACAAGTGATATTCTGACTGCTCCACTACATAAAAACTTAGAAAAGAAAGAATGAAAATGTTATTTAACTTCTGAGTTTCCTTAAACCTGGGAAACAAACTAGTCTGCACATTTATATTTTGGAAAATTGGAGTGAAATGCTTCTATAAATTATTTAAGAATATATTTTTTGGAAACCTCAGCACAATGTTATTGTGCTAATGCATACAAATTTGCAAAATAAAACTGACCCACTTATTTTCATCTTCCAAAACATGCAAATTGAACAAAAAAAAAAAAAAAACAACACCCAGACCCTAAAGTGATGAAATGTTTAAACACAAGGAGGTTTAAAGGGCAAGATGTTACAACTTGGTGCATTTGCTGTAACACAACTTTGCTTTGCTCCTGTTTTCTATAGTTGCCCCTACTCTCGGTGATGCTCGCTGCTCCTTACACTGGAGGGAGGTTTTGCCTCTGGTGTTTTTCCAGTGTCACTGATCAAGTGCGCTGGCTGCCTGCTCTCACCCACACATCTACACCTTTTGTCAGGGTCTTCTGCCCAGAGACTCAGGATCTACCTCTTTGCTTTCTCTTCATTTGCAACAGGAGCTACAAAATAGAAGGCCTGCCGATAGAGAAACCTTATTTAAGAGAGAGCAGCAGGATACTGGTGCTGTAGCCAGGGCCATAGGAACACCCAGGCTTTTAGAGACATTCATTTTCCCAACGATTTGGTCCTTTTTGCTACAGCTGAAAAAAAGCAAATCTGTTCCCATGCATACCCAAAAAAACAGAGCTTCAGCCACCTTATCTTTTCCTGAGTCTCGATGCAGTCACTGGGATGACTGGACAACTCTCTTGTTTTCTGCATACGTTCAATCTATAGGGAGGTTTTCCCAAGGGATTTTTTTTTTTACTATAAACAAAATCCTGTATTTTCAAAGAGACAAACACTGAATTCCTTGCCTACAATTTAAATTAGAAAGACTATTTTCCTCAGGCGAGGACTTCAGAGCTCACTATTAGCACCAGCTCATATTTATCATTTGTATGACAGTGGCAATCAGACTGTGATTTGTGCTGTGTGATAGTGCACAAAGAAATAGTATTCCAAAATCCTGCCTTAGAGAAGCTTACAACCTAGACAGCACCATACAGTGAGACAGAGAAGGGGGTGAGAAGGCTGGAGCTCAATGGATTGAAGGAACACAGGAGGTAACAGGCTGCATTATCTGCACGTACCTTAAACTTTCTTTCCTTTACACCACTCCTTTTCAACTAAACACCTGCTAATCTTCTGATTCTGTTTTATAACAAGTCATGAATTTACTTTAGATGTATCGTTCACACTGCAAGGACCGCATGCTCTGCTTTGCTGTGTGGTTTGCAAAGACCAGCTGTGCTGTCAATGACAGTAGCAGTCAGTCCACTAGATGGTGCTGAGGAAGTGCAAGCTCCAAAAATGAAACTCAAAATTTTTTAAAGAAATTGGTTAATTTCAGTTTTATGGAAATAGGACCAGCGTTTTATGAAATCAAACTATAAATGGAAGTAAACTTTGAAGCTGGAATAGATTTTTCTCTTAGCCTTCTCTTGCACTCATCCTCATTCTGATCTCTAAGAAGGGGACAGCGCAACTCTGGCTTTGCAAGTTGAATCCTAATTTTCATTTCTGATAGACCCAGAAAAAAATCAGTCCTTTTTGGTTCTTCTCTCCCATGGGTGCAAAACTGCAAAAGACTTGCAAATATATTTTCCATTAGTAAGCTGGTTAGTACCCGTTTGAAGTCCAGTCAAGTGTCATTTAGTAATTTGATACTCCGTAATGGTATTTTGCATCACATGGCAAACCAGAAACTGCTCCTCCTGCTAGGAGATATTCCCTGTTATTGGTGGAAAACAAAGTGACCCTGTGTGATCTGCAACGTTGCGCTAGCATGCATTTAACCCCTACAGGTTGCTAAGGTAATGAGTATATGCTACCAAAAACTTGGCAAAGAGCCTCATGAGTGTGAATGAAACTGTTTCTGGAAAGGATTTACATTTATAGCACTTGAAGGAGTTGATAGATGAATGTCCTGATAAAGACTGACCTTTGCTCTTAGAACTCTTATCTGAAAGGTATTCTTTAAGATGGACAGTCCCCACCCTGCTGTCATGTCTTCCCATAAATTCTGCCTAAATTAAAATCATATCACTTTCTAGGAATTTGTTAACACAGAACCCGGAAGACATAAGTTTTACTGTAACTACAGAAAATGGTCCCTACAAGATATCCTTCTGTAGAATTTTCTTCTACTACTTCTGTAGCAACAAATCTAGGACATTTAAAGAGTGCAAACTCACTGAATAACTGCAAAGTTTCACGGCAGGAACTGCAGTAGTCTCTGCAAAACAGCTTTGCAAACCTATATATTTAAGAAGCAAAGAAAAACCTGCCTCAAGAAATTTGGAAATTCCTCTCTGTTGCTATTAGATATATTTGTAAAATGCTGGGATGAAGAATAAAATAGAAGAAAATCACTGCTTAACTACAAACCAGCACTTATCATCGGTCATCACTGAGGGCTCATTATATTGTTTCCAGCTCATTCTAAGAAAAAGAAAATTAAATCAGTATATATATAAATACACAACAAATTGCTCCATGCCCTGACACAACACAAGGTCAATGTCAAGGCCCGCATATCTCATTAAATGTGTGAGGGAACAAAGGCAACTGTAGGGAATAATACTACACAAAACCACCAGACATCACGCCCTGTCTTGCTGTATTTCTGATGCACCTTTCTGTAGCTAATTAAGAGCTCAGACAGCTCCCCGGCATGATATCCAGATGTTGCCTTCTAAAACTGAGACAGTGCTGTTAATAACAACACTAACTCTGAGGCAGGATCTCATCCCACATAAGCCAGGTGAAGCTCTATTTAGAATTACAGCAATATACAAGATTAATCCAGCTCTTTCCTTCCACATCTTCACACACAGGTTTGAGCAGGCTAAGGTTGAACTCATTTCTCCTCTTTGATCCAGTGCTGAAGAAACTCCAAGCCAGATCAAACCTTTCCACATAGGTTCAGACATGGGAAGAAAGCAGCCAAATCAGGAGGTATGACAACTCATGAGAAAGATCCCAGCAGGACACTGCTAAATTGAGATGGCATCTGCTGTTGGTACTTTTAATTACAGTACTTTCCACTCCCCATGGCAGTGTTAACTGGCATCCTTCTTTGTTCCTCTCTCTCTGCCTGTATTTCACAGGGAAGAACCAAACAGTACCCACATATTTGGGTAACAAAACAAAAGATCTGACTACTTGATCAGAAGCTTAAAAGGCAGAGGAGGTGCTGGTGTTATTTTAGATCCTAACCAAGAGTACATGATGCAGGTCATAATTTAGACCACATATGATGCAGGTCATAATTTAGACCACATATGATGCAGGTCATAATTTAGACTAATTATAATTGTTACATCAATAGGATCATGTAAGAGGAACTGATAGAAGGTGAACATCTAAAAATCAGGAAGCTGATGTTTCTGCAAGGAAATAACAAAAGCTGTAGGAAGCATGTGGAAAGCAGACATGTTTTCCACCTCTACCTTCCACTGAAATACTGAGTATTTTTTTTCCCCACAAATACCTTTTTTTTTTTTTAAGTGCTTAAAAGTAACATTTTTGTGACAAATGTAAAACAGAACAAGGGCTGTTCAAACACCCTTTAGATTCAAGATCCATGGAAGACTAGAAACCTGTATCAGAAAACTAGGACTAGCAGAGATACTGCCCAAAATTCATTGTCACTGGCCTACTTGGCTGCCTCACAGCACAGTTTACTTCTAGTTACTAAAGCAATGGACCACTGGGCAGCTGAAACTCCCTCAATACCTTGTAGTCCACTGATTTAAATGACATTTTACATCTACAAAAATGTCCCGTATTTTTCTTCTATACCTAATCTTTTACTGATGATGCTTCTGCCCAAGCAGACTCAGCAACTATGCTTTCTATTACATTTTCTGGACTTGAGGAGAAAGGTCTCATTACTGGAGAACAGCAGGACGTGTTGGCTGCTGTCGTTCTTTGCAGCAATCATCAGCCGTGAGCAGGGTAGGTCAATTAGCAGCTTCTGGAGTGGAAGTGTCCAAACTCAAGAGCTATTATGTCTATTTCTCACCTACTTTGGAACCTTTAAGTTAGGATTAGCACTCCAAATATTTACTTGAGGTTGTGGCCCTCCCACTTTATCTCCAGGTAGCCCAGATTAGCTTGTACTTAATACATTGTGGGAGGTTAAAAAGCAGCTACTGAATTTTACTTTCTGCCTTCCATTCCCTAAATGGATTTCAGCTATATAGGCATACATATAGGTCCTCCTGAACATCCATTTAGGTACCAGCCCAAATTATTAACTTTAAGTAACAGCAGTATTTCACAAAAACAGTAATTACATCATCTTAAGATCAGGAAGTCACCTTCTAGAATCACAAAATCATGTAGGTTGAAAAAAACCCTTAAGATCACCAAATAAACTGTAAACCTAAGACTGACAAGTCCACCACTAACCACCACAACTACAAGTCTTTTAAAAAAGACATCCAGGGATGGTGACTCACACACTTCCATGGGCACCCTGTTCCAGTACTTAGCAATCCTTTTGGTGAACAAATTTTAGATTGGATATTACGAAATATCCCCTGGTACAACTTAAGGCCATTTCCTGTCACCCACCTTGCTACAACCTCCTTTTAGGGAGTTGTAGGGAGCTATAAGGGTTTCCCTCAGCCTCCTCTCCTCCAGACTAAACAACTCCAGTTCCCTCAGCTGTTCCTCACAGGACTTGCTCTCTAGACTTTTCACCAACTTTGTTACTCTTCTCTGGACATACATTTATTAACAATAACTTATTATATTTTTTTAAGACAAGGCAGTATATGAATGACAGCTGGGTGTTTGTACAAATCAAAATAGATTAGAGAGAAAAAAAAAAAACAAACCTCTCCAGCTTTGAATGAGACAAGACTTGACATCAGGTACTTACTGTCCCAACTGTTGATACTGATAATGCCTTAAAGTAGATTTTAACACTGAAAAGTATTTTAAAAGCACTATTTAGAGAAAAAATTAAGAGAGTTCACAGAATCACAGATTGCTTGAGGTTGGAAGGGATGTCTGGAATTCATACGGTCCAAGCCCCCTATTCAAGCAGAGCCACATATATCTCGTTGTCTAGGACAATGTCCAGATGACTTTTGAGTATTTCCAAGGACAGAGATACTCTGGGCAATCTGTGCCAGTGCTCAGCCACCTGCACAGAAGAAAAATGTTTACCAATGTTCAGAGTTATGACCTGAATTTCAGTTTTTGCCCATTGCATCTTATCCTGTTACTGGGCACCACTGAAAAGAGCCTGGCTCTGTTCTCTTTATACCCTCCCTTCAGGTATTTGTACACATGGATGAGATTCCCCTGAGCCTTTTCTTTTCCATGCCAAACAGTCCCAGCTCTCTCAGCCTTTCCTTAATGGAGAGATGATTCAGTCCATCATCTTCATGGCCTTTCATAGGACTCTCTCCAGTATGTCCATGTCTCTCTTGACTAAGGAAGCCAGAAGTGGCCTCACCACCCCAGATGTGGCCTCACCAGCA
Source organism: Todiramphus chloris collaris (assembly GCA_025345505.1). Taxonomy (NCBI): domain Eukaryota; kingdom Metazoa; phylum Chordata; class Aves; order Coraciiformes; family Alcedinidae; genus Todiramphus; species Todiramphus chloris. Next base: position 30,460,192 of record JANVCC010000017.1, read on the forward strand.
CCGAGTAGAGGGGAAGGATCACCTCCTGCAACCTGCTGACAATACTTTGCGTAATGCAGCACAGAATACCTTAAGCTTTGCTGCAAGGGCACGTCGCTGGTTCGAGTTCAACTTGGTGTCCGCCAGGACCTCCAAGACTGTTTCTGCAAAGGTGTTTTCCAGTTGTTTGGCCACCTTCCATACTGCATGCAAGTTGGACTTTTCAGACAGGGCTCAACTTTTAACTATAATTTCTCCCTCTCTTTTCCTTGCCTGGCAACAAGTAACCTTTCCAGTAAGACATTGAGTAAACTTTAAAGACATCAAGACTGATCATGAGAGCAAAGAAGAGAAAATGCAGCAAATGGACGTCATATTTCCCTACCTGGGACTGACAATTCAGCTAAAAAAAGGGTAAATCCTATATGGATATAATGGGACTTTAATCATCCTTTTTGACAAGCCACAGAAGCCTGGGATGCAATCACTGCTCAGTCTTGACTCTGCAGACCTCTGCAAAAGAGGCCCTGGTGCTATTTTTTCAACAAGCTCATCCTTGTGATCCAGCTCTCTTTACTGAAAACAACAGGCAGTCTTATGCACAGCTCATACAGCCATGCCCTTGGTGATTAATCTTCTGACATAGCACAGAAAACACAAAATACACTTCAGGATGTCAAAAGACTGGTTAAAGCAAGCAAAAAAAAAAAAAAAAAGGCTTGTGTCATCGAAATTCACCCATATGACATCCCCCATTTCAGTTTGGCAGTTACTATCATTCCTTGTTTCATACGCTGGGCATGAAAATAGGGAAGCAAGGCAAACACTTCCAAGAATATTCAGACACTGATTACCTTAACTGTACTAGTATGATTAAAGAAAAAAGTGTGTGTTTGTGGTTATGTTATCTGATACGGGTTATATAAACAATATATTGTTTCTTATCTTTATTTAAATAGTGAAACAAATCCACACATGGGTGACAAGTAGCTGCAGATAAACATATGCAAGAGTATTTAATGTCATATAGACACTTGTAAAACAACATAAGAGAACTTGCTGAAGAGTTTCTTATACTTTATCACAGCATTCCTTCAATGAGTTTTAAAATCTGAATAATATTAGAGTGCAGGCAATTTTAACACCAAAGGAAAAAAAAAAAATCCTTTATCATCTTATAAGCACTGATGCAATGGACAGCAATTACCTTTGGAATTGTCACTGCTAAACTGAGCTCTTTGAAGATGTGAAGTAACCAAACGGGAATGCACATTCTTTGTTGTTTTTTTAGGGAAGACCCAATTCAAAACATGGTTACGATTCTGGAAGGTGTTGAGCTCTCTTTTGACCGGTCAGTCAAAAGAAACACTTACTTCACTCCAAAGACACAAGTAGACAATTCTGCGCAAACAGGCGCACTTATGTGCTTAACACCAATTTTGGAAAGATTAGGGATATGAGACTTTGCACCCAGCAACATCAAAGCATCAGGCAGGGTATTTAAAGCTAAAGAGATACTGAAACACCAGAGCTGGAAAGCAGTCATTAAAAGACAGCTGAATTCAGCTATCCTTACTCTACACAAAGCATTATGTTTGATTAAAACACCCAGAGTTTCTCCTTATAAATGAAGAAAAAATACTAAAGGAAACATGTCAACACTTCAGAAATCCTCTCTCCTATGAAAACCAATAACTAATATGCTCCAACTCTTTTCAAAATCCATACATATAAAATGTTTTCCTTATAAGTACAAAGAAACCACCTATAATTACAAAACAGCTGAGATAACCTGTCCCATCTGACCAAGGCCGTACAGGGTCTTCCATCTTATCAATAAAGAAATCCTCAGACCCCTCCTCCATCTCTGGTCAAGAAAAGAGGCATGCTTCTCACTGGTGTTTTGCTCTACAGTTCAACCAGACATGCATGGCATGGGATGAACAGATTTCCTACAAAAGAACATACCTTAACTTCCTATGTGACCCAAGTGTGAGCTCAAGGGTAGGGTTCCCATGAGTTTAAGTCCAAAATCCCACAGAGAACTTGAACCACAGTTTTCAAAGTTCTAAAACATGACCAAATAAAACTCTTGATGCTGTGTTTGTGTTCTTCACAAACCAGACTACTCAACTGCTGTTTATTTCACTAAGGGCTCTTTCTGCTCTAAGATTTCAAAATATCCACCTATTTCAGTATTTTTGTAGCTATTTTCCCCACTTCCCACACGAGAAATACAGCTTTCACATTTGTATGCTCCCTTCTTGTAAGCTTTGCTTGCAGCTTGATTTGTAATGATTTTAGCAAAAGCTTTTGAAAAAATTGAGGGAAATTCAAGCTGTGTGGCAGAGACCTTAGAAAGTTATGTCCTTCCAAGGGCAGATAGGTTTGTAGTAAATGCTACAGTGCATAGTTTACAGAGGTGATCATTGCTGTAAGCTTTATCCTAAGGAGATTCACACTGAGCATTTCTCTGAACATTTTCCATCATCCTTGCTGCTGAAGGAGCTCACTGGAGAACATACACAAGAAAAGCTTCTTCTGTCTGAACGTACCCAAACGCCTGGATTGCATCTAAATAACGATGACTAATAACCTTTTGTCAGCGAAGGAATTTGAAATGTTATATATAAAGCAATAATCATGACAGTAATCATGTAATCAAGTTTCTAAAATTTTTGATAGGTATGCAAAAGAAATTTGTACAGTCATACTCCATTAAAATTTGAATGTCCATCATTAAATGCATTATTGTTGTCACTTAAGTAAAACAGATATTGCTTTCTAAATTAGCAAAGCTTTCAAACTACATAAAAAAAAAAAAGCTGTTTCTAGCATTAGCTGCAAAGCTTGGTGTCAAGTGATCAGTTCAAAGCTCAGTAACTGATGCAAAATACTGCTGCAAAATTCATTACTTCTGTTAGCACATCAGCATTCCTACCTTCCCACCTCAGCCTCTGTTCCAGTGCCCAGCTTCAAGAAGACAAAGGAAACTGCTAAGACCAACAGCTCTGAAATGGGACCAGCAAAGCTCTGGTTTGCTTGGCAGCAGTAAGTGCATCTCTGCTTTTTAATCTGTTCCCTTTTAAATCAGGAAGGCTCCAAAACCTACTAAAGAACTGGAAGGAAAACTCATGAAAGCAACCACTGCCTTTGTACTGCATGGGAGCTGTTAGAGAAAAACATTTCCTTTCAAAGGGAAAGTCCTAAGCTGCTTTTCACAAACCACCATCTCAAAACATCACCTGTGATTTCAATGGCCTTCTAATCACACTATTTTATGGAAACCCTAGCTTTTGGCTCAGAATTAACTCTATTTCTGGTTTCGGTGCTAATCCAAAACCGGTCAGATTTGCTTTGCAGGCTGATTTGCAGTTTTAAATTTTCAATTCCTTTGAGCAAATGTTACAGCTTTAGAAAAAGTTACGTATGTAGCTGTGTTGCTGTAAGCATGAAAAAAGTGTACTGTCATGCCAAGCAAATATTTACAAATAGGGAAAAACATCTACCTACTTAAAAACGTTTGAATTGGTTTAAGGCTAGCAGAGACAATGTTTCCACAAGATCTGAGTGGAACCACATCAAAAGACACATTCAACATTGGCAAGTTGTGGTCATCATCAGAAAACCCCAGTGTGTTTTATATGAGCGCCGTACAGTGAGGGGAAAAAAAAGCTATCTTTTGCATAGTTGATGCTGCAGCTGAAAGGTCACTGTTAATGTTTAATCTGAGACAAATTTTCACAAAATGTTGCACAGAATAGCTCTCATAATTCGGAGGAAGAGGCAAGATGGCTAACATATCTTTTTATAAATACTTCAAGCTGTGGTCATGACCTTCCCTTAGGCTATTAATAGTTTTTCTTTACCATACCAGAAAATTGAAAATAATTTATTTAAATAGTTACCAACATATGGTGTGACTTTTTACAAATGGTCTGGCGCATCTGCCAGGGAAGCAAGTTGTAGCTTCCTAAAGTTTGACGATACGAGCGATCTGCCAAGAGATGAGCAGCAAATGTGGGAAAACAGTTTCTGAGTCAATACTGCAATGAATTTTGACTTTAAATGGTATACCTTATTAGGCAAAATGGGAACAACAAAGCTTTTGCAGCTTGGTGAAAATTCTCACTCTTTCTGAGGTTAGCCTCTGGCTGCTCCTGCAGCTTACTTCCGTTACACTTCTCAGTGGCCCTTCCAAAGCACTTTTCCATTTGCTGAAACTACTCCAGTTGTTTTTTATCTTCTCATTCTGCTAGTCAGCAATGTTGCTGTGTATACAATAGCTTAAAGAGACTTAAAAGTTTCTATTAAGTCAAATAAAACCCGTAGCTCAAAAATAATTATCTGAAATCCCCCATTATATATTTTGCTATGAATCCTTTTTTCTTTTTCTAAAAGAAGTCAATAGACAGCATACTAAAAAAAAAAAACTGTCCCTCTTACTTTTTCATAACTTAATATTGAGTGTTGATCAATATACCCCACAGGCTAATAGCACAGAAACCCTACATAATTTGTACCTAAATGCTAAACAAAAGGCTAAACTGCGTATGTTTTTCATATCAGAACTATAGGTGATTTATTTTGGTACTCAAAGTAAGAGCATACTTCCACGTCATCCTAGTTTTTAAGTCAACGTCAAGTTGTCAGTACACTAAGGGAGAAGATGTTTTGAAAACGGAGGCCGCGCTTTTGCCGCTTGTATCCTTCCCCTTGCACATGCTGCTGCTTCACTGCAGCAAGACATCTGCAAAATAGGGCTGCAAACATGATGGTACCAGAGTGGAGACAGCAAAGGGGGCCCAAATCTGCTAGCTCCTTCTAGGGGCACTGGGAAGCAAACGGACGGTTTCTCACAGGGCTCCCTTCCTACCACAGCCATTAACCTCTTCCCACCATAGTCATTAACCTCTTCCCATCAGCCTGCACAGGATTAAACTAACGTGAAGAAGAGACTGCAGGATGACAAGGGGGTGGTCACTGTATCTCCCCCTAGTCAACAGCTGTTTCTCAGAAGGTTCAACCACGGCACTGTGTTAAGGCTTCACTGTCATCATCATTCACCAAAAACCACTAGTGCATCTGAGTCCCTGACCCAGGATGCCCCTCTCCTCCAATCATGGAAAAGACAGTGGGGGAAAAAAAGGTTTGTTTTACACGCATTATGGTCCACATAGGCTAGTAAAGTATACACTTGCTTGTCTATATACATGTATCCCTTTTAAGTACATCGCTTTAGGTTTTGGTCAGTGAGGATCCAGAAGAAGGTAAGAGGAATAGAAGCAGATGGACCTTCCATATGCAGTTGTTTTAGAAGTTAGGCACTACCTAAGCAATACATACGTTATTGATCTATCCTCCAACTCCTGCATCAAAACAAAGGAAAAACAGTTCAAGCAAGGCTCTACCTTTGGAAGAGCAGCCAATAAGCATAATTTTCATTCCCTTGGCATCAGTTAGATGCAAGGACGCCAACAAAGACTACAGCATCATAGGAAAGTCTGACCCTGAATCCCTCTACTCCCAATCAAATACATGGAAGAGCTCTATGGCCATGCTGGCAGAGCCAACAGCAGCATTAAAACTGTTCAGTTTTCCTTGCTTGCTTTCTGCACCTTTTCTACTTCCACTTGATGAAAACTACATAGTTAACATACATACAGCTTGGCAGTACATCAACAGATAGCACTTATCCATACCCGCTGCTATAAAGGTGAATTAAAACAAATATTGAACTTAGAAAATTACTATTTTACAAAAGAGGTATTTCCCAAAACATGTATACATTTCTTATATTCCTTTAACGACAGTGGAGTCTCAAAAGAAAAACTGAGGTACCAGAAAGCAAATCACAAGATCATTTTGAGGAGTATTGGGGGGGGGGGGAAGAATTGGGAAAAATAACACAAAAAATTAGAAAAACATGCAGTTACATCAATATCATCACAGTCCTCCTATGCAAAGGAATCTTAACAGCACATGCTGTTCTAACCACTTCACTCTTGTGAGTTGTCGGCACTCTGCCTGCAGTCCCCCTTATAGGAAGAGGCACTTCCCTTCTGCCTGTCTAGGATCCTTCCAAGTTGAAAAGTAGTGCCTGACAGTTTTCAATGATGTGATTTTTTTAACCATGCTTGTTGTTCTTTTATTTCAAATCACGATTTGCTCTGTCAAGTAATACTTGAAGAAAAAGGCCAGATGTCTACTACTGAGTACATTCCAGATCTGCAAGCCTTACCCTCTCCAGAACCTGCACATTCACCTGGGCATTTGTTTACTCATGCAAAACTATCCCCAGCTTCTGTCACAGGCTTGCTACCTGCTATTACCTCTCCCCTCTGAAGAAAATAGGGCTTTGAGCAGGCAGAGAAGAATCTGTGGGGCGAAGGTATCATTTTTACTTCTCTTCCTTTATCATTGCTCTGATACATCTGCAGAAGCTCCAACTGTATTCATGTAATAATCCTGTACAATGCAGTAAGTGACAAAGTATTTGGTGAATGCAAGTTTGATAGACAACTTGCAGAAGTGTACAATGAAGCTTTCACTGACACTCTGCTGGTACAAGCACCTGAAATCGTGCATCCAATACTGTGTATCACAGAAACATGTTCTTCCTACTTGCTCTTCATCAAGGATGAGGGGTCCACAGCTAATTAAAAGGCAGTGTCCTGCCACTCTACTGCAGTCATGCTTACCAAACCTGCTGCTTGCTGGTTTTAGCAGTGCTTATTCCCAAAGAAACAAGCTAGATTTCACCAGCAGAGCAAATGATAACCTCTGACTGTAACGTGTGTTATGTGTACAGAATATTATTTTCAGTGAATGAGCTTCATTTACTTGTGTGGAAAACCATGCACTAAAAAAAGCCTTACAGAAGTTACAGCTTTCAAGTGCATAGATGAAGGACAGATTTATCCTCCCGTAACACTGAGTGGGTGGAAAAGCTGTACGTGCTTTCAACAGAAAACATACAGTCCTTCTGAATTAGGGGAGTAGATTGGCAAATGGAAAGCATCAGCTTTATATGCCATCAAGTGGCTCTGGTTGGATGGATACCCCTCAGCTGATGATAGGCTTTTGGCTCCTCTGTCTGTTTTCAAACTGCGTTCCCTACTGATAAGGGAGAGGACAAAGCAAATGAGATGTATGTAACCTCCCTGAATCATCAACAGGTCTTTGTTACCTGGAGACAAGACCTATAATTTCACTGATAGCACAATAATATAGGTGTGAGAATGGAAAAGCTCACTGGAAGTCTAATGCTACAAATCCTTATGATTTATGCTAAACAAAGTGACTGACAGCTCCTCTGAGGCTTTCTTTAGATTTAATGGGCTCCTCACAGACATGGTTCTTAAAATTTCACAGATGCCTGTAGCCAGCTCTGGTGCTGGCAACTGTCTCCTGCTGTAGGAGGCTCAGCTGAAACAGATGTGCACTATTCACCAACGGGAGAAATCAGCATTACCTTCGTTTCTGAAAGTGTCATCTTTGCCTGCTTTTCTCAACCAACGTGCTGAAAATTAACAGGTGTGTCAGCAGCACAAACTGCAAACTGCATTTAAGAAGAAGGAGTTATCGTTACACAGACTCTTATTCAATGATGAAGCATAGACACATATGGAAATATGTAAGGCTGGTGTCACTTCAGCACCCATTATTTCTACTTGTGGATATTACTGACATGGAGGATGGTATGAAACGCTGCCAAACACCAGGGTCTATTTCCACCTCTTATATATTTACATATGTATGTACATATATAACCTAGCATCTGATGTGCTATTACTTTTCTTCATTGCATTAATTGTTTATTGCTTTTACAAAAAAACCCCAAACATTGCTTAAAATAATGCTGCATATATCAAATGACGCTTGTAAAGACCGTGCAACTACAGCTCAAATCTGGTGGATGGGTTCACAGCTTACAATGATTTTTTCAATATAATATAACATTGGAAGAAAGAGGTATTGTCCAGTTACTGAACTAACAGCTCTAAGACTCAGCTGCACCAGGGGAAGTTTAGACTGGATATTAGGAAACATTTCTTCACTGAAAGGGTTGTCAAAGGTGGAGTCACCATCCCTGGAGGCATTTAAATGGCATGTGGACCTGGTGCTTAGGGACATGGTTTAGTGATGAGTTTGCAGTGTTGGGTCAAAGATTGGACTAGGTGACCTTCAAGGTCTCTTCCAACCAACGACATTCTGTGATTCTGCCCTCTGGAGAAAACCATGAAGAGTTCAAAAATGGCAAGTATGGTTCCTACTCATTCTTATATTAAGAACTACTTTATAGAATTTTAAACTGAAGGCATTGCTTTCTGCAAATAAAGTGTTGCTATAAAGTTTAAAAGCAGCAGCATACATTGTAAGGCCTCTCTGTAGTCCTGAAAAGGGCTCCTAAGAGTTACTTTAAGTGCGTGCAAACAGAGGCAACACAGACGTTCAATTTTTCAAACATTTATGCACATATTTATCTTCAGGAAGAAATAGTCTCATAGCGTGATGGCACAAAACATCAGTATTACTATAAGAAAACAGTTATGCTGACTAGGCTCCCCTTCCTATTATTATACATACTATGGTATTCTTGAAAGTCCAGGACCCCATTTATTAGATAATAAAGAGGCATATTAGATAATAAAGAGGCACAATCAATCAATTGCTCAGGGACAGCCCATCCCAACCTTCAGTGGAGTATTTCAGGATCCCCGTGGAGCAACTGCTACTTCCAGAGCACAAACCCTGCTCAATGAGGCCCCCAACTCCAGGCATGCAGCATGAGCCTCTGTCACAAATAAAACCTGGTATGTTTTATGCAGGAATAGAGAAACTTTGACTACCTGGGCAATACATCACACTGGCTTTGGGGAATGTACTCACTACATGGCACTCATTTCGATGCAGTCCTCAACAGGAGTATCAGAAGCATCTGCACAGACTTGGATGCTCGCAATCTTAGATTTTGATGTGAATGGTTGAGTAAATGGCAATTCCTTCAGAGCAGCCTGCCTCAGTTAGATGTGTGGCTTCAGAACAGCGGCCACACCTGCACTGTCATTGAAACTCTGTGTAAACACGTATCTTGGTGTGAAACTCGGCCACTTTCTCTATATACCCATCAGAAACTCTCTGCAGAGAAGGCAATCGTGTTTTAGTTAGCATGACAGGTTCTACAGGGCATTACGCTCTTGTAGACTGCATTAATTCCCAAGTGCAATTTTAAGTACAGTTCAACATGGTGTTTTGACCTACATATTTAGGCCATAATTACCAGTTTCCTTATCTAGGCACTGCTGCTGCCCATATTGCCACTTCTCCCTGAGCAGGAACATAGAAGACAGGTCTCCTCAGTTGTTATTTTGATTTATGGCAGGAACTTTTACATGTACTCTGATGGTTATCCTTTTTTGACACTGTGTACTCAGAGCCTTACTATTTTTCAACAGACATTGAAGACAAGGTGTTTGGTACACTGCCCATGTTGGCCAGGCACACAAGCTACTGCAGTGCAGGCTGAAGTGGATCACCTACTGAAGGGCAGAATCTTCATCCACATCTTTATACCAAAGTACTACTTTTATACCACCGTACTACAAAGTAAATGAGTGATACCTCATTATTTCTTTCCTAAGATGTTCCTATTTATTTCCCTGTGCTTTCTGCAGAGAAACAGCATTTGCACAGGACCCAGTGAGGGACTACTTCCGTTAAAAGCATCCCTAAGTCAGTCAGTCACAAGTTGTCTTGCTGTGCTATGGCTCTCAAAGCATCATGCCCAAAGGGACTCCTAGAGCATCCACAACCTACAGCCTTTCCTAGTCACTACTCTGCATCAAGAGGAATGCAACTGTGCTGGGTACCTGACAGAAAACACTTTTGAAAGGCTAAAACGATATCACAGCTACTTCGAAGCCATCCCTTAGCATCAGGAAGAGTGCTAGGATGGCTCAGTAAGGCAAAGGATTTGGCCCCCAAAGACAAAAACTTGTTGTTCTGTCTTTTGTGAAGAAGCAGAACATTTTTTAATAGTCTCTAGCTTCTGTAAAAACACGCTAATTAGCACATATATTTTTAAAAAGTGCTCCTATACCTAATTATTCTGAAGAAATACTAAAAACTAATCATTCGTTCTGGAATCCCTTTTTCCTTTTTGGAGCCAGATGGTGCCCTTCCTAAAATACCAAGGCTAGAGAATTATTTATGTGGGCTTTGACCACGTCTGAACAGATCAGGGAATGATGTATGTTTTTAATGCCCTGATACTGACAACAAGCCTTTTTACTCTAAATTAATGGGAAACAAATGTCGCAGTGAAGATAAAAGTGACTTTGCAAAGTTTTATTCTTTAGAAGTTGCCTTTTTTAAGAGAACATGGTTCTTGCAGAAATGTCAGTATTGGTTTATCTGACAGAACGGAGGGATGCCACAACACGTGAGTGTGCTCATGACACGTGTGGTATGGGTTGTGTGTGCATGGGGGCAATCAATGGTATTTGGGATAATGTATCTAATTTTAGGTTGGTCTTAACTGGGTCTGGACACCCCACCCCCCCCCCCCCCCCCAAAAAAAAAAAAAACAAACTAACAAACCACCCCAAACCAACCAGCCCCAGAGTAACCCATGCCACCCTCCAGAAAAGCATCTGCTGCCTTTAGCTTCTCACAGGTATATATGAGCTTTTTAGGCTGATTTGCTCTGGTTAACTTTTTTATACACTTATTCTTAAATGCAATTGATGTGCTAACTTAGTCTCAGGATAGATGTTCACAGCCTAAATCAAACCACAGAAGAGTGAAGAGGCTGGATTTTGATATCCAGTGCAGGTGCTGGGTGTAGCCTCCCTGGAGAAGGGGACTCCTCACTCACCAGCCAGTCCCCAGTCATTCCTTCCTGTGAAGAGCACGATGAGAACCTTCAACAGGAACCTGCAGATTCTGCACATAAGGGCTGTGAACCTGCACCTTCAGAAACAGTGTTCAAAAGCATCTTTTAAAGAAGTCAGTAGGAACATAGAAATCTGAAACTTTTCATTACAGATTGCTCGTTGTCAGCAGTGAATCAAAATGCACTTCCCTATGGACATAACTGCTTTTTTAAAACTGCTGGTTTAAAACAGCACAGGAAAGGTCCACAAACATGCAACACCTTGACTGCCATGGTGAGGAGGGCTGCCAGCTGAGGCAGTGTCAGGACAGGTAGAAAGAAATGATGGACAGCTGGCATAGAGAAGCTTTGAATGGGGTAACAGACCACTAGGATGAAGAGCTGTAAGAGGGTTTCTGCAGCACTGTTCACATTATAGCCTTGGCAATACCCTAAAGCACTGTTCAATAAGAAGCATGCTTCTTCTTTGAGGGCTGAAATACCAACAAGGCTGTAAAAGTAGCTTCACACCTGAACCTGCCTTCTTGTGTACCAACACATTGGCTGATGCACCAGAAGGCTGTGTTGTCATTCAGCAAGATCTGGACAGGCTGGAGAGCTGGGCAGAGAGAAACTTTATGAAATTCAACGAAGGCAAGTGTAGGGCACTGCACTTAAGGAGGAATAACTTCATGTATCAGTACAGTTAGGGGCTGACCTGCTAGAAAGCAGCTCTGTGTAAGAAGACCTGGGAGTCCTGGTGGACAACAAGATGATGATGAGCCAGCAATGTGCCCTTGTGGTCAAGTAGGACAATGGCATCCTGGGGTGCATCAAGAAGAGTATGTCAAGCAGGTTGGGGGAGGCCCTCCTCCCCCTCTGCTCTGCCCTGGTGAAGCCACATCTGGAGTATTGTGTCCAGTTCTGGGCTTCCTGGTTCAAGAAGGCCAGGTAACTGCTGGAGAGGGTACAGCAGAGGGCTACAAAGATGATTAGGGGAATAGAACATCTCTCTTATAAGGAAAGGCTGAGGGAGTTGGGTCTTTTTAGTATGCAAAAGTGAAGACTGAGGTGGGATCTAATTAATGCTTATAAATACTTAAAGGATGGGTGTCATGAGGATGGGACTGGTCTTTTTTCAGTAGTGGCCAGTGACAGGGCTAGAGGTAACAGATACAAACTTGAACATAGGAAGTTCCATCTAAACATTACAAGGAACTTCTTTACTTCGAGGGTGACAGAGCACTGGAACAGGTTGCTCAGAAAGGTGGTGGAGTCTCAATCTCTGGAGACTTTCAAAACCTGCCTGGATGCGTTCCTGTGCAACCTGCTCTAGGTGAACCTGCCTTGGCAGGGGCTTTGAACTAGATCTCCCGAGGTCCCTATCATTCTGTGATTCTGTAGCACCTGCTCAAATAATTATTTTTCCTCTCTAGACACTCCATAGAAGTATCTGAAATTGGTTGCTGCAGTATTGAAATGGGTCCAACATAAAATTAATATCCATCATAGCTATTAAATAAAACTCCTCAACATATTAAATATTCTATAGTCAAAACAAGGCACCTTAAATCAAGCTGAATGCATCTGAGTAGGTTTTCCATATCTAGATTTATCTTAGGTACATGTAGTTTCTTTCTCATTATATTACAATATAAGCCATTCTGTACATATAAAAATATGAAAACATATTTTCTTCACAAAATGACTAAAATGTGGTAAAAGCCCACACAATACTTCCCTTGCCTTGATGTGTGTAGGAGAGTACCATATGGCTTGTCTGAATCCCTCAACAAGAGATTTCCTGAATTCAAAACTAATTTGATTTGGCAGCTCCTTATTTAGAAAACGTAAATTCCCATAACATATTTTAAATTATATTCTAACAAAATATTCTTTTCTTGTCATAAGTATGAGCAAGCTTTTACATTTTTTTTTTTTTTTCATCATAATGTAAATTCCTCAGGTTTTAGTATGGCAGCAGTACTATTTTCAAACATAGAATCTTTGCACATTATTAATAAAGTAATATTTCACAGGTGCCTCCAAGCCTCCCCTGCATCTCACAGTATTTGGAGTATTGGTAAACTCTTTCTTCACCAGATGCACAATCTAAGTATGAAAGGAAAGCAAAGGAGTACGAGAACCTTATTGAAAGTCGTTTTCTTCTACGGAAGTTGCAGCACAAAGCCCTCATGACTGGCAGAAGCCAGGTAGGCAGCATTTGACAAGAAAATTACTTTGAGTTCAGTTCTCCACAGTCTTGCTACAGAAGACCATCCTTCCTAGGACTTGTCTCACAGACCAACCAAAATACAAAAACTCAACAACTGTTCTTAAGAAATCATCTTATGGGCCCTAATGAAATGCAGCAAAATATTCTGGTTTTGTCCTGGATTTTGCACCAGCTGAAATCACTTCTTTACTTCTCAGGAAGGATACAATAGCCACAGAAATTGCTATTTAGTTGTAATTCAGAGAACACAGTAGTTGGTCATCACAGCATGCTTCTGTACACCTATAGGTCACAATACACCTTTTTTAGAGCTGTGTTAGAAGTTCTTCTTTCCACCTACAGAAAACAAGGTTTGTGTGATTGTGTTACTCATGGGCATCCCCACAGGAAGTCAACAGGTCTAGAACTTGTCAATTTCCATTAAAGTTTCACAAGGAAACGGGACATACTTTATATCCAGAAGTGTCACGAAGTAAGAGAGCACAAAAAATTAAAATAAAATATAGTGGTCAGCTGAGAAAAAGGCTTCAAAAGGAGCTTAAATTGACAGGCTACCAGAGCATCCACCCTACAGAGAAGTTGGCAAGGCTCCCAGAAGGAGAAAAGCTTCCACAGGAGCCTCCTGAGGACACACCAATGATCATAAAATCATGGGAAAAATAGCCATTATTAGCTCTGATGCTCCTCATTTACTTAGCTGCCTCTCTGCACCTCTATTTTCAGTCATTTCTGTGGAGAAGGGTAACCTAGCACCAGCCATCAGGCTGCACAGATGCAGGTCTCAGGGAGGCAGGAAACTGGGAACATCAGTCTTGGCATAATGGACAGGGAGCAGAATGATACAAGGAACCATCATCCCCCTCCCTGGTATTCGAAGAAGTAGTCACACAGCTGAAATGATCCTTAACAGAGAAGGTGTGCTATGATTGTAGACCTATTATTCTACCCCCAGCTATCAAAGGAACAAGATAGTGGCATACTGTTATAGCAGAAGTATCACTTCTTTAAAGCTACTATTTGAAAAGCAGGAAAATAGTAGGAAAAAAAGGTCTTCAACCCCAAAACTGACATTCAGGGAATTCAGAGGGTGCAGCAGATTTGCTGTATCAAGGCATAGTCCTAACTAATCTTACAGAAGCAATTCTAATTAGGCAGGAAATGAAGAACGGTTCCTCTCAAGCTGGCTGAAAGAACCGTGGATTGATTTAAATGAAATCACTGATTTTAATCATGGATTTAAATCAACCAAGCAGGACACCTTGATTTAGCTCATCAACTTTAATCTTGTACTTTTTACTTTTTTGCCTAATGAAAGCTCATTCATTTTGGTAAGATAACATGGAGAATTGTAAAAAGCACACACTTTATGTTAAAATGGATTAAAATTTTTATTCTCACTCAACATTGATGACTTGTGACTACAAAGCATGAGCTAACTAATTTTTCAGCAGCGTTAAAAAGCATCACTTTTAAAAATCATTCCAATTTGAAAGCTCATACGTGAAACACATTGCAAATTATTTAGAGATTGTAGTAATTTTAAGCCTTAACAAATAGAAAGGATTTATGCTTAGATTTCTTCTAAAACTATTTAGGTAAAACACCCCACACTTGCAATATCATAAACTTTAATCTATTTATGTCAAAGAACACTAGAGCCCAGTAAAAGGGAATGTGTTACATAATTTAGGGACACCTATCAATAGTATGAAACCTGATATTACTCAGCATTCTCTTTAAAAAAAAAAAAAAAGGTTAAAAGCTGTTAAGGTACTACTGTGGCCTCAACTGATAAAAATAAATGAGTTGGTATGGGGATCACAACACTGAACTATTCAGAATACTTAGAGAATATGAGATAGAAATCCTGATTAGATGCTACACAGGGAAAAAAAAAAGTATTGTCCGGAAAATAACCCAAAAAAAACCAACCCCAAAAGTAGTGTCAGCAGAAAGAAAGAAAACACGTATGGACAGTGCTCATGCTGGAAAAGACAGAGAGGTAACAGAAGAGCAGAGCAGATTTCATGTGTAAGCACTTGTAATACAAGGAGCAACAAAGTGTATTAGTAAGAATGAAAAAGAGAGACATAAAAATGGTTTAAGGGATGTTTCAGGAGGGTGGGCAGACAGACACAATATAACTGGTCTGCCCAAACATTACCAGTGTATAGCATTAGGGTTTCATTCTATACTGTTTCCTTGTTTTCCATTATTTAGAGCCTTGCCAGCGACAACAGTTGTCAGAAAATACTCATTTTGTACCAATGCACATCAAGACATACTTCTCCATACAAAACTCTGCAAGCCAAATACTAAGTTACATAAGCTAAACACAAAATTCCGCAGACAAGCAATATCTACTTTTAATTGTATGTACAGTTCTGACTGCTTTTGTTCGGAAAAAGTTCCTGATGAAAAATATCAACTCTTAATCCTTGTGAGCTACTATTTAATTCTTTATCAGAGTGCTAAGGCTCTGCTAAAAATGTGCAATGAAAAACTAGTGACGCTTTATTCATTAGACCTGCCCTCAGTAGGCATTCAAAGCTGCAGACTCAGAGCTGCTTATTTCCATGTCAATGTCTTAAGCGCCTTTCCCTACTCCCCTTAGCTTTGCAAAGCTTTGACAGAAAGATGGGGATGGAGCCCATCTTGAATCTTTCCGAGCCAAAGCAAACCTAAACAGAACTCATAATCCGCATCCCCACCTCCCCCCCAAAAAAAAAAAAGATTAACTATGTTTGATTTGTTCAGCCATATTCTACCTCAGCAATCTCTGTGGACAACTTTTCCCCTTTTACTGACAATGTTTTTGAATAAGAAAAAATTTACATTTAAATTTGAAATGTTAAGATAACTTTGCAGTACTTTTCCTTACCAACTACAGGAACCTGACACACAAAACGGCAATCTGCTAACCAAGACAGATGCAATAATTCTGGGTTTTTTTTTCTTCTTTTTTTTTTTTTTTTTTTTTTTTGACATAGGAGAGAAAAGAAGGACTTTTTAAACACTACCTGAAAGTATGGAAGTGATAAGTACAGTCAATCCAGAAAGAACATTCAGAAGAAAAAAAACCAGACTGGGTAAATGATGAAGATTTAACAAAAACTCCAGATTGTTGGCCTTTGGTGTACTCATGTCATATACAAAATTTATTCTGCTTTATGATTTGGAGCTTCAGCTATTTAATTTTGTATATTTGCTTGGGAAGTAATTTTTGTAAGAGACAGGCTACATAATCTATAGACTAGGAGGACTCTAGATAATTAATATTATCTACTTGGAGCTCCAAGAGGTTAATAGAAGAATACAGCTGTGGGTTGATTTGTTGGGTACCATGGCCTTGGAGGGTTGAAGGTTCTCCAAGGCCAGCAATAGTGAAGCTTTGCAACATCTCAAACAGGTCTGCTTTTCATGTAACAACAGCATATAACCGTGGCAAAAGAAACACTCTAAAAAGTCTTGGGTATGGTGTCAGTTAAGAGTGAAAGTGGTGTCACGAAGAGATAAAATAAGCTGTATTAACTACTACCAGTGCCAATATATTAGTCTGTGTCTTTTGCACACTATTTCTTCTCCCCTGCATTCCAGTTAGTGTAGTTTATACCATGAACCAGACATGGTTTTGAATGCTGGATTTGTTTATGTCACCCTTGACAGGTATAAATCAAGTTCATGTAATTTGTGTGGATCATTCAACCTTGGATTCCCCTCCCAGCATGGCAAAGAAAGGAGACAAAACCAGCTTGCTCAATTTCATCACTTCACTTTCTCCACTCAGTCTTCACACCTGCATATTTCAACATTACAGGCTTCAAGAGTTAAGACTCAATGCATTTAGAATCTTGAAAAAAAACATACTATCTATCCTAAGAGAGCTTCCATAAATCATGCTGTTTGAGCAGGAGGAGGAAACTGGTTCAAATGCTATTTCTCAGGGCAATGAAGACACCTCATGAGATACTCTGTCTTCTCATCTTTAACACAAATTATTCATACAAACAAGGAAAAAAAAAAAAAATCAGAATTCACACCTACACTGCTTATGCTCCTCTGACAATAGGAAACCTGCACAGTCTTATAGCTGATGAAGGCATGTTGTAATTAATTTGTTTCTGTTTTTGAAAATCATTAAGCTTGTTAAAATTATCTACTAAAAAGCAAAAACATTAGACCTTTTGGCAACCAATAAACTCCCAAAAGATAAAGAATATCTGTTTAGTAAAATAAAGGCTATTCCAGCTGATTTTGGCATACTTACTAGCTGGATACACGTATTCTAGCTGCCATAGTCAGTGCAAACTGAGGACAGACGTATTCCCATTTTCCATCTAAGCCAGAAATGCTATGCACAGTCACTTATCATAACAGAAACACATGCTTAGGAACAATTACTAAAAAAAACCCTTGCTCTGTACTTCTCACCAGATACTACTTCGCAGATTAATTCAAAGCACAAAAGCTAACGATAAGATAAACTATGGAGTTAGCTCTTTTCTCTTTGGAAGGACACTTGCTCTGTGCTGACACACCTGGTTTTCTGCTTCTTCCTTATTGTTCTTATTCATCTATCAAAGAAACAAACCCACTCTTGTCTTCTGGATACAGCCACTGGAGAAGACTGAAGCGTATATTAAAAAGCAGCCTTTTCCCTCTGTCATATTTAAAAGAAGCAATACACTAAGGATAACACACTGACGATTTTCCTTTCTACCTAACTTCACATGGCAATTTCAATGAAGAACACATTTAAAAAGGTATCTTCAGTCCTATGCTTTTTAATCCGAGGTAAATTTATTTTTTAAATGTCTACATATTTATGCATTAAAACCTGAAAGTCTTCTGAATAATTCTTTCCTCAGAATTATGGTTCATCACCTTAACTTGTGGTTTGTCTTTCACTGAACACAGAATGCAGTATTTCTTATCTTCATTCTTCACAGAGGATATGACATCTTAAACAGAATTTACATTCTCCTGTGATAGCAGTTGCTTCTAAGCAAGCAGATAAAATTATTTCCCTTTAGAACTTGTTTTGCTGGTTAAGAAAAAAACCCACATGTATAAAGAGCTGTATAAATGTGAAATTATATTAAAGGACTCATTACTCCTAGCAGGAAAAAGGGGGGGAAAAAAAAAAAAAAAAGAAAACTCAAGTAGATCTTATTATGCATTACACTGAATATTTTAGGACAAATACTAGATCTTTCATAGTTTGTTTTTGTCTAAATATAAATATTTTTATTTATAAGATTTACACATTCAGTTTTAAAACACATGCATGTGTAATCTTTTCCAGATAGTGAAGTTCTAGCTATTATGTTTCTGGAGGGATAACTTTAAAAAATTTTATCTGGTATAAACTGAAGCCAACTTAACTGATTTTGAATCTACTGTCTACTACTTACCTATTTAATTTTTAAACTTACATTTCAAATAACAAGTCCAACATTTCATGCATATATATGATATATTCCCAGATTTTGAATTATTTAAATATACATTCCACTAACCATATTCTTCCTTCTCTGGTTACAAAATTTCATAAGCTTACTATTCTGAAAAAAAAAAAATGTTGCAAAGACTTGAAATTTAAATTTTGACATATTTCAGTACCTATGGGCTCGAAAGCTAGCAGCACTTACGTGTATTCTGTAATTTGCCTTTGCTATGTTGAAAAAACACATTTGTGACCAGGCTGTGACTTTTCCTCTCCCTACCACCAGTTTAAAACAAGAGAAGGGATCCAATTCACCTGTTCCAAGGCAACCAGTCTGGCAAGTGGAAATTCTGATTTACAAAGAACTTTATGCAGTTCCACAGAACTCTGCATATAACTAAGTGGTGGCCTATAAAGATGTCAAATCTTTGATCTATTATGATTCAGTCTTTGCATTATTCGTTCAGCTACAAATTCCTGTAAGTTATCATGGAAGAAGGAATGAAATAATATCAAAGACAGGGAACTCACCAAATATTAAGAAGCTATTGTATGCACTCAACTGAAAAAAAAATATAGAGATTTTATATTTAAATGTAGGCTATGTATGTACCTACACACCTGCTTATGTGTGTGTACAATCACACTATAAATGTGAACTGATTTCAGGTGGAAAATCCTTTTGTATCTTACACCTACATCTTATCGAAGCTCAAAAAAAAAAGTATAGTAGAGCAACTAAATCTACATTTGAATGTCATCATATACATTTTTTAAATCATATTAAAAAATCTTGATATGGCCACCAAAACAAAACATTAAAAGCTAATTATTTCAAATGCCTATGTCCTTGCCTTCCTTCCTGCTTAAGCCAGAGAACTCACTGCAGCATTATCTTCCATGCTGCTTCTAAATTAATTCTCTTAAGCACCAGTTAGTTTTCATGTAAAGCAGGGAGAAAGACTTTATATATAAACTGACTACCTTAATGTGGAAGATTACTGCTAGGAAAATTGTACGTTTCATATCCAGGGTAACAAGCAGAGCATCAACAGAAAGAAGCCACAACCAATCTATGAATATTATAGAAAGAAAGGTGTTTTGGATAAAGATCTCAACAAGGAACAAGGACGCTAATATTCTTGTTCTGTCACCAAAAAAGAAAGCATTGCGCATGCAGCATTTGGGGCAAAAGCCTTTTTAAAAAAAAAAAATATATATATATAAAAAATGGGGGTTTTTTTTGGTTTTTTTTTTTTGTTTAAACCAACTCTGTAGTATTTTGTGATGAAATAATAATTCTATTAAGAAATCATTATTCTGTTAGTACAAAAAAGCGATTTAACACTTGATTACTGATATGCATGCAGTTCAGGTTTTCTGCTAGGTTAAACATTGAGGTTGCATACTCAATAAATGATGACAAACTATTCTGGAACAAAGGCAAATACTTATTATTTCATTAATGTAATAAAATTACAGTATTTTCTGTATCATTAGAGTTTCAGTATGAAAGACATGATAAAACCAGCTCCTAACTAATGATCCATAAAGTAATACACAGTTAACATGCAGAAAACAACATATCCCAAAAATTAGAAGCTTAGCAGTAGTAGCAGAATGGCGATACCTACAGTGCATCACTAACATGGAGGAGAAAAATAAAATAAAAGAAATCTTGTGTGATACTTCATGTTTTAATAGGGTTAGGAAAATGGTGAAGCTCCTCAACAGAGAATCTCTTCACTACATTTAAGAAAATAACTTTTAAATTGCAATCCATTAAGAGTTTGCTACAGCTCAGCTCATCTACCTGGTGTAGTCACCTGTGTCTTAGGTTGGTCTACTTTTGACTGCACACACTTCAGATCCTGTGCATGTCATCTGGGAAAGTTTCCAGTGAGTGGAACAGCTCTTTGTAGAGCCCTCTAGACTTGTATAAGTGTATCTCGATGGTTAAGACTCAAGATCTTTCTTCACAGCTTGTCTACTATGCTCACAGTTCTTCCTGCCTACAGGGGTTTTAGTTACCCAAACAACATATGGAGTTAAAAGACTACGAAGTTATATAAGGAAAATTAAAGAAAACAGACTCCCAAATTTAAGTATTTTACAGTAAGAAATTTAGGTTAAACAAGACATACAACCAATCCTAATTTACAGTTAGAATATTTCTAAAATACAGCTGAAATTCACAAAGATAACTCTGCCTTCATATGGCTATCTGTTCCCATTTTTTAAGAATACTTGTATCTAACCCAGGTACGCAAGTTAGAAAATACAAGTTGGACAGCAGTGTTCTCATACAACATTTTCCTCAGATACATACAGTCCACTTAGATTGATTTATTCCTTACTGAGTGTTGATTTTACCTATAGATCATGAAGCAGATTGGACTTGTCCAGTAACATCCCTGAAGATCAAAAGGAGTTTGAAACCAGGCTGGTTTTAAAATATGTCTATGTAAACTTATACAATAAATTACTCGCTAATGCTCACATGCTTTGGCACCAAAGAAACCTTAATAAACAAACACATCTTTGGCCCAAAGGTTTCTCCTGCCTTCAGTCTTCACTGAGCAACTCACAAGACTCTCTCTGTTCAGCCCCTTTCAGATTAGTGAATTATTGTTTCACAACAAACTGAGATATGTGTGATTTTGCTGAGTTTTGCCAAAACAGGCTAACACATTCAGGTTTAAGATGGAATAACACAGGATGCCATGTCAGAGGTCCAGGTCCACTGAGACTTACCACGTTTTACTCAACCCTTTTGTTACTGGATTATAGAACATGTGCTCCTATGTGGCCATCTGTGTTTCCACTGCAGGGATATGTATCACGGGAGTAGATGTCACTGAAGAAGCCACAAAACATGCTGCTTAATCCAGCTTCTAATGGGCATTGCAAAATAACTTCTCGCCAATGCACAGTTAGTATAACAACTTGCCAGTTTCCACAGAAAAATCTGAAATTGGTCTGATAGTGACAACTCTGTGAGACTTTTCTGAGGTTTTATGACATGTCATCATTATAAATCTGGGGAATAAACTGAACAAAATACAAGAATAATTTGTCAAGTGATTCTCTAAGTCATTCTATATGTATTGTAAGTTGAAATATGAATTTATAAACTGCTTCTGAAATTCTAATCAGTAAAACCAAAGATTTTTATAATTTGGTACCTAACTGTGAAAACAAAAAGCCATTTTCTGTTTTGGAAAAACAAAACAGATTTTGCTTTCAGCTCCTGTAATACATTAAAAAAACCCCCTGTAATATATTATTAAACCTGTAATACATTGTATTACAAATGCAATTCCAGGTCTCCTAGGTATTAACCTCATCTTCTAGACACAATTTAATTTGAGTAGGCTGCCTGTCACAAAACTACGGAAATCAAGATTTCGTAACTTTTCTACTATAGCACATTGATCAGTTCTTTTAACAACTTACTGCAATTCCACTTATAGACAAAATCACTCTGTTCAAATACCAAAATTACTCCTCTTCAGTTGCTTTTTGTATTTTCTGTTCCAAAATTATGTGACAGCAAAAGCAGTCAGCAGAGTAAGCATTAAAACACATACATAATCTACTGGATTTTACAGAGTTGTCAGCATATTTTTTATCCGTTATTACAGATTTGCAATCTTTCACACTACTCAGACAAAAGATACTACAATTTCTCTCTGCATTTCAAATGCTGGCATTGTTAGGACATCTTTTATTGCAGAATGAAGCAACTTGAAGGCTCAGCCTCCACCACACCAGGTGCTACACGGCTCTGGAGGCAGACTGCCCCAAACACCTTGCAAAACAAGCAAACAGCAGAGAGAAAAAACAAAAGGCAAAGTATTTTTTCTTCCATCTCTTTTCCTCACACCCTCCTCACCCTTAAAGTAGCCATGGGAAGTAGGGTCCAGTGAGCAGACATCAATCTGTTTTCAAAGTGTGGAGCTGTACGACAGAGCTAGGAATGGCATGCCATGCACTACTACCACCAGTCTCTTGGGTTTGCCAAGAGACCTTACATGGCAGACACCACTGCAGAACAGGTCACACCTGCTTCTCACAAGCAGTCTCACCCGCAAAGAGGATGATGGAAACCTCATTCTTTAAGATGGTCTTCCTCAAGTCATGAAATTCTGTAATGGGGCAGACCCACTTATTACAAGGTGCCAGAGACTGAAATCACCTTCTCCAGCAAGATTAAACCAGGAATTCAATTCTAAATATGCCATTTATGTGGTACTTTAGTTGGTTTATTTTCAGTGGTGAAAAGGCTTCTTGAGGGAGGTGGGGTAAGAGGCAAGAACAGCTTTATGCTTAGGGACAGCACGTTTCACAGATTCAAGAAACCTTAAGATCTGCTATGTCCAGGACTTAGAGCCACAAGGTCTGTGACAACACAGAGGAGTCTGCTCAGGCAAAATGGACACTGAGAGCAATAGCTATCTCATGCTTCTCTAGATCTGGCTTACACAAACGACACGTCCCTGTAAGGTCTTCTGTTAGCAAACACCCATGGATGCTACCATTAAAGGCTGCTGAAACGTGAAGCATTAGGAAGAATGTACAGTCTGCATCCTTTGGTGTAGGATGATCAGTCTGTGATTCAACAGAACACCCAGCGGTGTACTGTTCTGCTCTACAGGTCTGAACACCTGTAACATAGGTAACTACACTACTTTTAGACCACATTCATCTCAGCTTTATGCTTTCAATTGGAAAAGTGTACAAAAAGGAAGCACAGCTGGAAAAGCTATTTCTAGACCATAACTTCTTATTTTTTAATAGAAAGGAATAAGTAGCAGAAACTCCAGAACAGTAAGCCTTAATAAGCCATTGATATATTTTAATTCAGTTAATCATTAACAAAGAACATTTATAAATCAGACCGCTTCTCAAAAACATTAATTCAATCAGAGATGTATTTCTGTATGAGCATGACAGCAGAGACATTAACATAAATTTAGAGAGTCAGTATTGCTTTTTGAGCCATCAAAGTGACATGTAACTGAGAAATCTGACTTCCTAGAGCTCCTCTATCACACTAAGAAGATACCTAGATAGAATCCCAACATTAAGCACAACTGATTGCACAGCTCCCGAGGATGTCTTCACACAACGTAACATATGCCAAAATTCAACTGTCATTAATAAATGAAATTCTGCAGAGGCAAACCCATAAGATCCTCTATTAATTATTAAAATTGCAGTTAATATATTTAGAGACAGAAAAAAAAACCCCACAAACAAAATTTCATCCTAACAAAGCAAATTAAAAGCTGCAAATTGTCAAAATAAACAAACAATTTTTTCTTCCTATCTGAAGATATCCGAGTTTCCTAGAAGAACAGAAGACAAAAATCTTCTACAAATTTAGAAGTTACATTTTGTGAAACAAAGCACTTGAACAAGGATTTGTAACAGGGTATTTAAAATACAGCTTAACCTTAGTTGTGGATTTCTTCAGCTTGCAGGAATTTAGGCCCCTCATGTTAGAAAACAAGCCAGCTGAAGACACAGGCCTTCTGTGTGTGTCAAACAAACACATGTACTGTAAATTAAGAGCATTTTTCCCAGCTTTTGAAAGGTAACTCCCCATCCACTGCAGGATCCGTAAGACAAACTACTGATAGCTACAGTCCTCACACTTTCCTCACTCCTTTTTTTCTGCCCAGTTGCAGAAAACTGTACCATACCATGTGTTCCCTCTTTGTGTACATAAAATAAAAGTTCAGGATACAACTCAGCCTGCATTTCCCCAGCTAAAAACTAATTTGATCATCTCCATCTGAAAGGAACACATGACAAGACATTAAAGGGAAAAAGACTCACAGGAGATTCATTAGAGAACCAACCCATGTGCTTTTTCACTAAAGTGAAAATACTTTTGTGTCTCTCCACAAAATCTCACTGCACTCTGAAAACCAAGTGTTAAAAAGCTAAGCTATGTAAATACTCGAGGTTTGTTTGTTTTTTGTTCTTTTTTTTGATGTTATATATGCCTGAAGTCCTCTATGTCATATAATCTAAGGCCCATCACACAATTTTTAACAGGAAAAAAAGAAATAAATAATTTCTTTACTCCCCTTAGCTATATTTGTTGTCATGTCTGCCAGGAGCTCCATTAACACTCCCAGTGCTCCTTTTGTGTCCCACTTGGTGCATGCAGGCCTAAAATGCCAACGTCAACATGCTCAAAAAGCTAGCTCCTATCAAACACAGAAAGCAGCACTCCCAATTCTTCTGGTGAGCATCACTTATAACTTTGTTCTGCTCTGAGGTTTTTTTGAAGAGGTGGAAATACAAAGAAGCATGAGCAGAAAGTTAGCCAAAGATAAATCTTTAGGATTAGCCAGCTCTGGGTGGATACATACCCATCACGCACCTGGAGGTATGTAGAATCACAGACTCATAGAGAAAAGTCTGGGTTGAAGGAGGACTTTGGAGATCATTCAGACCACCTTCTGTTCAAAGGAGGGCTCAGATCAGGTTATTCATGGCCCTCTCAAGCCAATTATTCAATATTTGCTGTGAAATACTACATTTTAATCTAAGTCACCTTTTCAAATTAGGTAACAAGTGTAAAAACAACATTCAAACACCAGACAGGTGCTAACTTTAATGGAAACCTTTCATTTTGACCAATTTTAATTTATTAAGTCTTTTGATTTAAGGAATGACAACTTCTAATATAATTTCAAAACAGAAAACAAAAAGGTTAAAAAGTTGATTCAAAACTACACAATAATCACATGCTCTAGAATTTTGTAACAATGTGGAGATAACACCACCAAGGACATACGTCCTCAGACTTGAGAAAAGCATCCTAGAGACTCTGCATGCCATGCGTCATTTGGTGCCAAACCCAAGCCACAAAATTGTTTTCCAGATGGAGACAGAAAGGAGCTGCTGAGCTGTTTAATAATTATTGTGAGACGGGGGAGACAATACTCAAATACCTCTTTTGTGTTACACTTGGGGCTGTTACAGCTTGCTGACATCAATCAGCTTCAATGAGTGTTGGATCAGATCCACACCTGAGAATTTAACCAATTTAATTAAGGCTTTGTCAATCTCGAAGTTTGTTCAAGAAGCAGCTGGCCATTAACTGAAGAGGACAGGTTGTTCTTTTAAACTTCAGAGTCTCTCCCTCCATGACCAGAACAAACATTTTAGGTCCTTAATCTCCAGTTAAGGTTAATCTGTTTTAACAATTTCCTAATCAGCTAAAATGAGCTGGATATTGATGAGAACCGAAGTAGAACACAGCCTTGATTAACTGAAGAAGTGCAAATTAACTTCTCATCTGAATCCTGGGATACCAGAAAGAGAACAGTTGGGAGAAGTAGGAAAATTTGTCTCCTGAAGCATAAGGAAAGATCTGAAACACTAACTCTCTGAGCAGAACAAATAACTCCAGGAAAGGCACTTGGAAATAGAAGAATTACAACCAATCAAGACTGGAAGGCTCAAAGGGTGGTTCCATTAAGAAACACAATGTCAGATTAAGACCACAGGGAAGAAATGCCCGTTTTGTTAAAAGCAGTATTTTAAGAAAAAAAAACAAGAGAAAAGAAAGAAATGTGACTTCAAGTTATGAAAGATGGCTTGTCTCCCCTGAGCTCTGCACCTGATTGCTAAAATAGGTGCTATTTGCACTTTAAGTAGCCACCTCTACTGATTTTGTCAAAGATGCTTAGTGGGAAACCAAGATCACCATCTATGTGTTAGGAAGAATTACACCAGTAGTGTAAGAGATGCCTGGGCTGCCAGTCTCCCAAACACAGGAGCAACAGCTGGGAGGGCACTTCATCTGTTGAGGTTGTGATTAGCTATTCTGAATTCGATGCTGGGAAGCAAGAGAAATAGACTCTGCAGCCAAAAGATGAAGTTAAGAACATAACACTTGATCATGAAAGAAATAATTCTCTAGCACATATACAGACAGGACACAATCTATACCTTTAAGCGTGTATGAAGAAATATCTCACTGCATAGGTGTCATAACCTAACAATAGCCATAGCACCTATTATGCTAAGAAGTAACATTTCTTTTACATGATCTATAGTAAATAAAATTAAACATCTTGAAAATAATTATGAGGGTAAAAAAATCATGGCAAGCTGAAATTAGCTGTTCTTGTAACTCAAGGTTCCTTTCCTAAATACCACTGAAAGAAGCAGATACACACATAGTATCAGCAAAGAAGGTATCAGTAAGAAAGATGAGGAAGTGGAAGCAACTGAGCAAAAAGCAGTTTAGAAGGCAAGAAAATTTAACTTGTGATCTTTAAACTGAATTGAATGTGATTCAATACCAAACAATACCAAAATTAAGAGGTCTTGTGAAAAAATGTTTCATGGTATAAAATAAAATTTCAAAGTACGTTGAAAAAATTTAAGAATCCTAATTTACTCTGACTATTAAATTGCTAAGTACTTTGAAGATTAGTAAGCTAAAGTTCCTCAATGAGACCTGCGGGTACTATAAGACATTACAAAATTACTGTTTCTGTGGAAAATTATCGAGACCAGCCTCTTTTGCTTATCTGTTGAAACTGTGGTTTACTAAGTTGAGTTTTGTGGATATTGTTTGTGTGTTTTAGCAATATAAAACCCCTCTTTTTTTTTTAGCATACAAATTAGTTGTGATTCATAAACAGTCCTTCTCAAGCTGTACAAATAAGTTGCTTCTACAAGTATCTGAAGCATATGAAAAATCTACAACAAAAGTGAAGCTGAACACACTACTGCTTTTGTCCTTTTATACCATGGTGTACAATCGCCCTTTCAGATCCTCAACAACTGCTTTAAGCTACACACTCACTTTTCTTACTTTAAAAAGTAAACATTATCAGGGTTAAGTATTAATTTCAAAAATTTCACTCATTTTTTTAATGCTGATGTAAAGTTTATGAACTAATTCATTATTAAAGCACAGAAAGTCAGGATATTTATTGCACCGTATTCTTGTAACCTGCAACAGAACCACCTACAGTCATTTCATTACTCAAAGAAAATTAACAGAACAGTAGTCTCAGGTACGACTAATCTCACCCAACTGTAATTGCCTCCAATATGGGCTTTTATATAACTCTAGCATCACCTTTATGATCATACAAGAGAAAAAAAGCACTTCAGGAGAACTAATAAAGAATAGTCTTCCTTATGGTGAATGATGTTCTTTTCCTCTTTACTCTGAACAAATTCCACTTAGACAGCTGGCTCAAATGTACACATCCTCAAGAGGTCAGATAAATTCCTGTGACTACTACAAACGATTTGGGGGGGGGGGGGGGGGGAACCACCACCAAAAAACCCAGACAGAGATCAGTCATAAAGCACTTCTCAACAGAAACAAATATATCATGAATAAGCTTGCAATCATTCCCAGCTCTACCTCAGACAGTACCATTTACACACCCAGAGCTACTAAGTGTCCCCTACAGACCAGAGATGCCCAGTGAACCCACGCTCACCATGGCTCCAAGTCTACTTGTGCAGCAGGCTGTCTTCCTTAGCTGTGCAACTAAGTGACTCTGGGTATTCAAAGAGGCCTACATGCACAAAATAGCAACAGAGTATTGTGGAGCCTGAAGGACTGTCCACGTTTTTATCAAGATTTGGTTCACGTGATTGTAAATAGGCATCCTCATTTCTTTTGCACCAGTGCAAATACTCAGGCTGGCTTTTGGAGAGTCACTCATTTACAAGCTGGAATGCTGAATATGCAGTTTCAGTATTCTACAATTTTTGCAGACAGAAAGTAAAGGTTTCTAGTGAAAATGCTGACATTAACTTGCTGCGAGCACTACCAGTATCTTTATAGTAATCTATATATAAAGGTCCTCTAAATACCACAGTTAAAAACCTACATAACTTTTGAAAGATATCATTATTACCATATATCACAAAAAAAAAAAAGTTTGTTACTTCAAATTCATTTAACAGCTTCAATTAATAGTAATCAATAACTAGAATTAGTAACACAATTTTGCTGTTAGCAAATGGCAAAGAAATTTCCTAGTGAACTTTTGTGACAGTGCAGATCTGGCCCTTTGAGTAAGTAAATAAATGTAAATAAAGTAAATGAGAAAAAAACCCTGTTCATAGTTTTAAGACTGCAACAATTAAGAACTTGTGAACAGCTGATTTTTCAAAGTCTCTTCTGTGAGAAAGACAGGATTAACAAAACAAGTCTTTTCTCCTATTCATTGCTCTCCACCACAGGAAAAAAGTTAACTTTTTGTCTATAACTTGCGGAAAGGACAGAGACAGTTTGTTTCAAAGGAAGAATCCACAATTTTTCTCACTTGTCTTCATACAAGTTTATCCAGGAACATTCTGGTAAGACTAGCAATTTCAACAAAATAGTTTAGTATTTATCTGTTTATATCATCCCAAGCAACACAGTCATCCTCCACATGCTCTCCATTAGTCATTGTAAGTTGCTACTTATCTTTTACAGAGCTGTTGGCTCTTTGTGATTTTTGTGTCATCTTCTTGTCTCTTTCCAATATGTGATTTTTCAAATTTCCTAGCATATCTTCAAGAAAAGATCACCCAAACTGATTCTGACTGAAGACTATATCTGAAAGTATTGAAGAGCTGAGGGAACTTGTTTTGAGACAGAGCCAAGAAAGATCTAGTTTTAATGTTTAAATGCGCTATCATCTCTATTGGACTGATGTCTGCTTATAACATCTTTTTTTGCAGAGTACGCTAACACAACACCTGAGCACATGATTGTTTTGCTAGTCAGTGTTACTTGAATCATAATCCTTTGCACTTTAGTGGGGGTAAAAAAAAAAAAAATCTAAAAAATTTGCATTATTTACTACCCAATTATTCTGCCTCCTCAGAATACCAAGATTAGATATTTCAGTGGGTATCTATCTGCTCTACTGAACAGGGAAATTAGCTGATATCTACTGATTTAGGGGATGCTTACAGGATTTTCATTTTCTGACACAGCTGCACAAACTGACTGACTCTTGTCACTGGTCTCAGTAACTTGATGAACTTTAATAACCAATATGCAGTCCATCACATATATAATAAGCATAAATGCTGCCATTCTTTTTCTTTGGGGAACAGAAGTAATGTATTATTGTCTTATGTGGTACCATGCGTTATTAACTCAGTTTAATGTGATAGTAGAGAATAATACTGATGGGACAAAAATGAATTTTACCTGCCCTGGCCTATGTCTGTATTTTTCTCCTACAGGAAAAGAAGGAAAAACTGAATATAGATGATTTAAGCGTAAGAGGTACTACCATCCAAGAATCAAGGTTGGTGCAGATTATGTCAACATACTGTATTAAGTTCACTAGACATGTACTCTCTGAAGAGTTTTAGTTCCTTCTGCTCTATGCCTCTGCAGTCACTTTGTGAGAAATGCATGTATGCCAGGAGCAAACAAATCCTTGTGATGACCAATGTATTTTACATCCCTCTGCAGTATGCAAACTGTCTCTGTGAGATCTGTGACAACAGACTGTAAAGGTTTAGGGGGGTGACTTTACCCTGAATGTCTTCCACCACCACGTTCAAACTTTGTATTCAGGAGCTGAGGTGCAGCATAAAAGCAGTTTGTCCCAGAAAGATTTAGATGCACAGAGAGCAGCTGTCTCTTTCTTCTGTGTCTTGGGACACACCTCTTCAGCGCATGACAGAAGATAATCACAAAGGCCAACAGACTGCAATACAGTGGATTTGCATAGGCTTTTGTTTTTTATTAGGTAGATAACTGTTTGGTAGTCAATTCCTTATGGTCACTAGAATGTAACGTTTTATTTCAAAATCAAGATGTATGCTCTTGAACATGAAATGAGAGCAAACGGACTGGACACTAACTCTGACACTCCCCTGCCCTTCAGTGATGGCACCATGGGAAATTTTAAAGGAAGTCAGGGGAGAGAAGGTACTCTGCAGAGACTTGGGACACATCTGTCTTCCTTTATCATAAGGACTGCAGACTGAAAGGAGTCTAATTTTATGTGTCAATTTAAAATAATATGTTCTGAGGCAATATTAAGTGCATTGGTTTCTCCCTGAGAGAAAAACACTGAATACTGACCAGCTCACTAATATGTAATCTGGACAGAACTAATTTTCTCATGCAACGGGACTGAGTGATCAGTTCTCCAAGAGACAGCTGTCCAAAAGCTCCTGCTGGTGAACTTCAAAAGCACAGCTAATCCTGCTCTGCTTCTGGTCAGGAAGCACTTGCCCTGCTAGCTCTATCTGGGAGCAGACCAAGGAAAAACATTCCGTCACAGAAGCACCAAGATCTTCTGTGGGGAGTCCTTTGTTCAGTCTTGCATTCCAACTCCTTATACCATTTTGATCTAACCCCGTACCTCTTCTCTTCTCTGTAGGTGAGCCTAAGACATACTTCCTCAGCATAAAGTTTCTAAAACTATATCAGGAAATGCAAGCAAAACCAGACAGCTCATCTTGCCACATTCCCTCTTCCTCCTGCCCTTTGCCCTCCCCAAGCAACAAACTAAACTCTCTGAACAAAATGAAAGCTGGTACATTTTCCATAGATGTCTCTGTTCCACCCAACAAAAGCACACACACGCATTCAAAGCGGAGGACAAGGCCAGAGGTCTCACCTGATCTAGAAACTAGCTCTGGAGTGATTCATCTTAATTAATTACATCCTGCTTTGTTATGACACATGTGCTACGCTGGTTTCAATGATGCTGGGAAAAGCGAATTAGCTGACAAAGAGGAAAAAAATTGCCTTTTCATCCTTTTTCCATTTGAAATTAATTGCAAAACATGTACAAGTGTATTGTAAAAATGCTGAAGTCAATATAAAAATTTGCACACGTAGGAGCCCTCATGTATTTGATATATATTTCATAACATTTTATTTTTAAATAATGAAGATTTTTTTGAATGAACTAGTTTATAGGCATTTGTGCTACATCTATATAAGCCACCTAGAAAAAGCAGTATTACCATATCTATTTTTTAGGCACAGAAACTAAACAAAAGCAAAAAATCAACTGCTTCACAGAGATTTGAGCTTAGCAAGTCTGGACTTTATACCCTGCAGAGTTCTGAACTTGTAACCAAAAATGGAACGTTAAAGGTCATATCAGACCACAATTCGGAGTGTTCATCTACAGGCTCACCAGCCTGACAGACACACAAACATTTCTGAAAACAAAAACATCTCAGGTGACCATCCTGACACCAGTGGGACCAGCAAGCAGGAAAGGGAGGTATGAGTGAAGGACCTTAGAAATGCCGGGCTAAGCACTGTAGGGAGGGAGCATCTCTTGGCAGCCCCAGCTCTTCCCATTTCCAAAGTATCTGGAAGAGGAATGCAAATGGTGACTCCAAGTTTGTTATTACCAAAAGAACATTACTTAACAGATTGAAAATTGTAAAATGAAGGTAATGGGACCTGACCTCATTGCATTAGTTCCAGAAGTTACCAGGTCCTTTAACTTCACACTCTTTCAAATGGAGTAAGCCAGACACTGCTTTCCAAACAGGCACAACAGCCCACAATATGTGAAGCTTCATTTTAAAAAGAAGAAACAAAATGACAACTTAGTTAATTTGTCCAGATCAAATAATCCCTAGATTAAAACCCCTAGAATTTGAGAACAGAGGATTACATATTTCTGATAAACTACAGATCTCTGGAAAGCCAGGCTGGTATAAGACTCTGAACTATACATGTCTGTGTGGTGATAAATCCATTTACAGTGACAAATTAGTTTTGCAATTTAGACAGCCAAGCCCTTGGGAAAATCTTGCCCCAGCTATTCAAAATCATCATGATTCAGCTTTGGCAGATGTACAGCAATGAAGTACAACATGCGGTACCTTATTTTGATGCTGAATCCAGATGAGAGTGGGACAGAGCAACCAAAATACTTCAAAAGTAAAACACCTGAACAATAAGGTAGAAATTACTGGCATGTATAGAGAACATTGAGTACAATTGTCTTTAATGATATTTTTTATTGCAGTTGCCTACAGATTCTCAGGAATAAAAAAAAGAATAAAAAAAATAGAATAAAAAAAAAATTCAGTAGTGGAAATTGAAATTGAAAAATTATAAATTTCAAAGTAAATCCCGTCAAGCTTTCTAGCACAGAGACTTTCAAACGATACTCTCCAAATTATTTTTGCCCAAAGAAGGAAAGTCCAAGAACAGAAATCTCTGGTCATGAAGCCATTAAAAAAACCCCAAAACAAACCAGCACCAAAGAAACAGGTAACTCATTGTATTTTTTTTTTTTTCCCCTTCTTAGCACATGATACCTGCCAGCATAATGGCTTATTTCAATGAAACTACTTACATGAACTATTTGTCAGTGAATATAAATGCTTATATAAGACCCTTGCAGACTAAATACATCAACAGGCTTATACGCTTTTCCCTGCATTGATGTCTTCGCACAATGTTGTTGGAGTGAGGTACAAAGGAGTCATAGCTGGCTAGGAGTAACAACATTATAATTATACATGCATACGTTAAATAGTGGCCACACTGAAAAAAGGCCAACAATTTAGAGCATTCCCCTGACAACACACAACCGTCTTACATAGTATGTAAGTATATACAGTATGCATGAGTTCTCTATCTTGTCCACTTTAAATGATTAAAGTGACTTGGCCTAACTCATTCCTTTTCTGAAAAACGTATAGCTGAGAAATGGTTCCTGACAAACGCGGAAGAAAAAAAGATGCTGAACATTAAGTTCTAGTGCTTTGCATTGTCATTCATACTAAACTGCCTTTCCATGAAAGTGGACTTATCTATATTGAGAATTCAAGAGTCACATTACAGCTCTCTGCATAGAGTGTATCCTTGGAGGTTTGATTTCAAAAGCCAGACATCATATTGTATATTCCCTGCTGACAAGAAGTCAGTCAGAGCATATTACATCACTCTTCAAAGAGTGGCAAAGCAAATACAGGAAAACCCCTGAAGCGATCTGATAAATGATTTTGTTAGTTAGTTTGGCACCAGTGTGTCTGGTATCTAATACTTACGATACACAGCCTACCAAGTACATGGTATTAGGTTGCTGCTATTTTGTGTCAACAAGAAATGTATGCTGTGACACTGGCCTTTGTAGTGAAGTATGGGAGGAGAGAAAAGTCAGAGGGGAACACAATACATTTCCCAAATATGTAAGGAAGTCTGGGACTGTATATTGCTAACAGACTGCCATCAGGAACAAAAAGTCACAACTCCAAGTGGATCATATTGCACCAGCATTACCTAGTTTTCAAACACAATTTGCTATTGGTCAAAGCCCCCAAACCAGAGTTTCAAAAGATCTTTTCTCCTTTTACAATACATTTCACATAATCTTCACGTATATCCAGTATCAAGACTATGAATGAAGAAGTGAAGCAAAGGAAGGATAACAATACAGAGATAGTAACTTATTCCACTGAATCATCAGAGAGTAATTAAGGTTGGACAGGATTCCAGAAGGTCTCTAGTCCAGATCTCTGCTCCAAGTAGGGTCAGCCACAAGATTGGAACAGGTTGCTCATGGCTTTATTTAAGCAGATTTTTAAAACCTCCAGGGATGGAGCCTGCACAATCTCTTTGGGCAACCCGCTCATTCCCAGTAAAGTTTTCCTACTCTCCCAGTAAAAGTGTTTTTCTTTGCAGTCCCATTTCAATTTAAGACCACTATCTTTTATTCTCCCTTTCTGAACTTCAGTACTGAGCTTAGCCATCTTTTCTATAATCTCCTCGTAGGGAGGAGGCTGCTGTCAGGTATCCTTAAAGCCACCTCTTCTCCTGTTTGTAGTACAAATCCCACCCCCCTAGCCCCACCTCATAGGGCAGACTCCCTACTACAACTGCTTCAGTTTATCCATGTCTGCTTTGTATCAGCAGGTGCAAAATCAGATGCAGTATTTCAGATGTAGTTTAATAAGTACCAAGTAAAGGGAATAACCAGTTCACTAGCCCTTGTGCTATTCTCCTGTTAATGCAGCCCAGGATACCGTTTGCTCTCTTCTTCAAGGGCACACTGCTAACCTGTGGCCAGCTTGTCTATCAAGATCTCTGAGAGATCCTTGTGAAGACTAAAGGAGAGAAGGCTCTGGAGACCTACTGTTTATGAGGACTTCTTATCTGTACCCACTGTCACTTAACCACCAGTCCTCTTCAGCAATGGGTCCCCATTTTCCTTGTTTATTCTTTTACTGCTCATGCAGTGACAGAAACTTGCCTTGTTGTTTTTGATGTCCACTTCCATTTTCAGCCCCAGCTGAGCTTTGGCTTTCCTAACAAAATTACTATGTGCCTGTGTAACATTTCTAAATTCCTCCTTTGTAGCCTGCCCATACTCCCACCTCCTAATACTGCCCTTTCAAACTGAAGCTCAGTTGTGATCTATTCATCTTATTCCCCTCAGTAACAGGTAGAAACATTTACATGCTTGGAGGAATGGGGAGGGATGTCAGTCTTAAGGACTTGACAGGTTCTTGATATCCTCTCAAGATTTTGAGCACTGTCATATTGTGGTTGCTACAGTCATTGATATATCGTCAAGAAGTTTCTCCCTGTTCATGAGCCACAGGTCAGAAAAATATTACCCCTAGCCAGTCCATTAGCAACCATGTTAACAAAAAAAAAGTATGTCTAAGTCTACTTCAATATAAATTTTATAATTCTAAAGTATTAAATCTTACATAAATGATGGATTTTGTGGGGAAAAAAAAAATGCACTTAAGCTGCCTCTAGTCTTTAAAGTTTTAGTATTTGAGTGATTTTGCTATTTTGCCCAATCATATAGTTGGGCCCATAAGAACTCAGATACAGAGCTGCACTTGATAGCAGTGGTCACTGTAGCCAGACACAGGGCAGTAATGAGCCTTTCAATATCTTGAGACTAGTCCACATATTAGAAAAAAGAATGCAGTATCAACTTCCAGGCTAAGAAATAGTTTGATATTGAAGCTTATGGCAAAGCACAAGGAAATAAAAGACTAAGCTGAAAAATATTATCAGTATTTCACCTCTTTTTCCTAGTTTATCTAAAGCAAACAGATGCGTGCAATGAATAAAAATGTCCACTTTGCACCATTTCAGTGAGTACTAGAAAAAGATACACTTGAGTACACAAGTTAAATACTGGCAGAGAGAATCCTGCATTTGGATATATGGTAGTTTTGTAGGCCACACTAAACACAAAAGAACAAACACAAAATGTGCCTGATTCTTCTTTTTATTTAAATAGCATACTTTTAAATGAGGAAGGGTAAAGAAGAGTATTTCCTTCACAGTTAAAGCATTCTATAACTGGTTTACTATTAGCAAAAGGCTTTTTCCCCCTCCTCTACACAGCACTGGGTTTTGTGTGACAGAGAGTTACTTTTCTACTCCAGCCCAACCTGTCAGGTAGGAGGAGTAACATTGGTCTTCTTTAGTGGTGTCATCCTTGATACTTTTTGAATTTAACATATTCAGCCGTATCCGATGTAGATGACTGTCTGCTAGGAAGAAGACAGATGACCCCTCTATACTACCCTGTGAGGGAGCTGCATTAATTTTGCAGTATCACCCTTTCACTGTTTCAGTTCACAGTCTGGCACTTTTGTCAGTATGGCCACTTATTTCTCATTCTCTTTCTGAGAATAATCCCCACCTATTGTCCCACTGGATGAAAGCCACAATGGGTTTTGTTCATCTACAATGAGCAAATGTCAGGTATGGAGCCTGATGTTGTATGGGAACAAAGCTTATGTAATCATACTGAGCTGTGTACATGTCCATTCATCAGCTGAGCCCTAATTACTTTGGCCTCAAAATACCTCATAGCTGATATGAAGCTACCAGCCTCGAGGATCTTAAGTACTTACAGTTTTCTCACTTAGCAAAGAAGAAAACTATATTAAGCCCATACTCAATTTGTTGCCCTTTGGAGAAATTAACTCATGTCTGGCTGATTCTCCTTGCAAGTGGGTCAAGGGTTATCAAGGAGAAGAACTCAGGGTTGCAGCTGTTTGAGGAGGTAGAAGGGAGGTACGGGATAGGCAGTACAAAGCTGTTTGAGAAAAGAGATGTCATTATTTCTTCTGCCTGCAGAAGAACATGTTGAATTGGAATACATGTTAACTAGAATATTCTAACCAACATGATCAAGATGTACAGTAGCATGTCCCAGGTTGTGTCTTCTGGGAAAGACTGGCCTTGACAAATATAATCAGAAAGTTGCTGTAAGAGAACTCAATGGAAGAACATAAGGAAAGGGAAAGTGGCATTTATTTATCATATCTCCAAGTTGATTTTACCTACTCCATTCTGTCATGAATCTCATTCACTCACACCCTTGCAATCACAAACATGGAAGTACCAAGGCACATGTGCTAACGTGCTCTGGCCAGCATCTCTTGTGTACAACACTGACCTGAATGCCAGCATCCTGTATCATCATTCTCATGTAAGCAGTTGAGGTCAACAATTGTTATGGCATTGTCCTTTTGCTTCCAAATGTTGCTTACCTCAGCCTCCATAAATCTTAGGACAGTTTTAGTTTGTTGTTTAATGGTCTTTTTCCCGTGTTTGTTTGAAATACGTTTGTTTTGCCCTCATGAGCTAACAGGAAAAAAAAAAAATCACATAGGTGATATGCTGCAATCTCGTTGTCAATATCCCCTTGCCAGCAGAGGACGCTGTGTCAGTAGTCATCTATGTTGTGGTCTTGCCATAGTGCAAGCCTTCTGATCTTGGTATTAAACACATGTTCTCCAATTTTGCTACTAAACTTGGGTGTCCTAGAAGCAGTATCCTCAAACTGCATCTGTTACCAAGACATGCCAGTCTTACAGTCCTTGTCCTGATCTTTATTTTGGATGCTTTCACAGAAACACAAACACGTGCACACAGCACCTCGTCTTGTACCTCATTCATACGATCTTCATAAATTTTATTAAATTCAAAGTTTTAAGACTGAAGTGTGCAGTTTTCCTTCCAAGTTTACAAATCTGTTAGAAAGTAATCAAGACTTGTTACTTTTGAAAACAGCATTTGTTACGTTCATGGTATTTTGAGGGTCCGAATAACCTTGTAGGTAGGCAAAGCTTAACTTTGACAGATGGATTATTTGTAAAATACCAGAAGCAGAACCTGTGTCTTTGCTTTCGCACACTCAGGGAAGAACTTCATAATCTCATTCATGCAAGACATATACAAAGATCTAATACCCAAAATGCCTCTATACCTGTGCCTATGGTAATTATCTGCATCTATGGTAATTACCTGCAGTGCCAAGATGAAAACTGTCCATGCTTACTAGACCTGCAGGTAGATCTTCTGTGTCTACAAAAGGTAAAAATGAATCCTTGCATTGTCAGTGTTAATGGAATATGCAACTATCATACTATAATTGATTTCACTTTAGTGTTTACCTTGCACTGGTACTTAATAAGCATGTGATGATCAGTCCACTTGAAAAGACTTATGATAATGGTTAAGGTACAAGACCTTTCCAGCCTTTACATGACATGTTGTTTCTATGGTTTTTGTCTATTTTTCAGAATTGCTATAAAATTTGCACCTAGACCCTGAAAGGCTGATTAGTTCAATTAAGCTAATAATAAAAAACCAAAAAAAACCCACACGCATATCTCAACCTTCACTTGACATTAACAAAAGAGTTTACATGGCACTGTTCCTGGCTTTCCTAGCCAGCAGAGCCTCTGCAACACAACCAATTAATTAAACAGTGCTGAGAAGTTAACACTGAGGTTACTAATTAATGGTATGTTAAAGCTGTCTAATCAAGTACCCAAGGCAATAAACAAATACAAAGATAAATTATACACCGACTAACACAATTATTTATAGTTTTAATTTAACTCCTTGTTTGCCACACAGCAAACTTCAACCTGAATAAGCAAGAGGAGAGGATGATTAGTATCACTTACTGTGTTTCCCAGCTGGCTATTATGGCCGTTTTCCCTTGACGCAAAATATATTATTATAAATCTTATTTTGTGCATGCTCATCGCATAGGCATATACGCTGAATGAGCAGCCACACAACATTCATTTATCATGTATTTTTGAGTACTACTGCTTCCTAATGCATGTCTCCAAGGGCTTAAATTCAGCATTGCAAACAGCTGCTAGCCTTCATTAAGAGAAAGCAAGCCATCTACTCTAAACACTACAGTCTTATAAGAGGACAAGATTCAGACCCAGAGATGATCAATGGCTTATTTTCTAGTTCACAAGCTCTTCTAACGGTCAATCTCTTCAGGAATCTTTGCTGCAACTGCAGCACTTCTCCATCTGGTAAGGCTACTTTCATGGACTCCTCTAAATCATCGCATACCTCTTTTGTCCATTTGACAATATCAAGAGATTAATACTAAAATGTGCCTTCACTTCATAGTTCCTCTGCTGTCCATATACACCACAAAACAAATCTTTTCCTTATAAGCTCTGGGGCAAGTTTAATTTACCCGCATCATGATTCAGATAGGTTTACTTGAAGAAAATGCTTCAGAAAGGGCATTCAGAAGGAAATTCCAGAATCATTCTTATTTCCCACTAAGTCACTGAAAACAGAAGTTTGCCTCGTGCAGAACTGTCATCAGTTCTCCTCCCAGATCTGCCAACCTTGTCTGATTCATACTAAGACCAAGAGCTCAATGAGAAGATTCTCCTCATTTTATATCCACCATCCACTTCTTTCCTCTAAAGATAGATAGATACATATACATACATATACATATATATAAAAAATCTGTGCCTCACAAAAGGCAACAATTACTGAGAAAGATTAATGGTTTTCACCCATTCCCTGGTGCTTTCCCTGGTATTTCCAATGTGCCACAGAATGACTTATTAGTCATTTTAACATGTAAAGCCCTTTGTCAGTCTGCTCTTAATATAGCACAACAGTCCATGTATAAATGTTTATTCTTGTCCTATAC
This sequence comes from Todiramphus chloris collaris, assembly GCA_025345505.1. NCBI lineage: Eukaryota > Metazoa > Chordata > Aves > Coraciiformes > Alcedinidae > Todiramphus > Todiramphus chloris. The sequence continues at coordinate 30,499,686 of JANVCC010000017.1, forward strand.
TTCTCTTTTGTTCTAAACCACTGTATAACCAATATAACCACAATCAAATCTGCCACTAAACTTCATCTCAACTATGAGGGTGATTTCAAACTTCCTTCCCCCCCCCCCCCCCCCCCCAAAATAGACCCATTTCCTGTAGAAAATAGACCTGTATTACACTAGTTTGAAAGGATTCTCTGCCACAAGACTAGCTTAAGACCAGAGGCTTAAGCATGTTGTAGCAATTAACACTGTGTCCTCTAATTACATATCTCCTACAGCTTTCAACGAGATTCACAGCAAACCACAAATCTCCCTTTTTCTGTACAGTTGGTGGGCATGACATCTGACAGCTCCAGCATGCTGATCTTCCTCTGTCCTCAAATAACTGCTATCTGAAGCTGCTCAGGAAGGCTGAAAATATAAGAGCCTCAGGAAGAGTGGATTAACATGAAGTAAAAGAGAAGGTCAAAATCTGATTGACGTTACCACTGAATATTGTAATAATAAAATACTAATATTTGGTCAATTTACAATGATAAAAGTCACAAATTTCATGTTAGTGCTGCATTCTCTTTTTTTTTTTAATGTTAGAATTACCTTTAGCATTTCTCTGCCTTTTTTTTTTTTTAAATCTTGCAATTACAATCAATCAAGAACAAACAACTCCATCCCTTTTCTCCTGAATTATGGATTCTGTGACATCAGTGTAAATTATACATTCAAAAAAATCTGGCTTTCCTTGTTTCCAAAAGTGGTTAATTATATAACATTGAAGAACTGTCTTTTGGAAGGCTAATTTTTCTAAGAATCTTTAAATGTGCATAGCTTATTTCCTTCAGAAAACAGATTTCACACAGCAGAACAGTGGGAACACCCAAAGAATATTAAACTTCTTCATGTATTTACCCACCCTGTAAAGATGGACTACGCGCTCACATACAAACAATGTTTCTCCAACCATGAACTCTCCAAATCACTGTTTGACCTGTGTCAGCACAGGTCTCTTCAGCACCGTGGGTTTCCAAATCTTACGTTAGTGTGGCCTCTCACAAAATTTTAGATTAAACTTGAAACACCTGTTTTGCATGTGCCAATACACATGCAACATACTAAAGCAGGCAGTCTACCTTCAACAACTGTTACAACTCACTAAAAGAAAACATTTAATTAACCAAAAGGCAGGCAAGAGCTACATGTAAAAGATGTTGGGTGGGCATTACTATTAGAAATTTATCAATCCTCTGCCTTAAAAAAAAAAAAAATGCAAACAACTCACTGTATGTTTGCTTCAAGTCCAGATACAGAGATTACATGGGGTTTTTTTCTTACACTGTTACCACAGTGGCTATTGTTGTACAGCAAATTTAACTGCTTTCCTTAATTTTGACACAGAACGGTAAGTTAATTTTATAGTAAACATGCTTGCTTCTTCCTCTAATCATATAGCAACTTCTATTGCAGTTCTTTAGAGCATTCTAAGGAAAAGAACATTTTTACGTATCTTCCACATTTCTATGACCAATACTCCCTACCAGGTGTCGCATCTTTTCCATGATGCTATGTTGCAACACCACAATTCTTCCATGTAGCTTTCCACTTAATTTGTTGCAGAGCATTTCTAAAAACTGAAAATGACTGGGCTTCAGGTAATCAAACTGTTCATACAACCAAGGCACTTCTAAAAGCTTTTATTAATATTCCCTATATCTGATGAAGGTTCTTACAGCATACATGCCAAACCAATGGCATCATGAAACAGCCAGGTAAGAGTTCACAGCTTCAGCAAAGGATGCCCCAGTACTGCAGAAGCATGCATCTGAAGTCAGGAGACCAAGTTTAGAGCTGAGCTCTTTCATCTGTCTGTACAACCCCTGGAAAATGTGTGGGATAATAGCTCACTACTATTTCAAATGCCTAGTGATGCTCCATGGTTGCAAAGCACTTTTTAGAGGCTTGTTTCTGAAGGTGCATTTTACCCCCCGGAAAAACACAGTTAAAACAACCAAATGAGTGCATTCGATACAGACAACTGCAAACCAGAACATAATTTTCCCATTCTGGTGTAGAGAATGACTCTGAGCTCTTGATCTAACCCGTTCAACTGACTTGCTGTAAATTTCTCCAGCAAAGCTGTCTGGACAATCCCTTCGCAAGAAACGAGTTGTATGTGCATTTTATAATGCATGAGACAGAGCTGTGCAGTGAGTGTTAAGCAGCTACAGATTGCTTCTTGACTAAATATCTGAAAAGATTATTATCCCTGTAGCATATAATGGGGGGGGGGGACACACCCCAAACTGTAGGTAAAATAATCCCCTGCTTAGGGGGTTGTATTAAGAAGATGGCCTGGTATTTAAGAACCAACACAACGCACAGAGTGTAAGAAATCTCAACAATCTTAACAGTACACACAGACTTTTGACAATCCTCACTTGAGAAACAGCAATGAAGTTGTCACTGTTCTTCAAAGCCATGCCTTCTTAATAGTCTCCAATGGCAAAGCTGAAATATTAAAGCCGAGAAACATTCACGATGACATTCACATGGATCAAAAGGCAGAATTTCATGTAAGGCTTTTTATGCTAAAGCATTTAAGTTTTGACGTTTCCATGCAGGAATTTCAAAAGAGCATATCTGTGGGTGTTTTTTTGATAGATTATGTATCATAGAGGGAAAAGAGTTAAGAAAAAGCTACAGGTGAGCTCAACATTTATTTTTCATTAACCAAAAATGACCTGAAACTTTAAATTATTGAATTCAGTGTACTGTAACCTGGCACTACCTTCATAACCTTTCTCCTACAACAACAGATCTAATTACATTCTTGCTATGAAATTTAGTTACTTTAAAATACCCTTGTATCATCACTAAATTGCACCTGTGCTAGTGCCTAAGTGCTCTAATTGTAGGTTTATAGGATGAATGCCTCAGAAAGTAACTATCTGAACTACATAAAGATGATTAGGGCAATTACTCTTGGGTAGGAATGTTTAACGCAATGTCAAAACCATACAGCATTTGCGTATTTTTTAAGTATGCTGTCTCTGTTGTTGCCTACAACCGTCTTCTACCCGAACAGTGAGGCTACTGTCAGGGAAAACAGAAAAGTCTTCCAGCTTTTTGTTTTACCTCCTCCTCTTCTAATGCTGGTGTTAGACTCCCACTACAAGTTCTAGAACACGTTTGCAATTTGCAAAATAATTTCTGAAAAGGAGCTGCAGAAAAATCAAAAACATGACATCATCTGTAATGGAAGACTGAAATCATAAGGAAAATCCTTCTGTTCCCATTAGAATTTGCTTTGGTTTGAACTTTGAACTAAGTATTTGTGAGTGAGAAACTTCTGATCATAGAGGAAACCTTTACAAACCTCATCATGCCCTAGATACGAGGCATGTTTATAAGAAAATTGTGTTGTTTACCTCCTTAAAAATTTCACTTTTGTCTTGGATTTTCCTTTTCTGTTTTATACTGACATGACTGTATACTGATGGGTCTGTAGGAATAACAAAAAAAATTACGTTCAACACCAATATCAGTACTGCAAACACGCACCAGTAAGCTCCTTCACTTGTATTCAATGGTCACACTGAGCATTCAGAATCTCTCCCTGTTTATTAAGCAAAAGCTTTTCCTGAATAGTAGCTTGTGGTCCATGTGTGTGAGGTTAAACGCTTGAACGTGGTTATGAAGTGATATCCAAACTAGACAGTCTAAAAACACTGGGTCTGCAAAAGTAAAGTTACTTCCTAGTTAAGTTTTTCAAAAACTAAAAGCTATTTCAGAACAGGTTAATGGAGAGATATCCTCCTCTGTTGCTCCCCAGTAACCACCAAATGACAAATAAGGAGGGGATGGTGCAAGATCACATGGGTAAGATCAAGGGCTACATCTACACCAATGAGCAAAGCAGAATAAGTGTACAGGTTTCCTATACCCATGCACCGTTTGGCAGATTCACATGTGCTCCAGCACAATATGGCCAAACCAAAGAAAAATTTAGGCAAAACTACACCAGTCAGACTTTACACCAGTCAGTCTTTGCTCCCAGCAGAACATTTGGCTGTTGGATGTACACCATGCTCTACTGCCTGCCCTTTTCACTGACTAGTATGGGTGCTGCTGTAGGAGGGAATGCAGGGAGACCGGAGATGACTACAAAAACCCTAATGGGGGGCAGGGGGAAGAAGCAGGAAGGCAGATGGTAGGAAACACCACAGCTCGAGGGAAAGCAGGTGTAGAGAATGACTCTGAGCTCTTGAGCTAACCCGTTCAACTGACTTGCTGTAAATTTCCCCAGAAAAGCTGTCTGGACAATCCCTTTACAAGAAACAAGGGGAAAGGAGGGGAACTCCTGGGTAAGAGAGCTCAAACATTTAGTTTCTGAGATTAAAGATCACTAACAGCCTTCTCCACCTCTATACATTAATGCTTTAATCCAGTTTGGGAGGGGGGGGGGGGGTAAAAAAAAAAAAAACCTTACAGACATTTAGTCACAGTCATATAATCCCACCTGAGTCTTCTGAGTTTTAAAATGGAAAACTAAATGTTATCCTGTTTGAGGACACCACCACAGCAACCCTATATTTTCATGTGAATATGAAAAGGCTTCTCTACTGGTTGGTTCAGAGTTGGAATGGGAAGAGTTAATAAAGGAAAGAATAAAGCTGTGAAATGTAGATGCACTGCACTACACTTTCTGTAATAAACCATAAACTAAACCTGCATATCTACTTTGCAATTTAAATTACTGCTTTGTAAGTATAACAGTGAGAACTTCTTAGCAGGACCTCTTTATCCTTTGTGTATTCCCTTAAGTAGGGCTTACTGAACTTCTAGACTTGGCATAAATTAATATGGAGAAGATTTACAGGCTTAAGAATTTTTTTTTTCCACAATTTTTACTGACTTGATAATAATTGTACTTCGCTTTTTAGTATATTACATTTTTATTTATGTTTCTTTTACAACACAATTAAAAAAATGCAAATAACACAGTACTTCACTGGGCTGAGATAAAAAACTCAGAAATAGCACAGGAGCTAAATAACCCAAAAATTTAATTTGTGACCTCACTTTTTCTAGAATTATCAGTTATCTAAAATTGCCAGCATGTTCCAACACTCACCTCACATATCATTACCTTTAAATGTTTAGCAATTCCAAATAAATGTTATGTTGCTTGAATGCTTCTCTTGGTAGCTCTAATTATTGTACCCTTTTTTACCAAGGGAATCTCAAAAACCACGTTCACAGAAATATTTAACAAGAAAGAACTCTATGACTGACTTTAATTTGAATCATATGGGGAAAAAACAAGTCTGCTTATTAGCAACCTGTCTTTCTTAACAAATCAAGCACTTTCATATACTTGTAATCAGCCAGGTGCTACCACAGAGTACAGTGAGTAAACCCAGACATCTGAAAACGCTAAACTAGGGAGGTTCCGTCCCAGTGCTTGGACTAGCCCATGACATTATGCAATAATTCTCATTTCAGATACTTCAGAAAGACACTCACAATCTCTTCAAAGCAACAACATGAATACATATTTAAAGTTTTACCATGTTAGTTTACATGAAGTCAAACATCAAGAAGTACAAAAGTATTTATTCCAGAGCATGTTTTGCATCAGAAAACATACAATAAATATGAATTTTACTTTTGCTCAAAACGTAAGATTATGTTAATCAAATGGTTTAGCCATGTAAAGCTCTCTGCCAGGTTTCTACTAAAGTCAAGTAAAGTTGAGTGGCATTTCACTATGGTTACCATCAAAAAGAACAGACCTATTGTTAGAAATGCACAGCCTGTTCAAATAGATGGTTATTCACAGTCATTTGTAGCTACCCTGTAAAAATCACAGTTCCTTATAAGAGAGGCAGCTCCAGTTTAAATGCTGGGTTTCTTTTGTTTTGGGGGAGTGTTCTTCACATGTCACAGGACAGTTTAAATCCAATATTTTTTACAGCTTGTAAATTTAGCTGAAATATCATTTGTGACAGAAAAGTTAAGAGGGAGTGAAGGCAGCACTTCACTGTATTGGAAGCCCAGCAACAGTGTTTGAGAGTTTACTCCCCTATTTCTGTATTACACTTGACATCCTTCACTAAGTAAAGACTTTGCTCCATACCATCTGACTTGGGCCAACAGACAACACAAAGCTGTCACGCTTTCATGCCAGAAAATCTGCTTCTAAGTAAAAGGAAGTGTTTCTCTGTTTGTCTTTGCCACAAAGTTCACCAGATTCTAGATGTGCTCATTTTGGGGGGTGAGTGCTTTGGGGGGTGAGTGCCAGTCCCCATCTTTTACTGCTATCCTGCCCTTCAAAAGGGCTAATAACTTCTGCAGTCACCCATCAACCACATAGGCATATAGTCAGGTAACAGCACCAACTACTAAAGGAAGACTGATGAAATTATAAGGGTTATGCTTCCATTTCACTAAACAAATTAAGCATTATGCATATAGATGAGATTTTTAGTCACTCTATCTGCATTCTAAGCCCCAACTTTTTGCACAATCTTAGAGATGTGAAGCCACTTGTAGTTATTGGGATACACTAGAAGAGTAGTGACATAAAACATGTCAAGTCACAGCTTCTCAAATGTTCTGTAGGATTGTCAGGAGACACTATGCATGTTCTCACGCTCTTTTTTTTTTAAAAAAAAAAAGCGAACAAACCACAATTGTCATGGCTTTCACTACATTCTGCCTGATAAAGCCAGCGGACTCTTTAAATATTTGTCTATCTCAGTTTCTTCTATCTTGTGTACATATGTGCTAAGAAAAATACTGTAACACCAATAGTGGCAAAATTACCTAAAGTCAGCATGATTTTTCACAGCTATGTAGTTAAAAATCTAAACAAACCTCTTAACTATAGTCAAAATTACGCATTTCTTAAAACACGGAGCTTAGGTGACACAAGCCAGAATTCCTCATCTTTGTCCAAAGATCACAGCTTATTCTTAAGAAAACCCCCTTGCAAAAACACAAAGATGCATCCTCAGAAGGAAAATGCACAAGGAACTGCCGAGATACAAAAATATATTCTCACTAGACAGATGTTATGTGCCTTCTTTCATCTCTTGCTAATTCTGAAGTCATTCACTGGTAGAACTGGCCAATGCAATCCCTGTTCTGTCCAACACAGACGTTGAGGGATCAAACTGCACGTCTTTCAGAAGGCTGCAAATGTACACTTCTAGTCTTCTTTTCCCTCATGATTTTTCATTGACTTAATTTTTAAGGCTTCAAGTACTTTGATTCATAGCACACGATATGCTTCACGTATTTGCATACCAGTGTCCATTTCCTCTATTCAAAAATATTTTATTTTTATAGTAAAAGAGAAGAAGCTTTTTATTGAGAAAAAAATATTATATTTCACTAACTTGGTCATTGGTCAGAAAAGATCCATTCAGACTCGGTACCTTTCACCACACTAACATTACAGATAGTACCAGAGAATTCAAAGTGTATTTGTAACCTCAGCACAAATGAGTTGTAGAAAGCTATAAAACTTAAACTTTGCAGAATATAAGTAGTGCTTCACTATAGCTTTTAAAATGGCTATTAAAACTTCACACTTTAGATAAAAAACAAAGTCTTAACGCTTTGGATCATGACATCACCTTTAAACAATGGATTTCTTCCTGCTACTTGACTGGTCAAAAAAAAAAAATCCAACAATATTCTCAAGATTACATTTTTGGATTTTCAAAAAGTAATCTAAGCAACTCCTGAATTCAAAGTCTAAAAAAAAAATTTAAAGTTATTTTCTTACTGCTAGAGAAATTTTTTTATCTTATTTTTGCTTTCTCCACTCACTAATATAGATGGTTGTCAATTAAGAGTTTAGTGGTGTTTTTAATTTTATGAAACACTTTTTCTCCAACTTTCAGATGGCAGAGAAGGAATTATCTTTCCATTCCTCCAACCGTTTGTAATATCATCCAAAAATTAGTATTTGCCTACCAACTGAGAAGATATTAGGAAAAAAGTGAACAGTGATTTCTTCTGATACAGTTATGAGACAGACTTACAAAAGCTTTTTCTTTATAAAGCACAGCCTAGACAATTAACTAACTCTGAACCAATAGATCAGAAAAACATAGAAATCTGTTAATCTATTACTTGCTACAATATACTGTTCATTTTTTAGGTCAGACTGCATTTCTGTATGGGAACATACAGGGTCCTTGGGAAAAAAGCATCTACATTGTATTGTCAGTGTAGAGAAAAAAATATCATACTTTTTTCTTCATAGAGAAAAGCTGTAAAAAAAAAAATTAAAAATAAAATAATAAAGAAAAAAAAATCAAGACACAGATTCATGCCTCCAAGGATCTTGCCTTCCAGCACATATTTCTTTTCTCATGTCAAATTCATGCAAGCTTGCTGCACACCACAGCCAAAATCCACAATTTATAAATAAGAACAGTATGTGTGTTGGCAGAAACAGAAGGTTTGAAAGAAAGGAGCTATGGCCTGGCAGTAACTGTTTCATGCTTTGATAATTCTTCAGGCAGAAGCCAAATATAGGAGTAAACACCCTTCTCCCAACCAAATTCGCTGGTTTTGATAAATGAAAGAAAACAAACAAAAACTACACCAACCCAAAACCTCCACTACCCGCCAAATTTTTATAGGCCCACTACAAAGAATGCCAACGACAAAACAGGTAAAAGCACATACTTTCACTTCTCCCTCAACTCCTGAGAGTGTTTCAGATGCTGAGGTTCGGTTTCTTTGGCTGGCTGGAGCAACACTAGCACATCACAGTAGCAAGCCCGTCTGAAAGACTAGAAAGCCACAAAAAGCCACAACCTTCTCAGTCTCTCTCATTGACATGCTGTTTCTGTACGCAACTGACTTCTTGGGGTTGAGTCGCTTCCTAGGCGTTGACACACACAGGCTCCACTTCTGCTACAACAGACACTTATAAATATACATGGGATGCCTGTTCATATCTCTCTCCCCACTCTGCGGGTCAGGTACTGGCCAAAGGAACTCTCCAGATACTCAGAAAATTATACCATGGCTCCCGTGCCAAATGGCAATCGCCCTAATTGCTGAGCTGAGAGTCTTCAGCTGCTTTGTGAAGTAATGTATTTTGGGTTTGCTCACATTGTTGACATGGTTTATTTCTAGGACACTTGTTTTTAATTTTGTGAAGGATTCTGATTTTTTTGAGTCTCTGGGCTAGACAGCTGAAGACCAAGGTCTTCATCCACACAGGTAAATTCCTTTTAGCAGACAGATCTCTAACCCAGTTGTGTTATACGTGCTTTCTGACAGCTGTATTTGATCACTTTATTTGTCCCTTCCTTCCATGTCCTTCCCACGCAAGGTGGGAGTGGGAAAAAGGCAGCAAGACACATTATTTATTCTTGTAACAGTCTCTTCCCACACAACCACAACACCACAATTTATAATCTCAGTATTTGAGTAAGACTTCTCAAAAAAAATCTTGAAATCATGTTAAACGTGAAAGAGATGTCCAGTTTCAGCCCTTCAGGTTTTTAAGCTCTATTTGAACACAATTTTGGAAGCTGAGCACATTGACATTACAGTTATTTTACAGCTAGATGCGATTTCAGTATAAAGCATGTCTTTCCATCTTCTCTTGGAAGATTTACTTCACCATAAGGAAAAATGACAGAACTAAATTTATCACCTCACCCCAAAACACTGAAAATCATATTATATAGCTCAATTTATGAATGTAAAATATAGAGATTTAAGGATTTTTTTTTTCTTGACAACCTATTCTCCTGACTTTTTGTAAACTGTTATTGGGAAAAACAAATTCATTCCCCACACTGTACAGTTTTTATTCATGAAGACTGACATTTACAACTTCCCAGGAAAGTCAGTGCAGCAATTTTCAAAGTACTTTTACATTTTTTCATGGTTATCTTTATTATTTAAAAAAAACAAAGCCAAAACAAAACAACACACCAAGCTGGCAAAAAACCTAAACTGAACAGACAGGTTAAAATAAACCAGTTTAACACTTCAAGACTCCACATTCTATGATTCTGTAAGAGAAATACTACATTCATAGGCCGTCGCCACCTGCTACTGCAGGAAATTGCCTTTCATTGCCAAGGAGGCTGAGATTTCAGCAGGACCAGCCATCATTACTTGCTTTATATTTTATCATCTCACCACCAATTTCCTTCTGTTAGGAGTAAACAAATACAAAAGCAAGACATTCTACTCATCTTGGTTTATCATCCATATTCCTTTCTTTTATGAAAAAACAAGAGTTTTTACTAACTCCAAAGTTAAACATCAAACTCCAAAGCAGTAAGCCTTACAATACCTTTGCAATATTGTCTGGAGGTTTTGGTTTGTTAATTTTGTGGGGTTTTTTTCTTGCTTGGGGCTTTTTTAGAAATACAGAAGAAGAAATTACTACTTCTGAAATTTATTATGCCACTGAACAGCCAGGATCAGCTAATGCTTAGTAGAAATAATATATGATAATAAATATTTTGCAATAAACTATAGATGGGCAAACCTAAGCTACTGTGAGTCTCATTACAATGCTATTTTTGAAAGTTAAGTCCAGCTGCAAGTCACTCCAAAGAATTATACAGATTCCCCTATTTAAATCAATTAATGGTCAGGATTTTTCCTTTCCCTCCTTATTTTATCACTGCATTTACACTAACTGTGTGGGTAGTGGCAAGAAATGACGTGTGTTAAGAAAAGGAAAGCCATTAGACCTAATTTCATAATTACAAGGGAGTAGACCCTGACTGTTTAGAGTCAGCTCTTTGTGTTAGTTCACAAGTGCACACAATGAACAACCTTTCTTCCAGTCAAGTGACAAATAGCACGGCACTGCTTTACCGGCACTCGGAAAAATGAGTGCTTATTTTCAAGTAACACTAAGGACAAAATAATTGGTGAATATACAAAGTACCAAAGGAAATACATTCAGGATCATTCTGCTCAAAAGATGCTGGCTGGTAATCAATATTCTTCCACAGCCTTTTAGTACTGTTAGTTTCTCCAATATTCTCTCTCCTAAAAAGATAAACAGCTATTACAGATACTTGAATGCTAGTATTTGTGAAAAAAAAAAAGAAAAAGGAGTAGGCAGGCTCTCAGGAAACTGGACAGCCTCCTTGTGGTGAATCACATAGCCATCCTATCTTGCATCAGTACCTCCTTGCTCTGCTCCCTCAAGGTCTAGGCACTCAGCAGCAAAAGGAACAGTGTCTTTTTATTTTTTTTTTCCTTCCCAAATCTGTGGCTGGCAAAAGCTGGATGGGTACAAACCAAACAAGAACAACAGCAACAAAAAATCCCCCAACCTCAAACAAAACAAAACCAAACGAAAAACAAACAAAAAACCACCACCAACAAAAACAACCAAAAAACCCCATAAAAAATACCTCCAAACAAACAAAATACCCCACCAAAACAAAAACAAACCCTAACAAACATGTCTTCTGACAGACATGCTACTTAGATGGTGAAAACGGCAATTTTGCTTTCTTCATTCGTCAGAAGACTCTCCAGATTGCTTAGATCCTTTCTACTGCCCTAAAAAAATGCTGAATGTATGACTTTAAAACCAGTAGATCTGACATTGATAAGAAGATATAGGAAACTACATCATACTGATTTTTCATGTGAGATTTTCACCATTCTCACATACCTTCCTTTCTCAATTATCTCCTATCTGTCCCACTACCTCACTATTTCTGCTGAGTTTACACTCCATAAAACATTCATGCATTAATTTTATCCCTTAATATAACTGGTATTTTAAAACATAAAGAATAGTTTTAATGATACAGCCAGAGTAATGAAATTATTTCCTACTTTTGAAATGCTGTAAAAAGTGATTACACATTTACCTTCAAAATTCCTTTATGTTCTTTATCTCAGAAAACTTCCCCAAAACTTTGTACCTCCAGTTATGTCAATTCTTCTATTTTCAATGAACAGAATGAGGGAAAAATAAAAATAATAAAAATTTAATAATAATAATTAGGTCTATTATAATAATAATAAAAAAGGTCTTCTTACACATTGCATCATCAAGGACAGAAGCTGAATTGTGTCGCGAGGTCTTAGGATGCCTTTGGGTTGGAAGACAGACACCCACTCCTTCTATCCAAAGCCAGCTGTACACTTAGGTTTCTTTTAATCAGCTGTAGGAAGCATATATTCTTGCATGCATATAAACTAATTGAAAAAAAATTTATGATGATTAACAGAAGGGAAAGAATATACCCTGTAACATCTGAACTAGGTTCAGTTCTGCAGAGCTGTAAGAAGAATCGCATATAAGCAGATAGGACTAAGTCCTTCAAAGAAAAGTCCAACACTTCTATGTGCCTTAGTAAATACCCATCAAGTTTCCTATCCACATTCATCTCTCTATCTTCATGACATTTTCACAGAGCAGCCATTTTTCTCTTCTGATAAAATGGTTTGTCCCCAAAAAAACCACTATATTTGTACTTACACTACTGTGTCTCATACTGGAAGAATGAATTAACCTTCGGAATTTAAGCATGCTTCTGAGTTAAGACATGAAGTAAACAGTTTATTAATTACTACAGCTTCAGGCAAGGCAGTAGCACTACATAGCTCATAACTATAGTAGCTCTACTACACCTGTCACTATGTTCATTCTCAAAGCTATGTTCAACATCAAAGCAATCCTTTTGACAAAGATGAATACTAAGTTAACCACATAGGAAATGAAGCCTAACTACAAACGGGACATTATCAGAGGACTTCTTGAAATACTCATTTTAACACCAAAATTCTTTAGTTCAGTTCTCAACAATGGTCTCTGCAGTGTGCTAATGAGAGCTGCAGGCTGGGCTGAGTAGAGAGATACTGTCATCAGAAAAAAAGGAGAATGCCAAATGGAAAGATCTAGGATTGCCTTAAGTGTGGAGTAATAGAAATGGGATGAAAGTTACAGAAATGCCAGGTCTCCGGGGCATCTCACTTGGAAACGCTAGACAAGTAGACAAGCCTAGGCTTGACAGATAATGATAACACAACTGTGGGCTGACAGCGCAATGGAAACAGAAATAGGAACCTAAATTATGCCTGGGGACATAGTATTAATGTTTCCTCATTTGAGATAGGACAGAGTTAATTTTCTACATCACAGCTAGTAGGGCACTTTTGAATACATGCTCAAAAACAGTGCCGATAATTCAGGAATGTTTTTGGTATTGCTGAGCAGAGCTTATACACACTCAAGGTCTTTTCTGCTCCTCACATGACCCCACCAGCGAGTAGGCTCAGGGTACACAAGAAGCTGGGAGAGGACACAGCCAGGACAGCTGATCCCAACTGACCAAAGGGATAGTCCAGATTGTGTGACATCACACTCAGCATGTAAAGCTGGGGGAAGAAGAAAGAAAGGGAAGACATTCAGAATGATGTCATTTGTCTTCCCAAGTCACCATTATGCATGATGAAGCCCAGCTTCCTTGGAGATGGCTGAAAATCTGCCTGATGATGGGAAGCAGTGAACAAACCCCTTATTTTGCTTTATTTGCATGCTGGCTTTTGCTCTACCTACTAAGCTGTCTTTGTCTCAACCGACGAGTTTTCACACTTTGACCATTCAGATTCTCCCCTTCTAGTTCTCTCCCCCATCTCACATGGGGGGGAGCAAGTGAGCAGCTCAGTGGTATGGCTGGGGTTAAACCACCAACATAACACCACTGTAGAATGAGCATGGTGAAGCCTCATCTCAACAACACACTTCTGTTCATGTACTTTCAAGAAGACCTCATTTAACTTAAGTAAAAAAGATTATTTACTTGCAGGAAAGCACAGTCTATCATATGAGAACAGACTGACAGAGAAGACTGTTCCCTAAACATATACGGGACAGACCTGTTTAACCTACAGTTCAAATACTACCACAAAACAAATGAATTATCACTGCTTTCTGGCAAGCTGAACTTTTCCAGCCTTCTAAAGGGAAGAAGAAATGGCAGAAGACTTGGTCATTTTAAAAACGAGTCAGTCAATTCATAAAGGGAATTTATATTATTGCTTGCAACTATGTGGGCATGGACTTAATGATCCCAGGTGCCTCCTCCAGTCTTAAGTGTGCACCTCTTTCTTTTCTAACATCACCATTAAGTCTTCCCAGAGGAAATTCCAACATGGGTGTAAACCACTTGCTTTGCCCAAACACTGTGCCCTCTGGCTTGAAATTAGCAGTGAACAGTTGAACTGAAAATGTAAGACTCCTCTGAGCCTACTTCCGTTTTCCAGCCTGTTGAATTTTTAAACTGATTCCCCCTATACGGAAATTCTTGATGCCTAGCCCCTTATATGTTCATTTTTTTGGTAACTCTCTATTAGTTTCTGTATCTCCCTGCTCTTCTGTGTCTTCACTGGTTTTTTGCTTAAAATACCTATTGCGTCCTCTGAATTTATTTGACCTATAACAGCATACTCTAGCCGAGTGCTTCAAGTGGAAGCTATGGAGGCTGCCAATGGCAGATTACATGCCTGGTACCTTAGCACTTCTCCATGCAGCACTTGGGACGCACCACCAGCCTGAGAAGGAGTGGGTTCAACTTTGGTCATGATTTGCACTCTGTCTTCACCTCCCCCTTTTCTGTTCTTCATTCTGTATCTTGAAATACATTTTTGAAAAAAAATTTCCTGAAGTGGTGTTTTAGAAGTGATATGCTGTTGGTTTGGGGTTTTTTTATCATTTAATAAGCTAGTTTAACAGCATTTATTTGCCTGCATCTCCCACCTGCAATTTGTTAGTGATGATACTACTGTTGCCAAGCTGTAAGATTTCTCCTCAAAAAGGTGGTATTAAACTAACTTCCAAATGACATACTTAATTTTATATATATCTTTTCCTACATGTTCTAAAAATATACAGAAATACTTCTTTTGCTCAGTTGGAGTAAATTTAATCTAATTTGATTCTGTGGATTGGGGCTTGTCAGTGCATCATCTCTGCTCAAGTCACACATCTCATATAACCATATATTACTGCTTTTCAAGACCACTAACAAGTAAAATACCAAACCTGTTACTCTCTACATCAATGTAAAAAAAAAAAAACCAAAAGCAAACAAACAAAACAAAACAAACAAACAAAAAAAACCAAAAAACAAACCCAACCATTCTGAAACATAGTCCTAGTTCAAGTATGGAAATTCTAGATTTGAGATAGGTAGAGGGGGGAAAAAAAAAAAAACAACTAAAACCCCAACAAAACAAAAAGAACCCTCAACAATGCTTTTTAAATATAAACCTAATTTTTGAACAAGAAACCTAGAACTTGGACTTAGATAAATAAATGTCTCTGGAGGCTGCAGTAAGGAAGAACGCACCTGCATACCATTTTCTAATTGAGTATCCAATTCAAAGTTTCGACTTGTTCTTTCAAATGCAAATTGAACTAGCTAAAGCACAAATGCCCAGTCTGAGGCACAAATTCAATTATAACAAGGCTGTTGCTGAATTCTTAATATGGATGCTTTTCTATACTTACATATTTACATTTTAATCTAGAGAGAAAAAACAACCCTGATGAGGCATATGCAAATTAGACTTCATGGTCCTTGATGTATATGATAAATTAAAATAAGACACAAAACAGCAGACAAATAAGAGCTCTGGGACTTTAATAATTTGTGTACCAAAAAAACCCCAAAACCGAACATCTTCAAGAGACAGGCATGACCATTTCTGTCACTTTCTGGGAAGAGTTTTCCTCTCAGTGAAAGAATGCCACCCCAGACATCAGCAGAGAGTGATGATCTCAGACTGGTATTCCTGGTATGACCACAGGTAGGTAAAAGAATAGAAGAGATCCCTAATCTCAACTACAGCACTTTTTACTCTACTTAACAAATTACTTCACTCTCTTAGCTTCTGTAAACACATTTCAAATTTCAACTAATTAAGAGCTGAAGCTCTTCACACCCACAGACAAGTCAAAAGGCTTTGGGAGGCTTGTTCCCTCCACAGAACCAACCAGCCTCTGCAAAAGTTTGACACAACACAAAGTCACCCCAGAAGTTCAACGACAGGCAGAAGGGCTCTAAAAGTATAGAAGTGAAATCCATACCTCCATTCCCAGCAGATGCCTACAGCTAAAGAGCAAGCAGATCCTTCACATAGTTTTTACATGGCTGGTTGGGGTAGGCTGACACTGGCTGGATGCCAGGTGCCCACCAAAACTACTCTATCACTCCCCTCCTCAGCTGGACAGGGGAGAGAATATAATGAAAAGTTTGTGGGTTGAGAAAAAGAACAGGGAGAGATCACTCAGCAATTACCATCATGGGCAAAACAGATTCAACTTGAGGAAAAATTCATTTAATTTCTTGCCAATCAAATCAGAGTAGGTAATGAGAACATAATTTTAAAAATATCTTAGAATCACAGAATCTTTTTGGTTTGGAAGAGATCTTTAAGATCAGAGTCCAACCGTTAACCAAGCACCTCATCTAGAAGTCTTTTAAATACCTCCAGGGACAGTGACTCCACCACCTCCCTAGGCAGCCTGTTCCACTTCTTAACAACCCTAACAACCCTTCTTGCCCTACTTAAGCCAGCATTTTACAAGCGTGTGCACTGGCACTACCAAACTGATCATAGCCCACTTCGGTGACAGGCAGCAGAGCTCTCATAAAACAGTGATGTGCTTTGACAGTAACAAGCCTAGATAATGCAGGAGCTTAAATAATCCTTTATTACCTTCTCCCTCATAAAAATCGGTGAATCTTGTTCCAATGCCATGTGCTCACAGGTCAATGTGTTTCATCAGTTCCCAAAGAAATGCTCTGAATCTTGTGCTAGAACCATGCATATGTTGTGTCATTTTGTTTCAGAAAGGGCACCTGCATCAAAAGCAGAATATGTACATCCCTTCAGATACATACTCATCTTACTCTTGCTTACAGTGTTATTCCAAGACTGAACTTAAAGGACTTCAGACACAGTGGTCTCAGCTGACCTGAAGCCACAGAAATCTGATGTTTCAGTCTGGCAGATTTTCAAAGACCAAGGGTTAAACCTAAACCAGAAAAGCAAGGAAGAAATTCCATACAGCATTTCAATGGATGGCATCTGACCATCCACCGTGAGCCTAAATTTAGCTTTACATCATCCAACATCTATCAATAGACCTGGGTAAAGATTAAAGAGGCAAACATAGCCTTCCATTTAGCTAAGAACCATCACAAGCCAAACTCAAACTCATACTGAACACAAGCTTTTAACAAATTATACTTTGATGGAAGAGATTTTTTTATGGTCCAGATTTCGCATTGAACAGTTAGATATACTTTGTCCTATAAATTTTAATTTATGTAAGTAGAAGTTTCATGAATGTACTTTGAGTTATTCTACTGCTCTCCATACTTTATGTATTTGCACAAATACCCTCCTCCACCTTGTTTATGTCCCTTTGTCCTTTTATTCTAGATCTTCCTGTATGAATGACAATTTGCAATTTTTTTGATTGCTCCATAATCTGATCACACCTTTTTGGCATTAAAAAACAGCAGAAATACCTGAGATGGTGTGATATATGCAAGTCAAAGTGGAGGAAAGTGATTATCTTAAGTTTGTGGCATTGTATCCCTTGCTTGGGTGCTTTCTGGAGAATTAAAGTGCACATTAAGGTAAGCATAACACTTCTGAAAGCAGACAATTATTCATAAGGATCTCTTGTGCTTAGCTTTACTTTTTTTTTTTCTCCTAACAATATTTAGTGCAACTTGCAAACATCAATAAAGAACACAGCACCCAGGAATATCTAACACACTCAGTTAAGGTACTATATTGTCACGAATTAGCATAGAAAAACTTCTGAAGGGCAAAACTAAAGTGCTCACAAAAGCGCAAGAGCAAAAGTATAGCAATCAATCTTAGACTCTAAAATCCTAAAGAGCTGAGAGAGAAACAACTGTACTAATTTCAAGTAATTCTGCATGTACAACGTACCAGTGTGGAACTTCACTAATTTAATGTCTTAATAGAGAAGTTGCACATGCAACACAAAGCAGGCAGCGCAGAGTTCCCACCTTATAACAGGACAGAATTAGTTTGCCAACAACAGAAATTCTTAGGTACTCCCCTGTTTAACATACTTCATAATTATAAATAAATAAATAAAAAGAACCCCCACTATTTTCAATGGTGAAACTTAACTGACATGTTTGCATGAGTTATTCCACTATGAGGATTCACACTGCTACAAAAATTAAATACTTTCCAAGATCAGCGAAGGGAATTTACATCAAAAGAAGCTAAGCTCTCACAGGGACTTAAAAAACCCCACAAAGTTAAGAGCAAGCAAAACGACAGCTTGCAAGGTGATTTTATTTCAGTTGACAGAAGCTACACATCATCTAACTTCCACTAAGGTCACCACTGCTTACAATAAACAAGCCCTGATATTTGACATCAAAGTAGCTTTGAAAGAAATTACATTACATGAGGAAATCACTATTTTTCTTCACTTTCTGAAGCTTTACAATGATTACCAAAGGGACATGAGAGACTTAGTAAAAAAAAAATCAGAAAAGGAAAAAAAAAAACCACCCAAAAATTCTGTTTTAGTGATGTAGACAACTTAATTGGAAGAGCTGCTAAAGTGACCTTCCAAGTGATAAGGTGTAATTAGGATGCCCCACTTTCACAGCATGTAAATGAATTAAAGCAAGAGAAGGTACTGGACAGCTTCTTTAGTGCTTAAAACACCCAAAGGTGTTTTTGAAACCATCTGTGAAGAGACACATAGTCCATCTCGAAAAAAATTCTCTTAAGAGGACAATTCAAGAGCACACAATTAGCTGGAAACTGTGCATCCTGAGAGCAGCCTGATGTGCCTCTTCATTACCTTGCCTGATTAGGCGAGGATGCAAGAGAGCTGTATTAAAACAGGGAAGTAAGATGGCAACATTGTCAGGGACTGAGAGGGGAAAAAAAAGGAAGGGTGGAGAGGAAGAGAGGAAAAGTAGTCAGGCATCGGTTTCTTCGAACTGTGGAAAAGAGTATAAAGTCTGAAGCACAGGTATACTTTTATGGACAAGTGTCTTCAAAGCAGCAGATACAACTTTGGCAACAAGTCACGTGGTAGGAGGAAAAAAGGCTCAGGAGAGAGAGACCATGCAAGTGCAGAAACCACTGCTGTGCAGTGCTATGCTTTGCCTTGTCAAGTTCCAGTTCAACACATCATCTGACTTGTGTTTTTAATATAAAAATGCAGATAGCAACAGTAAACTAAGTAGCATCAGGCATGTAGGAAATAAGTCACATACTATATGAAAATACTGTGCTCAGGACTCCACTCATGCCACTGTGTTTTTCCTCTCTTTAAAATGCTTCTATTGTACAGTAATAGACATAGGATAGTTTCATCAATATGGCCAGAACACATCTGCTTCATCAAAGGCTGTGGAGAAAGTAGATGAAAAGCACAAAAGAGGACGTTTTCTTTGTATGTGTGTCTTGCTATTAGCATAGAAAGTACCCAACTCAAACATATTCTTATTCCACATGAAACTACCCCTTGGACAACAGCAGGTAACAGCTAAATTAATGAACTTCAGTAATGGCCCTGCCTCACTCCCCAGGAATTTAGGTACATTATTCTTAGAAGGAAAAAAAAAAAAAACCCTCTAAATGAAACTAAATTTTATCTCCTCAGGTCATTTTCTTGCAATAGATCTCTACAGCACATCCACATGAAGCTGACACTACTCCTATACAGATAAATCTAAAGGAATCATCCACAAGTGGCTTTTGACTTGGTTAAAAAGTAGGTTTTGACCCTGTGATACCTTTTAAGTAAAAACAGAGGCGTAACATCTAAAACTCTGACGGTAAAGCACTTCGCTATTTACCCAGAAATGAGAAATTACTTAAGAAGTTATTCCCAAGAGGGCTATCCCAAACGTGCCACTTGCAAAGATCTCTGAGAAGCTGCACTGATGGTTGAAAAGAATATAAGCTTGTCTTTCCATGGTTTGTGCAGCCCCTCAAGTATGATCATGAAAATAATCTTCCAGCTCTCTTTGAGCTGACAGATGAGAACTGCCCAAGCATTTTGTCACTGTGCCTTACTACTTTTGACTGATCATCATTAACTAAGAAATCCAAAGAGCTATGGGAGAAGGAACATGACTATTCTAGAAAGAAGCCATATCTAACTGCAGGCAAAGGTCAAGTTAACAAACCTCTACTCATTCACAGAGACGCTCTCCAGCCAAGGAACAGACTGCTCCACCTGTCAGAGAGGCAGACTAAGACTGCTTCATGCCCTCTCACGTCAAGATGAAAGGAGAAGTGACAGATGAGGTTTTTCAGTCAGTCATGAAATACACAACACCACAGACCTGGATGTTTTGTTCAAGGAAGACTATGAAACTTCTTAGAGCAGTTCCCATCTGCAACACCATCCTACAGCTCTGTCAGTTATAGCCTAGCTGTCATTCCATGAGGCCAGGCACTTTCTTTTGACCATGGAATGAACATTAGTCCTTCATAACTGCTATTTGTGGCTCAAAACATTCAAGACATTACACTTTTTAACCTAACTCTGACACATGGTAATATAAATAAACCCTGAAGGAGGAAGAATAGCTACACCTGGGGGATAGCTGCAGCAGGAGGGGAGCAGCACAGCTCTTCCCCCACACCATCCAATGTCTAAAGTCAACCACAGAAGAACATGTTTTACTGCATCCAGTCCAGATCAGACACTGTGAGCCTGAAGACAGTTTCATCATAGGTTTAAAATGGCATTAAGTATAATGCCAGCAAAACCCTTTCAGAAATGCACACACAACAGACACTTCTGTTAGACCTCCTGAGCTTAAGAATTTATTTCCATCTGTGACTCTGACTTCTCTAGGCCATGAAAACATTTAAGTACAAATTAGGTAAATGAATCAAAAAGTTCAACAATAACGCAAGAGCTTAGAGGATAAATTTCTGTGGTATAACATTACTGTTTTACCTCTCAATTCCAACTTGTTCTCCTACAGTGACCTCAAAACTACTTTACACCTCAAAAAGTGACCTTACACTGAATGAAAATTTAAAGATTAAAATAATATCTGCATTTCTGTTATGCTTACTTATAACACATTGGGGCTGTTAAGTGTAAAATAGGTTTCCTTTCCCTATCAAGATTATTTCTCCTCCAATTGCATCTTCTTTCTTGGCATTTATTAGAAATTTATTTTAATGGCAATGATCTGGAAAGTATTTTGAGTTGAACTGTAAACAGTACACCATAACTACATTTTTCTTGACAACCAGTTATTTAGTTTCTTTGATTTTAATATTCTAAGAAACGTAGGTATACCTGTTTCTATTTCATAGACCTATGGAGAAAATAAAGAGTATGATAAGAAACAAAACTCAGAAGAAACCCCAAACAACTACTTATTCTAATGCTTATTAGAACATGAATGTCAAAAAGAAATGGAAAGTTTGGGGAAAAAAACAAACAACGTAGATCAGCAAGCAGCATGTTTTTTATTGAAGTATCCTTTTAAAGGTGCATGACTGCCTTCTAAGCAGTTTATTTGGCCATTCAGTTGTTTGTAAAGTATCCTTCACCACTCCTTCCCCACCAGAGGAAGGACAAGAAAAGAAGGCATCTGCAGAAGTACATTAATCTGTAAGTATCCATTTATAAAATCCTCTAGTAGAGCTTGCTTTCCTTGCATTTGAATTTGTGCAGCTTTTGAGTACTGAAGCAAAATAATTTGCATATAGTAACATTAGAGAGTTGAAAACACAGTCAGCATCCCTAAACTACATTAAAAGGTTTTTTTTTTTTTAATTAAAAAAAAAGTTTCCTTACAGGAAAAATAGTCTTGTATTGCACTCTTCTATTCTGTATTCTGATTTTTAAGTAACAAAATACTTTCATAACTGATAATCTGGAGAAATTTATTATGAAAAATGGACTTTAATAATATTCAGTACACACAGAATCACTAGGGCTTATTGGTAATAAAAGCCTTAATTACAGACTCATTTATTGATAGACATAAATGAAGTACAGTTATATCATTTCTATAAGCTGTGCAAAATATAAACTAGAAAGCAAAGAAACCATTCCTAGGTTTTATTGCCTAATGCCAGTAATTTTTTTTTTTTTTTTTAATTTATGAAAAATAGTTCTACAACAGCCCTCATTCCCTCCACTTTTCATTTCCTTCACCTTTCACATAGCTTTTCCATCTCCATACAATACCTCCTTTCATCCAACAACAAAATCCTTCACAGGCTCCTTAATTGTTTTCATTCTGTCACTTTAGATCATGACAGAAATTACATCCTCAGTGTTTTCTGCCTGGCCAGAAGTGAGACAGACAGTTACTGTTCCCTCAGCCCACCCTGTAGCAGAACTATTTCAGGTGCAGCAGGAGCTGCTAGTGGGACAACCCCACCTGATCAGGACAAGGATGTGATAGCAGTGCTGTTGAACTGTGGTAAAATCCAAAAGCCTTCTTTCATCTATACAGAGGGCAGAGCTGACTCTTATGTCCTTCTCCTGTACACAAAGGACTTTGAGAAAGAGTCTTTTAAAAAGTCTCCAACTGCTTCTGTATTGCTCAGGCACCTCTGAACTGATGTTCAACATGGCACCAAGAAAACGAGAAGAGAAAAAATCACCTCACTGACAATGTAGCTGTGCAGCATCTCCAAAATCAACTCCCAGCACAGCCTTACAATAACACCGCTACCATCTTACCACACCAGAGTGCTGTGCTCATCCCAGGATCCTTGCACTGCAATTAGCACCCCAGAAAACCACTATCAGAAGAAATTTCCCCTACCCCGTAATCCCCTGCTCACCCCAGAGCATGTTAAACCATGCAAGAGATCTGGACTCCCTGCTGGAATTTGTGCAGAAAGTTGGGACAACTTGAGAAGATTTACATTATCATGAACAGAGAAAACCAGCCCCACTAAATATAGACATTGAAACCTGAATGAGAAACAAGCCAGTCAGGCTAGCAGACTCTGCTATTCTTAGAAACACTTCCAGTTAAATAAAGATTTCTGGGTAAATAAAGATATCAAGTGTACCTAGCAAATGCTTTCATTTTCACTGCTGCTGCAATCTGCAGCTGGCAGTCGTGTTTCCCAGTAAGGACCTGGGAAGCAGAAAACAAGAAGAAAGTTCTGCAAGTTTAGAAAAATTCATCATTGCCACAGAGGTTCAAATAAATAGCATCCATCGCTTTTAAAAACAGCGGAGTAGTCAGGCAAGTTTAAGACAGTTAAGAAAAACAAGCAAACAAAACAAACCCACAAAAAAAAACCCCAAGAAGCCATACAGAGACAGAAAATGCAGTTAATTGGAGAGCCTGACTAGTGACAACGAAATGGTTTTTGAAAACCAAGAGGCCAAAATACACTGTGATTCAGAAACTAACTTGTTTATGAAAGTTAGCATTGAACAAGAAGTAACAAATAGTTGTGGTAAATAACTATAAAACCAATATATAGCAAGGATTTTTTTTTTCTTAATTAAAAGACAATTAAAAATCATCAAAGCCTCAACAGATACAGCAAGCAGTTTCAGCAGAGTTTATAGTGCTCGTGGAAAAAAAAAATTAACATTAAAAAAGAGGTACAAGACCACCAATTTCACCAAAAATTAATTTTACCCTATGTAAAACAAACAAACACAAACAAACCAAATCTCCTATTGGTACATAACGCCAGCCCTTGTAGTCTGGGTAGCAAACCAACTTGATCGAACCATTTCTGACAGCTGCAGTTTCAGATATTAGGAACTAAAAAAAAACCCAACCAAAAAAAAAAAAAAAACAAACCCAAAAAGACCCCCTGAGATTACACTGCATACAGTATTTAAAAAAAAAAAAATACTTCAGTGAAAGAAGCTATGAAGATGTGCAACTCTTGACAGGATATGCTGTCATCCAGCAGAACAGCAACAGAAACAAAGCCTGCAGAAGCCTCCAGGAATACAGTCACAGGGAAGAGTCAATAAGCAAACAACAATGCCAGGACATTTGTCTCACCAAGCCACTTTCCATCATTTATCAGCAGTCCTGGCTAACTGGGGAGGTCCCAGTTGACTGGAGGTTAGCAAATGCGACACCCATCTACAAGAAGAGCCAGAAGGAGGATCCAAGGAACTACAGACCTGTCAGCCTGACCCTGGTGTTGGGAAAGGTTATATAGCAGATCATCCTGAGTGTCATCACATGGCACATACAGGACAACCAGGTGATCACGCACAGTGAGCATGGGATTATGAAGGGCAGGTCCTGCTTTACTAACCTGATCTCTTATGACAAGGTGACCTGCTTAGTGGATGACGGAAAGGCTGTGGATGTTGCCTACCTGGACTTTTTAAAATCCTTTGACAGTGTTTCCCACAGCATTCTCCTAGAGAAACTGGCTGCTCATGGCTTGGACAGGAGTACTCTTTGGCGGGTAAGAAAAATGTCTGGATGGCTGAACCCAAAGAGCAGTGATGAATGGAGTTAAACCAGTTGGCAGCCCATCACCAGTGGTGTTCCCCAGGGCTCAGTATTTGGGCCAATCCTGTTTAAAATCTTTATCAGTGATTTGGATGAGGGGATCAAGGGTACCCTCAGCAAGTTTGGAGATGATAACGAGTTGGACGGGAGCGTTGACCTGCTTGAGAGTAAAAAGGCTCTACAGAAGGATCTGGACAGACTGGCTAGATGGACCGAGGTCGACTGTATGAGGTTCAACAAGGCCAAATGCTGGGTCCTGCCATCGGGTCACAACAACCCCATGCAATGATACAGACCTGGGGAAGAGAGACTGAAAAGCTTCCTGGTGGAAGAGGACCTGGGGGCTGTTGGTTGACAGCTGGCCAAATACAAGTGGGCAGTGTGCCTAAGTGGCCAAGAAGGCCAATAGCATCCTGCCTTGTATCAGATATAATGCAGGACTAGGGAATTGATTGACTCCTTATACTTGGCACTGATGAGGCCGCACCTAAAACACTGTGTTCACTTTTGGGCCCTTCATTGCAAGAAAAGACAGTGACATGCTGGAGAATGTCCAAAGGGCAAAAAAGCTGGTGAAGGATCACAAGTCTTATGAGGACCAGCTGAAGGAACTGGAGTTGTTCAGTCTGAAGTACAAGAGGCACAGGGAAAGGAGGTTTCATTGAGGTTAGTGTTGGTTGCTTCTCTGAAGTAAATTGATAGGACTAGAGGAAATGGCCTCGAGTTGTCCTGGTGGAGGTTTAAGTTGTAGATTAGAAAAAAAATTTCTTCATCAAAAAGGTTGCTAAGCACTGGAACAGGGAGGTGGTTGAGTATCCTTAAAGGTATTTAAAAGATGTGTAGCTGTTGTGCCTAGGGACGTGGTTTAGCGGTGGACTCAGCAGTGCTGAGTTAACAGTTGGACTTGATGGTCTTAAATGTCTTTTCCAACCTAAACAATTCTATTATTCTACTTCAAGAATAGGAACATGAAAGCTTGTGTATGAACAGCAAATGCTGGCTTGAAGGAAGCTAGTAGGACTGGAAGATTGGCAGTTTTTTGGCACAGTGCATTCATGACCTGTCACCAGCAACAAACAACTTCTGCACTCAAAGTTAATTCTGGATTCTTGTTCAGAAAGTCAAGAGAAAAAAAAAAAAGAAATAATAAAATAAGGAAGTTATCCTTCATTACTATGCCCCTTATCTGGAAATTCTGAACAATGATTTGGATAAACTAACCACCCAGGGATGCAAGCTGCCTTTAAACACACAAAGCTGAAAGTAATCTATCTTTACAAGTGAAGGGAGAGATAAAAAAAAAAAAAGTGTTTGACTAATGTGAAAGTATATGCCACCATCTTTGTTGTGGGATGAATGCAAATTGTGCTTAGAAATTGAAGGGCTTGATCCTCAGCTTTCACAAGCCAGTTCTTTTCTCTTCAGCAAAAAGAAACATTTTTCCCTCATCTCCCTAAAATGCAGTGTGTAGAAATACACGGTGATAATGTGTAGGCATTTACTGAAAATTATTGCAGCTTCTAACCTTTGCTAACAAGTTCCAGGGCTAGGTAATTGATTATAAAAATGAAACTGCATTTACGATTTGCTAACTTCTGATAAGCAGCAGCTATATAATTGATTCTTGCTTTCAGTATGTATCCAATTGCATTGATATGAAAGCCTGTATATGAAATTGATACTTTATCTAACAGTTCATCTGTTTCACTGTCTACCTTCCCTCTATGAATGACAACTGAACTAAAATCATTACAAAAACAAAATGGTATCAGCTACTTCAGTGTATTTGGTGTTATTAGTGGGTAAATGATCCAAGACAAAATGAGACGCAAGGTTATGAGAAGTTACTGCTTTTCTGGAAGGGAGCAGTAAGGAGTCAGGAGCAATCACTGGTCATTGTCCCACAAGTTTTCCAAGCAGATCTGTGTCACAAATCTGACAGTTCTCATAATCCCATGCTTCTCCTGGTGCTCTCTCCAGTGATGGTGTCCAGAGCTCCAGCAGGACCAAAAAGGAATGGGCATGCTACTTCCGCAGCTCTGATGATGCAAATAGATGTCCACTTCCTCAACAACGTCTCTCAGAAGATACATAAACACTCCAGCTTTTATTTCTTCCACTTAGTCTTTTCAAAGTTTTCTGCTTTCTTCTTGTTTCAACTCCTATTCTTATTTTTCTCCATGTCTTATGGAAAAATAAAAGCCACAACTCCTCTAACACATTTCCTCTATTAAAATTAGAGAATGGGTGGAGTTTCACTGTTGCTATTTTCTTCTTCACCACCTGCAAGAGGACTATAATCTCAGAGGCATAGTTTGGTAGACAAATTCTGATTAATTAGCTGTATCTGAATAGTTTGCTAATATAAACACAGCTCACATCAGCATGTGCATAACAAACAATTCTTCCTCCTTCCTCTCCCTTGCTTTGCTTTTAACGGTGCAGTCTGCTCACATAAGCACATCCATGCTTGTACCTGGGCTAGTATAGAAGCACCAGAGAAACACACATTATATTCTTGATCAATGTGATCCTCTAATAAAACACTCCCTTTAAAGTCTGTAAGATAATTAGCCCTGATTATGCTATCTGATCCTTCACCTGATATGTTTCCTCTCCAGATCCTCACAAAAAAAAACCCCAGAATGTGTGTTTAATGATCCATAGGGAGAAGAGTGTCCTTCTCTCCTTTACATAATCTCCTGCTGGCCTAGAACACAAGGCTCTCCACACGGTCACTTGCACAAATAGGTCAAGGCAAAGGACTTTAAACCCTCATCACGTTCACTTCTGATGGACTCTGACTTCCTTCACAATTTACAGCTGATCACTTTTGTCCATGCCTTAATTATTCCTAGACTAGGAAATTCTGCAATCAAGCAAATCCGAGGTGTTGTTCAAGATGACAGATGAGCCTATGATTAAAAGACTGAGGTTGTCATACTGTCACACTATAAGCATGGTTAGAGTAAGACAAAAAAATACTTGTTTAACCCTGTCCAGATCTTCACTCCAATTCTTTCTTTATCCTGAGCACATGTTCCAGTAGGAAGCACCGTGCCTAAAAATCAATCTTCTACTGATGTACCTGTCAGCTGCAAAGACAACAGGGCACACACTGGTGTTAAATAATTCTTTCTCCCAGTGCACTTTCTATAGATCTTGCTTCTTATCACAACTTTATGCACCATGAGACAGCATTTTACAGGTTTCCACTTACATCAAAACAATTTTCTAATGATTTAAGTCTCTTCTGGCTAGTTGTGGTGATCCTTCCTTCACTTACACATCTTCCAGTATGATGAAAATGAATTTCTAGGAGTTGGAACAACCTAAATGGTCATCATTCACTATTATCTAACAAAATATGCTTCAGTGAAAGTTAATATTGAAAAAAATACAAGCTCAAATTAAAATTATTCTGAGAGTTTATTTTAAATAGCAATAACAATAAAGCACTACAATATCTCGTTGAAAAGTAGGACACAAACAACACATGAATGGGACCATAACTGAATTAGTCTACACTGCAAAATAAACAAGTTATCATCACAGGATTTGATAGCCATGCATTTAAACATATCCTAATCTCAAAAATAATAAGGCGTAACTATAAAAATACATCTCTCATGTTAAGTCTCATAAAAGTCTCAAAACTGCAAATCTGCTCTAAAGGATTTCCTCACATTTTAATTAACAATCATAAAAATATTGTGATGAGATAATCTCAATTTATATAGAAGCATTTTTTCCATTTAAAATTATACTCAAGAAAGCTTAGTAAGCTGCATATTACGTGCTGACGGGCACAAAAAAATAAATATCCTTGCTCATATATTATATTTTGGATATGGAAAAAACATGTGTGTGCAATTTAAAAACAGAGGCTTAAAAAGTCAGCCAAAGAGGTGAATTTGTATCATTCTCAGGAAGACTGAACTAGATCAATCCCCTGCCTAAACTGCTTCTCTGCAAGCCGTGCTAGCCAGATATCCTCTGCAAGGAACAGAAAGATGCTACAACTTACAGACCGGATCCAGCATCCTAAAAGCCTCTATGCCACCACTTACCGCGTACTGAGTTCTTTAAGGCCCACTCTGCAGAGACCTTGCTATGCTACATCTAGACTAAAAATTAGGTACTTAAGAATATATTTAAATACTTGAATAATTTTGAAGCTGTGCATTCAAACACATGCTGGTCACGGCCCAAAACTATTGTCTTAGTTTAATTTCCAGGTTTTGTGACTTCGCACAATTGCTGTTACAGGTTTTCAGCGTCTGTCAACTACCACAGTCTGATGGTCTCCACCTCAGACACAGCATGAGAAGGCTCAGACTAGAAAAATGGTTGCAGTTGCAACAGCAGCAGTGGGTCATACAGCTGTATATATTACAGTGTCCATATTAAACAACTAATGTTACATTCCTTTGGAACTGGTAAAAATGCACTGTAAGAATATGGGCTGCTTCATTCTAGAGATGAGAGTTTCTTGATCATCCTCAATGACTGAAGTGTAAGATGCACATTACTCCAGAGAAAACCTGATGGCTCAACAGGACAGAGCTGGACATTTAGATCACCCAGTGATAATGCTCAGCATACGACATTCTTTCCCGGACATTTCCTCATACACCAAGACTCTTATGAAGATGAGAACAAGACACTTAGGGCCTCTCCCCCAGCCAAAAAAGACATAGCATGAACAGCTTTTCAGTTCATCTGAAAAAGTTTATTCCTCCAAGAACGGAGGGGAGGTTGCCCAGAAAGGGTGCATTAGTCCAGGCAGTTCCCCAGTGAGCACAGGCCACAAAAAAACAGTGTAGGAGCACTTGAGCTTTATGAAATCCCTACGGAGAAGCGGATGTCTTCCCGAGGCAGGAAATACCACTGAACTGCATGGCTGACAAGAGAGAGCATAAAGAGCTGAGTATGGTTACATGGCAGTACATGGTCTCTACCAAGGGTGACAGCCTGCTAATTACAGCATGTGAAAGGGAAAGGAGGAGGCAGACAACTGCCCAACCCAGGAGAGCACGTGGTGATACGGACAAGGAAAAGCCAGCACTGCTTATCTTGAAATAAGGTTTCCCCCTGCTCTCTGGTGTCGTTTCTACCTGCTTTTGCTCCTCTCCCTCAAAATACTCTGAGAAAGAGTTCTCCTTGATGACACCATTTTCCAGAAAGCATTCTGTTCTTCCACCATAACTTGTTTCACCTGCAAGGAAAAACCCAGCTGCCCTTTCTGCACAGATAACACCTCCTCCACCCAGACTTCTACCTCCATGGGCCTGCCAGCCACACAAATGAAAGAAGCAGCAGAAGATTAGCTCTGCACAGCTGTGGCCATGGCCCTCAGCTTCCTTCCTCCTGCTGTCTCCCACCCACTCTAACCCCTCAGGCTCTGTACCACAAATGCCACTTCCCATTACCCCTTTGGCAGCAGTGAATGTGACTAGACAGATCCAAATGCTGGGTTCCCCCTCAGGTTCAGATGCCTGTTGCCTGGAAACCCACACCCATGAGATGTTCAAGCCTCAGCCATGCCAGCTACATCTCCTCCTGGCCACAAAAAACCACTACCCCTCCTGCCCAGGCAGCATCCTTGTACAGGCCTTCCCAAATTACATTTCATCCTTCCCAGTCTCTGTTCCAAAGACCCCTTTCCATGATTTTGACGTATTATTTCTTTTCACAGGCTTTAGGGATATACCTGGTTTAACATGCTGGAAGCAAGATAATTGCCTTTTATTTGTGTATGCCATTCCCTACAGAGATAATGGTCTGTGTCTTTGGCCCAACCATCAGTTACTGACAACAATCTTCTCTTTCAGCTAGTTCATACATGCTCCAAAACATACATACATTTACATACACACAAAACATACATTTGCTTACAAAGCAGTGGGAGAAAACTGAACTTTTAAGTATAAAACCAATACATCTTCCTTTTCACATTAATACACCCTGTCAAAGTGCTTCTCTTACAATTCTAAATACTCTAGCTTTCCTTAATTGTTCTCACCCCTAAAGCCTTTGCTCTCCAAAACTTACAGATCATAGAGACATAAACTAGTCAATGACACAGTGAAGTTTAGCAAACAGTAAGGCAGCAAAAAATACTTTTTATTTCTCAGCCTAAAGTCACAGAATGTTAATTGAAAGGGAAATGTTGAAAGGGAACTCAAAAGATCATCTAGTCCAACTCCCCTGCCAGAGCAAGACCACCTAGAGCAGATCACGTAGGAACACGTCCAGGCAGGTTTTAAATGGCTCCAGAGAAGGAGACTCCACAACCCCTCTGTGCAGCCTATTCCAGTGTTCTGTCACCCTCACAGTAAAAAAGCTTTTTCTTATGTTCCCAAATATCTTTTGATGCTCAAGTTTGTAAATCAAAACATCTCTATTATGTCACTTTGTTTTCTTTAAATCAAAGATCTTAACTTTTTTTTTTTTTTCCCCTTAAACATGAGATGCCAAAAGAATAAAAAAGAGTGGGTAAGGATTCGAGTATTTCATTTTCGTGTCTTTTTCCCCTTCCTATGATCTTGGAAAGACAAGTTCAGACTTCAGACATAAAATGCCAGAAAAGCATATGCTTTTTCAGTGCGACTCCACATGCCAACTCACTTCACAAAATTTTAAACCTCCGCTCACATGTCACCAGTAGAAGAGATCACACCTGGCAATATACAAAATACAGCATGTAGAAGGCACTGCTGAAGCCCACACGTGGGCTCAGTCCCACGGCTAAATCATGCTAAACGGCTGATGCTTCTGAGCTGCAGCAATAGCCGCTGGTGCTGGCTGACACTGCGAGGCTGCTTTGAGAGTTGCTAAACACTCTGCCTAGTCCTGTCACGGAGGGAAGAAATACCATCTTAGAGGAATCACTGCTCCTGCTCCAACTCCTGGTGCGAGTTGGACCTCCCTGAGCTTTCTTACCTAGACATGTGCTGTTCAGGTTCAGATCACACAGTCACTCTCACTCCCAGAGCCTTGCAGGGCAAAGTTTGGCTAATTCTGACACAGGGGGAGCACTTTAACATAAAATTCACCTGGTACATCTACAAGTGTAATTTGTACAAGGTGAAGTATTTTGGACTCACAGAGTGTGTTAGGAACAGCAATTACAAAGGATGTGCATCTGTTGCAGAAGCAGCCCGTGTAACATTTTCTAGCCTTACAGATGCAAGTAAAGTATGACCAAGCAGCCAAAGGCCACAAAGCGTTCACTGTGAAGTGTAGCTCAAGCAAACGCCACAAGAAACATAAAAATCATTTTTTCCACCACTGCAGTATCAGAGTTTAGGTCAGACCACTCAAATCCTTTTAAATGAAACTCAAGCTGTGGTACTTCCACCCTGACTTAACAGTCCAGGAGTGCTAACATCTCCAAGGCAAAAGTGGCTCTCCCATGCCACTGTCAGTCCCAATTCACAACAGTTTCCTTCTGTCTACAAACATCACTGTTTTGAAAAGCCTGGCATACAGTGCCGCTTACTCCAAAGACCACTGATCTCTTCCCTCTTTCATTAAATGACATTAAAAAACCAACAAACAAACAAAGCAAAAAAAAAAACCCCAAACATCTAAACCTCAACCCCCCTCTAGTCCTCAGTCTTCCCTGGGCAGAGGGAATCCAAGAAACTTTGTAGAATTTTATTATCACACCCCCCCCTTAAAGTTGCCATTGAAGAAAATGGGCAACTGCTGAGCTGAGCATTTCATTAGCAGATGGAAGGTATAGGTCTTAACCTCATGCCTTTGTTTTTTCTATTACTCTTTCTTCCCTCTTTTCCTAAAGATAGACAAAAGAAATATCAAATCAAAACAACTACAATAAAAAAACCAACCCCAAAGCCCTACCCAGACTTTATCAAAAGTTTTAGCAAAAAAAAATATTTTAATTTCAATACTCTTAAAGTTTCTATTAGCATTTTCAATTAACAGGGTCCCTCAAGTTTTTTGTAGAGTTTACCACAGTCACAGAACTTGCAGATAATAAGCCATCAACCTTCTCCTGCAGTAAACAAGTCTGTATGGTACAGTATGTCCAAAAAAGTAGCCAATACTTATTCTATTGCATGAAGAGAGACTCCCCACAAGCAGTCATGGTTCTCAACACACTCACTGCTCTGGGTTTTTTTCATATTTATTATGAAAAGCTTCTCAGAACAATCATTGCTGTTTACAGATGTTGACACCTTAAAGGAAGACTAGCAACCAGCTGAAAAGTGAGAAAAAGCAAGCTATTTATGAGGCTTTCATGAATTAGAATCCACACCTAAGACAAAGCACCTCACTATACCAAGAAGTCTAAGTTTTTATATATACTTACACAAAACTTCCAAATGTGGTTATACTGTCCCTCAGGAGTATCCATATATAGAACTATAACAATAATTCACTTCAAGAAACAACTTAAAAGTACTACTTCTGCCTAGAAAAAAATTAACAAGCTTTGTCTGAATCCTCATCTTCAGTTTTCAAAGCTACTCCCACATCTAATAAAATTGGACTACAGATTCGACCTAAAAATGATTCACCCGCCTCTCTTCCTCCAGGTGCAGATATCACCCCTCACAACATCCCATTTCTTTCTGGATAAAGCAGCGGGCAGCTCACACTCACCCATTCAGCATTCATTAAAGAAACACACTGTGTTATTCATTCCTCTATGCCCTGTGCTGCTGATGTAATAGAAAAACAGCCAAAGATGATGAGCGTTTCGAGTAAACTGAAGCCCATCCTTCCTTATCACTGCTGTACTTGCAGATGGACACGATGACGAAAGTGACCCACAGAGTGCTTTGCACATCATTCAGAGCAGGAGAAAAAAAAAATGGGACGCCCCTAAAGTAAGCAGATACTTCACTGTAACAATTCAGAAAGTAAGCATGTCCCCAGCAAAGAAGAAAATTTCTCACACCTGGGAGGATTCCAGACCCTTTCCTTGCTTTAAAGGAAGCTTGTAGCAAGCTTCCCCTTTTACATCATGGAAACAAAGTGGCCACCATAGATACTATAGATAATCACCATTACAGGGAGTTTCTGACCTCTGGCTCTTGAGGTGCACGCTGTCCAAAAGTAACTCCAAAGCTATCCTTGCCAAGTCATGCTGCCATGGTGGTTGCAGCAGTGCTCCAAGTCTCCATTTGTGGGACAATGACAGTCAGCAGACTCTGCAGAGTCTAACGCTGCCAGCATGCCACAATGCCCAGCTATATCTCCACTCCTGTGACATGACCTCTGAAAAACCACAACTTTCATTCCCCCTGCTCCTATCCCATTGTTTCTCAGGCAGACATGATACATCTCTTACGGCCCTCTGATATACCAGTATTTTAATAGACAGGCCAGAAAGTTTGCCTTTCCTGGTCCTATAGTAGCCTTCTTGTGGCTGCAGGCTCTTTTGAGATAAGGAAAGAACTTTATAATAAAGTTTCTTTCTATAATAAAGTATATAGGCATACTCTATATTAAGAGGCATGAAAAAGATATCAAAAAGTTTCTGTGAATCTAAACTAAAACATGGTTAATCTGCTTCTACATCCATTATTATGACCTTTGCAACGTGGCACTTACTTTACACTATCTCAAAAGCTTTAGACTCTTCCCCCTGCCACCCCCAGAAGATATGCAGGGGTTTGGGATTTAACACTCCAAGTACTTAGCAAAATGGTAAGTAACAACAAGAAATGACCTGAAGACACAGCAGCATCTGGATGAAATACCAGAACCAATACCCTTACCAAACCTTCAGGTGAACTTTCAGAAGCCCCACTCCAACATCAGAGAATCCACATAGACACTTAGGTGTTTGCTGCTGTCGGGCAGCATGTACTAACTGGGGTTAAAACTTTAGGGTAAAATCTATACTAAGGACTTAAAATTCAAAGCTAAAACAGCACCTGTTGCATCACTCAACAGTAATGTGATCAGCATAGTTACCCCTCTAAAAAGCAAAGCCCTGTTACAGAAGCTATGCCAAGAGCTAAAGTACTAGAGCAAGACATTTTCCGGAAGTTTTCAATATTTAACAAGAAAACATTTACATTGGCATCAAAGATGCAAAATGTAAATCTATGCAACGTGAAGTCACTGTTATTATTTGCTTATATATTGTTGCTCGATTCAAGCCATAGGACTGTCTGCACAGCAAATTCTGCATTACTAAGTTCTTGTCCTGTGTAGAAACACAGTAGTAAGAAACATAATTCACTCAAACTGGAAGCTGGTGGGACATTCATAATACTAACTTCCTTATCACCTCTGTTGGTAAATAGGGTTCAAGATTAGACAGAAGTTGTGCAGTAGTTTGAGAACTGAGGAATAATGTTAAACAAACTTAACAAAAATCTCAGGCATGAACTAAAGTCAGAAGTTTTTTCTCCTTGCTAATCTTTCAGACTGTCAAGTGTAAGATGCAAATGTTTTCTTGATTTATGTCACCAGTTGTCAGCACACCACTTTGTTGGCAGTGCCAGAAACTTTCAACTTCCCCCATTTGAGAAAGCAAATCCCACAATGCTGTGTCAATGAATGACTTTTAAGATAATACTTACACTATTATATTCTCTATATGAAAGCACTTGTTATACAACTTGATGTGCAGTATCAAGAATGAAGGAATTGATTGAGAATCTTTCTTGTGAAGTTACATGGCTACAGAAAAGTTCCCAATAGCGTGCCTAAACATTCCCTTCATCCTTCTCTTTCTGTTCCATGTATGCCTTTGTATGCGAAGGCCATTAAGTCCACCTCTGCTCTCTAAAACAACTAGAATAAGCCAACAAACATGACAAGTTACAGAACTCACTTTGCTAAATGCATGCTATTTTCTACATTTCATGGAACAAAATTTCATGCCACAATAGAGTAATACCTAGGATAACACTCCAGATAATCAACAGCAAAATATTTCAGAAACTGCAACTAAAGAACCACATCTCATAAATGATATTAAAAACTCACACTTGCATTCAGCTGTCAATTTTTAAACCGGGTATTCTCCATAAGCTACTTGGTTACAGAGCCTTATGTGAATATTTACCATTGCATGCCATAGATAAAATGCATCAACCCTCTCTTGTCCTTTTAAAATATGAGCCTTACCAACTCTTCCTGACCAGCATGATACATTCACTCAACAGCAAATTCTTAAAACATAAGCTGTTCCACTTTCTAAAGAAAACCCCCAAACCTCACATTAAAAAAAGACAACAAAAAACCAAAATACATCAGTCAGCCATATAAAATGCCATGTTTAACTCTAAGTGTACACAAGCTACATCTATTTTGCTATGGTTATTTTTTCTAGATAAATTGAAAAATTAGGGAAAATACATGCAACTTCTGTAGCGAAGTCGAATGATAAATAGCGTTTGTGCAGAATACATCTGATTGAAGAATAATGCCCAGTTCATTACAGTTTACTTTCATTACTGAGTTTACTTAAAGATGACTCAATTTCAAGGATTATTTTTCTTTTTTAAAAGGGGGCTTATATTTAACAGAGCTTCATAATTAGTGTCAAA
Source organism: Todiramphus chloris collaris (assembly GCA_025345505.1). NCBI lineage: Eukaryota > Metazoa > Chordata > Aves > Coraciiformes > Alcedinidae > Todiramphus > Todiramphus chloris. The sequence goes on from JANVCC010000017.1 coordinate 30,535,735, forward strand.
ATAGTCTGATGATCCTTTTTAAAAAAAGGATCCAAGAAAATATAAAGTCCTAGGTTTGCACAATAGTTATCAGTGTTCTGTATTTATCTATCTCTATTATAGAAACATAGAATGGGTTAAAAGCATACCAGCACATACCTAAGCTGGCTTTCTTTTACAATAGTCCAGAATGCAGACTCTGTTTACAGAACAAAATATATATTCCAGTGTCCCTTTATCATCATAGAAGAACTGACTAAAAGAATTGTTTCTGTTAAATAAAGCTCCTACTTAATACTTCTTACTGGAAGCTTTCTTTCTTTCTCTCACCACAACACTCTACCTAGTTAGTGCAATCATTCCCTTATCTTGATTGTACCCTATTCCATGCAACACCACTCTTGGCCCATTTCATCCCTGGAAAGTACCCTTTTGTAAGTCTAATTTTTTGAGTTTCTCCATGAAGCACCCTCCAGACAAGGAAAGGTAATTTAAAAACCTAATTCTGTAACATATCCATTTAATACACACAATGCCTTGCTGAAAAAAAAAAAAGGGTATCTCTAATTGAGTCATCTTTTTGAGTTTCCCTATTAAGTGATTCAGATTTTTGTCCTTCCTTCTCCTTCATGCAACAGGAAGCCTGTGATAAAAGTTAGATGCTTTCAGAAACAAAGCCTAGCACCACAAAACACTGTGAAGAAACAAAGACTTTTAATATAACTTTCAAGCTGAAGACAAAGGTCTGGGAAAAGCAGATGCACTATTTCTAACAGCAAGGTAGCGGAGCTCCCTCTATTGAATTTGCTGCCAATATCTGTTCAAGTTTAAAAGATGCCAACTATGGTCAGAATCAGTGCTCTCTTAAAAATACCCAAGACTTTCCATCCTAAACAGTTGGGATGCACCCATCAGATACACTGTATGAGAGACCTCACCAAAGGAAGAGAACAGCCACTGCACAGAGCTTCTGACATGTACTGAAATGTCACCAACCTGCAGGGCTTCAGCTGTCCATGGGACCTGAAGAGATGTTTAAAATTTGCCTGCTGGTTGAGCACTTTCCCTCAGGAGCAAAACTAGCGTAACCAATAGACATGTTTAACAGTGCCAGGAGGTGTTACAGATGGGGCTACCACAGCACGAAACACCATGCATGAGTGCAGTTTCAGCACTTGAAGTTTTTCTTCACAATAAGGGGTTAACTATACAGAGTACAACTTAATTGAAAATATATGATATGGATATATAGACTGCTGAAACACTCATTAAATCACCAAATGCACTTTTTGCTTGTTATCACAGGAACAGCTTAGTATTTCCATTGCTATTGAAAGCACTTCAAATGCTTTCTAACCAAGCGTTACAGAGCTGTTCTAACCCCTGATAACCTCTAAAAATCATACCCTAAAGCTGCAGGCGCTCTGTTTTGCTCTCTCCACCGTTTTATCACTTTGTCCCTTTTTTTTTTACCTCCCAGAAGAGGCATATTTTTTATCAACAACAAAAATACCAGTTCAGCAGAGCAGCAGTTGTTCTAATAAGTAAATATTTATTTGCCTTTCTGGAGACCTATGTGCATGATAAGAAAAGGAATTTAATCTTAAACTAGGTAGATATTGCTCAAAAGAGCCGCTACTTTGGAGCAGCAGATTAATAACCACTGGTGTAGGATCAACTGTGATTCAAGCCATCCTCAATAAAACACACTCGGGAAGAAGAAAAACAAAACAAAACCAAATAAGAAAAAAGGAAGAAACTTGATCTGATCACGTCCAGTAATGGATTGTTAGCACACTACTTGTACTGTACTGCAATCTCCTCTCTAAAACATGAGATTCATTTTCAAGCGTATTAAAGACAGGAATGTGCAGCCTCCTTCAATATTCATCCTGTCCTTATTAAAGAAAAGATACCAAGATAACGAACTTGTAGGTCAAAGCCTTGTCTTCAGGGAAGATAACACTTAATTTCAAATCAAGGGGAGCTGTTAATACTCAGTTTTTCCTGGAAAAATCACGTTCTGCTCAAATCAATTCTAATTATTACCCTACAGCATTTACAGTTCTTGAAGAGCCTCTCAGTTGAGCATCAGTGCATGAAAGCATAACCATTTTTCTGAAAGCAGAGGAACTCGAGAGAAATCCGCACATTGCAACAGGTACTCAATTCTCTTACAAGCGTGGCCTTGCAGTTTACATGCCTTTTCTAATAAAAAAAAGACTATTACCATAGGAAAAAGCTATACACTAGTGAACCCAGAGGAACCTTGAGGAGCACTGGACAGTCTGATGATTATAGTTTTTAGATACAGTAGTATCTCTCAAAAAATAATAGGTAAAGTCTATCCCTGTATCAGGATTTGAAGAACTAAACAGTATCATAGTAAAAGACCATACTACTAGTGATGTGAAAAGTTTCCATAATTAGCATGGCAGTCAAAAAAAAAAAACAAACAAAAATACACAAAACCAAACAAACAACTAAAAAAAGCCCACACCAACAAAAGAACCTAACATCTCCCACATGTGAAACAGCAGCAGAATAAGCACTGCAGACCAGACCTCAAGCCAGCTCATCTGTGAGCATCATGCTTATGGTCATGTAGTGCAAGTCATAAAAAGATGACTATAAATCATCTAGCGTTAGAAGACGAGATCCAATTATAAATGACAGCTCCTACAAATTCTCACAAGCATTAACAGGCTTAAAGAATATACAGGTAGGCCTGGCTGCTCTGCAGACAGTTCCCTATTCACCAACCTGCTTTTGTTGCATTCAACCAGTTCAAAACCACTAACTCTCCAGAAAGCCCCTGTGGTAGAAACCTAAGTAAAGCCCACAGTGGTGTGGTGTGGCATGACTAGCCAGCTACACTGAAGCTTGTCTTTGTATGAGGTCCTTCTGCACCGTATGTAATCAGATATGATGTCATGGAAATCTGCAGTGAGCACTCATAGCTTATAAAAGAAGGAATACCCTACAGAAGTAGGGTATTTTGAAGAAAATCAAGAAGACAGGTTTACTCTGATCACACGGATGTAATTTGCATTATGTAAAACACTTTGTGCTATTTTCTTTATTTTCCCCTTCGAGTGTCATCTTGCATAAATATTTAGAGATTCTGTTTTCCAAAACTGCCTGCTGGAAATATGCCAACAAATAGCTTGACTTCTACTACAAAGACGTCTGAAACTATTTACCCTGGGATTACACTTAAGCATCCTAGGTTACTTCAAGGAATGAGAATGCATGGTACTGTAAGGAAGAGTATATTACTCTTACACAGGTTGGAAAGTGAAAATAAGGTATCTTGGAATTGAATATGACTTACAGAGATATTTATAGAGAGATATTATACAGAGATATTTATTTCATGAACATAACAACATACATTTTCTATAGTAAAAATCAATGGGCTGAAATTCCAAAGATTTACAGACCTGGATGATTTCTGTTGTTGCCCTCCACTTTACAAGAAGTGCTAGAAATGCAGCAGAGGCAGTGAAAGCACAAGAAGAAAAATATTTATGTTGAGACATTTTTCTATCATATTCACAACAAAAGGAAGGAAAAAAAAAAAAAAAAAAAGCAACTTTTAAACATAAGAAACACCTCCCAAAGCAAACGATGTTAACAACTTCTGGCTCACTTAAAACTGAGCCTGACTTTGCTACCTGTGCATTGAACTACTGACACATAGCATATCAAAACACATATACATGGTGCAGACATTTCCTGACTTCCAGTTTCATTAAACCTATGTGAATTTCAGATCTTAGTAAAGAAAAACAGCTTCCCTAAATCAATGTCACACCAGATATACCAGGAAAAAGCACACAGTCAGAAGTGCAAACACAGTAAGCGTCATGTGAACGAAAAAAGTACACATTACAGTCTCACAACCCTTACGCAATATGTAACAAGTCATTAGTAATAAAACATAGTATTAGAGACTATGAGCTTCATAGTTATAATTCACCAGAAAGCAGGGGGAGGAGGATGCTTTACAAATGTCATGATTAGTTCCTGATTAAGACCTGACTTTCTTTTCACATACAGTCATTTTCTCTAGAAAAGTATGAGATTTTAACTGGTGTTCTCACGTAGTCTGACTTGAAGTTAGTCTGCTGGTACCAAATGCAGACTCAGACTTCCCCCCCCCCCCTTTTTTTTTTTTTGTTTTTCCCCCAATACTTTCCTAGGCAGTTTATTACATGAAGAAACAAACTTAAGATTTCTCCTAGTGATCCCCAGTCAGCTTGAATATTGCTGGAGATACCTACACCTGATGTACATTAACTTTTAATATGCTTTTAATGGCTTATCTATTGCTTTCCATATGCAAACCTGAAATGGAACTGCCAAAAGCCAAGCACCATGATAGAGTAGTATCTCCAGAATTTGTTGTAGATGACAGCAAATCAGCTATCATCTAAAATAGATGAGACACCAAGGAGAAAGAAATGTGGAGTCTACAGTAATAGCAAGACCTTTTTATAGATATTTTTATATTTAAGTATCTTTTATATTCCTCAGAATAAACAGAGAACTAGAGGCTTAAATCTTGTATTAGGCTTTCCAGGTATTTTCAGTTACTGCAGGGAAAGTTTCTAAGCTGAGGTAGGGCTGGTTTCTCCCTGTATGTATTTTCCTACATAGTTAGCCTGAGCTTCTCTTTGAGGGGGCAAGGAAGACATGACGAACAGAGAGAACTAGGCAACTGGTTTCACCTTCAACCTCTTTAGATCATAAGTGGTCAAGTCCTGTCTTATTATACACATGCATCAACACAATCCTCAAGATAAAATATTTTATGGTTTCACATTTTCTTCAAAGGGAAAATTTAGACAGCCACACAATCAGCAAGATAATTTCTTATTTACTGGGATAAATCGCTCCACGGGGGCCAAGTCTTGCTTTTAGAAGCTGAAGCGCTTATCTCTCTGGATAATCCACATGCCTTTAAGATCTCATAAAATGAACGATCTTTCCTGAAGACTTTATCTACATCACAGAAACCAGTATGCTCTGCCGCCAAGACTGGTATTTTTTTATGTCCCACAGTGATTATGTACTGTATTTGCCAAAGTGAAAGCCTAGCAAAACAGCCCGACACATTGCTTATGGTTCCAGTATTGCTTTCGGGTCTGTTCAGAGCTTTTTTACTATTTTAATTGAAATCAAAGCTTCGGCAGCCTTACTTTACTGCTGTAGGTCGTTTTCTAATCGACTAGAGCTTGTACAAAATAAAACATCAACACATCCAGTGAAAAAGATCTGTTCTTATCTTCCATTTCGATGGCAACGTACTGCCTGTAAATGGTTAACTGGAGAGCACGTAGTAACAAGGTAGAGGCCGAGAATAAAAAACCACGAACTCCAACACTTCTGCAAACCCTTCGCTGTTGCAAAGGCAGGCACATAAAGGCAATGCCATGTCTTAAAGCAATGCAAAATGTTACCACAGGCTGACGCTCTTTCTACGAGAATAATGAGCCGGTCTCCGCGTTGAACGCAGAACTCACTTCACAGCTTTTTCCTCAGACTTCACTTTCACGCTCAATATTTACAAAATAAAGCCTACAAACACCTCATGGCCAAAATACTCCCAGAACAATTAGGGTATTTAGCACTGCCGGCGCCTTCACACTTCCCTAACGCCTCGAGAGTGCTTTTACGGAGCGGCGGGGGCGGGGATGAGAAGTTACCCACGAGAACCCGATCCGCCGGAGCAGGCTCATCCCACGCAGCGCTGCCACCACACCCGGGACCAGCGCTGCCCAGGACCGGCTACCCACGCACGGAGAGACCGACAGCGCAGCTGCTCCCCGCCGAGCGGCATCACGCCGACGGCGCTCCCCGGGCACCCACTGGCCACGGGCGGCACGGAAGGCGGGGAAGGGAGAAGCGGCTGAACCGCCGAAGTTGGAGACGGCTCGCTGCTGAGACGCGCCGCCCAGCCTGGAAGTGAAACGGGTGCCGAGCCCCGGCTCTCTCTCCCGCGGGGGCAGCGCCCGTCGCCCCTGCTCGCCCGCTGCCCGGTGACAACGCCCCGGAGAGACCCCACCGCCGCTTCCCACGGGGAAAGGCGAGACCGCCAATCCTCGCCGACCCCCTCACCGCTGGGGTAGCTCCTGCCTTTCCCGCAGGAGAAGCGGCACCGGCCCGCCCCGCCGCCGGCAGCAGGGAACCAGCCCCCGCGAGCCCCCGCCGAGGCGAAAACAGAACGCAGAGGGCATCAACAGCCGGGAGCGACCCCCGCCGCACGGCCGCGCAGAGACTCCCCCCCCGGTAGGTGCCGGGGCGCTCCGGTGAAAGGAGGGTGGGGGGCCCCACCGGCAGCCAGCAAGCCGCGGGCGGGCACGGCCACCTGCGGCCCCAGCCTTCCCTCCGCCAAGTTAGGGGCGGCCGGGACGGCGCGGTCTCCCGTTCCTTCCCGCGGGCGGGCGCTCACCTGGCGGCAGGCAGAAGGCTGCGAGCAGGAGGCAGAGCAGCAGCGGCGGCGGCAGCGGGCGGCGGCGGCAGGAGGCGCAGGCGGTGGCGGGGGGCTCCATCATCCCGCCTGCCCGCGGCGGGACCGGGAGGCAGCGGCGGAGCGGGGCGGTGCGCCCGCGGCGGCTCTTCTCTCTTGCAGCGGGGCCGAGCGGCGACTTCTCCCCTTCCGAGGCCGGGAAGTGACGGCGACAGCTCTCCCCCGGCGGTGGGAGAAGGGGTAACGTCCCGGGCGCGGGCGGCTGCTTTCCCTCTCGACGCGCAGCGAGGAGCGACTCCGCACCAGAGCAGGTGGCGACTTCCCTCTGGCAGCCGAGCGGCGCTCCAGGACTGAGAGCTGCGGCGGGAGAGGCGGAGCCGGGCGGCAGTAGCGGCGGCGGCGGCGCTGGCCCGGCCCCCCAGTATCCCGGCCCCCCAGTATCCCCGCCCCCGCCGTCCAGGCACACGGCGCGCAGGCAGCGGGGCGGGGGTAGCTCCGCGGACGGCCCGAGCCGCAGCTCTTCTCCTCACTGCTCCGCTGCGGCCGCTCTGGTCGCCGGGGACGCGGCCCCTTCTCCTGCCCCGGGGCATGCGCTGGGGCCCGCTGGGCGACACCGGGAAAGCGAAGGGCTACGGAGAGGGGACCTGGGCGGCGGGGCTGGTGGGCGTGCGGTGCAAGCCGACAGCCCCCCCCCCCCCCGCCTTCGCTGTTCGAGCGCATGGGCTTCTTTTCCGGTCCTGTGCTTAGAATGCATGTTGGAAGTCAGTCAGTCAAAAGCTAAAAATGCTTGATAATAATAACTGTGCCTGTTCTGTTGTGCGTTTAGAAATGTGATGACTCCCGTGTTACCCTCTCCCTCACCCTAACTGATGTAGGGGAAAAAAAATAAAGGAACCAGAGATAATTACATTTTAATATGATTTAACTAATTTAGCAGAGGATGGGGTAAAGGGAAGTGAAAGGAGCTTACAACACTCATTGTTGCATGAAGAAATACGTTGAAGGGCAATGGAAGGGATCATTCGGTACTTCTGGAAGTAGGCTGCCCTAAAGGTCAAAAAGATTCCTCGTGAAAGTACTGTAATCCAGAAATAGTGCTTTCATGCGCAGGGCTTTATTCTCCTGTTTCGATCTGAGTAAGCAGTGCCGTTTCACAGAGAGGGAAGTGAGCACCCTGAAGTCACACAGCAAGTTTCTTGGCTAACAGTACAGTGTGATCAACATGTAACACATGCTGTCATATAAAGTAAGACTGATGCCACAAATCTGAAAATATGAGTAATGCACATCATGTGGTCTCTCCAGAGGGATTTTCTAATAGTAAAATCCGAAGCATCAAGTGCTTTATCTTACTTCACCATGTGATGATGGTGAATTCTTACATGGGAACTTCCCCAAAACTCCTAGAAATCAAAGACAAACTTAACCAGTCGGATCTGCAAATATACTTGCTATTCACAAAACCATGATCATGGTGGCTAACAACTAAGACCACTTAAAAACGTTACCATGATATAGAGTAAGTTTAGGATAACATAGCCTGTGTATTTTTTAACTCATTGTACTACACTTGTTTTCTGTAAAGTGGGATAGGGATGTTTCTGTTTTAGAACTGCAAGTCTAGAATGTTGTCTTCAGTTCAAAACATCCTTAAATTCTTCTGTGTTGTTATTATTATCTTTCTCACTGTGTAAGCCATGCTATGCTGTCAATGTTAAAAATATTTTACTTTCTAAGCTTACTGCTCAGCAGAGCTCTGTCATCCTTTGTTTTCTCAGGATATTTCTGCTTATGGTCACATTACCAAGCAGATTCCAAAAAGATTCTACTTTTAAGATTAATAATATTTTTGTCTTCATGTTGAGGCCAATTAATTTTTTTCTATTCAGTTTTTTTTTCCTTGCAAGTTTAAGTTCTTATTAGTAGCCACATTTAGTATTTTTATTGCTGTAGAGAATGGAGACGCCCTCAAAATCTTCAGAGAGGCACTGTATAGAATTGCACTGAAACAAGCATCTAATGCAGTTCAAAGCTGTTTTCCTACTGTGGTTTTTTTTTAAACTCATAGTTCTTTTAACAGTATGTGCTGGTTTTGCAACAACTTGGGCACCACTGCAAACTAAGAGCCCAATCCTGCCTCCTGTATTGATATGGGCAAGCCTATTGAAGCTTGTAGGATTGAGGCTGGAAGAAAAGACAAAAAAGTCAAGCTCTAAAAATTATCTGAATGCATACAAACATAGAAGAGCGAAGTGCGTATAGGTGAGAATTCACTGGTGCTCTTAGTATATGTTTTGTTTTAAACATGACAATAGTGAGATCAATTTGTTTAAATACACATATATGATTTGCTAGTCTAGAGAATTACATAATGCCCACACACCTTTTTGTTTGTTTGTTTGTTTGTTTTTGTACTGTTCTCTCATTTGCATCAAAATAATGAATAGTATATGTTTTCTGTCAGTGGGAGCAGGGATGAGGAAGGCTTTGTGAATGTTGCAAATAATTTCCGGTGGCATGGTGCAGAGTGTTAAAGACAAGGTATAGAGCTATACATTTCAAACAGGCTAAACATACAGTCATTTTAAAATTTATGCATGTTAGTATTCTGAAAAAAATGTTCTATGCCTATTTTGCTCTCAGATCAATACTGAATGTGTTGTTTGAAGTCCATAAGAAATACAAGAAATGTGGCATTAAGAACATAATGCTTAAATCAGAAGTATGATTTGTTTAGGATTTCCCTCACTGCTTTGCCATTTCTCTTCAAAATTGTTTCTACCTTTCACTTGAAATGAGCTCTTTGGATTTTGAGTAAATACAAAACATCTCAAATTCAGATTACTCAAATGTTTTCATAACTTTACAGGAATTTAAATGTGATTAGAAATTGTCTAGATAATTGGTAAAGATATCTTTATATGCTATGTCATTTTGACTGTTCTCAGTTCTGAGATTTGTAATTAATTCCTTTAAAGTCTGTTGGGTTGATAGAATATAGATTTGTTTTTTTACAGATTATTTTCTTGGGCCATGCTCCTCTTCCCATTGAAGTTAATGGGAGTATGAGTGAGTCACTGATCTGTTGGGAAAGCAACAACTGCCTTGGCTTTTAAGTCAAAAATAAACATTTGTTTTGAAGAAGTTAAAACACTTACTAGTACAAAACGAACTATATCTGTAGAAAATATGCATTTGAAAAGCACTAATCATGAAAACAAAATCTTTGATAAATGCTTAATCCTATCAAACCATACAATTTCTAGTTAAGTGACAAAGTGGATTAAAAGTGTAATCCATTAATAATGGTTGTGCATCATAACAGAGTTTTTTGTTAAACTGAAATAGAATTTCCCATTTATAACAGATGTATAAAATAGTTACTTTGGAAGCAATTTCCTAGCAAGGATAGTAGAGAGTACTGTTGAACAAAGCATTGCTCAACACTCCTGGTAATTTAATCCATTGCTAATAGTGAGTGAATAAGATTTAGTCTCAGAGAATTAATATTATGTCAATGCAACTGTACATGATGGTTTGGCTCAGCATTCAGAAGTACAGTCTGCAAAATGGAAACCTTCTGTTTTTGAAACTGCCCTTGAACTGTAAAACAACTGAGCGCAGCATGCACCCTTGTGTTTCTGTAAATCTGGTTCTGCTACTTTGACTGAAGACTGTTAAGTTAAAGGTGTTAATTCAGAAGATACCTACATGTGTATAGATTCTTGTTAATTTTACTGATACTGGTTGCAACATTATCTATCACCAAGGATTAAACATGAATGTAATCTATACCGCCCGTTACAACATTGCTGAAGGAATTGTTAGTGAATCACCTGGGACGAGTCATATTTTTATCACAACTGTGAAATCTACAAGGTGCTTCCTGCTCCCTTAGGCCTCTAAATACCTTTAAACACCAGGTTCTGTGACTCTGAGACAGAGCACACTGCAGTTAAGTCTTTCGGTGACTTTGCTTGATTAAGATACAGACTTTGGTAGAAGAATACTTATGTTTGTCAGCGTTGCTCAGTATTGGCACATGAGCATGACTGATAGCAAAATCTTTCTGAATTAGATCATCTGTGCATGGTGGAATGTCTCTAGGTTGTAAGGTATTTCAAACAGAACATGCAGGACACACATAGAAAATGGTCAAAAAACCCAAACTTGGGCTACAATTGAACTGACTAATAAATAGTAGCAAAGAGGAAAGCCTACTTACTGGGATTTCTGCAGCTATCTGAAAATTTGTCTTTCTCTGATCTAAGTAAATGAGACACCCATATTTGGAATAAATAAAAAACCTCAAACAAATTATAGTGTAAGAATAACCAGAACCTCTGTTTCCAGTATTTTTTCACTGCAGAAATGATCCAACTCAAAAAATCAGCAAATGTCTGCCAGGATTGATATTATAGTCATCAGCATAGCAATTAGGCTCCTGAAACAAACTTATTTTCCTATTAGCCATGTCCAATGCACCTGTTTTTTACATAATTTAACTGAAGGACCAGTACTGTACAAGCATTCATTAAAATAACATTACACGTGCATTATATACAAAATACCTTGCTGAGATGAAACTTTCATAACATATGACTTGAAGAGAGAGGAAGGTGTTTGAAGAATAGATAGTGGTTATTGTATTTAAAAGTTTGTGATCTGCCTTAAAAAAAAAAAAAGTAAACATATTAAAGTAGGAGCAGGTCTTATACACAAAAATACAAGAGCCACAGTGGCTTCACATGTTACCTGAGAGTGCAAAACCAGAAAAATCAATCCAGTTCTTCAGGTTGGACCAGTGTATATCAACTTTACTGGCCAACTCCTTGCCTTTTGTGAAAGATAAGTTGTCTTTTCCTCTGCCTCTTTAAACACAGGTTTAAGGCAGGAGTTTTCAGATTACAGGCCTCTTTTTTTTTCATTACAAAAGCCACTTTTGAGGGCAAATGATTGTTTTTGTATGAAAGTCCAGTGGGATGCACAAAGGCAAAGTGTGAAGACTAGCACTAATAATGTATTAGAGATGTAAAATAGCTGTAATGCAAATAATGAGATCATTAATGCTTCTAAAATGATTACACTGTGTTTCCCCTTTTCTCAGCATCCATAAGGCTAAATTCTTTGACTTTCTGTGCTTTATAGTCTTTTATGATACTTGACTGCAGCTGGAAAATAGCTTAATACTATAGGAATTGACAGATCCCCCATACTAAGGAGCATCCTTCACAAGACATGTTGCATTCTGCTAAAAATATCCAGCAACATCTGACTTGCAATGTTGGCATGCTGTGAAGGAACAAGAAAGAGCATAGTGTTGTGTGAATTGTGAGGATGTCAGTGGGTTTCTCTGCCCTGTTCGGTGGCTCCAGCAAACTCCTGATCCTTACCCTCGTCTGGTCTTCCTTCATGCAGACTGGACTTCTACATGTCTCAAGCAGTGTGAAGAATAGTTCTCAGAAAGGCTCAGACAGCACCTGACTTGTGAAGTTGCTTCTTGGTCTGAGGAACTTTTCCATAGGGCTGTTCATAATGGAGTGGAGTTGGTCTTGATGTCAGCTTTACCTGGAAGCATCTCCTCATGTATTCTATTGCTGTTAAGTGCAGCTAAGGCTTGGATTTACTTGTTTATTGCAAGGTCACTGCTGGCATAATCTGTGCCTCTGTTGCCTGGTTCTACCCATGCCGCCAGTATAGGTGCAGACATCATCCTGTCAGAGGAACATAGGAGACTGGAGGACCTTTCTGGTCAGCATCCTACTTTTATCTCTGCTCCTACGCTGCCAGTCAGGAAACAATCCGTAATGCTTTTGGGTTTATGTGACATCAGATGAGCTTGTGTAGAACCTAAGTGTTGTAACAACATTAGGACTGCCGTGACATCATCTGGAATGTGAGATAGTGCAAACGGGGGCTGTGGAGGAATCAAGAACTGTGTCCTTGCTCATGGAGTGCCCTAGGTGGGACGCTGGGCAGGAGCAACCCACAGAGCAGCAATGTACATAGCCACAGGTACCCCTTATGAATCAACAATGAGAGACCATTTATATATTGCTGTATTCAAAATTAATTTTAACTTTCTTTTTTGCAGAGGCTATGCCTGGGCTTGGTGAAAATTTTCAGATTCTTACTTGGATCACTGATTTCTGTGTGAGCTATATAATTTTAAAAATCTGCTTGGTCGAATCTAATCAGAATACTGATACTGAGCAATTTTTCATCTAAGGGTCTCACACTGATTAAGCCTCAAATCATGACACCTTTGTAAGGTAGGTACTCAAATAGCTTTCACTTCTGTCCTGCCTTTCATTTGAGAAATTTGGATAGTTGGGAGAGCAGTAAGTGCATATAATGCTAGAGAAGATACAGAAGATACTGAACCCTAGAGAGATGAATGGATTTACTCAGATCTATTTTAGAAAGCAATGGTGATCTAAGGACAAAATTAAGAGTTCCTGAGTTTCCATCCTAAACTCCAGAACTAAACCCTCTCTCTATTTATACTTGTGTTAGATAGAGAAAGGTAATAAAAGTAAATTTAGAGATCAGAAGCAAGTCAGGTAGTCAAGTCACTGAAATGCACTTGCCTGTAGTAGTTAGTGGGCTCTTGTTTAATTTTCAAACCTAGCCAAGGGAAGGAAAGTAGAGATAATTTGTTCAGAGCAGTCATGCATCAGAACACATTGTTGTTGTTCTCCTTTACATTATAAGAACAAAAGTGAGAGGAAGGGTAGAAAGAAATTCTGGTTATTTGATAGAAAGTTTGGAAGGCGAGGTGAAATGGGGTCTGGTCTATAGCTCATTCTGAGCAGCAGACTACTACTGTGTCCATAGTAGAAAGCAATAAAATTGCTCTAGCCCCATATCATCTCCACCTATTTCTTAGCTGTGATGAAGAAAGCACACAAGGACTTAGTGATAAGAGGAACAAGATCCAAGAGTAAAAATCCAAAATGGAAAGCAGGAGAAAATGAACAAAAGAGGAAAGATAAACTTAAAAAAAAGAGAAATGTTATTTTAAGAGCTACTTATTGAGACTTAGTCTCAATGTGTTTAAGCATGTTACATTACAAATAGTACAGTTGATACAAGTGGGATTTTTGACTGAATATAATTTTATAGTGAGAAAAAACTAGGTGAGCTGGGACCAATCCTTGAGTGGTCTGAGCCTGCACTTGATCCACCTAAGTGGAGAATAAATTGTTTTAGATCTCCTTGTGTCTGAAAAAAAAAAGTGAAATTTGGAGCAACCCTTAAGTATCTATGTGGTAGATGGACAGGACAGCAGACAGCTCAGAGCCTTTCACACCTAGGACTTAACTGAAACAAAGGAAATTTGTTACCACTTCTTCAGAAGCATTTTTCTTCTCTTTTTGTCTTCAGTGAGCCAAAGAACCCGTATCAAGCATCAAAGACTGATGAGTTAGTGTTTAGTAGTGCAAATGTATTTGCTGCACCAAACTGCAGGGTTCAGCTCATTCAAAGTACTGCTTCTCTGAGCAATGCAACAAAATAGGTACTGAAAAGGAGGAATTATAATAAAGAGGCAGTACCAGATTCACACTGTTTTGCATGCTAGCACACTGAATTTTGTACATCCCAAACCGGGGCAGTTTCCTTCCGTGATAGTTACTACTTCAAACACTGCTTATCAGTTTTTCCTTACAGCCTTGATGGTAGTAGCAGACCTTCTCATGATGCATGCCTTTTCACATGAGTAGCTTTCATTCATTAACTTGGAGGAGAGGGTCAGCAGGAAATCAATGATGCTTTTTTTATCTAGCCATATGCAGAACCATTAAAATGAATCCACTGACTGTGTTCCAGCATTGCAATTTCTTCCTTGCAACCTTCATTGCAGTGTGTCTGCCCCTGATTGTGCTACATCAGCACTTGCAGATTAGAAAGAGCAGTTCCTAAGTAAATGAAAGAAGTTGCTGCTTCCTAGTCTCATAGTTACCCAGGGAAGGAATATGCCTCCCTCAAGGGATGAAAAGGCCATCAGTCGATCAAGTGTTCCTTAGAGCCGTGTTGTTGTCAGATCCTTGGAAAAATGTATTTGATCTTCTGTCCTTTAACTGGATACCTGTGCCAAGGCTAAATTTGTAAATTATTTTTTACAGGCTTGAAGATTGAAAGGATTTTAAGCACAGACTGTTTGGATTACAGCACCATTTAGGGGCAATGTATTGGAATAGCTCCCTTACATACACAGTGCTTGTTCTTTGGAAGGTAAAATTAGCCCTCGAGGAGAAGGATACAATGATTACAAATGTTGAAAACTTTTTTTTTTTTTTATTAACAAATCAATAGAAATATGCCAACATATTTGAAGGTGAGAAAGGACAGGAAGTGGGGTGTGGGAATTAGCCATGTAGGAATGATGATTATGATATAATGTATATATTACATTAGAACAAAAGGGTCTGAAGTGATTGGACTCCCTTTAAATAGCTTTGCTGTGCCGGAGTAAGGAAGAGCTCCTGCTACGGGGAGTTTACAAATTAAGCAGGCAGGATGAGTAAAGCGTGGTTTAAGGAAAATGAAAAACAATATTCTTGTTTTACAAGCAGTGCAATGAGGCATTGTGAGATTGACATGATTCTCTGTAGAAAGAAATTTTTAAATTTAAATGGCCCTAGTGTCTTCATTTTTGCAAGAAAGATATTCTATAAAAATTTGCAGAACAGTTCATCCTTAAAAAAGAAGGAAGCAGTAGGATCCATCTAGAAAGACATTTTAGGACATTGTCAATCTACTATAGCAAATATTTCAGGATTAAATAAAAGTGCATTGACATTAAAATGTGGCCAATAATTTATTATTCTGATTCAGTTTAATAGGTTACAGTATTCTGCATGTTACATTTTTACATTAAATCTAAAAACAATAGTATAAAAAACCAAAGCAAACTTAAAGAAACTTTTGATTTGCAGAAATTAAAGTATGAGGTGTATTTTCATAAAAATGACCTTTTCATTATCTTCAAGAAACTGTGAAGAAGTCTTTGGGAAGAAGATTTATGACACTGGTATATTGGCAGAAGATGTAAGCACTGCTTGTTAGACTGGGGACTAGTGCTGAGTTCCATCCTAGAAGTAAATATCAATGTCTGGTGCATCCTTGTTAGGCTAACTGGGGTGGCCACCTCATGTATTTGCAGTAACTAAAATAATCAGTGCAAATGTAGAAGCAATGCTGCAAGGGCTCTTTTTTTGCACAGAGTGCTTAAAATTTCCTATAAGGTTGGATAACTGAGAAACATATTTTGCCAATTCTTTTTAGCAGCACTCTGCAACTCAAAGATTGAAAGACAGTTGTTATCAGCTGTCTCAGGATCAGGCTCTGCGAGAGGTGGCATGTGTATTCAAGGTCAGATTCACATTCTCTCAATATGTGTGAAACAGTTCTTTGGTAGGGGTAGCAGTAAAAAGGGTTCACACCTTCCTGGCAGTAATATTCTGAAAAATTGCAGCTAGTAACAAGAAAGGGAATCTACCTGTTTTGCTAAGGGCAGACTTACCAAGATCTCTGTTTTTCTGGCTTGTATTTGAACCAATGTTTTTAGTCCATTCCATTTTTCAGAGGGCGATTTATTCCCTTAATTCTTCTATCCAGATTTATTTTCAGACTTGCTGTTCACCCTATTCTTCTTCTGTCAAACAGTTTCCCATGTCTCATAGTGACAAGATATTCCCCTGCATCCCACTATTTCTGTTGCTATTCTCTGCCACTCTCAGTCCATATGTGTGCCTGTTTCTTGGTTCCCCCTGCACTTCAAAGCATTTGTTTTAGTCCACAGACAGATTTTTAACTTTCTGCTTGTCCACAGACAGGCAACCTTCAACCTGCCAGTCGGTTCTCACTGTTTCCTCTGCACCTTCCTCTGGCTCTCACCATGAGGAAGAACTCTGGTTTTCATTTCCACCATAAGTCACCTACTCACTGGATGCTGAGCTCAGCAGCATGGGATTCTCCTCTTACTTGGAAATTCAACTACAGGTTTTGTACTGGTTTTGTCTGGGATAGAGTTAATTTTCTTCACAATATCTCCTATGGTGTTGCCTTTTGGATTTGTGACCTAAACAGTGCTGTAACAGAGGAATGTTTTCATTATGGCTGAGCAGGTGCTTACACACAGTCAAGGTCCTTTCTGCTTTTCACGCTGCCCTACCAGCAAGTAGGCTAAGGGTGCACAAGAAGCTGGGAGGGGACAGAGCTGGGACAACTGACCCCATCTGACCAAAGGAATATTCCATACCATATGACATCATGCTCAGCCTATAAAGCTCAGGGAAGAAGAAGGAAGGAAGGAAGGGGATGTTCAGAGTGATGCCATTTGTCTTCCCAAGTCACCTTTATGCCTGGCTTTAATAGAGATGGCTGAACACCTGTCTGCCAATGGGAAGTAGTGAATTAATTTCTTGTTTTGCTTTGCTTGTGCATGCTGCTTTTGCTTTACTGATTAAACTGTCTTTATCTCAGCCCACGGTTTTTCTCACTTTTACACTTCTGATTTGCTCCCCCATCCTGTTGGAGTGAGTGAACAGTTGTTGGGAACTGAGCTGCCCACCAGGGCTAACCCCCAACAAGTCCCGTTCCTTCAAGAATTGCTTCTGGCTAATTGTTTGATTTTCTTTTCTGTTTCTGACTTTTGATTCACTTTATGCTAAAGGTTCTATAGTCACTACAAGTAAACAGGCTTATTATGGGTTTACATAGCTTTATTAATAGATAATCATATACACAGAATAGCGGTCATGCCACCTATTCACCAACAAAATTGTATATTCAATATATAGTCCAAGATATGAAGATGCATTTGTACAACAGTAAGGATGTTTGCAAGTATAAGATCTGTGGTGAAGATCCATTTGATCCTCAAAACTAAACTTTTGCTCAGTGTTCTCTGTAATACATTTGTAAGCAAACAAAAGCATATCAGGAAATGGATGCATTCGTCACGGTTCTTCTGCACCTTTCACACATTCACTCACCTGCTCTTCAAGCATAAATCTTTGAGCACTACTGTTTTCTCACATGAATAAAAAGTCAAAAAAAAAGAAAAGTAAGTTGGAACTGGGAAGAGGATGTTGAGGTTTAATAACAGTCTTTTTATGGATTACATGGGGAAGGAAATTAGAATTTGCTTCAATGAAACAGGGCAGCAGCGTACAAAATGTCAGTTTTCTGAGAACTGAGATGAGGTTTTAGAGAGGCATAAATGCAGTAGTAGATTACTGAAGTGAATGCCGCTGTTAAGCAGAAAGATTTCCACTTTCTTTTGAACCACTGCAACTAATCTTTTCATACATTGTGGGCTCATTTTTTTGCAAATGAAATCACTTTGGAGAGGGATGAACCCCTTGAAAAGCAAAATCCTCTAACAAGGCAACCAGAAGGATTTGAGTCTCTAATCGAGCTTATGTTGAATTAATGTTGCATTTTCAAATGCTGCTTGATGACATGGGAGATGGCACAGGCATGTCATTCTTGTATTGTATGAACAAAATTTTGAGGTTTTGAAAGGTTCTTAAAGATGGCATCTATCTTGCTCAAATCTAAGTGCCTCTCAAATAAAAAAGAAAAAAAAAAAAAGGTAATAATAATACTTACACATGGCTTCTATGAATTGTTCATCAAATGCAGATCCAACAGCACTGTGAGAAAGGATGTCAGTATCATTATTCACATTTTGCAGGTTGGGAAACTGAGGCAAGGGATGCTGTGTGATTTCCTAAATCAGCCAGTAGGTCTGTAAAAGATACAGGAACAGCTAAATATCCCATAAATGCTAATACTGCCCTGTAATCTTTACCATCTTGTTTCTTCCTCTGAACATTGCTTGAGAAAAATCTGTCCTTGAGAGAAACTCTTGAAGTGAACCATGTAACTTCTCTGAGAAACCTTAAGAAGTCTGAATTTGAGAATTTTTTAATCCAACGCCTCTCTGGTATTGAATCCTTCATGCCCTTCCCAAAGTGCATATGAAGCCTTTGCAGCAAGCCATGGATAATCTGGAAAACAGTATTATTAGGAGGTAGCAGCACACTGATTTATTTCCTTTGCATTCAAGTCATATACTGTAGTCTTTGTTATTTCAATAGCTGCCAACCACGAGGACCAGAATGAAGGGCGGGGGGAAGGCTGAGCCAGAGATGACAGAAGGAGAGCTAATATATTGGCACAAGGTCTTTGTAAAGGGTGAATTATCCTCCTGTGGCAGCAGATTGTCCTCTCGAGGTATTTGTTCAAAGACAAGTCCTGAAGGTAAGCCCTGCTGAAACATGAAGTTTTAGATAGTGTTGTTTAAATATTATTTTTACCTGTGTGTAATGAAATAAATTATGATTAGGTGATCTGTATTTTTTTATTAAAACATTTTTGAGATTTTACATGTGAAATCTCTAGGACATGCTATTAACCTGTAAACAAACTGGACATAGACCAGGCTATCTGGAAACCACAGGGGACAGAGGTACTTCTTGTTCAGGTACTTGTTGAGTGTTAATGTAATAGTTGTTATAATTACTCATAGTTTTTCTGACCTTTTCATCCTGAGGCCCTATGTCCTGATCAGAAGATGGTCAGTATTTGTTGAAAATTCCTGGGAAAAAGTGGATGGAAGTTTGTGACTTTTGTGATTCAGAGTGTTGAGGTTGTTCAGAGATGAAGGTCTGTAGGAATTTGGTCTTGGTTTGTCAGAAGAATACTATCTTGCCCATGCAGGCCAGCTGCTGTTACTGATGACTCCTACTGTTTGAACACATGGAACACAGCAGCAGTGGCTACAGCTGAATGTATATATAGGTATATGAGGGGAAGAGTAGGTTAGAAATCATTTTGGACATTCCTTTCTCTTCTGATCAGAAATAAAATAACTTCAGAGCTAAACCACACTTTAACAAGTTGAAAAATGATTCAGTTATTGCTTGTAGGAGGCTGAAGATAAAAACACAACAGTGAGAATGAGTTGCAGAGATACACTGTATGCTGGTTAACTCACATTCTTTTTTTTGGTCTTTCTTATTATTACCTTATGATCTATTTTATTTTATTATAGGAAGTTTGAGAAAAAAATTAACATAAAGCTTTGCCTAGTAAGATAATCTCTGCATAACTGCTGTCCAGGGCTAATTTATTTTGTTTATTCAAATGGCATGTTCAAGGGCAGCCTTAGTTTTAATAGTCTTGTGCATCATAGCAAGCTGATCTTAATAAACAGATTATTGTAGAGTTTAATATGAAATTGAGATCTTTACTTGTCATTAAGTTTTCTGTATCAAAACTTGCCTGGATTGTCAAAAGGCAGTAACATTTTTTGCGTAAATTACCTTGAGGAATTATTTATGTACTTACTTCAGTCCATCCTGTGTTTCTGAAAAGTGAGAGAACCATCTTAATAGCTGATTCAGGGGAATAGCTTTTTGGAAGAATATGTATTATATCTTCATTGCATTTTAGCCTAGATACAGCTATCATAGGCTGCAAAAGTTCTTCCTGAAATTCTGCAAGTACATGGCTAACTTAACCTGTGCTCAGCTCCTATTATTATATTGCTTTTGGTACCCTAGCTAGTGCCAGCAGTTGCTGCTGTAGACACATGCTGTTTAACAGCATTGGTTTCCTTTTGCCATATTGCTATTGGTGGAAAGATGCTGTTTCTAAAATCAAAATGTTATTCATTTACTTTAAATTTAGATATGTTCTTTTGTCGGAATTGTAAGCAGGCCACAAGCAAGTTTGTATGGAATTTTTTGTTGCATGGGTTAGTCAGCGTGCCTCTGGTATTCCAGAGGTAAGGGTTGTAATTTGCTGGTTTTTAACCAAGTAAAATTCCTTTTCAATAAAATCATTGCTTAATTAAGATGCAAAGAATTTGGTCGAGTATCCATTTTGGTAACATTCTAGTTTATTTTTTTCCCCCATTTTCCTAAGCTACCACCTTCAATTGAAAAAAAAAAACCCAGCTAAATAATATAAGCAAAGCAAAGAACTTATATGAGTATATGTCCTAGTAACCATCTAAAATCTCACTTTTCCATTGAGACTGACACTTTATTTGAAATCTCCACTAATGCTATGGATTCATGATTATCAAACTGTTCCATAATACTGTGGGAGTGTGTCATGGTGTAGGGTCAGGGCAGCCCCTTAGACCTAAAACAGACACTCTCTGTTAACTCCCCTCCCTCTCCAAAGGGAAAGAGAAAGGGAATTAAAGGAGAGAGACTTAGCGATTAGAAAAGGAAACTAGAACAGCTTTCATGAAAATGCAACAGACAAGAGCTGTGTTCAGGAGCTGGATTCTGGTAACAGATCCAGGAACACACAGACCAGGACTGAAGGTAGAATGGACAAAGTCCTCCTTGGATGCCCCAAGGAAGGAACTGTATGAGAACCCAAGCCAAGCCAAGCAAAGCTGGCAAAGCGGGCCAAGAGGGGAGAAGAGACACAGACCCTCCAGATGTCTCAGCTTTATACTGAATATGACATACATGGGCTGGAATACCTCTCTGGTCAGTTTAGGGTCACCTGTCCTGTCGGCTTCTCCCTGCAGGTGCAGCCTTTCACTTTTCTGCATCCCCGCAAGTGTGGTACACAAGACCCAGCAGTGGCCTTGGTCTGCACACCAACCCTTGGCAGTAACTCTAAACATGGGGTGTTATCACTGCCAGCAGCAGACCCTGCCTGTGAGAACAGGCTGCTAACTTCAGACAGTGCAGTTAGTTAGAAGAACTGAGCTGAAAAGTAAAATCACTGAACAGAATTAGTTCTGTTCTCACTCACACCAGGACAGAGTGAATAAGGCAAGTATTTTTTTGAGATATTGCTTGTAATTACTTGAAAAGATAGGGGATATTAGTAACAACATTCAGAAGATTTATACTTGTTTGCTGGTGCATAGGAAAGTAAGTGCAGGTCACTGAGGGTGCTCTGTTATGATGTCTATGAATTAAAGTTGTTGTCTATAATCTATTATTCTACATGTGCTTCTAGTCTACATTCAGTTGGAGAGGAAAAGTAGACAGTGTAGGGAGGAGTAACCTTGAAAGAGTAAGACTTGCTTCCTTCAATTACTACCTTCACCCTGTCCCTGAAAAAAAATACAGAGAATCCTATTGATATTTAAATACTTGCTTTCTGTCTTGCTTTAAGAATTGGAGGCCCACTCAATAAAAAGGAAAAACTGCATCCGCTCTCTTGCTCAGGTCATGTACCTTCACCATGGAGCTTCCATGGAAATTTTGAAACATTAAGAAAAGCAACAATTAATTCCATAAAGAGTTCAAATACAGCTACCAACTTTGTGAGATCAACTGATTCTATTTGTTCAAGTATTTACATACAAGTGGTGCTCCATGGATCTAGTGCACAGATCAGATCTAATGCGCTTCCACATGCATTTCTAAAGTTGTGTAAGAAGAAAAAGATAGCACTGGTTTGAAAGATACACTTTGGTTTTTAGGTCCTAGTATATTTTTCACACTGTTTAGGGGTATACTGATACAGATGTACATATATGGAGAGAGAGAAAATTGTACAGTGCTTCTCAAAAGAGGAAAAAGAAAATGTCTATAATTTCTTTTAAAGTGAGGTCAGGTGAACTTGATTATCAGAATACATTGTTTAATGCTCTACCGTGTAGACCTTATATTAGCAGCACATCAGCTTCACTGCAGTACATCTTTCATTCCCACAGATTTTAGACAAGTAATAGTTCAATAATTGAGAGAAAATGTTTCCTTGTACATCTTCTTCATTCAGAGCATCCAAATTAGCTTCTAAACTCCTGCCCTTGTATTACACGGTGCAAGTTCTGCAGAAAATTTTTAACTTCATCCACATATAGATGTGTTGGCTGGCTGATTTTGTAGGTAATCAAGATTTAATTAGGTAGCAGAATTGTTGAGTTAGAGTCTGCCTAGGTGGATTGAACCTCAACATTTTTTATATTGCCACTAATGTTCATAAAATGATGATATAATATTTTATGGCCTGGCGGTAATTTGCTTTTCATTTATTTACTAGTTATTAATTCTTACATTTATAAAACAAAAATAACAGGAAGGGACCTGTCTGTTCATTCTAGATACTTCTGACATACCTGTGTAATAAATCCCCGACAAAAGCAGCAGCATACTTGTAAAATGAGAGGAAATCATCAGTTAGATCAAAAAATAACTCAAAAGGCTTATTTTATGTTTAAAAAAATTCCTAATGCTTCTATAGTAACTGTTCTAGTAATTCAGTGTCAAGTCCTGATGCACAAAGGAAAAGGGTGGCTTTCAGCAGTATTGAGGAACTCATTCAAAAGAGAATGTGAGAGCCATTGCTGCTGTAATGCCAAAGGGCAGAGTTCATCTCCTCAGCTCCAGACACTTTAGAAATCAGACAACCAGAAGAACTAAGATTCAGTTCTCCATCTGGTGTCTGGAGTAAGGCTTCTCCGGAGCAATTCACCTTGTATGTTGTTTATCACAGTGCAATCACAGAAGTGTTGATATAATTTCTTGATTTAGTCTTGCAATTTAAAAATGAAGTTTCTTACCGTCACAGTAGTGAGATTCATTTGGCAGACTTGTTAACACTAAAAATGAAAATAGCTGTTTTTGTTATTAACATGCTTACAGTAAATTGTTGTATTTTCTGGACCTTTAAGGACTCAGGTTGTCATGACAGTAATGAGTTTTTTTACAGTGTTATGGCTGAATATACGAAACTAGCTAGATAGCTGGCTTCCATCAAATCTAATGGAAATTAGCTACCTTATGTACCTTTGAAAATCTGCATCCTTGATTATTTGGGGTAGAAACATTGTTTCCCCTTATTTAACACAGAATAGTATGCCAACTTCTGGTTGTGTTTTATCACCGGTAACTGCACTCAGTGTCACTATTTTTGTATGTATATAAGACCTTTTTTATGTTACTACTGCTGGACTTGTTCAGTCTGGAGAAGAGAAGGCCTAGAGAGACCTAGTAGCAGTTTTATACAGAGAGGAGAGATGATCAAGAAGTTGGAGACAGGTTCCTAATGGTAGTGCATGGTGGGAGGGCAAGAGACAGCTGACCGAAGTCTAAAAGAGAGAAGAGCGGTTCAAACCAGATAAAAGGCAAAATTTTTTTCTCCAAGAGGACAGTGGAATAGGTTGCCCAACAAGGCTGTGCTGCCTCAGTCCTTGAAATATTTCAAGACCTGGCTAGACAAAGCTGTGAGCAACCAGGTCTGCCCTCAATAGAGATCCTGCTTTTGAGGTCCTGCTTCCTGAGGTCCCTTACAACTGAATCTTTTTATGGTCCTATGAGTCTACCATTTTAATCACAGAAGTTCTAAAATAACACTACTGGATCAGCTACAAATATCTATTGCATTCAGATTGCAAATGCATTAGTCTAATCAAGAAGTTCTGTATGAACTACAGAATCAAACTCTTCCTTGATAATGTAAGTATGTTTCTTTATAACTTCTGAATCATTGTAGTGATGCCACACATAGTGGAGTGCAGATGCTTGAATATATTTACTGGAAAGACAGGTTGATTTTGGTTTTGCTGTCTAGCTGCTGAGATAAAGAGGTTGTCAGTGGCTTCATAAACCATAAGAGAGGGAGGCTTAGGCTTGCTAGGGGTTTAACTGTTAATAAATACTTCAGTTTCTGGCAACCAGCATTTTTTTTTTTGAAAAGCAGAACTTGGTCAATATCATTTTCCAAATGAGACTTCTAACACCCAAGATGTATTGTACCGTAACATTTTTTTCACATGGAGTTTTCTTTAAATCACTTACCATGGCATACTTATTCCATAGTATAAAGCAGTGTGTGTTTATATTATACGTTGAAAAAAAATCTGCTTCTATCTTTCAATTCAAAAAGTTCCATCTAAATGTGCTTGTTTTTCCTTTAGATAAAAATAGAGAGGGAGAGAAGCTACAGCTTTTAGATTTTTTTTTAAAGACTCTTGATTTCAACAGCTGCAGAGAGTAATTATTATAAAGGCTGTAGTCCCAATTGTTTTGAGCTGATGTTGTAGCCATACTGTAGCAGATACTCAGCAGATGCAGATTGAAGCACACAACTTGAAACATATGGCAAGATAAAATTTGAAAGCTATGCAAGCTAGCTACCATAAAGATTTTGTGACGGAAAAGAACCTTAAATCAACATAGACTTTTAAGGAAGGACAGCAAAAACGTTATAGGATAGAAACGATGATACCTCTCTATCACTTCTACATCTGTAGCTGAAATCCCTGGAAATAGGAGTTGCTGTGCTGTATTGTAATTGAGGGAAGTTAACAATAATTTTTTCAAGACATCCAAATAACACTCATAATCTCAAAGCTCAATTATTGCACATTCTATTATTTTAAAGTCTTTCTTACTGTAGTGATATTCCCAGGAAGACAGAATAAAATTTCAGATAGTAGCAACAAGAAAATAGATTTTGACTGAAGTAGATCTAATTTGCTCAGTAAACCACTGAGTATATTTCTGCCTTTTGCAAATTTTTTTTTAGGTAATTTCCACTTGAAGCATGATGTAAATAATGTAGCACCTGCCTTTTTCCCTGATGGACACGTTTAGTTTTAATTTCTATGGCAGAATACATTACTAAAATACAATTGTCATTCATTTAATTTTAAACATTGCAGAATGCTTATTATAGAATTAACAATTATATGCATCTTAGAGGCTTGTAAAAAATGGTATTTTAAAAACAGCATATATTTGACTATTGATGATTATCATACCTTAAAACTGAGAACAGTTCTTTCATTTTTATATATATATACCTCCCCCACCCACAGACATTAAATATATGTACAGACAGAAAGAATCTGCTATCTGTACTTGCCTACCTACTATCTTTGTTTTCCATTGGCAACTGCTTAATAATCTGCTCTGCTAACCATCATCATTACCCTGGTTTTACATCTTTTACCCTTTCACCACCCATCTTATGTAAAAAAATTCCCCAAAGTGCTTAGTCATATAGAAGCAGGTCTGATGAGCAGCATCAACATCACAGAACTATCTTAACGTGTGGATGACACTTTACTGTAAACTGCATTTATGTTTTCTTACATATATTTTGCTGAATGTACTTCTTGTTTCAATAAAATATTTACATATACAAAGTGCTGAGAAAATTGATGCTTTTGTGTACAGTGAAGTATTTTTTCCTCTTTCAGTACTGTTTGTGTATTACACTGATGCTCATAGAGATGAGTGGGTTGTCTAGCATGTGGCATGCAGCAACGCCATTCTTTGCATCTGAACCTTTAAGATCTTACTTTTCTGATTAATGTTAATGGCACATGAGTAGAAGATATTTTATAATGCTATGTAATGTCCGTGTCTATATATTAAATGCCTGAATGCATCTTCTATTTACTACAACAATTCTTACAGAAAAAAAAAAAAATTTGCTATCCATTAACTTTCTATCCATTGCCCTTTTCAGAAGCTGACCCTCAACAGATGTCTGGGTATGGCTGTGAAACATCTGAAACACATGTTCACATCTTCAGAAATGAGAAACAGCATGTATCATGTCCAGCAGATATTTCATATTGGCAAAGAATGATTTTATGTCAGATTGGGAGCTGCTAGATGCTATGAATGGCAGTGATGGCTCTAGCTATCCCTTCAGTACAGAATGGAAAAAAAAAAGGAAACACATGTACAACATGTCAGAAAAACTTACAACATTATGGGTATTCATGAAATTGAAATGAAAGGCACCTGACACCTGCTGTTCAGTTGAGAGTTATACCATGAGATAACTATGATATAGCAGAATGGCATACGGAAGGCCTTTACTTCAAAATGTTCTGGTCCATATTGCTTACTCTGTAAGCCCCTTGACGATATGATTTGACTGAGGCATTATATAATCTTTGACTCAGGTGAAATTTCTGTCTCTTTATGAACATGTAATCAAGGATTTGGATGAATCACTCAGATGTTCTATTAAAGCTTTTTTTTTTTTTTAACCTGAGCCGGAAAAAAATTGTGCTTCCAAAAACCCAAGACATGGTCTTTGCAAATGTGCATAGGAAAACTGGTGAGGACTGTTCTGTTCTTGACAGTCCAGGGTGGAGAATTTGGGTTAAATAAAAGTATGTGCATTGTCATTATTAAAATTATTTTTGTAACTAATTCAGTAAAATAATTTTTAAGGTTACTAATAGATGTATTGCTCTAGATAAGTTTACCAAGACATCCTGTTTGTTATAAGTTTAACTACTGTATGGTTTTATGGGGGGAATAAAGCTTATAAAGCAGATGAAAGAGCAGCTGGGGAAAAGTTAAATGAATATGGATTTTTTTTCTTCAGAGTTTGACCTAGGTTACATCATCCATGGAATTTACAGAGGCTCCAGATGGCATGTCTAACTAAGAGTTCCATTCAAGCTATTGCAGAAGGCTGGATCAAGCCTTTCATGCAACTGCAGTCCTACATGTAGTATTTGCTGTGGTTGGGAATTTACTACATGGTGTTCCAGGGCAGAAAGCTGAACCCAGCACTTCCTGTTTTTCATTGCTTGTAATTTGCATCTGTCTATGAATTTGAGAGGAGAGCCCATGTGTTTCTGAATTGTGCATTTCTGTGCACTTTTGCAATTCTACTTTTGATGTAGCTGCAGTATTAAAGAAAGGGCTTTGAAATAAGGATTAGTGCCCCATCATGCTCAATTAACATAATACACATAGCTGGACCTGGTTCATGGTCTGTGGAAGTGAGTGCATAGAGTGACAGTGACTTCAGTGAAAGTTTGAATCAGGCTCAGTGAAATAATGGTAACTATTTGCTTTTGTAGGACTGAAAGAATATGCCATAGTCAGTGAACTCATATTAATTTACATATGCATTCATAAAATGTACCAGTATTTGAAGTTAAAAGCACTGTTCTTTTTTTTCCTTCCTGAAATACTTGCTTTCTCAATGTCTTAGAGAAAAATGTCAATTAAAAATGAAATTAGTAAGTCTTATTGGAGAGGTGATTTTGAGCAATGCATGCATTTTACACATATTTTCAGTGAGTAAGGTCTTTTTCATTTACATAAATTGGTAATTTCTATGTTATTTGTGTCCTTGTTTTCACTCATGGTGAGGACAATACAACGTTGTAGCTCAGACCTCATTTTCAGAAAGAACTTCAGGCATAGCAACATCAAATCTAGTCATGTAATAAGCATGCTCTGCAATATTACAACTTTAGGGACAGTGAAATTTATAAATCAGCACAACTTAGTAGTAAAAAGCAGTGCATTTTTAAAAGCGAAACACTATTTAGAAGAATAATGATTAAATGAGGTGGAAATGATGTTACTCTTAACAAAACAATTTACTGAAACATTTTCAAAATGGAAATGCCAGTAGGCAATTTGATTTGTTTTGAAACAGATTTCAACATTGTATTCTGCATGGGTAGGATGAGGGAAGAATATATACAAACATATATGCAGATTTATAAAGGACACACACACACACACACGTCTATGCGTATGCTTATGAGCACATACATGTGTGCAAGGAGATGATAATTGTATCATAGAATCACAGAACTCTTCGGGTTGGAAGAGACCTTGAAATCATCTACCTGCCATGGGGAGGGACACCTTCCACTAGATCAAAGCCCCATCCAACCTCGCCTGGAACACTTCCCAGGAGGGTGCATCTGCAACTTTAAGCAACCTGTCCCAGTGTCTCACCACCCTCACAGTGAAGGATTTCTTCTTTCTTCCTTAGGATTTCTTCATCTAATCTGAATCTACCCTCTTGTGGTTTAAACCCATTACCCCTCATCCTACCACTACACTCCCTGATAGAGTCCCTCCTCACCTTTTCTTGTTAGGCCCCCTTTAAGTACTGGAAAGCTGCTATGAGGTCTTCCCAGAGCCTTCTCTTCTCCAGGATGAACAACCCCAACTCTCTCAGCCTGTCCTCATAGGAGAGGTCTTCCATCTCTCTGATCATCTTTGTGGCCCTCCTCAAGCAGGTCCATGTCTTTCTTACTCTTGGGGCCCCAGAGGTAAACACTGTACTCTTGGTTGGGTCACTAATGCTTTTCTTTGTCATTAATGTTCAGCTCTTTAAACCTGATACCTGTCTCAGTAAAAATTCTGTCTTGCAGGCCCACAACAATTGCATAGTGAAAGCAAGGCTCTTCTTACAAAAATAAGAAGTTTTAATCCATGATATTAAAAGAGTTTCAGTAGTACTGAATTTGGCTTGTCAGAGCCTCTTCCAAGATTTTTCCATGTGTGGAGCATCCATAGCAACAACAAAGAAACCCTTTTTGTTGCAAGTTTTACTGTAGGAGATATTCTAGATGGGACTCAAGAAATTTGATAGATTCATTATTGAGGTGGGAAGAGGGAAGATGTAGAATGGAGAGGAGAGGACGTATAGCATAAAATTGTAAGAGTTTCAGGACAAAACTGTTACAAGTCAGGTTTGCCAGACTAGAACTTAGGATCCTATAAGTTCACCATTGTGTTCTCTTGCCTTTCGTATTTTGGCTAAATTCACATCTTGCACAGCATTAGCAGTAAATACTGAAATCTTTCAATAGCAGTTTCTCCAGTTTCCTATGTTATGCTCACACTTATAGACTTTGGACATGCTGAATTTGGCATGGCCCTGTGACTTGAAAGCTGTTCAGAGTATTTTGGAAAGAATCAAAACCAGGCATGGAAGTGCCTTTATATGCGAAATGCGTGTGAAAAAGATGCCTGAGTATACTGGGGATGTGTGGTGAGGCCCCTGACAGAGGAAGTGGAGCAATGGGATTGGTTGGGGTTGGCTTTTGTCCTTTCAGGGGCATTTACAACTGACCTTCTCTAGCTGTTGTCCAAACAACTATTCCTGCTTTTCCTCTCATAGCTCAGATTTAGGTGCCCTAGTATCTCTCAGTGATAGTATTTTGGAGTTTGTGTGAGAGGTCATGGGATCTTGTTCATAACCATCTGAGCTAACACTTTGTGGGGTTCATCCCCACATGTGGGTATCTGAAAATATGATTTCAGAAGCACACAGGATAGATGGAAGCAGGCTGGCCAAATGTACATCATAGGCTTTCAGGCCTGAGGAAAGAAGAAACGCTGTGTGCTGTCTTGCTAATATGTATGCATCTCAGCCATCAGAGAATATCGCCTCAGAAAGGCTACACTTTCTCACGTGTTCAGGAGAATCACTGCAGTTTAAACTTGATTTATGCAAAGCCCCCTAAAATCTGTGTCTTTTTCTTATTACTTGGGGTATAGTGGTACATCAGTGAGTTAAAGCTAGAGGCAGTAGTCCAAGTGCAGAGTTGTTTGAATAAGTGGTACCAAAGTGGTGGGACCAATACAAGGAGGGAGACACTACCTACTTGCTGTCCTCATTTGTGATTTACCAGATAGGGTAGTATCCAAAATAATCCCACCATGTTTCTTCCTCCAACACTCAAGACAAGATAAACTACATCTTGTTAAGAAAAACTGCATTAAGATAAGATAAAAGGGCATCTTGCAGAGTATCTGTGAATATCATGCTGCCTTTATGGTGTATAAACAACTTATAAAAAATACTTAATTTTAGCGTCAATCTTTACATCTTCAAAGAAATGGAAAAACATTAAATCTCATAACCCATCTGGGAGTGGGAAGGGTATACATTATTCTTGCAATCTCTTACTTTTATGAGTGAAAATATTAAAGCAGGTTACAACAACCCTTCTTGCTCAAGAGGTGTAACATGTCACTTCATATCTTTTCTTGTTGGAATCAATATAGGTCTGTTTGCAGAATAAGGAGCTATGCAGCATTAATCCAGGTAGTGTAACTTTGTACTGCTTATTGACAAAGGGATTCAATGTCAGGGCCAAAATGGGAATTCAGATGTTCCAGGTGATAGTTTCAGAAGTATTCATGTTGTGTGATTATTTTGCCCTTTCAGAGGTTTCATATAAACCATTTCAGACAAAGAAATTAAGATAATATCTTTAGATCTCATCATATGCACCTTGCTTGCTCCTGACTGAAATGCTCACCTCTGTACCTTGTTCCATTTAATGCTAAGCATTTATGTTTGTCATTCAAATGCTACCTGCAGAGTTGATTCCTGCCAGAACTGGCCTCTCTGTGACTGTGACATGCAACTGTCACATTTCACCCTTTGTTAACAACAGCTCAAAGGGGCAGTCCTTCCTAATTTCACCAGTTAGTGACACCAGAGATCAGAAGATTAGGTATGAAATCAGGACACCAAGAATGGGTTCCTCCATTGCTAACTCCTCTAGAGTTTTCCTAGCTGACACATACATGTGTTATTTGCTTGGATTCACCTACACCTTCAGCAGGTTGACCTCTTTTCTGGACTAGAAGATTACAGAGCTATGTTGTGAGGAACTGGCTGCTTATGGCATAGTTCTCCTCAAACTAGGACATTAATTCTGGTTGGAAAGCCCAGTCTGCTCACTGACAATGCTGCAGAAAGCATCTGTGTGTGCTGAGGATTCTGCCTGCAGCATTTCAGTGATAGGAACAAATGTACCTCACCAAGAAATGACCCCTGGGACAACAGGAATCTGTCAGAACCTCCTAACACAGCTGTTTCTGATGTGGACATCATATTTTGCCTCAGAAAGTGAAGTTCGTTGTTAGTTCATATGCAGCCTGCTCTTGCTTTATGAACTTACTGGAAAATTCAGAAAGCTATTCGAAGATGTGAGCAATATTGATGCTGCACTCAAGGCAATAATTGGGCTCTGTACCAACTTGTTCTTTTATATTGTATTGAAACAGTGAAACACCCTATGTGATAGACTTTGGAGATACTTCTTGATTTATTTTTACTCCTATTATTTTATCAATACTTTTAGTGTGGCTTTTTTGTCAAAGACTGGAAATAGATCCTCATCCTCCACTTCTTTCTGTAGGTCTCTGATTTAAAACAGAAATAGCACATTATGGGTTGAGATATATTTTTTTGTAAATCCCATTACTATTAAAAAAAAAACCCTAGTTATCTGCTGACAGCACAGAACAGATATTAAAAAGAAGTAGAGAGACTTTGTAGTAAACCAGTATAAGTCTTTCTTATAACATCCAATTAGAAGTCTTTGTTATAACATCAGACTATGTTTACATTATAACTTAGCTTACATTTCATTCTGATAAAAGGAACTGAATGTAAATTTATTTTATCAGTGAGGAAGTGGCTTTGCTGCATGTTGCATAAAGCACAGAGCAATCTGAGCTAGTTTTAAACTCTCTTGTCAGGGTGGACACCTGTACTACCACAGTTGGATTGCTTCTGTATTAATTGCCATATCTCTACAGTGTATACAGAAATATTATATAATGCCTCTGAGTTATAGACTGCATGCATGGACACCCCATACCAGATGTATTTCTTATATTGTAATAGTTTTCACATCTGGTTGCAAAGACTATTGTGTAGATTTTTATATTTTCCCCCAAATAATGATCAAAATTGTAGCGTGAGTCAGGAAATTAATACCAGACAAGTTTCATCAAAATACTTGGGACTTTTTGTCATTAACGTCAGTAGAGCTGGGATTCCATCTGCTGTGCTTTTTCATAAAGATATCCTTGGATAAACTGCAAGGGCAAGCACAGGCATGTCTAGTGAGAGTGCTGATCAAATCACACTGCTCAGAAAGAAGAGGATAAATTTTCTTAGTCCTCTTAGAGAATACACATCTCTCCTTGCTTCCAGAAGGCTGATGGAAAGGTCTGTGACCCCAAATTACAAATGGATACTAAAAACCTGGGAAACCTCCTTAAGTTTTATCCCAGGCCAGCCACACAGATCCTCCTTCTTATTAAAATCCCTCCCTTGAAGTAATTTTGAGTATTAACAGAACAAGCTTTTCATGTAAGTTTAATTTTTTTCTCAGATAAAATATTAAATATCAAGTTACTGTTGATGATAAATGCTTTACTCAGTGTTCCAGCTACTCTAGTTCTGTGTTTGAGTGTTAGCTTTCATTCTAAATGAAAGTTTGCATTTTAAATGTTTTGGGTTTTTTTTTTGTGTTTTCTTTGCAAACATCACCTGATGGAGTTTTTAAAAGGCAAGGCCAAAGCATGAAACACTTCTCTTGTAGGGAAGCCCTTGTAGGGGTTTAAGACTTCCAGAGCCCTTTTGGTGGAGTTTCAGCAGCACGGTACATTTTCTGGTGCTTAACTCACTTTTGAGATCTGAACAGATAACACTGAGTAACATAAAAGGAGAGAGAGAAACAGACTGGAGAGATTCTTCAAAGCACATCTCTAAACAAAAGAAATATGGGGCCCTCATCCTGTCTGCTTCACATTCCTGTTGTAACGATTTCAGTTCCTTCTGGTTTCCTTATCTCAGAAAAGAGATAGCATTGCTTGCTTACTGCACACAAAGGCTGTGGGAATTAATTGATTTAGACATACAGGCTGCTTTTAAAAGCCTGGAACATTATTAATATGAACCACTACCTGCCAAAGACATGACCGGCTAACCGCTGCACCCTCTGTGACAGTGCTTTACGGAATCACTGCAATTACTTCCAACCTGCAAGGATTAAGGAGGCCAAACACAGCTTTCTATTCAGCAAATTTATTTTCCGCTTTGTCCCCAGACTGTACCCTTCTCTTGCTTTTGCTCATCAGCATTCAGTTTCAAGCCAGGGTGCCTGTGGGATCTGCCTGTCTGGGCCAGGGTAAGACTTTAAGGGGCTTCCCAGGTTTTTAGTATCCATTTGTAACTTACTTGGGGCCAAAGACCTTTTCACTAGCTGTGTTGTCAGAGCAGGAATTCACCCTGCTATTTTTAATGTCTATAGAGCAGTTGTATTTCCCTGGGGCTCCTGGAGGCATTTATCCATCTTAGGCTTCTTTCCACAAACCACTATTCAAGCACCGCTTTCGAAATGGCAACTGGCTGTGACAGGCACCGATTCACTCTGCTTTAGTTGTGACTCTTGCTTCACACTTGTAAGTAGCACTGTACTGAGGTTTGGTTTTTTTCCTAATTGCTTCCAGATCACCTCTGCACAGCAAGAAAATATTTCTGTGCCTTGTTGATCTTCTGGATTGTGCAGATATTGTCCCGATGGCTTTAGGACCATATTTTCTGTGCCTTCAAGCTATTTTAGTATTTTTCGCTCCTCTCTTTCCTTCTGCTTCAAAGCTCTGCAGTTATGCTTTGTTGGACAAGTCCCATTCCAGGAAGAGTTAAAGTAAGAAATAAATCAGTGTCAGAGATGTGTATCTTTTATATAAAGTAAGTGTAGCAAGCCAGCATGTTGCTTTAGCTTTCGCATTTACATTTACTGTTAGCAGTCGTTAAAATTGTTTGGGGTGGACGATTTCAAATGTTTATGTGATTGAATATAAACATTTTGTAGGAAAAAGCAGTTTAATCAATGTTCTGAATGGAAAAAACAGCTTGTGTATTTGTTTTCAGAACATTTTTTTCTGTATTTTCTCTTAATGTTAACATTTTGATTCTGTTGTTGTATGCACATTTTATAGATTATTGTGGGTATGTGTTTGATAAAAAATTGAACAAATTAAGTGTTTTGATAAGCTTGTGCTGCTGTTCCATCAATGTATCTTTCATCTTTTATATTATTTTGTGTGGTGAAAAACACCCACAAAATTGTCATTCTGCAGTCTGAAGATACAGTAGGAGAAGGCAGCGTGGTGTTATTTCTCATGGACTAGGAACCATAGTGCACTGGCATGTTCTGGCACACAGCTCTTGAAGAGTATTTTAGATTTACCTCATTTAATTGAAATCTCTAGCAAATTCCTGCCCTTTTCTCTGTTAACCAAGACTTTACAATTTCAAAACATTGTAATGTTCTAGAAAGGTGTAGCGATATAGAAATGTAAGGATATTTTATTTAAGGTAAAGTGACTTGGAGCTGTAACTTGACCATTGGTAGTCTAGTACTCCAATACTATATGCTACTTATGCTCTGATCATTTATATTTTCCTTTCTCATAATCCAAATTGAGAGGTTTTTCAAGGATTCAGTCATAGTCTGTTGTAAGTTTTGTATTTTTAGGTGTAGCTCTTTATTTTCACTCACTAAAGTCTGTAGGAGGGATTTTAAAATGATGAAACTCAGTCTGGCCTTTTCTGGAGAAAGAATTCCCTTTTTTTTTAATATAATAAATTTTTATAATTTATATAAATTTATATAATAAATTTTTATATAATACTAAAACTCATCAAAAAATCAGGAGAAAGAGGAAGCAGCAATCTTCCAGAAAAATTGTTTTTTGTAATTGCCAGTACACCTTTTGGTATGCAAGGGGAAGTGAAATGTGACAAACTTCAGTTTTTCTTTATCTTCCAAAGGGACATCTTACACTAACCCCATATACCAGTCTGGATGAGCTTTATCAGAGCTGAACTTCTGCAATGTGTTGACTCAATATGCATACTTCATGATGCCCCATGATACTTCATACCATGCACGATTACTCCTCTGTCACCCTAAACATGAACTGCCTTAGCTTAAATTTCCATGCATAAAAATCGATTATCTCCAATTTTGTCTCCAATTCCACATAATGATTCAATCCTTTACAGAGGAATTTCAGGGATTTTATTCAAAATC
Source organism: Todiramphus chloris collaris (assembly GCA_025345505.1). Lineage (NCBI taxonomy): Eukaryota > Metazoa > Chordata > Aves > Coraciiformes > Alcedinidae > Todiramphus > Todiramphus chloris. Next base: position 30,570,816 of record JANVCC010000017.1, read on the forward strand.
AAATTATCCAGGTGGGTTTCTGAATGGAGAGGATGTGTAATCTTTTGACTCTCCACAGAGTTGTAGGAAGAACTCACACACTGCAATCAAAATATTGTCTTGAAATATTGCAGACAGTGTTACACTGTTTTGGTGACACCTTTGTTAAAACGTGCAGTGGCTTTAAAAATCTACTTAGATGTTTAGCTGTATTTCAATGTATCGATTCACTTGGAGCTTTTAATAAAATCTTAGAAGTGTTATTTTATTATTTTGTCATGTTTAAGAGTTTTTAGTTAAAGATTTGTTCAAATTACTTTTTGGTCATTGTTAACACAGCTCTTGTTCTGTGAATAATAAGATAGAGATAAGGAAAAGATAGTATTATTATATTGATTGCTTACATTTTGTTGCAAGTAAGTGCTTCATAGCTTTTATTTCAAACCTTAGTGCTTAGCAAGAAGTTCTAGTTAAGTCCAATACACATATGCATTCAATTGGGTTTTTTGGGTGTCCACAGTATTAAAATACAGCATGTAGCCTTTGAATCCTTTTGAAAATGAGAACATAGTACTTTTTTGGTCATTTTGACTAAGACTGTGAGATTTGATAATTGTTTGTAGCCATTGTGTATTTTATAATAATAAATTAAATATAGCATCTTTCACTTGGGAATTCAGAAATATGTCATGAATTCTTAGTTTTATTGGTACCATTTGGTGGAAGTTATTATCTCCGCTTTAACACAAGGACTGCAAGTGGCAGAACAAAATGTGGTAGTAGATGCTGCTTCCACATTCTTTTTTCTCAGGTGCAGTCACCTCTAAATATTCCTGCTCCTCCAGTCAGTTTCTGAACCAAATAGTTTTCAGTTAAAAAAATTTAAGAGTTTCACACATAAAAGTCAATGACTAAAACCATGCCCACTTTTAAAGGCAGCAGGAAGCCACTTCAGTGGCTGGCTTTGTTGCAGTAAAATTTAGGTGCTGAGGGGCTGGAACCTGCCCAGACTCTGGGTGCCTAAGCTGTTGGTGACTGAGTGCATGCAAGGGCTTGCAGAGCTCAGCCTCTAAATTGCAGGCATCTCTTTCTGGACCTTGCTTCCCATCTCAGTTTTATGGGCTAAATGGAGATCAGGTGTTCTTGAACTGATAAAGGTGCTCTTGAGAGAGAAATTACTTGACCATCTGTATGATGAATGGCTGAAGAGAAATCAAGAAAAGCTGAGCTTCAGCTTGGCATCCAGTGAAAACACAAATGTATGTTTTGTGCCAGACATCTGTGTTTGTTCCAAGGAAAGCCCTAGGAAAGAGGCTCTGGCCTTTCTCCACCTGGAAGCTATGACAAAGACATGAGAGCTCTGTTTGCTTTTTACTTAGTGTGTTCTGTGTTGTGTCCCAGGATACTGGAAGCTCTTAAAAGTGGAGCAGTGTATTTCCATTCAGATGCTGAGCTTTACTAATCATCTTGTGCACCATGTAGTTTCCAAGCCACTATCCTAAACTGTGCTCTGGTCAGTATTTCTTTTAGCATTTCTTGCTTTCTTGCTGAAAATAAAGATGGTATGCCCTCATGGCATTGCACCTTAAAACATTTGCATATACATTCAATCATAGTGTTCACAACAAATGTGTAATGCTCTCAGTATAATCAATTAAAAGCTCTCGGTGAATTCTGAAATTCCTTTAATAATCTATATCCCATCCACGTGATACATGTCAAGTTCCATGTTCATTGGAATACAGGTAAATATTGTCTTCCAATCCCTTTGTGCTTTGTTATTCTCTGAAAGATGAACATCACCTTCCTCTTCTTGTATAAAGAAAACCTCTGGGTTGGTTGCTTTGTTTATTTGTTTCTTTGTTTTACAGATAAAAATATCCAGGTCTTGCCTATTCTGAAAGACTTCTCAATTGAGTGAGAACACAGTAAAATGCACATGACAGATCATAGTGTGTTCACTTTGAAGTATACTTTAGTTTGTTTTTGCCAGCTTCTTTCAAAGAAGTAAAGGAAAAATTGTCTTTGATAAAGCATTCCTTTCTTCAGTTATCTCTTGTAGGAATTCCCAGTTCACATCTCTTTATCATCCAAATGATCCTTCTACTGGAAATGTTTTGAGCTCTTTTTTTTGTCTTTATTAAATCACATTTTATTTCCAATTGATATGAATGGAACCTTGAGACCTGTCTCACGTTTTGGCAGGCTGAGATGTTACAATGCCTCTAGACAAATCAGGAAAATACTGTGTTGATTTATTTAATCATTTTTTTGGGGCATCCATAACAGTTTGCTTAATCTTGAACATATAGAACCTAAAGTAAATATGTGCTTATATTAATCAGGTTGCTTAGAAGAAAAGCAAGATTATAATCAAATGATAACTGCCCCCAAGAGAAAGAAGGATCAGTCTGGTATATGAAAAAAATGATGGAGCAGAGGCAGGAGGAAACAAAACAGATTATATTCCTTGTATTTTTTTTTTTTTGCATATGGCACTTCAGTAGATTATGTTTAGCTCTACAGAAAGTGATAAATTTGAAAAGTAAGGATGTTCGCCAGATTCCAGCTGGGCTTTTGCAGCCCTGCAAAGCCATTCCAAATCAGGTTCTGATTGAAAAGACAGCTTAGCAATAGAAACAGAGTTGTAGCTGAGTGTACCTTATATTCCAGTTTTAATGTATCCTCTGTAAAACTACCAAGCTACTTCCCCAAACGTCCTTAATAAAGAGGAAAGTGAAAATTTTCAGAAATTATTACATCAGTCCAGATTCTGCTGAGTGTATGTGTATGGGTTGTTACATAAGAAATCAGTAACGATGCTGCAGTCATGTGATTGCTCAATGTATAAAAATATGCATTTGTTTTCTGAAATTCAGGATTAAAATAGGAGATGGAAAGTGAGATGAAAGGTGCCTGTGAGTAATAGGACCCTACTAAAGTTTTATAAAATTGTAGCATGTTCTCATGGAAATTTCAAGTGTTTGTGAGGAAGCTAGATGTCCGTATTCAAATAAGCTTATAATATCAAAGAAAACTCACATACTGTACACAGCGTGGAATTACCCATCTGTTACTGGGTAGCTACTGCAGTGCAAGTCTTTCATATGAAAGCCTTAAGTTCAACGGAGACAGCTGAAGGCTGTCTTCAGTCCAGGATGACCATAACTTTGCTCATTGGTGTTTATTGACTTCTGCCAGCTATCTCTGTGGCATTGATGTAAACATGGCTATGTCAAGCTATAAACATAGTTTGATACCAACGTAGTTTAGTTGACTTATTTTAGCTCTGAGAATGGATGGGCACAGAGCTGTAACAGACTAGTTCCTCACATGGATTTTTAAACACATTTTAGAGTAATTTGAATACCTTGTCTATTTAAATTATTTTTTGGCTTGATACAATTTTAATTCTAGTTAAAAACTACTAGTTAGATAATTTAAAGAAAAAAAAAAAAAAAAAAAAAAACCCTGCCTCCTAAAACACCAGGTGTGAATGTCACACTTCCAGGATGTCTAGGCAAAATTCTTCAAATCTTGTGAACCTCTAGATTAGGTATATACATGGGCATCCAGTCAGCATGCACAAGACATTGCATGTCTAGCTACAGCTCTGACACAGGTGCAGTGGGTGCGTATGCCCCTGTGTAAAACAGTGGCCAAGATTTCTACTCACTTGCCTCGGTGTAAAGATAGAGTAGCTCTCCACCATCTTCAGTGCAAAAGCTACAGCAGTGCAAAACAGATAGACACAGTCTCAGAGCTGCATTTGAATCAGAATGCTACCATTTTGAGTGTAAAAGTGTTTTATTTAAATGAAAGCTGATATCTCTTAGGAAAAAAAAAAAGGTTTTATTTTAAACAGAATTATTATTAGAAATAATTATGTCAGAAATATTACCTTTGCCTGCATAGAAGCAAGTATATATATTTTAGTAATATGTTTAAATTATGTCAGAAAACATATTTTTGTAATGATTATTAGTGGATATATGACAGTAGTTATTTCATTATTCATATTCAATATTAACAATTTATTAAACTGTAATAAAAGTACTCAGCCTCATCCATTGCAGGCTGAAAGTTAGGACTGTGAAATGTTATCCTTGAAAGCTATTAAAGGTGCAGAGTTAGGAGAATGTAAAAAGGAGGAGAAAGTTAGGATGATATTTCTGAGAATCTAATGATAATACTGTTCATTAGACAGTATTTTTATTTTATCTTCCAATTCATGAAAGTTGCCTAGCAGGTCTTTATACTATGCCTGAATTTGTGCTAAAATATGATGTGAAACGCAAGAAAATTTCTCCAGATATGCTACTAGAGTGAGACTTGGGTCTACCTTTTGTCTTGACCTTGCCAGTTGCCGGTTTGATGACCCATCACAACATGTACTGAGCTCAGGCTTTGGCTGGTTTGTCTGTTTAGACTTTAAGCTCTTCAGAGCAGGATCTTCTGCTGGCTCACAGTATGAACAGCTGGGTTATGTGCTTGGTAACTGCAGCTCTTGTTTCTTGAATACCCCTACAACGCAAATAAAGATAGTCACATTAGTAAGGATAAAAATTGCATATTCTGAAAAACCCAAATGCCACCAACACCACCTCATCTCCAGCTGCTGTTTTCCTGCTTTCTAGTACAGTCTGTAATAGCCATCCCAACTCACTATCTGCAGTGAGGTCTGCAGGCCTATGTTCTTCAGGTTACTGCTTCTCAATTAAACTGGATTTTCTTGGGCTCTGAGCGTGTGCAGCAGAGGCAGAGGAGGGAGGGCTGAGCTCTGGAAATTGAGTCCCGTATTCTGCACTGTGCCTTACAGAGCTGGTAAAAGCAAGGTTTGTTGCACTAAGCAAAGACAGAAATCTGCTAGTCAGGGCCTGTTGTTGTGAGTGTCCGCTTAGCTCCCTCACTACACATTTAAAATTGAAAGATGATCAGAAGGGATGTGGTACTCCCTGCAATGGTCAGATTAAATATGAGTGTGTCTGTATGAGCTGGCGAGCAATTGGTCTTTCCAGGATATTGTTGGGACAAAAATGCTGACTCTATTTTTTTTGCATGAATAATAGTGCCTAACTTTTCCATAGTAATTTGGAGGGGGCAGAAGGTGGAAACTCAGTCTTTCACAAATTAATTTGTTAGCTTTACCTTAATTTTGCAGCTGGTGACCACAGAATGCAGAAGGGAAGTGATACACCTCAAGTATTACATCAGAATGGGGAAAATAAAGGATAAATCACCTGAGTCCCAATCTGTTGTGCTATCCTTTAGATCAGAAAGGAGATATGGCTTGATGTTCAGTCTTATTTCTAAAACACAGTGCATTGCTTTGAAGAAATTGAGTTATTTGTCACACTGAAAATTTCCAAAGATGACTCTCTAGAACAAAGGTTAAAAATCCATTCTATAAAATCACTTTTATGGCAAGTAGTTTCCAAAATGTAGGGTTTACTTTTTCTTGTTTTTATTTTATGAGATTTTGTAACAATGAGGAACTTGCAAACTGAAATTAATTTATATTTATTCCTGGAAATGTTATTAAAATCACCTCATGAGGGCATAGACCAGGGCAGGGAGAAGTCAGGAAGGCTAATGGTGCTCACGATCAAAACCTAGTTGTGTTTGTGCACAGGATCTTGCCATGACCTATGGTACATCTGCTTCTCAGAAGGGAAGGGAAGATAAACACCTCTGCCATTTCTGAAAGTACTGTGGATAGGAAAATGAGATACATTTTATTTCCATCTCTATTAAACTATGTTGTCAAACCAGATTATTGGCCATTTTTGTAGAGGATTAGTAATTAACTGGGTAGCCTAATTATCAGAACTACTTTGGCCTCCGAGGATAAAACGATTACAAATCCATTACCACATATTATTTAAAGTAAAAATACTGCACAAAGACAATTTTTATTGGCTTGGCCAGTGGTTTGAAAATGAATAGTAGGATAGAATGCTTTGCTGTTTGAAGTTGCGTTTGGTGATTTTTAATAAGATTCCGCTGTTTATGGATCAGATGAAGCATAATCTGTTTATTTACTTTTTCCTATGCAAAGCATCACTGTAATGCCAGTCTGCTGAGACTGGCAGAGGCTAGCAGAGACACAGTTGCATCATTAGAGCAAAGGTGCCAAAAGGGATGTTTGGCTCTTCAAATCTCCAGCTCTTTAATCCCATTTATGCCAGTAGGCAATATTTATTAAATACTCTGAAAACCAATTCAGCCAATTTCAATTACACTGGCAGCATAAAACTGTGTGTGATTAGCAGAAGGCTGCTGGTCTGAGCACAGGACAGGTTACAGGAATTCTTAATCTGGTTGCCATGCTAACTGCAGGTCTCAGCACCTCGCTTTAGACATGCCTGCATGAATGGGCACAGGTAGGTCAGAGCTTGTGGTCCTCTGCATTGTCTGGATGAAAACCAGCTCTGTTTCAGACCTTGCAGAGATGAGTGTATTAGCCTGAAGGGCAGAAGGCTGCACCTCTTGTGATAGAGAACTACCTGCTTTAGTGCAGGGGGGTACAGGATTATTGTTGGGTGGTGTGCAGTGCGGGGTTCTGCTCTAAGTGTCTGTTCAGGTACTGGATAGGACCTTTGCCACCATGGAGTAGCAAATGTTCCTTCCTGTGGTGGAATAGCTGATGGGACTTTCTACTTCCTGGAGTTCTAGCTGCTATTCAGTGCTCTTGTAAAGATAGGCAGAATCATGCTGGACAAACTTCTCAAGGGCTTGGAAGAGAAATGGCTCTATGTGTTCCTTCATGTACTTTAAAACTGTTGCTTTTCACTTCTAAGGATGAAAATGCAGCTTGTTGCTGCTCTTGAGGGCATCATTAATCAGGTCTGGCTGAATGCTCATCAGTTTAGTAGATTTATGTGTATTTATTGTCATTGTAACATTTCATGTGCAGTTACATCTATTACTTGGAATCAGTGCAAACTTAGACAGATGCAGATTCAAAGATTGTCAGGTGAATTTTTCCTTTGCTGACTCAGGGGCAGATTTTACCCAGCCAGTCTGGGCTGGTTTTATAAATTAAGGTAAATTTAATATTGATAGTGTTTGAAATAGTAGGTGAGGGCACAAACTAAAACAAGAATCTGGTTCTGTTCAGACTCTGTATGAGTGTATAGTAAAAAGAGTTTTACAGTCTAAGGTATCTAGAAGGGAGTGTTTATTTGGGAATATTCACAGACTAACGAAGTGATTTGTTCAAGATCTCATAGCAGATTGGTTGCAAATCTTGGTGTGGCCCAATAACTCTTGCTTTCTGAGGCCGTTGCCTTTTTTCTCTCCAGGTCTCGCTGACAGTAAAAAGTTACCATCGATATATGGGTACACAGATGCCACAGTGGACCACAAAGCACATCTTCAGCTCATTAAAAATCAGTGCTTTTTCATTATGCCAGAAGGGCTATGATGGTCTACCATATATGAAGACTTGTTACTATGTTTATGTTAAAGTTTTCTGGTATTTTTAAGACACAGAACTCTAAAGTCAGGACTTCCAAAATTTCCTGCCTAGTTTAGGCATTACATCTGTACATAGACTGAGAAGCGTATAGCCTGACTTTGCATGACTGAATCCACTAGAAGAAGTGGTTGCCTGAATCCTTTGTATCTCGAATCACTAATGTCATTGCCTACATATGAATGTGGGTATTTAAGTTTAAGCCACCTAGTTTGAAAAAATTGTCTCAAGTATTGCTGTCAGCTGCTGAACGTTTCTGTGTAGTCAAACCTTCCTATTACCTTTGTTCACTTCCCCTATCCATCCTTCTGAGTTTTCTTTATTATGGTGCATAGCTCTTACATTAATTTGACCTTGTGTAAACAGATAAGCTTTGCAAAATTCTGTTTAACCTTTCCATAGTTTCAGAAGAGGAATGGATCAGATTCTGTATTTGTGTCTTTATCCCACTGGACTGTTTCTAACTTAAATGGTACAGGACAAATCACCTACAGAAGTAAACTGGCAAAAAATATCCTCATTGAATTAAGCATAATGTTCTCAGATTGTTTCTCATTCCCAGGTTGTCTTACCTCTAAAATCAGCATATTTCTGAGGGTGGTTACTTTCAGCTCTGTTGCCAGCATCCTTTAATTTTCAACAGTGCTTTGAAATGACCTTACAAGGTGATATAATAACTTTTTACAAGGAGATCTGGAGACTGTAGGAACATGTCAGGCTGGTATTTCACTTACATCTGGATGTACTGTGTGACATATTAACACTGCAGACACATCTGCTATTCCTAAGGGGCTAAGGAAACTTCAGTCTCAGGCAGATGCAATACGCAGGGTTGACAGAGTAGACAAAGAATCACAGCAAGTTACTATAGCAGGTGAGAGATTGATGCAAGGGAATTGAGCAGGGTTTATCGTGGTGCTGTGTGATGTGCAAAGTAACATAAAGCATGTGGCTATGTTTAATGACTTAGAAATAAGGCACAGAAAATGATGTACTAAATACATATCCTGAATATAAAGAAGTGACTATGGCTTAACTTCTGCCACTCTCTCAATAGCTTGAAATCTGGTTCACAGTGACTGTACCTCTGTAAATACCTTTATAATTCCACTGAGCTTGATCTCATGTATGAAACCAAAAGGGTCATTAAAAACACAAGCAGTTGCTAGCCGAGTCATAGTTTTACCTAGAAGTTCTGAAACACTAAATCCACAGAATCAGGAATATTCTGTGGGGTTTTGCTCTTTGTTTTTGTTTTTTAACATCTTAAACAGTTGTTATACACAGCAAACAGATCTGGCAAGGTTTTGAATTCTGGAAACAGCTTTTGATGACCATTTTTATAGTGATGTAACTAATCAATATCACCTGCATTATTATTTTAATAAACAGTGTGTTCCTCTTTGAAAGCTTCTTTAGAGTTTTCTTTTCAATTTGAAATGTAAATTATCTGAGCTAGAGACTAATCTTTATATTCTCTGCCTGTGTCAGGGTTTCTAGTATTCTTAATACACAATAAAATAAGAATCTTTTCTCCCTTGTTCTCCTATGTCTTGGTCTCGTGTAAAATTCTTATTTTGTATCATATGATCGCAATTTGATTTTACCGTTTGCTTACTTCGATCATTATTCCTACCATATTTTGTCTCCATTTTTCTTTTCCTTCAAAATATTGATAGAGAAGAATAAGAGCAATTAACAATGGCAAGGTAGAGCATTATTACTTACAGCAAGTTGAGTAGCTCATTCCAGTGGTTTTGGTGGCTGCCAGTTCTGCACCTCTGTATATGCGAACCATTTCTCATTAACACCTGAATGCCAAACTTTATGTAGGTATAGGGGAACATAGACATTGGCTGAGATAGCATATTGCCCTGGAGCAGTTGTGTGGCCACGACCTTCTAACAGCTCTATCTGTGCCAGAGCACTTCAAAATCAGGCTGGCTGCAGCTTTTCATGAAGCTGAAGATAGGGTGGAGGGCAGCACCTGTTGTTGGAGGTGGGTACCAGGCTCCTCCCCTTCCTCAGATAGACAAAAGAGCACCAAAAGAAAATCTGCAGAGCTCTAACACTGGGTCTCTCATCAAGTTCTGTCTGCATCTCTTTTCTTTCCAATAGCATGGGAATTATGTCTTTCCATTGATTCAGACCTCATTTCTTTGATCCAACTTTGCTTATACTGCACAGAAGCCTTAAGTTTGAGAAGAACACTTTCCAAAGTTCCTCAGAAACTCAAGAACATAAAGATCGTGGCTATTTTCAGTGTCACGAGGCCATAAATCCCACTGTCTTTTGAAATCTCCTCCCTAAAACGTAAGTTCAGACCACCATAATACAGCCTTGTAGTTTTGTCAGTTTGCTTTTAAAGACCACTCACCACTAAAAATTTTCTTGCAGGAACAGTCCCTGACATGACTACAGGTTGGACCCTGGGAATAAAACTAAGCGTGCTGTGGACTAACTCTGCTCACCTTGGAGGCAGTAATGCAAACAATCAAATGTAGCACCTTTGCATAGCCCGAGTACTTTTGACATATATAATGCACTAGCAAAGCAATGGTTTGCAAATAAAGCAAAGCCTTTCTCCTGATGTCTGACCTCAGCAGTGAGGAGATGATCTTCTCAAGTCCCATATAGGAGAGCTGAAGCATGATATCATTTGAGTAGATGCTGGCAACCACCAGTAGCAATATCAAGGGAGAGGAATGATGGGATGTGCCACGGGTCTGGGTTCAGCCCCACAGGTTGTGCCAGCAGAGCTTTGTGAGTGGAAGCACTTTCTTTGGGTATCATCACATCTATTCTGACTTCGTGTACCAGAAATCCCTTCTCATGCAGGCATTAGCAGTATTTTTCTTTCCTCATAGGTGACTTTTCCTCAAAGGTTGCATTCTTACACATGGTCCAGGGCCAGTTTTCTGTTTCCTACACCAAATGACATATCCCATGACAAAATTTTCTCTCTCTGTTTGTACTCAGATTAGGCAATATTGGCAGGACTGCAGCCATGCTGCTTCTGCATATGCTGTATCTGCACTTATAGATTGTTATTTTTGATGGTTGCCAATCTGGCACATTGTAAAAAAGCTAAATTTAAATAGATGAAGAAATAATCATCTCTGAGAACTTGCCAATAAAGAGATGTTGATCTGCATTTGTTGCCTTAGTGGGGGTATGTCCAATATTATGTAATGGTGTATTAGCTATCAGGCAGTATCAAAACATGAGTAGCCTTTCAGCCATGCAAACTATAACAATTTTAACAGAGAAGGAGAGAAAGCAAGGGACTGAGGATAGTTTTAGGATCAACTGTCTAGAGGCAACAGGTAACAATTTCCTAAACTGCATTGATCCAGCTTGCTGAGAGAGAATAAGTCAAAGAAGGGATAATTTTCACATTTGTTTAAACTATAAGACCTTGTACATTAATATATTGGTAGCCAGGTAAAGTTTAATTACACTATGCAAAGAGAAGGTGGCATCTTTTTTAGTAGTGGTCCCCTGTGGGTAACTTTCAGAAACAGATTCAGAACATCGTTAAATCATAGACTCTTGAGATTTAATTGTCTCTGTAACCATTTATAGTCCAATTAACAAGAAATAAATAAACACACAAACAAATCCCAAGCCCCATTCAGATTTTAAACACAGACCAAAAAATGCATTAAAGTTTAACTACCATAGAGTTTTCTTTAATGAAGATGCACTAAAGAAAATGCCACAAAATTACTTAGTAATTTTTAGTAAACTGTAGGTATTAGCATATTTAGGATTTGAGATTTTTTTTCTGAAGCACCCCTAATATCTTTCCAATCAACTCCCTGTTATTGTTCTTCTGTTTCTTTGCAAAATACAAACAACAAAATGAAAAGCATTATGACATTTCATCATATGCAGCAGGATTTAAAGCTTCTTTGAAGAAATTGCACCTCATTATCTGGAAATACAGCTAGCCAGTCTGAAAACAGACCCAGATGATAGAATGCAGCAACTTGTCTATTTAGAAGCACAAGCAATTGCATGTTTATTTCCCTAGTGCTCTGTTCTCCATTGGTTCCCCACTGAACACAGAATGAAATTAAAGATTTCTTCCTTATATTCAAAACCCTACAGAGGATTCGGTGGTTTGTTTTTTCTTAGCTGTAATAGGGACCTACTATTATACGTAGTTTGCAAAGTCATATCTGGACAGTCCCTCCCCTAGCACCACCAAGGAAACAAAATAAGAGGACTAGACTAAGTGATGACTTTTGCGCAAGTTCACAAAACAAGCTGGGAATGGAGCCAAATCCTACGACAGTCATACTAGTTTCATAACAGCCAAATCACACTGGCTGCCAAACCTACTCAAGATGTGCTCATCTTTCTCTACAAGCATCATCTTTTATAAGAACTTCTACAGTAATAGTGAAATTTCTAATCTCAGGATTCGAAACAGGATAATCTTCTATATTGGTTACAAAATTTATTTTAGCAAGCAATTAGAAGATCTGTCATTCCTGTTCCTTTGATTTAGCTTTCCAACAGCCAACACATTTTTCCATATCTCAAAACTAAGAAGGAGATAGTAAAAGAAGAAAAGATGTAGGAGAAAATTGTTATTTCCATAAAAATCATCTTTCATCTCAAGAACACAGAGTTGAAGGTAATACGCACAGCTAGATTGATATGAAGGAACATGTGATGCAAAATTTTGTTAAATATTACTTATTGCTCCTAGAATGCATCATTTGGTCATCTTGAAATTCTTTTACGTCCTATCTGCTTATCCTGGGTTCAGCTAAGGTAGAGTTAATTTTCACCAGAACCTGGGAGGGTCCACAGCCAGCCAAACTGAACCAGCCAATGAGATATTCAATATCATACTGACTTCATGCCAAGTATAAAAGCCAGGGGGGAGAGGGGGGGAGCAAGAGAGCATGTATAGTTTGAGAGGGTGGAGTTTTGGGTGTGGCAGTGGTGGGTCCTGGGTGGTGAGAAGTTGATTGTATATCACTTGTGTTATATATTATTTCATTAGTATTATTGTAATTACTGTTGTGTCTTGTCTTTTTCTGTTGTTCTAGTAACTCTCCTTAGCCCTCAGTATTTTACCTTCTTCTCACAGTTCTCCTTCCCATCTCACCAGGGAGAGGAGGAGCAAACAAACAGACATATGGTGCCTAGTTGCTGTCTGGGCCTAAACCATGACACTTCTCCAATTTGAAACTTGAACTTGGAAAGCTTCCTGTTTACCTCTCGGGTTTGTGTTCATATTTGATGTGTGCATCCACATCTGCATCTGCATGTGCATGGAGGCTGAGGGCCACTTGGGAGGCCTACTTTTTCAAATAGGTTCCCAGCTAAATGGATACGTACACAAACTTGTTTTTAACTGTATTTCTAGAAGACCTAGGCCATCAACTTCTTAGTTGCTATAAATCTCATCCGCAAAGGTTTACTAAACAGACACAAGGTATTCTTCCAAGTGCTTTGGACAGTACATAGAATCCAAATCATGTGATGCAGCCTTCACCATTGACACAGGGGATGCATCTATCTCAGTGATTATAGAGAAGTATAAATTTCTGTCTTCCATAAATTATATTAAACAGGTAAATGCTTACCTTCATTATGAATGAAGTGCAGCAGATGCTTGTCTGGGCAGAGGTACTTTAAAGGAATGTACATTTAAATGTATCTTTGCTTGAAGCTTCAACCTAACTCTTATCTTTTTTTTTTTGTTAACCAGCTACCTATGTTGCCTAGGTGTGTTGATAAGCTAATACTTCAAAAATAAAAAAACCCTGTGATTATAATCCATATTGGTATTAATAAAAAGCACATTTGACTGAGACAAAGCTTGGATCACATGAATATGTAACTGTATTGTAACAGACCTGCCAAGAGGTTTGAAGGATTTCAGACAGAAGATGAAGTAATTAATTAAGGAATTACATCCACAAGGTGAAAAATCCCTAAAGATAAGTATGTCAAGAGGTATTTTAGACAAAAGATCTAGGGTTTCTGCATCTGAATAACTTTATGCAAATCTTCAATGGCAATACTTGTGCATGTCTGCATATATTTTCCCTCTTGAATAAGTGCTTTCATTTCTGGGGTGTCAAAGTTTTTGTGACAGACCCTGAAAAACTCAGAGGCAGTTCCTACATGATGCTCTTCATCAAAGTAGCCTCATACACATCAAAGATGACCAACAGTCAATGTCCCTAAAAGTTACAGGAGAGGACCTTTCAGGTGGTGAAGATCAAGGTGAAGGTTTGCTTAAGGAAAGAAGGACTGAATATAGCATAACGGAGTGTAGAACCTAGAGCCCTTGGCTAATGCTGAGGAAACTCATCTCTTTCCCAAGCTGTGCTTAAAAACGCCTCTAAATCACTAGTGTAGTTTACATAAAAAACCTAACCCACACTCACAGGGTAAGATCTACCAGACTGTGGCTTTCTGAATTTGTGCAATAACTAATTACTATGTTTTGATGTCAAATTGACACAGATTGCTTCAGTTCTGTGTGATGCTTTTCATTTTTCAGTTGTGCCAGTGTGAGAAAAAAGGATTTAGAATGATTTCTTTAGTACACAGATATCGTCTCTTCCTATAAGTTATTTTGAAATATGCTATTTGTACTTTTCATATGAAAAAATGCTTGATTTAAAGACACCTGATGTATCCTGTAGTCTACACACACACACACTGTAATCTCATATAATACATATACAAATGTTCTCATTATTATTTATATCTACTTTTAGCTTCCATTGTGTTATTAGGAAAAATCTGTATGTGCACCAGCAGTTGTGTGCTTAGTGTACTTATTTTGTAAATGTTTTTCTTTTATCTATTTCTATTTTTAGAAGAAAAATAGATTTCTTTGTGTTGAATGACCTCCCTATTATATTAAATATGCATCTTTCCACTCGTTTTTTTTAATAGTAGATAGTACCTTGTAGACAGAAAATTAGAATAATTCCACATTCTAGTCTATTTTAAGTGAAATTAATAGTGATGCATGGTTTGGTTTAGATAATGAGCAGATTAAGAGGAACATTTTAGGGTGATTTTATACCATTTGTAAAGCAAGCAAAGAAACAAACAAATGAATAAAACAACAGAAGATAAACAGGTTTCCTTTCACTAATTTCTGGCAAGCTGAAATGTTTTATGCTTCTGTGTGTATTTCAGTGAAAGCTCCTGCTTGTATAGGAAATAACTTTCTCCTGATCATGATATGGAAGAAGTAAGAAAACCGGGACAGCGTATGTGGCTTAAACATAATAGATGGAAGAACAAATGGTAGTGACCAAGCACTGCAATGCTAGAAAGCAGAAAGAAGAAATATTTGCAGTTCTTACAGGTATCTCTTTTGAAGATCAAGGACATTAAAATATTTACCTATCTTAAGCACCTTTTGTATGTTTTTGGAGCACTGCTGCTGTTGAAAGTTGTTTTATAATTGGAAATTTACAGCACACTCAGGTCTGAACCAGGAAGCACTGCTGTATAATGTGTCATGCACCACCAGGGAACCACCTCCTTGGCGCATGCTCAGTGATCCGGCATCTGTGATCAAATCCAAGTGGAATGGTTCTATTAACAGAAAAGTACTATTGATTATGATCTGTGTTTTCACACATTTTTAATGCAAGTTTCTGCCATCATCCAGACACACTTTTTTCACACCGAATAGTGGGAACCCAGTCTTGGGCTAATGGACAGGGTTGGGCTTTGGATGTGACATGTCTCTGTATTCCAGCCTACCTATCTCCCTGCAGACCTTTGCTCCAACTGTACCTAATTCCTTCAGTAAGTTCTGTCATTTTTTCCATTTTTGACGGTGAGACAATGCACTCTTAAATCTCAGCTGTTCAGCTCAGATACTAAGAGGTGAATATTAAACACCAAGTCAACAGTTACAGTCAGAATGTTTAAGAGGCATTGCACAGACAAAATATATAGGTACAAAAATACCTAGGCAGGTCTTTTTCAACAATGCAAGTAGTCAGCACTGTAAAATGAGAGCATGAATTTCTGCAGACAGCTACCCAGGCACGTTTTGCTCACCAGACTGTCATCTCTGAATCTGTATCAACTCTGTACACAAAAGTGAGCTGTGCTGCCTCCTAACACTAATTGTAAATGGAGCTATTACGGAGCCAGGGAAGTCATTATGATGGCTCTTTGTCTAAGTCATCAGGCAGCCTGTAAAACGTTCCGTGTTTATGACGGTAAGTGTTGTATGGCTGCAAGAGCTGTATATCATGCCTGTCACTCTGGAGAGGCACCTGCTGACTGCTCATATGCCAGCTTGTAAAAAGGATATGCAAACACCTTAGCTACAAAATCTTCCTTTTATGTTTAATGAAACCAATTTGAACTTTTGTCTGTAACCGTAGAAGTAGTAGTAAAAGAGGCTGTCTTTTTAAGAACATATACAAGAAAAAGAAATCCTTTGCCCAATGCACAATTGGTTCGAGGACAGAAAATTTTAGGCCCATGCCAGTCTTAAAAATGTTGTGCTGTATTTAGATGTAAATCAGCTCTTTGGTATTTTGAGTCCCAGACCAAATCCTGCAGAAGAGAATTACTCCTCCAAGTGTTCTTGTAAGGAGAAGAGGTGATGCAGAACACTGAAGGTGTGTATTCCCTGGCATATCATCTTCATCAGTGGCTCCCAGACTCCTGCACAATGTGCTTGCCTTTTGGCCCTGTGGTAAATTAGTGGATGGATGACAGCCTGGCTGCTCTGTACCTCCCATCCTGTGCCTTTTATTGTGCAGCACAAAGGTTTGCTTTACCTTGAATCTCTGCTCTGCAAGTATGCTTCTGCTTGTTTCCTCTGTTCTTGTCCATGTCAGTTTCTGGGGTCATGTCAGGATTCAGAACTAAGAGAGCCAACACTTTTTGCACAGCAAATGTCTTTGAGGAAAAGCAGTAAGTGTCCTTGATTCCTGTATTTCATGCAGAGGTGCTTGAGGACACATAAATATCTTCAAGGAATGTTTATGGGATGCATAAAGCTCTGTCCCTGGCTTTCATGCTCACTCATCCTTAACCCCTCTAGAATTAAGAGATATACATAATAAATGATTCATTATGAATGATTATCTCTGGAGACTTTTTTAATCTTATCAAAGCATAGACTATGTCAATCATATGCAAAGTCTCAAATGGAATTACTTCTCATAATCATCCACTCTTAAGTTTGTATCTCATTTTTACTGTGCCATTTGAAAAGAAGACCTGGTTCTTAGTGCCTCTTTTGCAAATTGAAAGAAAGAACGAATATGTTTTAAAATCCATCTTCAGGATTCAGAGCCATCAGCTGAACAGCCTCAGGAGTCTTAGGATTTCCAATAAACTTTCATCAACAGAAAATCAATCACTTCAGGGAAAGATATGTGTATCCCAGAGGTTGCGTACAAACAGAAGAGAGGTAACACATATTAAATTAGATACCTTATCATGTAACACAGTAAGAATGGTGTTAATCTGCATAACCCATTGCAACAATAGCCTGTGACACATCAAAGTGCACAGATAACTTTAATAAATAAAAATATTTATGAATGTAGAACAGATTACCAGATAGCCTTTATGAAAAAGCAAAAAAACCCAAAGTTTGGAGGCTAAAAATGCAAACGGCATCCAATAATTATCAAGATTCCTGGAAACTGACTTGAAAGTTTCCACTTCTAATATGAATGTCTAATATGCATGTAAGGACCCTACTATTGAAAACTTGATGAAAGGTAGACAAAAAAATTTTCTAAAACAACATTAGGAAGTAAGTATGCAGCCTGAATTGCTCAGCTTCCATTAAAGGTAATGGGTGTTTCAGTGTGTATTTCTTGCGTTGAAAATATTGTCCTTGATAGTCCCATTTAATCTCACTAAAAGAAATTTCAAACTTCAGACAGCAATGTGCTAAATATTACCCTATACAAGAACTGCTGGGCACAACCTTAATTTTGTTTGACTGCTCAGTATTTAAGATTAATGCAGAGAACAACCCTCCAGATGGTATTGTACAGGCTGGGAGCTACTTCCTTGCTGAGCTATATGCCCATGATTTCTTGCCCTGACATTGAATGGTAATACCACACCTTGGCCCAGGAAATACTCATGGAACTTTAGCTAGAGGCAAGAAGGACAGGAGCAGTTGTACTTGACCTGAATGGCTGGTAGTGGGTATTGTACTCAGCCACTTGCTATGCAAAGTCAGTCCCACTCTAGTCAGTATGGGGGCTGGTGGCTCTGAAAGAAGGAAGGAAAAGCTCCAGTGAGAATTTGTAAAGGAGAAACCTCGTAAGATGTAAAAGCACCCTGGGTTCTTGGTAAGATGCTGAGGAGGTTTGGGAGATTGTGAGGACTGATAGTGAGTCACTAGCTGGAGACTTGCTTCCATTCAAGCCAGAAATTTCTAAATCTTGTTTTTCTTTAAACAAGAAGTGTAGAAGGCAGATATATTAGAAACTAAAGCAAGGATTTCCAGCTCTTCTGGTGACCCATCTGTAGGGGTTTTTTTGCTCTGTTCAGGCATGGTACATGAAACATTCAAGGCTAATAGTTCATTCTCACAGACAGGAGCAGATCCAGAGATAGAGTTTGTTGAAGGGGAAATTGTATGGAGGGACAAATAAGGTACCTTGAGTCCCTACAGAATAAAACCAATTTTCTCCTGAAAAATTTCAATATCATTATGGCTTAATATAAATTTCTGTTCTACCTATGGCTTATTATCATGAATGAAAAGGCTCCTACTGATTTGGTGTGACTTTGAACCAAATGGGTTTAATACCTTATTCCTATGTAAAACTATATATGTATTCTATGTAGATTCATAGAGCACTGTTTACAGCCAGGCCTTACCAACATCAAGACCCTCAATTCACAAGAACATGCAATGAAAACATTTGTAATTTTTCTAGCTTCATGTCTTTCTGGTGCCAGAACTCATAAAAGTGGTACAAATCTTTCATCTTTTCTTTTCTTTCTTTTTTTTTTTTTTTTTAATAAGAAAGAAGAGTTCATATTCTCTTTGTGTTTACTCTCCCTGTAGTAAGGCAATGTTTGAAACATTCCTGTTCATATTTTCAGAAAATAAATACAAAACAAAAATGGGCATCGAAAGGTCACTAAATCTGGAAAAATTGAGTTCAAAATGTGTTTCCTTAGAAATTTATAAGCAGATAAAAACAAGATGTCAGAATGACAATACATGTGGACCATTAACTTTCAACACAGTTGTAGTGTGTCTGACTGAGCTGCTTTTCCCCATCCAGCCCTCAAGCTGCAGCACTGGGAGCTGGAGGGTGTTGATAACACACCCGTGTTATCACTGCCAGTGCTCACACGGCACCAGAGTCTGGGGGGGCAAGATGGGGGAGAGGATACAGCCGACCTGAGCTGACCAGTGGGATATTCCATACCATATGACGTCAGCTCAACTATAAAGGGAGAGGGCAGGAGGAGGATGGGGGGGCATTCTGCTTTGTCCTCCAAGCAACTGATACATGTTCTGGAGCCCTGCTTCCTGGACTTGGCCTGACATCACCTATGGACAGGAAGTAGAGAATAACATCTTATCTATCACAACCCACATCTCTTTTTTTCATCTTATTCTCTCCCTGCATGCCATGCTGATGGAGGTTGGGGGGAGTGATAGAAGGGCTTGGTGGGCACCTGGTGCCCAGATGGGGTAAACCTACCACAACAGTAATGTCTCACTAGAATTATATGTAATTTTTCAGTAGTTCATTTAAGCCTTGTCACTTTAAATAGTGAAATCACAAAATGAAGAAACTAAGGTGGATGTGATATTGACCTGTATTTGAAAAAAATTAGTTCTTTTGTACTGCATGAGTATGTCAGTGAGCAATCGGATAAGCACACAGCTCAGTCTGTTCTCAGCCCACAAGGTATGTTTATACATGCAGAGAGAGCAATATCAAACTCTGTCTTTTTTAACAGATGTGATCTGGAGCCAAGATCCTGAGTAATGCAGGTGCAAGTGGAATATCCAGTGATGATTTCAACATGTGTATATGGACTGCCAGAACCTAATATTGGCAAGAGAAAGATCCCACCCGCATTCTCTGTGTGACAGGTGCAACTCAGTCTGTTGACTCACAGTAGCAAATGTTGCATCATTATAAATCCTGCTATGCTCTTTGTTAAGAGTCTTCATGCTGTGCTTGCATGGGAGGGTGCAGTTCACAAGCTTTTGCCATTTTCCTTAGTACTAAATACCTTAAATGCTGTTTCAGCAAAGGCAGAACACAAGGTGGTGGGAAATGAAAGATCACAGCAAAGTTTTAGATCCCAAAGTTGTGCATGTGGATACATGGTCTTAAGTCCTGGAATCATCAATTTCCATTTCTGTACATGTGGGACCATTTTCAGGGATCAGAACCTGGAAATGTTAGGAATCAGTGTTTCAAGGGGGCATTTTAGGATTCCTCTGTGAGGACAGCATATAACTGACCACAGTTGGTAGTTAGTTGAGTGGAGCATGAAGTAGTAGTGAAATGGAGGGATATTAAACAGGAACTGTCTTGTTAACTGATGTTCTTTAAAGGTCGAACTGTGTGGGGAAGCTTCTAACTTTTGGTCCATGTAGAAGTGGCTCTGCCTGCCATCACAAGAGTCAAGTGAGACAAGTCCTTTCAAGTCCTTCCTTAAGAGTAGTACTTTCATATCAGAGAGAAGAGGCATTCCATAGCCCTGTCACTTTTCCACTTTTTGCAGTAGCTCTGGCAGGGAATGGAGAAAGACCCATTTCAAAGGAAGTCATATATTTCTCAGAGCCTGGGTAGCTCCATATGATTCTCTGTAGAGACCATGGCCTCAGACATGTATGTTAACTGTCTGTGTTCTAGTTATGTAATTATTAATCTTGAAATTCTGGTCTCATCTCTGGATTAAATAATCCTCACAAACCACATTGGTATAAAGTCTTCTAAAGCATATTAGGACCTTTTAGCATGAAAAGCAATTGTAACCTGCAGTTACTGGTCAACACTCAGTTGTTACTGTAACAGAAAACAGATTTTAAAAAGCTGTGGTGACTGATATGGTTATGTGATGTGTTGGTCTTTGGTAACAAATGCAGCTGCTTCTTTTTCATGTGTGAAATAATGTCTGAATCAAGATTTAGCAGAATTTCACTGTCATCCTCTAGAGGTGTTAGCTTGTATTTCCTATTTACATTTAACATTAATAAGGACCCAGAAGCAGACTAAGTGAGAAAGTAGTATCCCTCAAGATATTCTAGAGCTCCAAAGTGTGTTGTTTTTTTTTTTTTCTCAATTACAGTGAAAACCTCAGTTAGACTAGCAATTCTGATCTTTTTTATTCTGAAACTCAGAACAGCTTTATTTTAATAATGCTGAAGCAGAATATTATATTGAACAAAAAGTCTTAAGAATAATACCTAAATCATATGAAACCTTATAAATTAAAAGCAATAACAAAATAAAATAAAATGCTTTCAACTTTTGAAAACACAAGGTTTCAATATGACTGAGTCAAACCAAAAGGTGAAAAATTATTCAATTTTACACTTTTCTTTCAATTTTGAGATGAAAATTGGCATTTGTCTGTTTTAAATCAGCATTTTCCAATTTGAAACAGTTGTCTGGAAAATGCTTTTGAGAATATATTATTTGTTAAGAAAACACATACATTAGAATAAGTCTTTGCTTGTTTTCTTCACTCTAAGTAACAGTGCATGTTTGACTGCCTGGCCGTGACTGCAAGGCATTAATGTTGGCAGGTCTTCCTTGCAGTAGAGGAGACACCTCTCAATTCCTGTGGGCTGTGAGCCAGTATCAGAAACTCTGCTTGTCCTAAATGAATGAAAGTATTAAAGGAATGTAGCAACCAAGCTCTTTTCTCATCCTTGGGTCTTTTCTTCACACCAAGTCAGTGATTTACAAAGCTAGGCTATGAAATAACAATGTGGTGGTGTACACAACTCTATCTACAGTAGGGAAAGAGAAGGAAATGGGTGTGTGGCCTTGTCTGGTCATGTGTTTTGGAAATGTAAGTACCAGACTGAGTGATATTAGTAGAATGAGAATGCAGAATAACGAGTAAGAGCACAGATGTGTTTTCTTACCAGCCTTAAGCTACGTACTCCAGACTACCTCCTTGTGTAGACATTTTTATGAGCAGTAAGAAAGGTAGCTTACTTAGAAATGTGCTTTCTAAGCTGTTTGGCTCTAAAGAGATATTTTGAAAGCTTAATGTCTTCGAAGATGGGTTGAGGTACTTCATTCACATTTGTGGCATTAATAAACTTCTCACAGAGAGCTACTGTAGAATAACATGTGTTCAAATCCATACTAACTTCCTAATTTGTGCAGTCTACTCTTTAGATCCAATTCCCTCAGCTCAGGGTTGATGTAGAGCCACTGGCTATATTATACACTAATATATAACATACAATTATATTATATTAACATATACACTAATGCTTAACATGCCATACCTCTGACAATCTCAAGACAGACTAGGATCAAGCAGCTGCCACCAGCAGCTGTGGGCTTTCAGTACCCCTGAGAATTAGCTGCAGGATATCTTAAATCTGGTATTCCAAAAGTGGTGAATCATAAATTGGAAACTGCAATTGAAAACGTATCTGTAGTTCTTGAATTTTTCATAAGAATTACTACAATTAAGGCCCTATAGTAGATATAAATAAGTGGGAAAAATCAAAAGACTTGCTATACCCACTTGAAAAGAACTCATCTGAATAATATTTGCTGTAATTGTTTCAAGTAACATCTTAAAAGTAATGTTGATAATTTTGAAATAATAAATAAGATTAGTAAATTACCAGTTAAGTAAAGCTACAGTGAAAGGTCAGCAGCTAGTGCGACATCACACTAAATAGCTACATGAGCAAACCTGTTTGTTAAAAGTTTGATAAACCTACGGGGCATTAGGCAATAAAAGCTGAACACCAGTAGTAGTTAAACTGGTATGTAAATACCTGAAAAAAAAACATTGGGAAAACTAAGAACTGAAATGCCTTGTTTACCCAATTTCACCTTACAATTTCTTACCCAAGATCCCACATGCTTATCATACATTTTACAGCCAAGATATCTGATTTTACTCAATGTTTCAATAAACAGCGAGGCATAGCCCACATTTCTAAATTGATATTGGTACTTACTTTGGTGTCAGATATCACAAAAATATTGTTATAGTCAAATTGCATGTCACAATTTGCGCCATGCAAGTTGCAGAAAACCAGCTCCAGGTATAGGAAACCCCCTTTCCTTCAGTCAGGCTTTGTAAATGAGAATTATTTAAGCTGCTAGTCAGCAGGACAACCGCAAAATCAGATCATGAGTGACATGAACTATCTTAGAGCTCCAGGACTTTTCTTCTATAAACTTCATGGATGCATTTCACATTAGTGGTTTACTTAAACAGCTTTTGGAGTTAATATCCTCGTTGTTCACACTTAGCAAGCTTTCACATTGTGAACTAGTCTCAAAGTGTTAAAAATGGATTTCTTTTGGACAAACTAAACCAGGAGACATGGCTTCAAATGCAGTGGGTTCAGTGCAAGGAGGCAAACTAGAATTGGTTTGAAGTAAAAGCTCTATGAGATGCAGCTACTGCAGGTATCAGTTCCTAAGCACTATCTGTTTCTGTCTACACATCTTCCCTTATTGAACTGCATTACTTGATAATGTAAACATAGCTCATCTGTCCATCTGCATTGATGACTAGAGACTGTGAGCCAGCCTGCCTATAATTCCTAGGTTGCCTGTCTGCATGCAACATCAAGACCATTCTAAGACTTGTTTGCTTCTGTGGGGTTTGCAGAGGATAAAATGAGCTTTGCAATAGCCTTCCCTTCAGCCCACTTTGGATACAAAGCAAGCTGGGGTTTGAAAGGCAGTAGACTTCAGGAGTCTTTCTTCTGTCTCTACTTGGACTTGCACCAAGGTTTTAGGACCTGTGTGTTCCCCTTGTCCACTGAAGCTGAAGTAAAGCAATAAGAGTGATTTCTGGTTGGCTGCAGCACATCCTGAAAGCAGTGCAAAATTTAATACAGCTGTTCCTCATCTGTGTCTTTCACAGAATGCACAGCAACATGGGCTTCAGGGTGGAAGGACTTTCTGGGAATGGACCATAGAATGATTTGGGTTGGAAAGAAGACATCTCTGGAGTTATTCTTCCTGCTCTTCTTATTCCCAAACCCAGTTTCTTCCATTTCCATCTTCTTTTTGGAGTGTTTTGCATTGACTCATGGTTTTTTGTTTTCAGAGAAATGATGGAGCACTCTAGTTTCTTGTAATAAAAACTTCAATGTCTGTAGCAAACCTCAGCAGCTCTAAAAAAATCCATGTGGTCTTCTAAAAAATCCATATGTTGTTCCTATATCAGAACTAGCATGTAGATTCCACAGAAGCATCCACCCATTGGCTTAAGAATGCAGCAAACCCCAAATAATTAAACAAATAATACAATTGCCTGTATAGTCACATGGAAATCCTGGTGATACCTTCTCTCTGGGCTTTGTCTGAAGGAAGAGGAAGGTACTTCTCATGCCAGTCACCAGAAAAAATGAGCTTCACATTTCACACTCTGGTGTTGTTAGTGTGTAGGGTTTCTCTAGGTACCTGGCTACTGGAGATGATGATTGTCATGATTGTATGCATACTCAGTACATCTGCTGAACTCCCTTGGATATACTCTATTCATTTTATGATTTCTAATAGCAAAGAGATTTCTGAAGAGGGTTTTTTTTTTTTTTTCATATGCCAATATATTGTGTCATTCTGGGACCTGCTGCCTATGAGCAGCTGCTGGCCAGTGCAAAAGTTGTGTTCTTGATGAGAAGTGCCTTCTAGGCACTTCTGCTGGGCTTTTTCCATCACTACAGGCCACACATCACCAGTGAACATTTAAAACATGGCAGTAGCCTCTTCCTGGTGCCTGTGAATTCTAAGGAATGTGAATTACTAAAAACCAACCTAACGTGCACATTTTATTTCTTTTAGAACACTAAGTCTTAGTTTCATTGGGTTTTTCTTTTGTAAGATACTTTAGCAGACTGCACCTCCTCCTAGTAGTCCATGAATGTTAATATTTTAATGTTTATTCTCATACCTCACTTGACTGTCAAAAACATAGTATTTAGCAGTACACTTCATTTAATGCAATGTATTAAAGCAGTACTATCTCAGAATAAGTACATCAGGCCTCTCATGCATGATATAAAATATATAAAGGAACCAGAACGTAAAGAAAGGAAAAGGAAAGAAAGTAAAAAAAAAGAAAAGAAAAAAAAAAAAAGAGAGAAGAAACATAACCATGAACACCCCGAAGCTAGATTGCTGAAAAGTGGTGTTAACTTCATTGGAACAAAAGGGAAAGAAAATCAGTTTGCATAAATAATACTCCTTCTCCTTGCACGTTCATATTGTTTATGAGTCTGGATGGTGGTGTCTTTCATTTCTTTGGTGACAGAAGATTGTGCACATGCTGAAGAACAGAAGATTAAAAAATATTAAATAAACTGTAAGCAAATGTATTAGAACAAATGCACAGTGTTTGCAAGCTTGCTTTCTCTGTTTCTCACAGAATTAGAGAACAGTGAATTAAGAAGGCACTCAAAAGGTCAGACTGAGAAATCTGTTACTGAAAATATTTGGTGTTTCTTTCAATGGAAATAAGGGAATAGAGTAAAAGTGAAAGCACTCATAAATGACTGTGGCATAATTGAACATTCCTCACACTTGTAAGTGTTTCATATGCTTGGCACTCCAGGACAGGATGTACTCGAGCTCTGACTACTGCAAATCAGTGTTACACTAGTGCTTGTCCCCTTCCTTTTTGCAGAGGGAGGTATCTCAGTAACGAAAGAAGCACCATTGTGGACAATTAGTGGACAGGCTAGTTCATTGTGCTTAACTGATTGGGGTTTTTTTAGAATGCAGTGAAACATTTACTGCTACAGGGGATGCAGATATTAATTTCACTTTCTGCTGTCACAAATCAAATCTAATATTCTTTCTCTGGCTTTTTGACATTGTAGCAGAAAATTACATGATACTAATACTATCGTCCTACAATCAGTTTATTTTTACTTTCAGGACATTAGCAGTGTGTATGAACAGATCGTCCTCAAACAGGTTCCTTCAAAGGAAACGTTACCCACAACATTTTTCCTTGGAAGAACACTGGTGGCAAAACCATCACACTCTACTTATACGCTTGCTATTATTTTTTTTGGAATTCACGGTAAGTGGTGCTCCTAAGAGTGCTCTGTGTTGACCTCATTCAAATCCTGCTGACATTGCATGGCTGCAAGGATATGCCACTTCAGAAAAAAATGCACCTCAGAATCACTGAAGCTGTACTTCCACATGGCAGTCAATCTAATTTTGAGGCGTGCTTTGGAGAATCAGAACACCATGGCTACATGACATGAAGCACTGAACTTGTACAATGTCTCCCTGTCAGTCCAAGTGGTTAAAAAATGTTAAAGGGGAACCTTTGTTCCAGTAGGTTTTATATCAGAAAGGCACTGTTTATCTGTTCATAACTGAGATAAAGCTGAAATTCCTCTCAAGGTGTAAGCCCCATGTTGTTGGGTTGTTCTGGAGAGCTACAGAAACATGACGGAACCCTTGCATTTAGTCCTATGACAATCTAGACTCATAGCTGGGTAAGCATGTACTGTAGTAATCTGTAAGAGCAACCATGGAGCCAAATCTCTTTTGCAAAAGGAAGACATTGTTTTCAACCCAAAGTATCAAGTTCACCTATTACCTCACCTGTCAAACTAGGGAGCTCTTTGTAGGTTTATGGCAGTATCACATGTGTGAAGGAGTGTCCTTTTGTGAATTCATTCTGGGGCAAAGCCAGGAAGAGTCACACCATTATTACAGTGCTGTGTTGCTGTAGATGCGCAGTGTATCTTTAGAATTTAATCTACTTTACTGGCTACAAAAGGATTATCTAATGTAGTAGAGTCCTGCCAAATGTCAAAAAATAACCTGAGTAGTCAGTGAGCTTGAGTGTGATCTGCTCCGTTTGTCAAATTTGTGAAGTTAGGGCACTTTCTTGCATTCCCTCTGCCTAGATCCATTGTAATAAATTTGGATTGCATGTCAATTACTGCAATTTATGACTACCCATCTCTCCATTCTGAATATGTATGTGATTGTAATTTAAGGCCTCCTTACTGTACAATATTTATTATCAGTTCTCCATTTTAACCAGCATTGAAATAACGGCTATTTTACACTCTTCTAACATCTTCTCTTTTCAAGGTCATCAGTTTCACGACATCACTCGAAATGAAGTAGGACGTATGGTTCTGTTTAATCAAATTTCATGCTCTGTTGCCTCCTTCTTATGGCCTCTGTGATAATTGATCAAGTTTTCAATTAAAGTCGTCCATCTTTGTTTTAATTCTTTGTTACGATTTTTATTCCTTCTCATGGTTACATAAGATCCAAGTTGTTACAAGTGCAAACTGTCTGCCTTTCCAACTGTCTAGTTACAATGATTTAGCTATATAGTTCTCATTTTCCCTTTCTTATTATTAAACACCTCAGTGGACTAGCTTCATCTGTTGGATTTAGACTGAAAAATCAGACCAAAAATCTGATTCATCCACCAAGGAGAGATTAGTTAACTTGTGAACTGTCATGGCTAAAAATCTCTGTAGCTCAGCACCTTCCAGCAATCTTACTCAGCCACAATTAAGCAAATTGCCATTCCTAAAGAAATATTGAAATTACTCTCTCTGATAAACGAGGCCATGTCAGGCATGTGCAGAAAACACTGCCTTATGGAGAGGTTTTCCTAAAGAGCAGTGATTCTGTTTTCATTCTTTTATTGTGTTTATATGGATCAAGTAAATATTAATATGGCAAATACTTATTGATGCACAGGATTGATTACTTATTCCATAGTTTATAACTCTATGTTTCATCCCCTAAGTAGTACTGTATCAAATGTGTTTTGAAATACAGTAACATGTTCATTTTTAAAAATCAAATCATCTTTTGAATTTAATGTTTTTTAAAAGGACAAAGAAAATGTGCTGACAGACTCCATATAACTTCACGATTTTTAGGGAGGTTTTGTTCAGTTAAAGACAGTTCTTCAATTTTTTAAAATTATGGTGGGCTTTTTACTGAAGTTCTGATAATTTCAATTCTGATGAAAATATAGACCAGATTCATTCTCTGAAAAAAATTGTGACGACTGTCAGCAGTCTTAAAAGGTTTACTGTTTAGAGTTTTTGCAATATGAAAAATTTTACTTTACGATAATCTTCAAATAAATCATGAAAGCCTATAAAACATCTTCCATTTCCCTATTTAAGATGCATAATCGAGCTTGCTTTCCAACTTCAGCTATTTGAATGTTAAAACAGAGCCAATGTGTTGATAAGAGTGACTGCAGAAGACCAATTCCACAGTGGCTCTGCTAGTGCATTTATGTTTGTTGTTTTAGTTTGAAGTCCCATAGTTCTTAAACACTTTCCCCAATGTTCTGTTGAAGAGCATGCTACAAAGCTCTGTGCGTTAAAGATCTCTCTATCATTTCCTGATGAATATTCAGGGAGACACCAGGAAGAAACCTGGTCAGGGAGTACTTGAGACTTGGGACTCAGGTAGCATGAGGTGAGATCCTGTGTTCATTGCAAAAGGTGCCAGAATTCCTGGTGATTGCAACACAATCATGTTTTCATCCTTCCATACAAGATGAAATTGTTCATAGATGATGACATCATTGGTGGCATCCGTCAGGGATCCACTGGGTGTTTTTAGCCTAGCCCATGGACCACAATAAACAACACAAACATCTACATCAGCACAAATATTTTTATTTGTAGAGGCCATCTTCAGTCTTTTGAGGCATTTAGCCTGTATGTGGTTTTTGACAGTAGTCAAGTACTGGGTACCTAGGAAAGATGCAATAACAGGGCAAGAATACAATATTGCTTGCCTGGCATATTCTCCCAACTTCCAGCAATCCATAGTTTAGAAAATTCCATGGTTATTTCTGTGTTTAATAGCCTTGGTGGACTTGCTTCCATAAATTGTCTCCCTTGATTTTTGAACTAGTAAGAATTTACAGCATTTATAATATCATTGCACTCAGAATTTCCCAGTTCAACTGCGCTGCTTGAAAAAAATGCCTTATTTTGTTTGTTTTCAGCCTGTCACATGATAATTTCATTTGTTGTCTCTGCTCCCTGCACTGTGAAAAATCAAAGTAATAATTTCTTAATGATCTTCTCAATGCTATTGATGCTTCTATTAATTTGTGTCACATCTATCCTTGCTTGTCTCTTTTCTCTGCAATAGTGTCTTATTCTAGTTGTTTCTAGTTTGGAAACTATTCTTTTAATGTGTGATATGTTTATATGTATGTGTTCTTATACTATTACAGCCTTTCTGAACAGAAATCCATAACTTCAGGCAGTGTTCTTACTGGTTCTCTGTTTCCTTCCTGATAATTCCTAGCATCCCGGCTGTTTTCCTTGGGCTGACTGATATTTTCATGGAACTAGCTGCTGTAACTGGGAGTTTTCATTCCAGAGACACAGTAGCTATCTCAGAGGCCATACTTGCATACACCAAGCTAAGCTGTGTCTCCTAGATGCACTACTGCACATTTACCAACGCTGCATTTCAGCTTTCATCTTTATCCTCCACTGTTGGGCTATCTTTCTGTATGTCTTTACATCACCCTTTCATTTCCACTCTTCTGAATAATTTAGCATTAACAAATTTGTCCTCTCACTCTCCCCTACTTTTTCTGGGACATTTTTGAATACATTTATTAAAAGCCTTTTGAGAGGAAGCTTGTTGAAAGCTTTTGAAAGCCCTTCCAGTGTGCTGTGAAAAGACTTTGAAAAAGCTTGTACTCTCCACATACAAGACCTACAGTTGGAACCACCTCAAATGGGTGAATGTTTTTTCCTGAATGTCTCTATCCTTTGCTTCTTCTCCTCCTCACAATAAAGGTCAATAATGTCCCTCTTTTGCAAACTATTTTAGGGATTTGGGGAGTAAAGATCATATAAATGTTGGTATTTCTTAATTTATCTATTTCAATAACATCTTGAAGTGGTGAATGCTTGAAGGAAGCTATAGGAAGAGCACAAGGTGTTTTTTAATTGTATCTGACAGCCATAATAATTAGTAGTTGTAAAGCAATCGTTGTCTACATTTGAAGTATACATCTACTACGGTGAAAGAAGGTTATAATGTCTCTTTGATTTTAAAAATCCCTCAAACCCATTATGTTCTTTATTAAGCATATTCCAGAGTGTATTTTCTTATGGAAGTGGGCAATTTGAGAAGTGCAGAGCTGAATACACAACAGTACACATTTAAATCAAGATTAAAATAATTTCAAAGACTATTCAAATTATTACTAAATTTAGTAAAGCAAATTCCCATATCCTTCCCACAGTATTCAACACTGCTGAGCTTGCAAGAGAAAGATTTTAAAAACATCCATCCCCCATCGCAGCAAATAAAGAGGGTAACAGTAAATGTCTTTTATTGAATGTTTGATTATTTTAAGAAAACCTGATTGTTTTTTTTAAATGTATGGTGTCTTCTGTCTTGACACAGTGAGCCACAACATATAATAAATTTTAAACTAATTTTGTCGGTGAATGCACACTATTGATTTAAATAGCATTTATGCACATTGGATTGTTCTAAGAGGACAGTATCTCAGCAAGTAGGAAACTTCATGAGCCTCCATTTGCTATCTGCTGAATGCTACACCAAACAAGAGCCAGTCCGGCTTTTCTTGTTGCAGCCTGAGTAAAAAAGAATGTTCAGCTGTTTCAGAAGCAGATTTGGCATCAGTCTGACATGGGAGTCATAACTTGGAGGGTGCTCCCCAGCACCGCTTATCTACCAGACACAGTAGAGCCAGTGCAGGTTGCTTTCAGTGGTACCTTATTTCTTTTCTGAGTTGCACATGAGTTGGAAAGTGCTCACATCTACTGTTCTTATCCATCCACCATACAAATCATAAACAAAGCTCTCCTTGAGTCTTCTTTGCCAAACATTAACATCAATATCAGTTCTGCTGCAGACAGAACTTGGACAAATTCATGCTTCTGTCTCAATTTCACTCCTAACTCTGCTATCACTCTGCATTCAGTGTCATCTAGATTTTGTAGGCACTGTGCTCTGATGATGATCAACCAAAGCCTTAAGGAGAACACAGGGAATGAAAATGCAAATTATACTGTATCACTAGTGCATCCACAAAATAGGTGGGAAAGTCAGTTGGCAAGGAGAGGAAGGAGAATAATGTGTGAAATGTCAAATTGCTTATCTCTTTTCCAGACATTATAGTGAATGTCAGGAAATTTTGGTCAGCCCGAGAAAAGTATTAATTCATTCAGATCTTGATATGGTGGCTAATTTCAGACTGCTTTATTTTTTTTGTTTTATTTTCAATAGACATCTAAGCTGTTGTATGCCATGTCATGTCTTCCAGACAATGTGCTCCATGTACTTGCACAACAGAGGCTGGAAGGTGGAAGGAAGCACAGGAGTCGCTAAGCTGCCACTTCCTGGGCAGAGAGGTTCCCAGCTTCCTGCCATGGGGAGCACACCTTACTCTTTTCAGTCCTTTATAGTAGGCCAAGGCCTTTGTCTCTGCTGCAATGCTCCTCAGTGTGCACAGATGAATTTATTTTTCACTAGAAAAGTAGAATTTATTTATTCCTTCCCATTTTCAATGTGTATACTTCTCTTATCACCTGAGTTTCCTACATTCTTTGCAAGATAATTACAGATAGATAATCATTAATATTTCAGTACCCGTCTTATCTTTAAGGGTTTGGTTGACCATGGTCAGAATGCAGTGCCTGCAAGTCTTAGATGATAAAGAATGCAGAGGTCTCTCAGATCTAGTAATACACTAGTGAATTTGTATGTGGGTAACAACTCTTGTTACATTTAAAGTTAATGCTCTCATTTAACCTAATAAACACACATAGCACATGCTACCCTACAATATCCATTTAAGGTGACTCTTTTAAGCCAATTTGTCACTAGTAAACTAGCAGAAGAAACCATAATTCCTATTAACAGCTGACTGATACACTTGTAATCTCTATTTCAGAAGCTGCTGTGGGAAACAACATCATAACCTGCTGTTTCTTCTGCAATCCATCTGGCTTGCACTAAGCTGATGTCTGCTGTATTAAAAGCTAAAAATTGCTATTCTTAAATTTAGGTTTTATTGAATTTAATCGTTCTATTTTTAAAACTGCACTGCACTTAATGATCCAAACAGTTCAATATTTATAACTGGAGTTGTGCAAGCTAAATACATCGATAAGTAAAACAGATGTACTTTTGCGTAAAACTTAATTAATCTGATATGAATTGTACACATTTTTTTTTATTGGAATTACCAGCTAAGCATCTCTGCAAAGGAAGAGAAATTCTGATTATTTCCAAAGAATAGGTACTGGATTCTGATCTTGTACTGGTTTTACACAAACGAATTAAGCGCAATTCCTTCAATCAATACCTTCATTTTTAAAAAAGTGGAAGGGTAAGATTGTGCCTTTAGGGGACAATGTCAGGGAAGCTGGTCCTGCTGGTAAGGGCTGGCAAAGAATCAGGTGAAGGTACAGTATTTTTGCTTCCAAAAGCAAGATAATGTGCTGTGCATGAGGAAACAAGCCTAACCTCTCAAAAGAGTTAATTCACTGAGGATCAAGCCCTTGGTGGTTATGAGTGTTTTGGTTCTCAAATTAGGTATATCACCCTTGGCTCTGCATTCTTTCCCTGGTGCTCCTCTGAGCTGTTTAAAAACCACTCCAAGAATAAATGAATTCTTGATGTGTTTATGTAGTCAACCTCTCCATTAAGGTAAGTCAAGTTCTTCCATAGCCATGACAGAAGTGTCAGTAGACTTTGCAGTCTAAAGCAAGTGGATATATGTCATAAGCATTTCCTTCATCATGTGTATGTGGAGAATGTGAATATCTTATTGGTTAAATGGACAAGAGTGAATTTCTGTCACATTTCTATTCCTTCTTTATTTTGGCACTTGGAAAAATTCTGTGTAATCCATGAACTGTTCTATTTAGGAGAGTGGTAGCTGGATCCCAGATGGATCACTGTTTGTCCAAGACTGTCAGAGCTCTCTCTGGACCCTGGGAGGGGGGAAGAAAATTCAGGAACACACAATGTTAGGTCATCAACACTGGCTTCATACAGTCAGAATATCTTCTATTGAGTGTAAAGTGTGCTAAGGAGGAGGATCTGGTCCCATAAATAGGATAGGAATAAAATATCTCCAGTCTGTATAACCAGAATTACATAAGATCACATCTCATTCACTTTTATGCCCAAGAAAAAAAAATTAAGTCCTGGTTTTTTAATCCACTTGAGTTGTTAGATCAAAAATCTGACACTAGTAGGTGCCATGCTGTATTTGTGCTTAGATACTAGTTGGTCAGGATTGATATTTTACTAAGTTACAAGTAGATGTGTCTGTATGGGAAGGTTTCATGTCTTCCTAACTGCTTCGTGTACAATTTGGTCCATATTAAGTTGGTTCCACACCAAAAAAAAAAAAAAAAAAAAAAATACACTGTCAACAGTAATTTCCAGCAAGAGATTCCCTCCCTCCTCACCTGTCCTCAAAACTGGTTTACAGATTGTTGAACTGCTAATGAATATGAGAAAAAAACAAGCATGAGAAGACTTCTGAGAATGCATTTGTCAAGTAGAATTTTAGTCAAGCCCTTTCATAAAGGACCTATCAAGTATGCAGGGACTTGTTGCTGTAACAAAAAAAAAGTGTCCTTGCTTGTCTCATGTTTGCAGATCTGTCAATAGGGTTTTCTATGCAAAATGGGACATGGACCCCTCTCATCTTGTTTTCCTGCAACAATAAAGCGGTGGTAGATTATTGTCTCATCAAGTTTTAGGTTTCTCAGGCAGGAAAAATTCATGCATTCTCAAATTCACCCTTACCTTGTGTCTGAGATGCTGGTAGGTGGCTATATGCTCTAAGGTTTTTCGCAGTTCTGAATGGTACAGCTGGTGTCAGTTCAGTTTAGACAATTTTAAAATACCTGAGAATCCCTGAAGGAAGATGTTTTGTGGTTCAGTAAGTTTGGCAGAGGTAGCAGTCCTGCCCAGGTTGCCAAATTCCTTCCTTTTGCTTACTCATGGGGAAAGTGATGCCCCATGAAAGTATGAGGAACAGTACTCGATTTTTCCCTTTACTGGCTAGATAAGAAATAGTTATAGACCAATCTCTGCAAAGAACTTCTCCTCCCAGTGTCAAACTTTGCCTCTATGACTGTGTGCCAAATGCGTTCTACTGTGTGGCTCATCTCTGAATACAGGAGCCAAAGAGTCTGTTCTTCAAATCTTACAGTTTTCAAGATTATGTTTCTAGCTCTCATAATCTCTTAAGCAAAGTCCAACCTAGAGCTTCCCTGGATCCACTTTTGATTCTTTCTTCCACTGTATTTAAAGCCAGAAAGGAACCTGTGGCACCTGTGGATTTCAGAGGGACAAGGAGGGATGCCATTTCTGTGGTCTGTCCTTCATAACCATTACTACTTGTTTCTGGGAAAGAGGAACAGGTGCAAGAAATGAAGAGGTGTGCAAGGGACAAAGTCTCCCTGTTTAGTGCAGATTTCTGTGGGAAGCTTGTGAAGACCTGCAATGTACTGCTCTGTGCATGGCTGTCTATCTTCTGGGATTATTCATCTACCCAGTGACTTGGGAATCTCACCCTTTTGAAAAATTTAGCTGTAGAAATCAAGCTTTTGTGGTTTTGCTTATGTTTCCACCTTTCCTGGTTGCACAGCACCTGATTTTTGTGTAACCCAGTGCTGTATTTTCCTCCCCAACCTACACTCTCACAGTATTTAAAAGAGGCGTCAACTTTCTCTGTTCATCTCTGTGGGATGTGTAATGCTCCACACCTAAAATTCATCTTACTAACAATTTTGCTTCTGCTTATTTCAGCTAATAGAGCAAGCTAATAAGATTCCTTTACTGTATGTTCCCAACATATGTTACATAGCCTGTGTTAGAGTCTCTGCATAATTGTATGATATACTAACAGGTACTGGAAGAGTGGGAGTGAAAGAACAGGTACAAATTTCAGCCTATTTAACAAGCTGATTTTGCCTTTGCCCAACAAAGGAGGTAGAAGGAGAGGCTATATCACAAATGCTTCCTGAAAGTCAAGCTACCTACCTTGTTCTGGTTTGATTAGACTGATCCAGCATTTCAGTTTCTGGCTTCCAAAATGGATATGTCTATTTTTTCATAAGTGATTCTGCAGCACAGTGATGACAGAAAATGGATTGTGCTGAAATCCAGAAGTTTACTCAGTTTCATAGTAAAAAAACCAGAAAGAGCAAATGACTAATTAGAGGGCCTTTCTAAGAATATTTCTAGAATATGACACAAATGCCACTGCTGCTTCCAACAGGGTCTTCTCCCAGAATTTAAGTCCAAAGACTCGGAGACACTATCTGCATTTCCCATACTGCAAAATCCTGCAGGTTTTTGTTGCCACATTGGACATACTTCTTGACTTTGACTCCCTCAATTGTCATAATAAATAACACAATAATATAATAAAATAATGATTACTGCTGCCCATGGGTGTTATGTATGAGTGTACTCTTTTTGTAACAATCAAAATAAATCACAGCAAACTCTACAATTCTCTAATCTAGTTATACTTGATGTTAATACTGACTTTTTTCCAAGTGAAGAAAAGCCCAGTTTACTATTTCCACCTCTCTATTTTTTTTTTTTTCCCTAGAGGTACCCAACCCAAGAATCAATTGGATTTTAAGTGAGTTAGGTTCCAACATCACCACATCAGTTGCAGTAGAGTTTCCTGAGATGTGAAGACACGTACTTTGTTTTTAATTCAAACAGTCTTTCCTTGTATGCAAACAATTCTTACGTATCCAAATTGATTAAAAGGGAATTTGTTGCTTTCAGTCAGTGTGCAGAGCTGACTTGATCCAGCTCCAGCTGACTGGTAGCCTAAGTAAATAAAAAGACTCCAGGAAGTCTTAGGAGATCAATTTGATTTCATCACCATTTCATAATTTCCAAGGATGTGCACAGTCCATGCTCTTTTTATATCACCTTTGATCATAATCTCTTTCCATAAGAATAAGAAGAATTTATATTTTATTGTGTCATTTGTAGAATTATTTGGATGATTGAGAACACAGAGCAAGACTTTGTTTTTGTCTTTTCTTGCTCAGAAATTCCTTACTAATCAGATACTTGCTCTCATTGACTGTAATGGACAGAAAACAGCCTTTGACACACAAGAAAGGACTAATGAGGAAGGTCAGATAAGTGAAAATGTCATTGGAGCAGAAGCTGTGTTAGAGAAGGAGGGTAAAACAACCTATACAGCCAAGGCAAGGTGAGCATCCCAAGCAGGATTTAGCATCAGCCTGGAGGTTGATGCTTCACTGTTTCACTATTCCAGTCAACATATTGTTGGTTGCACAAAGGAGTGAAGTCCAGTCAAATGATCCCAATCTTGGTATAGAAGCCTTTTGAGCCAAAGGTCTGAGGGACTTTTATATCATCTTAAAGAGATGAGCTTAAAGCAGAAAAAGTGTGGCTTCATCTTCTGATTCTTACAGTTGTTTCCACATCCTCAAAAACAAGTGAACATTTTCTATTCATACTGAGCATCCTCAGGGTAAGGAACTGACTGACTCAGCCATGTATCAACTTGCAATGTGTATATCCCTGCAATATAAGTCACCAGGCATTTGTTTTCTGTGCCATAAAAGACCAAGCAAACATATCATTATTATTACTATTATTTTTATTGTTTTGCATTTTAGGCTTGTATTGGGAGACTGTGAATATTTATCTTTTTTAAAGAAGGAGCTGGCAAAGAAGATTAAGTGATCTAATAATTTGTAATAATGAGTACTGCATTTGTGAGTACTGCAGAATGTTATTTTCTGGCTTTTGGGACCACGCGTGCATTTTATAGGGGAATAAATAAATAATAATTTGTGACTTCAAAATGTAACAGTCTTCAGAAGGGAAAGGGAGAGAAAAGAATGTTGATTCAGAAGTGAACTACTGTTCCAATTTGCCATAATTTTAACAAGAAGAGATTTGTTGAGTACTTACAGGAGAACAATGAGTAGTTAATACTTCAAGTACTGGCTTGATTTTTTTTCCTCTTTATTCTTGGATCCAATTATGAGCAATCTAGAGAAATAATGAGAAATTATTGAAAGTTTTCCAAATTCCAGACCGTTTTTAAGATAATGAGAAAGAGCCTTAGATTTTAATGCCTTTATGTCTTGCTTTACTTTACAAAACTGGATGAACTTCTCTATGCAGTTCACCTCTGAACTATCACTATAAAATCTGATTTATTACTACAATTTATGGCCAACTGGACATTGATTTACTCATGCCAAATGATAACATATGCTAAGAGCAGCCTCATAGTATCAGTGGAAATACTTAGGCAGTAAAATGTAACTTACATTTTCAAAGTCTGGCCTTACAGCAATAAAATGGGTTAATTTGAAAAGCTTTCCAGTGTTTGAGAATTATTGATATTCCCCATTTTGAGGAAAATCAGGTTGAATTATTCATAATGAAAATATGGTTGCAGCTTTATTGGGTATGAGAGCTTGCTACTTGCTTTGGATGTGAAAAGAGATTGTTTTACCTTCTTTACTGTAATTCACATGAATAATCAGTGATACTGCTCACAAAGGGGAGTTGAATCCTCTTCTGGCCTTTAATAATTATAGGTTATATTGTGCCCGTGTCTGTAAAACAGATCTTCTCATTTCAGGAGGTACTTTGCTGACCACTGGAATGAAAGTCAGCTTTCAACTGGTATAGTATGCTGCATTCTTTGGCCCAGAAATTGTTCCTAAGACAGACAGAAAATCATAGCATAGCCTATGAAAATGATATTGTCACCTTTCTAGTTCACACTAACAAGACATCTGTCTTTCAGTGAAGTTAACAACACAGGTTGAGTAGCAAATCAGTACACAGCTCCAGCAAGTTTTCTTTTCCATCGTGAAAGGACCAAATTATACTCAGATGTGGTAGAAAAGACATTCCCTAGGAGAGAGAGGTGTGTCAAGTGTAGAAGTGCCTGGACCATGAATGTTGACATGGGAAGGTCAGTTATCAGTCTTGCAGTCACACTGCCTTGCCTGTGGTGCAGTCAGAGGAGTTCTGGGGTGGTGTATCCTGACTGCACAGGGAGCGTGTTGCAAGACAATGCCTGGGACTACACCACACCTCAACCATGCTCTAACTTCTGGGGTAAAACCATCTGGACATCTGAGCTAAGGGAGAACTAGTATGTCTGCAAAGGATCCTCTCATGTGAAGAATAAAGAATATGGCGTGCAAGGTGCACTCAGAGTATACCTGTCCTGCATTTGAGACCTAGACAAAATTGCTGTAGATGGCATTCTCTTTCTGAACACTTCCAGGGTGAGTGCTCTGAAGCACATGTTCAGTCTGTCTGCTCTAAAGAAGAAAGCCATCTGCAGAGGGGACACAGGCCAGTCTGCATTACTTGGCCAGGGATCCGTGGACTACTGTCTGAAGTGGTTACCTTTATCAGTGTGGATACAGCCTTTGGCACTTTCACTGATGCTTCTAGAAAGCATACTAGCAAAGGTTCTTATTAGCACCATGGAAAACTAATCCAGTTTGGAGAAAAACTATTAAAAGTTGAGCAAATACAAGAAATTTCTACCACTGGTGGCTTTATGCAGTTTATATTCAGTTGTTTAGCTAGTTCCTCATGTAGGATTGATCTGTATTTTAAGAGGACATTATCATTTGGTGTTTAAAGATTGTATGGTTATACTTGTACATGTCCTTCCTTCCTCAAAAATCCTTATGGGATGTTTATTTTCTACTTCTGATGTGGTGTGTCACCTTTTAAGAGAGAATTGCTAGGCAGGAATTAGTGGATACAGCCTCCAGGTGATGTATTTATCATTTTAGTGTATAGAGAATGAGGTCATCGTTTATTGAAAGTACCAGAAAATAGCAGTGACACTTCCGGGGAGGTAGGAATGGCAGAAATAAAAAGACTTTGTGGCACCCTCTACTCAGAGATGAGAGTCATAGCCATTAGCTAATACCAGATTCCATGGCTCTTTCCAGGTGTCTAAAGCATGAGGGAGTCAGTGGAGATGGATATCACAAAGCTAGAAAAAAACCCCAGCCAAATTCAGTGTTGCTGTATACTCTTATCTCAGAGTAATTTCTCTCATGTCAGGGTAAATATTCATGTCAGGGTAAATATTCATGTCAGTATTATTAGTAGCAATATTTGACTTGAACTTTGAAAAGTAAGTTTAGTCTTTGACACAGTAAATATTAAGTTTTCTGTTTACCTTCTTCATGTTAATGTTTTAAAGTTTATGCTGTAGTAAATAATACAATAATACATTTTTATTAGATTGAGTAGACATTTTTACATTCAGTTATTAGCTGTTTAGACATTGGTAAATGGGCTCTTCTTAGAGATGCTGATCTTTGGATAACCCTTTTCTCTCCAAATGCACATTCCAAACCACAGACCATTTGCCACAGACCTTCTTTAAATCTTCGTTTTTCAATCTTCCTTTAAAAAACAAACAAACAAATCATCAGATTTTATTTGTATCTGCAGTTTGTTAGTGTTTGTTTTTGTTGGGGATGGTATGCATGAATATTTTATTAGTGTTTAGAAGTAGCATTCTTTATGATACCTTATGATGCTTTCTCCCTCCTCTGAGAACAAGATATATGAATTAGTGCAAAGTAATATATAAGGAACTTTCTTAGTGGTTTATGTGATTGGTAGAGAGCTAGTAGAGAACCTTCCAGAAACTCTTGGCAGGACCCTAAAATGATCATCACAGACGAGAGGCTGATTGCAGAGATGAATCTATCTGTGATTACATTACAATATAAAGGCCAGTGTCTGCAACCCTTTATTCATGCAAACAATCTTAATGGAGGAAAAGTTAAGGAGAAGAAAGCTGAAATAATCTAATACCTTTCAATCGTAAAACACATACAGAGAATTGAAGGGGTTAATGTCTTGAAGAATTCCTTTTCCCCACGCTTTCCATCATCTGTATACAATGTGAAATGAAGAGAATTAATTTAATAGCTGCTAATGGTGTAAGCAAAAGCAGCCTCTGTAAAGCCCAGTTCCAGAAAACCTATAGGTATTGCTGACTCGTTCTGCAACTCAAAGAGCATATTTCCTACAGTAATCTGTTTAATTCTGACATACCAGTGAAAAGTTCCTTAACCAGGAGTTGCTTCTACAGATGGATAATTTGTGGAATACTCATTTGAAGCTTTTATTTAAAAAAACAGTATATTCTGTTATTATATTTTAAATACCATAAACAGTGTCATTACAACTAGCCCGTGTTTCCATCATTATCCCAAGTCCAGCTTAAAAATATGTAAACATGACATAATGTGTTCAAAAGACAGAGGAATAAATGATAAAATTACTTTTATCTATGATAAAAATGTAGGCTCAAGAAAACATAGTTGGTTTGGTAAAATGCTTTCAGTATTGCTTATTCTGTGATTCTGAAAAACATGTAAGAATCCATGCTTAAATTCAAGATGTGTGCTTAATAAAGCCTGTCCATACACAAAGCATTTTAGGTTATGTTCAGCTTGAAAGATGTGGTCAAGTTGTACTGATGTGAATAGAAAAGTTGTATCAGAGCTGATCAGCAAACACGGGCTGTTGCAAAGTCCACTGACACACAAGGAGGTGAATCCGACCTTTATTTAGAGCATTTGCTAAAATGGGATCGTTTATTTGTTCATTCCATAATGCTCTAATGTACCCCTAACATGGATAGAGCACTGTTCAGGTGAAACAAATACAGAGGATGCAGTGTCTGCCCTACCTGACCTCAGATTTTGCAGAAGGTTTGGAAAATATCCTTGAAGTACATTCCAGCAGGAGAAGTATCTGTCATCTTCTCCTTTTTATTGATCCTATAGTATAGAGAGTCTTGTTTTTCTTGGGGTTCTCTGCAGTTC
This sequence comes from Todiramphus chloris collaris, assembly GCA_025345505.1. Taxonomy (NCBI): domain Eukaryota; kingdom Metazoa; phylum Chordata; class Aves; order Coraciiformes; family Alcedinidae; genus Todiramphus; species Todiramphus chloris. Next base: position 30,611,387 of record JANVCC010000017.1, read on the forward strand.
AAGAGACTCTCCCATCAGCCCTAACCACTGCCACCAACAAGCTCCACATGTGGAGTTTAAAGGAGCAATTTCAGGAGCATCCTCAGGGCCCATGAAAAGTACTGAATAATCAGGAGTTGGAAGGTGACTGTGGGAAGACCAAGGTGGTTTAAAACATCCAAGTTTTTTATTGATAGAATCTGTATATACAAGTATGAAGAGATTAAATTTTAGCTGTTAAGGATGTTATTTTAGACATCTAGCACATAACTGAGTTGCTATGTGTGCAAGGAAGAGCATGGTTCTTAGTCTTTCTGATGTCCTTTCATTTTAGAAAAGGTTCCTAGTAGACACTGGTCCCAGGGTATGAGCAGAATGTGTGTATTTAGGGATTGGTACAATAAATCTACCTGAGGCTGCATGTGGTCTCAGTATTGGTCCTGCAAAATCTAAGATGAAACCAGTATAAAGCTTGCAGTCTGCTTTTCAAAGTGGCTTTAAAACAGACTTTTGAATATGCACTTACTGAAGCCTTGTTGCTGGGTAGGAGGGGAACAACAGGAGATTCAGGGGTGCAGGGCTATGGTATAGGTGGTAGGTTTTGGACCAGAGTAAAAGGAGTTAAACAACAGTGGTTCTTTTAAAGTAGTTTCACACTGGAATGTTGCGAATCTTCGTGTTTCTCTCAAGGTCTTGCACTGAGAGACAGATATGAGATGCACAGACTGGTACAAAGCTACGCAGCCTGACTAGGGTTTGTCAGCCTATATAAACCTTGGGGTTTATATACTATTTTGCATTTCTGTTCAAGTAAGTTCTAAAGCTTTAGGCATTTCTGAAAAGCTACAGTGAAAGAGACAGTGTATTTTCCATGGGATCTATGGGATAACTGACTGTGCAGCCTGTCTAGTGTGGAAGGAACTCTGTCATGAGTAGGGAGAGAGCTCAGTTGGAAAAATGGCATAGAAACAGGCTACTCCTTAGGGTTGTATAATTTCTGTGATTGTCCAGTGATAGAAGGATGTTGGTGTGAAGATAACTTAGTGCTGTGTTTGATCAAATGCAGTAAACTTGGCCCATGAATTTCATTCAGATGTTAATAAAAATGGAAAACTGTGAAATCATGGCATCTGCAGGATAAGGAGGCTTTGTCTTCCTTTCTGTAGTTTACCCTTTTTTGTTGCTGAAGCCCAAATGACAATGCAGATAAATGGCTATTATCACAGGACCTGGCTTTATGTGACTTATGCAATGGTAGGAGGAAAGCTAATACAGTAGCAGCAACCTCATGAAAACCGTTCTAACAATAGCTGTTCTTATGAAGTGCTGCATCCTAAACTGATTTTCACTAAATGTTTACAATAGTCTATCTCTGTGTCTAAATAAGAGACATTCTTGTTTATTGTATGATTACATCAGCTCCTACAGCTTGAAACACCAAAAGGCACCCTGTGCTTTAACATGCAAAAACTGATGGATTCAGTGTAGGGGGATTGTACAAGACCCTTCCCATGACCCAAGGTAAAAAACCAAACCCCTCAGATTTATGGGGTTTCTAATGTTTTTTCTTTGATTTCACCTGAAATACACTGAAAACAGAAAGGAGGAGAGAGAAATATGGTCTTAAATTTTTTTGAAGGATAGAAATTACTTGCTTTTTGTGAGCTGTGTGCAATAAATTCAGTCTGGGCATTAGTTGTCCAAATTACCTCATCCTTTTATCCAACATAAAAACCACTGCAACACACTTAACTAATGTTTCATTTTTGTGTGTAGATGCAATATTGGATGCTTAATTAGGCCAATAATTATTTATGCATTAGTGTGAACTTTTTGAAATATAGCGGTAACTTGCTAAATGTATAATTATTGCCACTGATAATTAGCAACCTTCTTTTTACGTGCATCACTAGTCCTGTAGAAAAAAAATAACATTTGTAACACTGGATGGTGGAATTCACTGGAATTCACATCTCTTCACACAACCTGAGTTAAGATAGAAGACTTGACCTTTCTCAGGTATAAGTCCCAATGTATTGTAGTCTTGGATACTCAATTTTATGCTACATTTCTTAGAAGCTGCTATTTTGAATTTCCTGATATTTTAATGTCTTTCTGTTGTCTTTGCAACAGGAAAATTGTATCCTTTGTGTCATTGCTATGAAAACCTGTAAGTCTCCTTTGACACAACTAATTGTATGAGCAACCCTTGCTTATTTTTGCTTTGGAAATTCAAATGGCAAGTACTTGATTCCACAGCTGAAATTCTCTGTGTCCTCACTTCCTAGTTTATTTTTAAAGATCCAAGTCTGATGCATATTTTCCATTTCACTTCAGAAATTTGAATGACAAAATACTATGGCAAACTTGAAGATAAAATTCTCATTCCTGCTAAATGCTTTGGAAGTACTTTTCTAGCCTGACCTATTCTTTTTATTACTGTGCATGACTATGTGCATATAAAATTTTATGTGTGTGTGCCAACATATATAGGTAGGTATCTATATATATATGATCCCTATATATACAATTTATGCATACACACATTCTTTAATATAACATTAAATACAGAACCATATGTTATACAACATTATGGCTTCACTATTATTCACTTGGAAGTTAAATGTGAGTGATCACACATTACTTCTGCAGTAATGTATCCATGTGCAACTTTATCTGTATGCTTAGAAATTACAGTATTTTAAAAATAGACATTTCTTCACTTCCTCCTCCAGGATCTTAATCTCACATGGTTCGAAGTCAGTGAAGGCATTCTTACTGACTTCTGTGCTGCAGGAGGTAGAACTCCCCTCCTTAAACTAGCCCATCCTCTGTGCAAAGGCAAATTGAATATGGTTCTTCAAACCCTGAACTATCAAACTTTCCTTTCATTGTTTCACAGGTATAGTCACATTTGAATGAGTTTTATTTTGAATCATTTATTCTTTTTAAATAAAAATGATTAAAAACATTTACTACTGATTACACATATTGAGGGATCATAGGAAAGAAATTACTATCCATTTTGGGGGGTAGTTTAGGGTTTTGATTTTTTTTAACATAAACTTTCTGAGGACAATTTTGATTTTAAATTTTTAAAAAAGCACAACTACAAATACTTCCAAATAAAAATATTTTTAGTAGATTGTTTCACCTTGGTCCATAGTAGAAGTTGTAAATGAACACTTTTACATATACCATTCTCTTCTCTGATCATATCTTCCCATTCAGATTGTATTTTTATATTGCCTTCCATTTCATCACAAGGAGGATCTATATCATACCCAAAAATTGAGTATCCAGCTAGACAGGTCCCAATGTTTTAAACTACCTGGATTTGAGAAACAGTTTGAAACCCCAAAAGAGCACCAATTATGATTTCCGGATCAAGTTTGAAATTTGGATTGAACATTTGAATGAAATTTGAAGAGGACATAGTTCTTCCCTAACCAAGTTACAAAGCAGATGAAAAGAAATAAACGAAAAGAGAATGTTCAAGAAGAGCAATTAAAAGCGAAGTAGTTCCCTGTTGTATTAGAGTGGCAATAACCTTTTGTTGCCTTGATTTACTGCTTTGTAAATTGGGATTGTCATAGCTGTTTCTGATGTTTACACAGCACTTAACAGATAATTAGGATTGTCTACATGCTAAGGATTTCAGCCATACGTGGTATTTTATTGGCAATACCCAGACCTGCATATCAAAGTAGTGTAAGACCACACTTTTTCCATACTTCGTCTGAGACAAGAAAGGATATTTTCTTCAATTTCCCATAACCCGTTTCCTCTACTTGGAATACATGAAGATATATATGAAGATATATATATATATAAAGATACATATATATATAAAGATATATATTTATATAAAGAGATATATATATATGAAGATATATTTGAAGAGCTGGCAACTGGAGCCATAATGTAGTGGTGGTTTTGAGTGAGACATTCTTGCACAAGATTACTTTTTTTCTGTTACAACTGGATATAGATCCTGATGGTCAATGAATTCAGTCCATTTAGAGGATTGTCCGTATCACCAGTAAAGACTGAACTCAACAAAAAAGTTGTTGACTCTGCTGCTCCTTTGATCGCCATTTGTGTAGATTGTCCAAGAAAACGAAATCCATGTTTCTAAATATAACAGAGCTGGAATAGTAAATACTGTATGTAACCATTGTGTTGCATTTCCTTTCCTTTTTTTTTGTGTGTGTGTGCATTTTGTTGTTGTTTGTTTGTTTGGGTTTTTTTGTTGGTTTGGTTTGGTTTTTCCCTGAGGTTGATACATGAGGGAGGGAATAGTAGAACCTTTGGTTTAAGAACTTCAGTCTTCCCTGTTCTTTGTCTGGGTGGGTCCTCCAGAAGGTGTTGTGCCTTAGGAGATTATGGTCTGTTCAAATGTGGAAGGAAGCACATAGCCCTGTCATCACGCCTAGCTCAAGTTAATATATTCTGCATCTTGGTAAACCTTGCTAATTTAGGTTCAGCACTGTGCTAACTTTAATTAAATGGCTTCTAATTCAGAGCTGGCTCATATCTTGGCTCCTATCCTTATTCATGGGAAGAGTGAAATTTATCTGTTCACAGCGATATGACAAATCTCCACAATTATCACTGAAGTTCTGAGTTACTGAATTGGTGCAACTTGGCACTATGAATATAGTGGCCTTACTTACTAGAATCAGTGTGAATGTTTTTCTACTTTTTGTTATCAGATGTTCAGGGAGTCATGGAAATATATATTAAAACATTGTATCCTTTAGTCATAAACATAAACATAAATGCTTTCTCCGTTGCATTTTTTACCTCCAGGAAGATGCCACAACATCAACAAAAACTTTCTGAGTGAATAATGTACACAACATATGAGAAAATCAGCCAACAGGGTCATAAAATTAATCAAGAATATATTTTGATTAGGATTGAAAATGATGTAATCTTCATTTCTGTGTCTTGCAGTGATCATTTCTTTTCTGTTTTAAAATAATGGTGAAAGCAATCGACATCTGCCAAAAGCAAGTGATGTGTCAGCTTACTATAAATTCCTTGTCAAGTCTGGACAAGTGTAAAAATGCTAAATGTAACATTAATTGATCAATTTAACATACCAGAAAAGCTAAATTGCTCCATATGATGAAAATTCTCATTTTTGCCATGTTCAGAATATCCTTTTCAAGTGCAGCTACTTTACTACTGATCAATGACCATGCAATAGAAATGAATTTCATATTCATTCTCCATTGCTGCAAATTATTTTAATTACTTCTGCAAAAGGTAATTGGCACAATCAGCAGAGTTTAGCAGATCATATGGGAACATTTATTTTGCCAATCTATCCATTCTTGAAATGTCAATACTAAATTGGGGTTTGTTACAAACATTATATATATGCAACTATAGTAAATGTAATTTTTCTATGAGAAGTTGTGACCTCAGGATTCATGAGGTCACAGGGTTCATTTGTTCTGGCTACTAAAGCTAAACTGAATGTTAATGCAACATATGATATACTATCATCTTAAGTCTTCTGTAAAAACAATATGTTTGTATTGTAGCACAGAACTGTATTTATGCAATGAGAAAGCATAACATGCTCAATAAATATTGAAGTTTTTGGCCTCCTGCTGAGCATTTGATAGTGAAATGTACCTAGTTATAGATTTTGAAATGGATGCCCCTTTTCATTCTGGTCTGAATTTGCACCTCTGCTATAGTAATTTCACTTTGCATTCTCTGCACATAATTATTGTGATACTGATTCAACAGGGGAACAATAGAGAGAGAGTTCTTCCTGAACAGCAGGTAGTGTTGTATTATTTTAATGAAACTGGAAAAATTGAAGAACTAAAACAGTAAACATTGAAAAATGCCCAAAACAGGACTTCAGGCAGTTGTTTTCTGGTTCTGTTACCCTCACAGTATTTGGAGCCAACTTATTGTGAAGTGACTTGTAAGTGCAAAAGAGAGTAGAGTTTTTGCCTTTGTGGTCTCTTCCACAGCAGAGTAAGGAATTCTGTGTTAAGCATTTTTCACCTGTAACCTCTAAGCTCTTAGGTGCTGATATGGGTACCTGCATAAGGAAATGCAGCAAGGGTGCAAGACAGGTTTACATCTTCTGAACCCTAAACTCAGTATCAGTTCCTCCTTATACATTAACTCTTCTGAGAACTCTTAATTAGCTCCCAAGGCAAATGGACTCAAGAAGGCGACTGTCTCTTTTCATTCTGCAACGAGTCATCATAATTTTAACTTATAAGTAGCTATAATCTTTTGCTCTGTGAATGTGTGCATATTTTAAAGTTCATGTTAGTGCTGAAATGCCCTCACAACATGATTATTTTGCATAGGGATAATGAGCATCTCAAGGAGACATTCAGACACTGAGCATATCCTTAGCCCCTTGGAAAGTGTTGCAATGCAAAAACATTGAGAACATACTAATTTAACAACACTGCTTGGGAGGGTGATGGAGGTTCCCAGGAGGCTTTTTGCTTTGTTGGCATTCTTCAGAGCAGTCTGTGCAGACTATGCCCACAGGAGGATCATACCCTAGGCATAGTCCTACTAAGAGAGTCATAGACATGAGGCAGGTTCTTCCAATCAAGTTAAGAGCAGTGCATTTCTCATTCATGAAATTTTGGCCCCTTTGAAGACAATACGAATTTTGCTGTTGTCTTGCAGCATGGATGGTGTTTAAGTCTCAAATCTGCAGTAAGCTAAGTGGTGGAGTTCAGAAAGAAGTATGAGAACTGACTATTTCACAGAAATTAGTGTGCACCTGGGAGTAGTCTGGGTTTTTTGGAGGAAGGTTTTCCAGACACATAGGAAGTTACCCCCATTTCAGCTGAAACTAGCTACTGAATTTCTCTCTTGTGTAATAACAGATCTCTGACAGTGTTCTTATTATGGTTCATTCAATATCAGAACAATAAAAGTTTACACAGAGGCCCAGCTACTCAGGCACTGTAGATCCATTGACTTCAAGATCTGCTGAAAAATCAAAACAAAAGCACGCACAAAGGGGTCTTCAAGCTGATCTATAATTAACTTTAAAAAAAAAAAAAAGTCTGTGCCAGTTCAAATCCTTGTACTGTACAGTATGATGTAAACTGACATACCACCACTGATGCTGCGAGACTTGCATCAGTCACCAGCCTCATTATCTCATGCATTGGACCACTGGTGCCAGAGACATAAAACGAAATTCCAGACAGTGCAGTTTTTCAGTGTACTGAAACCAGGACCATTTCAATTCTCATCAGGTCACTTTATTAGGACACATCACTGTCTAAAATTTAATTTTGATTTTACTACTTGGCTCAATAAAGGGGTAGAGTGGCCACTGTGTTGATGAAACTTTTTTATATGAAGTTGGTATCACTTAAGGTTGTTGATAAGTGTCCTTCTCCCATCACTTTATATATTCAGCTTTCCTGCATATATTTCTCTGGGATGTATTTTCTTTAGATATTAAGACTCTCAAAGGTCTTTCACAAAATATGTTTCCAATTTCTTTTTTCTAAGCAGCAGAAATGTTGCAATCAACTTTCTATGGAAAAATGCTATGAACTACATTCTTTTCAGATGTACACCCAGCAGCTACAGCTGTGATTTTTATTGTCAGACAGAGAGTGGGTTGTTCCACTCTCTGGTTGTTGGTCTCCGTTTGGTCCTCTGACTTGTAAGGAACTTGTTTTCAAATTGCAGTCCTCCTCCTCTTTCCCTCCTTCTGCTGCTGCCATTTCTGTACACTTGCCTATTGATTTGCCTCTATTAGATAATTTTCCTTCTGCTGGAATGTATGTGTTTATATTCCTGACTCAGTTTTCCTGAGTTTGCTCTGTTGTCTTCACTGCCCTTCACACTGTTGCACTCATTTACATCTCTGTAAGGATTAGGAGAAAAATAGCATCCTTAAGTGCTCCATTTGCTCCCCTCATTGCACAGTTGCAAATGGCAACATATGAGATTGTCAGGAAGTAGGTCTGGCTCAAGCTAACTCAGGCAACATATGAGATTGTCAGGAATTAGGTCTGGCTCAGGCTACTCAGGCATTGAGTTATACTTGCAAATTAAGGTTCAGAAAACACCAGAAACTGTCAATGTTCACATTGTGCAGTGGTGCAATGGTATGGAATAGCATAAAATCTTACTTTGATCCACAGCCACTACATATTTATGTAAACTTTGAACAAACCTGAATTTAGATGCAAGTTTATAAACCCTGATTTGGGCAATATTGTCTTTGAGATATCAGTTTTTGCTGCAAACAATTCATGCTCCTCTGTACCTATTCTTTTCCTTGTAAACAATTCAGTCTCCTATAGATTTCCAGGCACAGGTTAGTATCGTTGGTATGAAAAAGTTTTCACTTCAGCTGGCTACTCTTCCCCCAGTATAAGGTAATTCATTTGCTTGCCTACCAGTTTCTGAGCTGTAGGAATAACATCCTGATATATTAAGAAAAGTAGGAGCCTCTTTGCTGTGCTGGCTTAGAAACTGAGGTTACCCAGCAACTGCTTCAAGATTAGCTGAGAGATGTGTACCCATGGAGGATTGTAACCTCAGAGAGAAGAAGATGGAGACCTGAGAATGACAAACACCACCATTCTTTCCTGGTAAACCATCCTGGTTGAGTGTCACATCCATACATGTGGGTATATTTTGAGTTCATTAGTTATTTTGAGTTCATTAGATATTCTACCTGTTTACCCAGACTTCCATTAATAAATTCAGTGGATCTCTAAGTTTTGCTTCAATACTACTTTTTTAGTAACGTTACCACACTGAATAACTTGGAAACTCTCAGAATTTTGCTCTAACAATTATCTTTAACCAGGTACTTTTCAGAGTAAACCTACACAGTGACCTGAATGACGTGCAAAGTTTTACCCTGGTTTTAAAATAATCTGCATTCTGTCTTTAGAGACACATTCAGACCTGGGTTCTATTGAGTTCACAGAATCACAGAATAGTTGAAGTTGGATGGGACTTCTGAAGGTCATCTGGTCCAACCCCCCTGCTCAAGCAGGTCACCTAGAGCTAGTTGCCCAGGTCCATGTCTCCCTTCCAAGGTGGGATACTCAACCACCTCTCTGGGAAACTCGTGCCACTGCTTAGTCACCCTCATAGGAACCCTGATGTCCAGAGAGAACCTCTGGTGTTTCAGTTTGTGCTAATTGCCTCTGACCCTTTCACTGGGCACCACTGAGCAGAAACTGGCTCCATCTTCTTTGCATCCTCCCTTCAGGTATTTGTACATACTGATGAGATCCCCCTGAGCCTTCTCTTCTGTTGCTTGAACAGTGCCAGCTCTCTTGGCCTTTTCTCACGGGAGACATGTTTCAGTCTCTTAATTCTCTTCATGGCCCCTCACTGGAGTCTCTCCAGTAGCTCCAAATTCACAGTCACAGATACATTTTTAAGGGTAAAATCTAGCCTTGTGGCTTTTTTTTTTTTTTTTTTGGTTTGTTGTTGTTGTTTGGTTTTGTTTGTTCAGTTTGTTTGCTTGTTTTTTTCTTTTAATCATTCTAGCTATTTCAGGAACACTTAAAGTGGAAAAGTAATGAGAAAATAAGTATATCTAATTTACTCTCAATTTCTTTTTTCCTGCTAGATCTGCTTAAGAGGCTGTGGTCTTGATCTAAGTCATCTAAGAAATGAACAAAGGAACAATTTATACAGGAGATTAATGAGTGTGAGGGGCTTTGGTAATATGGCAGTAAGTAACACAGAAATGTTATAAATACCTAAGAATTCAGCACAGAGAGGTATGGGCAAAACTCCAAATGGTTGTCTCTATTGTAAGATGGAAAATAAAACCCTTAATGGGCAAAACCTCTGCCTGTTATTGGTAAGAAGCACTAAAAGTAGCCATTCTTAGGAACACTTGTGGTTGACTAGCACTTGTTATGCTACAGGAGAGGAGTAGTAGTCCTGAGGAAGAGGTTTTTCTTTGTTGTATCAGCAGTTTTAAGTAAAGCACAGATTCTTTATGCTTCCAGGCTTGGTTATGTTAGAAGATGTATTGAGCACAGTGTAGGGGATTTTTTTTTTTTTTCAAAAAGTGATGTGCTACGAATTAATGGTGTGACCAGTGAAATTTTACTTCTCTCACTTGTAGAAACTACTAGCACTTTTCACTTTTGCATGAGTTTCTAATTGAGATAGGTGTAAAGTCAGACATTTTCACAGAAGTCACACAAGCCAGAGTTTAATTAAGTATCAACTGTACATATGACTAATTAATTAGTGCCATAAGAAAACACATGTTTTGGATCCTTCCTGGAGCCAATTACCACATGCTTGTGTTATACGGCAGAATGAGAAGTGACCCCATGCTGAAAAAGGAGTTCATTACCAGCAAACATGACAAATAAAGAAACAAGTACATGCTGACCAAGCCAACTCGTACAGAGCCACAACAAAGGAAAAAGTTATCAAGGAAACTTCTGTACTGTAAAGAGAGCTTTGGTCACCTTCAAGGGACAACTTCATATGATAGATGCACTTCCAGATTTTTTTTTTTTAAATTAATGTACAATACTTGAATGTATTGTAGGGCTGAATATGGCCCATGGCTGAAAACATCATGTAAGTTACTTCTATTGACCCCATCAAGGTTAAAATGGAGATACGTTTTGATACTACTTTTTTTTTTTATTTTTCCCTTTGGCTTGGGTTCGTATTTACTTATTTACAGTGTCACTTTGATTCACTCTGTGCTTCAGTCCTGAGCTGTAGTTCCACTGGTTGTCTTCCAAGCCCCCAAACATCTCATTCCTCTTGAGAAGGAATCTGAGCAAAACTTCAGCATCAGTATAAAGATATGCAATAGTCTTTTGGCTCAGCTTCTTCTAAAGAACCAGTAAGGACACAAACCCAGGCTCATCAGATGATGCAAGGGCTAGGGTTTGGTCCTTTCTGCAGTTCGCAAAGGCAGCAGAGACTTCCCAGTTCTTCCTCACTTTTAGAGTCTGCAGAGATGGTCCCTTCCCCAGTCTTTGTTTTGCTGGGATTTCATTATCCTCAGAATATTGTCTCCTTAAAAGATGCTTCTTCAGACAATGTTACAAGGCTGTAAGGTACAGTTGCAAAAGCCAGGTACAATTATACAGCTTGAATGTATCTGCCATGTAAATTATTTTTCAAGCAGTATTAAAAAAAAACATGCTCTCAGTCACTGAGAACGTGGACAGAGTTCAGCTGCAGTTTGGCAACTGGTTGTTGGCAGAAACTTTGTATTATATTCATTGAATATTTGCACTAGCAGGGCTTACGTCAGTGACAGTAATACAAATTTGTATGTTAAATACAGGAATGCCTTCTAGCAAAATGACAGAGTGACTGGTAATGCCTTCTAATTCTGTGATTTGCTTCAAACTTAGTTTAGGTATTATTTTACCTAACTTCTGTCATGAAGATGTGGCAAGCTCAAGTATGTTTAAAATAAATCTCTTCAGGGTTCTTCATACTTGCATTCCCACCTTGCATGAATACACTTCACTAAATACATTGCTGCTCTGTGATGCTTCTATCAGACCTAACTGAACAGGATTTAAAACTCTTTACATGGCTTTATGGTAAGAATATTCATGAATACAAATCCATAGTTTGCTCACACTTAACATAATCCAGGTACACATTTTTCCTGTGCGCTCATTTATGGGAAATGTAACACAGATGAAAAACCCACAGAGGCTCATGGTTTTTATATTTGACCATCTGTGCTTCTTGCTGCCAAGAAAAAGTCCTTTGCCTTTGCTCCTATAATTTTATTGACATGCTTGGCAGGTGAGGGTTTTATTAGCTTTTTATTATTTCACCTACTCTTAGTCCTTGTCTACCCTCTTTACGTCCATGGCAGCATTTTAAGAATACACCTGCTTCTTTCCTGATTTTTTATATATATATATATGTATATATTTTCACTGCAACTGAGCATCCCGTTTAGTCATTTTGTTTCTCATTTTGACAGCTGCCATCCCCTCTGGCTTTTCTGCTTCCACCTTGTGGCTTGTTAAGACCGCTGCTTTAAACCTGAGCACCCCTCATTTCTTCCCCACTTCTGCTGTGTTAACTTTAGTGATCTATGCATCCATTGGCAGGCCTGCTGAAGCCATGGATCTCCAGGAATCACCCTGCTGCATTAGAAATCATCTTCACATTTGATCATTGCAACTGTGCTGCCTACAGCTTGAAGGTGACTCTGCCTGTGTTGTCCCTGCCAAAGAGGGCTAGTCATGACTAAAGCAGCCTACATAAAGAAGGAAAGAAGGACTGACCAACAATATCTAGAACTGACAGTTCAGTTTCTAGGTTTTCTGAGGTCTACCCGTGTTTCTGTGAGCACAACTTATCAGGAGAACCCAGGTTAAGCCCAGCTCAGGTGGTGACCAGCTCTCTCCATCAAACATACTCATATCTATCTGGTCGGGGCCATTCTTCTCTGAAGGAGGGGTCTCTGGATCTGCCCCTGTGGAGCATGGCACAGTCTGCCTCCTGCCCACACTCCTGTTTCAAAGACAGCCAGGCGTGTCTGTGAGTGGGCTCATGGGGACTGGCTTTGATGGTGCTCTGCTAGGGGTTCAGTCCAGGTGTGCTGCTGGCCATGCTTGAGACTAACAGAGCTGCTCTTGGTAGGGTCAGTACTCACCTGGAAGTTCCATCCTGAAGGTCAAGCTCTGAGGCACCCGCTGTGCCTTGGTTTTTCATGTACAAAGTGATGCTAATTGTGCTTTTCACTTCTCAGTTTTATTTCCAGGCTTCTTTGGCAGGGCACTGTCTTGTACAGTTTAAAATGATCCTCAAGGCACACTTAGGGTATTAATAATACTACATGAAGGTGATGGACATAAACAAGAAAGGCCTTGGCATTCTTTCAAAGGACAAAAGTTCCCTTCTTGATCCAGAAACACAGTTGGTACTCACAAAATCCTCATTAAAATAATCAACAAAGGTTTCTTTAAAATTATCTTTGGTTGTCCAAGCTCTGATCCACATACCTGCCTGTACTCTTTCTTGGCATGTCTGTAATCAGAGGGATGTAATAAATAGGTAAATAATTTATCACATCTTTAATAAACTGGATGAAGAAAAATCAAGATCGTGTTCAAAACCCATTTAACAAAAACTCATCAAATAAAATTATTTGCTGTAATTGTGGTCTCCTGCATTTTGATTTGTCGCCAGACAATATTACTTAATGCACTCAGAAATGAAGAATTGGTATTACAGTGGCACAATATATCAGAGCAACATCAAAGCCATTTATAGCCTCTGTGGCTGAGTTGCACATGAGGTTTAAGAAAATATTCTGTTTAAACACAGTCAGTTGCGGGGGTTTTTATGTTAAGCATTATCAGGGATAACAATATTTCATTGGAGCCAGATGACTATCTAGAAACATAATTAATCATGATTATTTATGTCATACCTAATTATCAGCAAATAGCCCCAGGGATACACTTCAGTTATATTTCAGAGCCTTCAGACTATAATTACTTTGCTTTGTATTAAATATTCTGTCCATACTCTTGAAGAAGCTTAGAACATATTTATAAGAAATAAGGACAAAGGGATAGAAATAAGTAATGTACAATCAAATAATGAAAATATGTGCATTTGGGGGAGTGCTGAGTTATTACAAGGAAGTATAATAATTTCCTTCTCTTCATAATTAGGAAAAAGAAATAGCTTTCTACTGTAGTTTTTAGTACGTGAACACACTAGCATAACAGCAAGGCCCTTAAAACATAGGCCTTTTAAAATTCTGTTACTGTAGTCTAAAGTGGATTAAAAGTTGAAAAAAAATACAATCCTACCTAAGGGTCTGAATTCTCAAAGAGTTTTCATTTGTAAATTTTGAAAGCTATTTTTCAGTGAGGACCTTTCATATTCTAAAGAGTTTCATAGCTTCTGGTGTTGCTGTAAAAAATATTTAGATGCATTTCTGGCAAATTATTTATAACCCATTGTGTGTAATTAAAGCATTTAATAGGAGTTGTAAAATTAGGTAGGTAATGTACATGAGTATGTATGTGTGTAATTTACATTCCTGGTTGTTAAAAATATTGAATACCTTTAAAATGAAGAAAGAGTAAGACTGAATATGAGACCTCAAAATGTGCACACACTCATGGACCTAAGCTATAATTTTATTGAAGGGCATACCACACAACAAAGTCATTCCTGTATAAATGAAAACCTGGACATTTATTTTTATAAATAAGGGTTTTTTTCCCCTTGTTTTTGCTGATAAAAAAGACAACAACATATTTTCAGCACTACTATAGCCAGAGGCTGTTTTTGGGAACATGGTTCTTGCATAACAGATTTGCAGAACTATGCTGGAATGCATGTCATTATACCGTCTGGGAAAGCAGGTTGCTGGGTTTGGTTGGCTTTGGGGACTTTCTGGGGTTATGCTTAGAAAAGTTATGTGTGACCAGGCCCCAGATTCACAGTATATTTGGTTATTTTATTATCTGACAGAATACGAGTTTAGAAGTACTCATTCCATACCGCATTTTGGTGTGTCCTTAAAGTTAATGTAAAGTTGGAGTCTGCTGATCTCAGTTCTCCTGGTTACCAGTATGTGTATGATTAAACATGGTTTGTACCAGAACCAGAAGCCTTGGTACAGCTCTTGTTGAACAGACTCATGCTGGCTTCAGTGAACTGCCCTGGGACTAAACACTTCCATCCAGCTGTCATGTCGCAAGTGCTGAATCTCCTCTTGGTTTTGGCAGGGGTGCTTTAGGATCTGGGTAGTTTCACTCTTTAGGTATTGACTCTGGAATCGTGTTTCAGTAAAGCTGTTATTGTGACTTGTCTGTGATTTAGTTAACTGAAAGTGAGGTGCCTTGGCAGCCTCATCATTGCTTCATTTAATGCCCATGCCCTGGTTTTAATATCTATGTATTTCATGACACAGTTTTGAAACAAAACCCTCATTAAAGTAAAATTAGAGGATTATTCTCTTCGCTAAATTATTCAACCTGCTTAAATATTAAGAAAAAAAAATAATTAAGAGGGTGTTATTTTAAAATGCTAAAAAGCAATGCCTCATGTTAAAGTTCAAAATCAACAAGCTCCTCTTAGCACTGTGGCAGACAAATATAGAAATTGTTTGCTAGTGTTTAACATAGAGACAGCTCATAGATAGAGTTCATTATGGTTTAATAACAGTCCATTGTTTATCTAAACCAGTGATGAAAAACAATATGTACATTTGAACTGCCGCTCTGTCTTCTGTGAGTAATCATATTAATCATATGTGAAATGGAATGTTACCTGGAGAAATATTAACAAATGCATAATTTTTTTATACCTCCTTTCTCAAAAGGTGTTTTTCTTCTCTGGTCTTTGTTTTAGCATTAGCTGGAGGGTTGGTTTTTTTTTTTTGGTTTTTGTTTTTTTTTTACCTATAATTTTAAACATCATTAGACAAGTTGTTTGGGTAATGGAACATTCAATTAATTAACCCAACTAATATTGAAAGCCACTGTTATGAGCCGACCACTTTCACTTGGCATTTTTCCCCTCTATATTTATCCATTTCCCTGAGATTTCTGAGCATTAGCATCTAAATGGTGCACTGCTTATTGCTGCTGATGGACAGGAGCAGACCTCCCTTAATAAAGCACTAAGGTGAACACAGCGATCTAGTCACTTTTTAGAGAATATTAAATGTTTCATTATTTTTTTTCTCCCTACCTACCAGCCTCCAAAGGCAACCCCTAGGTAAGGCACAGTGAAGCTTCTGTACCTGGTGTTGATTCAGTTTATGCTGAGGCACTTCACTGAGCAAAAATTCCTGAAGCAGTGAGTGGTTGAGGTGAGAAGCTATCCCTGAATTCACCTACCAGCAGCCCATGGGAAATGAGAAATGAAAAATGAAAAACCAGAAGACTGTTCTGGAAAGGAGAAAGTGGCCTTCATCTAAGCTAAAACAGCTGACTTTTTTCCAGAACGAACAGTCTTGTGCCTGGTTTTAAACATTCCCCCACCTCCCAGTGGCTGATTTGATCTATGGGTTCTGCATAAATTCCTGGGCCAGGCAAGACAGACACCTCAGCTTTCACCACATCTGCTTTTCCTCAGGTGAAAGCTATTCCACTGAAGGTTTTGGAAGAAAACAGGCACTCTTGTTTCCCAAGAAGCTTTGTTTGCCTGTATGTGGCATTGTGAAGGCTGTGGCAACTTCTGGATTGTTAGAATAAATTGTCCATTTATTCTTCTCAGTGCTTTCTTTCAGCTTCCATTTATTATTTTACATCTTTTCCTATCTCCCAAAGTTTTTTCTGCAGGAAGAGAGATTTGATTTGTGGCATCCATCTAGCATTATAGGTCTCAGTGGTGGTAAACCCTGGAGTGTGACTTCAGTGAGAAATCCACTCCAAGCATAAGCTGGGAAAAGAATCTCATTTCCTTTTAGAAACTGCAACCTCAGTAGGTAAAAACCACAAAGTGCTGGCAAATAATCTGCTGTTTGTGTACATACTGTTTCCCGCCTTTTTACTTCAAATTTTCCCATCATGGAAACCCATCTTTTATCAGACATTTCTCTACTGCAGTCTTCCCAAGCCACAGCAGAACAGGAGAACTATTTTTAACTCACTTTCTATTTGGATTGTTTGGAAACCGATTAAAACACTACATATATAATTTGGAGATAATTTTAAACTCTTCCTGGAAACTATTTGTAATTGCTGAGGCTCAGAAACAATCCAGGTGAAAAATGCTTTTATGTGGTACCAAGTTACATATTTTTTAGAGCTGTATTAGCCACTATGGATAATCTCCTAGTATTTGAATATTAAGTACACAGTAGACACATCTGTACATTAAGTGTACCTGAGGGTATTCAACTCTACATCCTTCCCAGAGGAGGGAAATATATTATATAGGTCAGCACTTATGTACCATTTTTCTGTTATTCTGCCTTGTCTTCAATTCTTTTAGGAAAATTTTATGGAATTAGATTATGATAATAACCTTGGTTTATTTGCATTAGTCTATGGAAGTAATGAACTTGAACTGCAAATTAATCTCAGCTACCTTTGGTCATTTGGAACACATACGTTCTCTTTGAATTCAGTGTAGACAGACAGTGAGGTTCACAGCATTACACAGCTCTCCTGTCTTAGAAACCATTTCTATAAGCATGTTGTTAGAGGGGCTGAGCACCTTCAGTGTCCCCTAACTTCAGTGTTTGTGTATCTCAAAACTGAAGTGTCCACACCATTCAGCCGTTCCACAAGAGAATGGATTATGTGTCTTCAAAAAAGAAGCTTAGACCTCATGAGTATGAATCCTCATTTAGTGTGTAGAAGTCCTCTGATCTTGTCGGGTTTCTTTAAAGATTTTCTCTAAGGACTTAATAATGCTGATGCACTTTCATACTTGATCATTTTTCCACTTATTTGCCCAACACTGCTCTAGTTATCTGGCCACTCTGGGCACCTCAACAGTAAAGAGAGAAGAGTAGCAGTAATCTCTACTAATGGCTCCTGAAACTTTCTACAGGAAATTAACAGGTAACAGGGCTGTGGATAATGAAGTCAAAGGCAGCTTTCTCCTTTGTATGCCACTGAAAGTCCAGACTAGAAGGTAATTATGGATGACCTCTACATACATGTTACATATATGCATATGGAGACATAGATGAAATCCATCAGTACAATGCCTTATAATTCAATGGAATCAGTCAAAAAGACTGTCCTGTGTTTTTCAGTTGCTAGCTGACTCAAGCTGACCTATTATGCTGAGGTATGTAATATTTTCCATCCATTTTTTAAAAAAAATCTTAGTTCATTTATCTAAAACATTTGATTTTTTATTTTTTATTTGAGTAATCACAATGAGCATATTGGATAAATCTAAACATTTATTTGTGTCATTTTTTTTAAATTTAGAAAATGTTAATTGCCATTCAGTTTTCATTTAGAAACATTTTTCTGATTTACACAGAAGGAATAACAATCTTTTATAAATTTCTCAGATTGGAATTTAAAAATCCTGCTCAGGGTAAAATGAAACATTTTGTTAAGTGAAAATTTTCATTTTTGAACTTCTTGATTCCCTACAAATTGCCGTGAAAATGGCAAGAACGAACAGATAGAAGAGTTATCCACCAATTGTTATTGCTGAAAACTAAAGACAGGAAAGTGTTTTCATTTTTAAGCTGTCTAGACTAGTTTTTTCACTTTCCTTTTTCTTTGCCTTTTATACACTCATTAATAGTTGGATATTTTGCTAAAGAACTCCAAATATGTGGTTTTGTTATTCTTAAATGCAAAACAGAACCAATCAATAATTCTGTCTGCTGTTAAATAGACCTAGACGTGGTGGTGTTAAAAGTAGAGAAAATGAACAAAACAGGATTAACAAGTATTTTGATCTCACTGCTTGTTTAATTCAGCTAAAATGCAATAGTATTTTGTAGGATTAAACAGGACTCTTTATTTAAGAAAAAAACACATCAAAGGGTTGATCTTTGCTTTTTTGCTTTTTTTTTTTTTTTTAGCCTTCTGTGGTTTTTATTTCAAAGTCTTTGCATTTTTTTTAAATTTAATGATTTTTTTACATAGCTGTTGCTTTCATTAATTTTCAGTATTTATTCAGTATTAGATACAACAGCTAGTCAGGTAGCCAGGACAATAATTTTAGAAGACCCTCTCCATAACCTATCAAATTCAGGAGAACATCCTTCACTGACCTCAGCAAGCATGTTGTTTAGAAGGAAGTTTCAGATGTTGATTGAACATTGAGATAATGTCTTCCTAGTGTAAACCCAGTAGCTGCATATCCCCTTCTCTTTATGTCACTTCACTGCATCCCATTGCAAAAGGTCAAAGCCATAGAGAGTGATACATTTCCTTTTACTAGGGAGCAATGGCAAGGAGCTGTTGCTTAGGTTTGTTTTGTTCTGACTGTTACTCTCAACGTCACTGAAGTGCAGAATGAAAATTAAAACATTGAAGGGAAATATATTAATTGTGACTTGCCCTCCTTACATGCTGAATAACAGGATTTTTTTTCTGGAGGCTGTGTTCCCTGTGGCTGATGACAAGCTCTGGCTGAATGTGGATGAACCTCAGAAAAGTCTTTTTTTTCAGTCTAGATCTTTATATCTGAGCAGTTATGAACTCTCCAGAGCAGGCAACTCTTCAAAGCAAACATATGTGCTGGAGCAAAATATGAATTCGGCAAACATGACACAAGATAGAACATCAAGTCAGTTTTCAACTGGCTCCTTTATAACTCTGCAGTGTTCTTTTCCTGACCCATAAATGTCACTCAAGAACACAAAGCATTTTCCACTTTCTAAAATATAGAAACTTTACAACCCTATATCCAAAAGACTGATTTTTTCTAATTCTATTACTAACTGCAATAAAATACTGAAAATACAAAATTCACTGTGCAGGTATTTCACCTTTTTTAGTTTATCTTGTGTTGCACTTTTATAATATATGGTAGTATGTAATATATTTTGAAATACAAACTTATTTTGAAACCAAGCATCAAGCTTTTTATTTCTAGGGAAACTAAAACCTGATCGTTTTACTGTGCCAAAAAAAAAAAGATATTTTTTTCCAAATTCAAAGATCTTCTTCAAAACCTGTCAAGCTCATGGGTCTGACATTTTCCCTCAGGATATTTTCTAGTATCTCCAGTTTTTTGATTGCAAGGCTCTTGCACAGTAGTTGCCCCTGTCCTGATTTGGGAAAATAGTAATAATAATTAAAAAAAATTGTAATTGGAATAATAAAAAACAAAAGGAGGAATGTATGAGTTAACTTTAATGTAGGCAGCAGTATGCCTCCAAACTTTCAATTCCCCTGTGGTCAGGTTCTGTTTAGCACTTAGACTGCTTTCATACATATATATGTTTTCCTTAAGCTAACAAAGATGTCTTCTTCTCCTTAAGGATGAATTTTAGGTGTGAGTGAAAGTGAAGACAGTGTGCATCAGAGGTTTCGACTTCAGGAGTTGCTGATCCCTTAAAAAATATTTTTGAAGTAGCTTAGATAAGTAGAGGTAAAAAAGCTAGGAAAGTAATGTGACTCTGGCAAGAGAGGAGGCTTTGGGTGTCTCATCTCAAAATGAACAGTCAGCTAAAATTCATTATTGAACTAGTGGGGAAAGAATGCTAACGAGAAAGAACAAACAAACCCTGGCTGGTTTAACAACGTCCTGATTTATCTATTGCACCAGGGCTCTCTTTTTGCTTCCCCTCATCTTTCCAGATCTATTGCTGAAGATGAAGAAGATATCTGTAGGGGAAGTGAACACCTGGAGTTAGCCTTGTGCCCATGAATTAGGCAGATATTTTCCTGAAAAGGAAAAAAAGATAAAAAAGGTAGTGGGCGCAAGAGAAACAAGTGACATGATATTCTAAGTTGATTGGTAGACTATAGTCTTTATCAGCCAGAAACAAACCCACAATCATTTAGCTGCTGGTGTTTGAAAGACAACAAACTAGACAAAGCATCAAGGGGAGAAAAGCAGCACAGAAAAGAAAAGTTCATATTATATAGACAGTTAAAACACCTGCATGAACTGGTCCTCTACCTGAAGCCTGAAACTAGCAGCATTACAATAGTGGAAATAGGGTTGGTTTCCTATTTAAAACAGACGTCTTTCTGATTGCACGTATCTGTTTCTGCAGCCAGCTGATGGGAAGCAACCACCACCGGATGAGTATGCCCTGTGTGAGACCACAGCATGACCGTGTGGTGCTGCCAGGCAGCGCTGCCTCACGTGACTATATGTTGCTCTGTAATTGTGCCAGCTACATTAATATTTCTGAGATTTAAATTGATTTAAAGTCACTCATAATGACCTACTTGCATCAAATCAATCAAAATTCATTACTGACGTAATAAAGGTATGTTACAAACTGTCATAGATTTTCTTAATCACTGCCTTAGATTTCCAGTTCTTTAGTATCCAGACACATTTTCAGCTGCTGAGCACATAACACTATCTGGGTAAAGTGAGTGAGCAGAGGTATATCATGAAAAAACATAAAAGTATTTCACATTGACTATTCAACAGGCTGCTTCTAGATTAAAAACCAGCTGGATGAAAACAGACTACATTATGTTAAGCCACATATAAACGCATATTTGAATGGTCTAGAAAGCCATGTTAAAAAACAGGTGCTTCTAAAATCATGCTGATACCAGGGAGCGCTGACCTGATCTCACCACATGGTCCCTGCTTGTGTAGCATTTACTGATACTGATGTAGTGATTCTCCTATGTTTTTCCTGAATCCAGTGATACTGCTGCCTTCAGTTCTACTCAAGGTAGTAGGGAAAAAAAAACATTCATAAGCTTATCTTATTCTTCCTTTGAATCCAGCTTGGGTAAATTTTCCTTATTGTTGTTGGCTATTGGCAGCAATACATCCAACTTTACTCATTTCTTAATGTGAGTGTTCCTGAATCTATTTCCAGAATCCCAGTGCCTGCTGCACAGCATCAATGACAATGGTGATGTAATTGCAATCAGGAGGGCTGGATTCAATACTATTTTTTAATATGTTTATATATATTCCATATTATTATTATTTTCATTAAAGCTGATTTTTTTTTTCTTTTCCAGACAATAAGTCCCTCTTCCTCAATCTCTTTCTCTTCCCTTTGGGAGGGAGAGAGGTTAATAGAAAGCATCTGTCATTTTTCTAGTGGCTGGACCACTCCTATCCCTTGGAATTCTGAAATTCCAATAGCAGAGGATAGGGTAGTTCATCCTTATTTCTATTTATAGACAGATGGGATAAGTATGTACAGTTCATATATATGCAAGAGCAAATTTGGTGGAAAAGGAGTCTGCAATTGTGAGTAGATTCTAGGACAGGGCAGTAATAAGTTTAGGAGAGGTTTAGAGAAAAAAAAGGCTTCTAAGAGAGGAAAAGTGTGTCTGATGAGAGGTTGGAATCAGCATTTTTGTGACTATGGAAAGGGATTATGTGAGAATTTTTGTGATGGAGATAGGGTAAGAGAAGATGGAGTAGGGCAGAGAGGGAGTGAGCACAGGGAGTCACAAAATTAAGCATGAAAGCAAGAAAAGAGGTCTCCAAAAGGAGGGAGAATTGCTGAAAGAAAGAAAGCAAAAAGGCAAGTTAGGAAAAGAAAGAAGAACAAAGGGCAGCAGCCACTCGTGCACTGGATAGAAAAAAAACGACCTTAAGGAAAAATTAATTAAAAAGGTATCTAGAAGATAAAAGATGACAGAGAAAAAAAAAAAAAAAAAGAACAGAACAGAGTGAAGTTGCAAAGAGAAAAAGAGAGTAAAAGTGCATGTAAATGAAGATTTTAATTAGTACAAAGGATAGCAATATCTGCAGAAAAAGAAAAAAATAGAGCATATCAGAGACACCCATTTATGTAGGTCCCTTCAGGATCAGGTTTTTATGCCTCTTTTTCACTACTGAAATTTTAAAGTTGAACACAGTTTTCACCTCTTGATTGTTCTGGCCGTTTTTCTTCCTGTGACTATGTATATCATTGCTCCAGACAGAATGATGTGATACACACACATTTTCCATGTTTATATTTATATCTTTGCTCATTTTTCATCATTGTTTTCTACTGACACCAATTCCCTTCTTAAAACAATCTTTTTGTCTGTACTGACTGCGAGTTTCTGGATGACAACTTCTCTTTCATATGGGGAATTTTTTTTGGTAGACCTGTGGGCACCCAGTCACTGTGCATTTTCTCTACAGCTCTCAGCACCACTTACCATGCATACCTCTCAAGGGATGACATGTCCTTCTAAGGAAACATTGGTGGTGAAAATGTACTCAGGCTACATTTGCAAGGAGTTTGTTCATGGACAATATGTTTTATTAATAGTGGTTCAGTTTATTTTTCACACAGTCGACTCTTATGAATTAGCTTTTGTCAGAGAGCACAGAGTCATCAGCTCCCATTTCAGTCCCTGACACAAACACAATCTGTGGGTTAGAACTCTTCATTAAAGAAATTGCATTATAAAATACATCTGTCTCAGAAACAGGTTCAGTTAATGGCAATAAAATATAATGAAAATCTGAAAGCCCTGATAGCTTACTTTTGGCTTTTTTTGACAAGCTTGAAATTCTGGTTTGTATCATAACTTCTTCCAATTCCCTGTTCTTATTAAGGAAGCTAATGTAATGAGGGAGGCAGAAAAGTGGATAATAGTCCTGCCTTCAGCATCTGGCTAGCAGCATGGATTTGAGTGTAGTTTTAAAAGGGACAACAGGTTTGTGTATCGTTGTATGTTATGCTTTTGCAGGCTCTGAATGAATTTCATATGCATTCTGAAAACTTTCTCAAGTAAGCTTTGCATGGAAGGAGTATAATGAAGGGACCTTTTGTGCCATCTCATTAAACCAAGTAGTAAACTTAGGATCATAACTGTGTGGATGTTGCATGTTGTAACTGAAGGAATGGTCCTAGAACTGGCATGTGCACTTGAACAAACTTTGGTCTAGCTAGCACAGGAGTAAATAGCTGTGGAGATGTCGTAGTCCAGACCTCAGCACCAAATGGGTTCTGGAAACTTTGTCCAGCACATATCAAAGCTTATGTCACCTTGTCTTCACTACATGGGTCCTGTAGGTGATTATACACGGGGAAAAGATCTAACTATCTGGTGTAACCATCCTCAGACAGGATGCCTGAGTGATCTGGACATTCCCAGTGTGCACTTTTCCCTCACCCTCAGAGGCAGTGAAATGACACTAATGAGAAGTGCAGAGCAGACCCTGCTTCTCCCTGAGCACTGTGCCTCTTAGAGTACAATGGGAAGAAACAGCCAAGACGTGGATTTTCAAGGGCATGTGAGGAACTGGACACCCAGCTTCCATCAGGTTTTAAGAAAAATAAGGCACCTTAGACTTCAGTTGTGAGAAATGATAGTCTTACGCCAATTCCATGGTCTTCACTCAGGGGAGAAAGTTATTTTCATGGCAAGGTTAACCAGGATATCCCATGGGAAGATATCAGTTATAAGACCCTCTGTCACCGCCAGCTCACACATGACAGTTTTTGTGATGCTGATGGATTTTTCTTCTGTACAGGCTCAATACATAAACCATGCCCCCCAAAACAAGAGGAAGGAGCCCCTGGACTGCAGTGAGCTGTGCACAGTGCTTACAAGGAGTAACCTCTTCTGAATGAAAGAAAAAGACCATAGGGATAGAGACTAGCTAGAAAGGAAAGGGAGAACTCAAACCAGCCAGCCCATTGTTCAGGTTTTGAAGCATTATCAGCCAAAAGAATAACCTGGGAACACAACAACCTTCCATCAACACTCTCCTGCAGAAACATGGTTTCAGTCCTCCTTGTCAAATCACATTGGGTGGTTGGCATGTTTGGAACATTATAATGTGTTTCTTTACTAGTAGACTTGTTCTATATGGGACTGGTGAGAGGGGGAAATAGAGCAGGAGGGAAAAAAAAGAGTGTTAAAACCTGTAGTAGATGGATACTCTTTCTGTTTAGGGTTTAGATACTGACTGTACTAGGTACTGTTGGATTTGCAAAGAATTATGGACTCACCACAGGTAAGTTGACACATGAACACAAGCTGAAGACTGTGAGGATCTGTAAAGGTAGCTATGCATGTCAAACAGACAACATCCTTATACAGCTGTGTACATTGCATTAACTTAAAGGAATAATCTTTTTCCTGTTTCCACTCTTCTAACTGTGTAATATTTCCACATAAAGGCAACAGTAGGTAAATAAAAAAAAATAAATGTAGTTATTTGTACACATAAGCATACTTATATATGTCTGTGTATATATAAAGATTTCTATGACAATAAAGCCATCCTGGCCAAACTGTTTGCCTCTGGGAGATTTTGTATTAAGCCTTGTATTCTTACCATCCTCACAAGGATCTCAGATAAGCAAACTGCACCTTTGTGAAGGGAACAGAAGAAAATCTATTGTTCTGATGTTTATCTATTTGCATATTTAGAAAGAAATGTGATCTCATTCCCTATTCATTGCCCTGCTTTATTCTTCAGTTTATCTCTGAATACATTTTCTTTGACCATCTCTCTGATGCAGATACTTAAAGTAATCTTAATGAGTGGAAACCCACTGGTTATTATTAAAACTGTTTAAGCAATGTAAGGTTTCATTTTCTTGTGTAGGCTCCTCTTACTCTTAATTGTAATGATCTCATTCCCTAAAGTGTCTGTGCTTCCATTATTAGCTCCTATTAATAACTTGTATTAATAATACACCACACAAGTCCCAGTTTGTGCTAAAACACTGCAAAACAATCCTCAGACAGGGAGGAAACAGTCTTCGTGTTTTGTTTTAAAAGGAAGCAGAAATATTCCATTTAAAAGTAAAGCCAAAGATAGTATTGCACCAGATTCTCTATTATGCTGATACGCTATTCTGTTACTCTTCTTGTACTACCAAGAAGCACTAAGCATGTCCTGAATAGACACTGGAGAGGTCCTACCTTGAAAGGTTGTGATACTTGTGGCATGAATTGGGAGATAAGGTCAGACTACCTTTGTGCAGTTGTAACACCAAAGCTGGAACCCTGACTGTGGTATCTTTAATTGGAAAAATTGTTAAGTCTTCCCTGAATTTCTTGAAGACTGCTACAGAGCAGAGCAAATTCATAGAAATGCAATACATAAATAGGAATTACACCATAAGGGTCTGAATTAAACTGTCACAGTATTGTAGACAGAAGCACTGGTGCCGTGAGAGGCATCACCACATTGTCACCCACCTGACTGCAGTTGATATAAAAATATCTATTACTGCATATATGAACTACTCTGTGGTGCCACCTATGTAGTCCTCATGCAGGGGATGGAAAAGAGGGGAGGTAAAAAGAAGGAAGAAGCATGGAAGCAGTCACAGACTCACTGTCTCCAGCCTCCATTCAGGTGTTTGTGGTTGCACAGAGGCCAGGCAGAGCTTGCATCACAGGTAGGAAAAGGACTGTTGGGCTTCTTCCTGCAACCTCCAGAGCTCCTGAGCCCCTCAGGGAAGGATGGCCAGGGGTGGAGACTAGGGCAAGAAAAGAGAGGTTGAAGTCAAGTGTCGAGGGGACACAGTAGCAGGAGGAAAACTGTGCTTAGGTCCTCCTGGGGAGTGTGGCCCAAGTCTTTTCCTTTACTAGGACATAAATAATTCTGTTTATAATTGTTTCTAAAATTAATGTTTTGATCTTTTTTCCTATAGTAATTTCTCAGTTTTAAATATGTAGGCTGACCACTTCAGCATGTTGCCTTTTTTTTCAGGGCACTTTGTAGTGCATAATTTTCCCATGCTTCTTGTGAGGACATCAGCCTGCATCTTAATTAATTTTAAAGAGCATCTTCTAGACATCTGAGTCTTTCTGCATCTCAGCTGGTGATGCTGGACAGAGAGAAGCAGGGACTGATATGCAGAATTACTGTGGAGGAGCTGAACCCTTGTTATGATGAAAGCTGAGCTGATGCCTCATGTGGGGGAAGGGTGTCCCTGCCATGTCTTGGGGAGCCTGGCTGGACATGTCCTGAGAGTTGTGTTACTGGTGCAGTGCCTCTGCTTCCACTTCTGGCAGTGCACAGTGCGGACAGGGATAAGCAAAACACCAGAGGCTGTGTCTGGTGCAGAGATGATCCTCATGGATCTCCTACTATATATTTCATTTGAACTAAGTTCAAGTCTCAGTCAGACTGGCTTAGAGCCCCTGAACCCAGTCTGCATGAGCAAGATGTCAATGTCAGCTCAGCTCAGCTCAGCTCAGCTCATCCCTCCCATGTAAGCCATGACTTGCTACCCCAGCTCTTTGGCAGTGGGGAGCATGGATGCAAAGGACTACTTGCTAGCGTTAGTGATGTCCCTGAATAAGGCATTTCCTTCTATTGTATCAGCTGTTGCTTCTCCATCTAGTTCTTTTCCCCCTTCTCTACAGCTTTTCTAGATACTTTGTCTTGTGATTTTAATAAAAAAATGAACTTGAGGAAGAAGATTGTACAGAAGGGACATCAGGTGTCTGAACTCTTCCCATGTAGATAATAACTTCTTAGTAGGTATGATAAAAAATATTTGGTGGAAGCAGCTTTGTGTTAGATAGTATGGGATTGCTATAACTGGAACATTTTGCAGGAAATATTGATTATAATGATATTTCATTTTGAACAAAATGGAATGTAATGAAGTGACCTCCTCACTTTCTGTAATACAATGTTTTGAAGACTGAAGCTGATCAGACTGAAACCCCTTGGCTCCATTTTGAAGGGGTTTTCACTGCAGATTTTGCTTTTAAATGAAAAATTATAAATGACAAATGTCAAAATAGAAAGTCAGATTTTAATTAAAAACATTTGTAGGGCAAATTCTGAAAATAAACATTCTGTTCTGATCTAATTTGGAAAGATTAAAAATCTTGGGCTGTCTCTGAGACAGAAATTCTGGCTCCTGCATAGCTCTGATAATAGCCAGAGATCAAGTGTGGCATTGATCCTGGATTCCTTGACCAGTAAAACTGCTTTTGTGTATATGTGTGTGTGTATGTTTTCTGCAGATGGCTTCCATTCCTCTTTATCATAGCAGTGCCCAATATCAGCCAAAAATATCTGCACAAAAGCCTCTGTTATGTCTCCAGGCTTGAATGCTGGCCAATGTTACATATATGGAGAAATACTAACTCTGTGTCTTGAAAGGCTATCTCTTGCATTATACTGACATAGCCTGAGCTGGAGAAAATGCAGTGTGTAAACAGAAATTGAATGAGCCATAAAGACTTAAATTATTCATTTGGGAAGTATGTTCTGAGTGTCACCAAAACCCTAGAGATCAGGGAAAAATAAATAAAAGCATTTTCTCTTTTGTTATTGGTTTGTATCTTTGCTTACTGAACCCTGTTCTGGGCAACCAGAAAGGTCCTGCAAGGGGCAGAGGACTTGAAATTTCCATTATGCTGTTGCCCTGTGGCAGCATTTGGTATAGGTGAAGTGCCTCCTAAAAGCAGCCTCTGCTCAGGGAACACAAAATTTGCAGCAGCTTGAAAGCTACACGGCTTTGCCTCTCATTATTGAAGAAATAAAGCTTCCTTTTAGACTTTGCCACAACAATAGGGGTTCCAGATGCAGTTTTCTATTACAGACCAGTAACAACAAAGATATGTATTTTCTAGAAGTAAGTGCCATTTTCCATTCCAATAACTCTATGTAATTCTATGACTCTACACATTCTTTATTTTAGGATTAATATATCTGAGAAGAGGACTGATTGTTTGAATCTCCTACAGTGCAAGAGAAAAAAGGTGCTGGATTTGGAATAAGATGTCAGCTGAAGTACTTAGACTACTCTAAATTATATGTATTAGTATTTTTAAAAAAACACTGTCCAGTAGTCACCATTTACTTTCCAGTGTCTGTAGTCCATGGAATGGGAGAATATACAGCTTGAGAAAACAAAGCTGAAAACATCTCATTATTCTACTGATTTTTACTGCCTTTCCTCACAACACAAACAGGTTCCCTGTGGCATATACCTCAGCAGCCTCTTCTAAGCCATGAAGGACTATTCCTGCCCAGTTCTGGGAGGTAGCCCGATCATAGTGATAGCTCAGCTTCTTCCCCAAATGGTTGGGTACTTTCGTGCCACAGGATATGGCTGTGTACTGGGGGTCCCTAGACCTCCAAAGCTGTCCTTGCAGCTCAAACAACTTCTCCTTGATGCAGCCCAGGCGGTGGGATATGACTAGCAAAAGAATTGTCAGGGCTCAATCATTGCAGTGGTGCATTAGCAATGACTATACATTAAAGCAAACTGCATGTGGTATTTAGAGCATGTGTGGGCTCCAGTTAGGAGACTGTCATCCCACTCATTCTGCTAAGGCCAGGGAATCTCTGATCTTGGGAAAGGACTGCAAAGTTTAAAACATTTTCACACCTCTGGAGTATGTTTGGAAGAGGACAGTCTCACATTCCTGAAAGCTTCAGATCAGCACAAGAGAGAGCAGTTTGGGCCCCGCAGGGGATGAGGTTTGGCACTATAAACACATCCACAAGACACAGAGCAACCCTTTTTCCTCAGTCCAGATTGCAATGCTGCCACACTGGGAGTGCAACATCGGGAAAAGCACAGAGCCTGCTCCCCAACAGCTAGAAATCCATCAGGGGAGACCAAGGAGAGCGATGACTTACCTCTGCGCTCCAGCAACAAGGAGGAGAGGCTAAAGCAAGCAGGGATGAGACAAGACAGGGCTGTCAAATATAACGTTTCAAGCACACTGTAGTGACAGGGAAGTTTTCCCTGTCATGGGATCATGCAAGCACCTCTGTTCCACCCACCTGTATCATTATCGAAACAATGGATGGCGTACCTTGCCTGCTGTTGTCTGGGTGGCAAATACACTTTAGGGAGGGAAAAAAAGGTGGGTGTGAAAAAGCTTGACTACTATAATTGTCTTCTATTAGCTTAAACATTTCTCCCTCATTTTTGCACATTGATCCAGCCTTAAGACAAGGGAGGGAGTAAGGAAGATGTTATCTGTGGTTGGTTCATTTCCTGATTTTGTGGTTTGTTTGTTTGCTTTTAACTGTAAATTAATGTTTAGACTGTCCAAGTTTATGTGTAGTTCTAATGAAATAAAATTATTCAACCCCTTTCTCTTCCTCTTAATTTCAATCAGAAGTTCCCCTCAACAGGCTACATCCTTTGATTAAATGACATTTCCCTGCTCACAAAATAAATAATTTCTTATGTGATCCATGTCAGTAGAAAAAGTGACATAATTCTTGGAGAGATAGGATCTTGTAGTTAGGTTATATGAGTCTTGAGTTACCACATGAATATTATTATTCGGGGTAGGTTCCTCGTCTTTTTTTTTTGTGTTTTCATCATAATCCACTGGAAGCTTTGATGTACATTCAATAGTAGATTGAACTGTGACAGGCAAAGCAATTTTCATCTCTAGCTTCTGCCTTGTCCCTTTCTGGGAAACTTCTGCCCTCTCAGTATGGACTGCGGGGCCTCACTTAAACCAGTGCAGTTAACAGCCAGGCCTATTAAAGTAAATCTTAATCCATTTTGATTCATGGCAACATACTTTCCTGCAAAATGTGATGGTTAAGAGGTGACTCAAAAGCCATCCAGCCACCTCGGCTACAGGGATGGCAACTTTCAGGAGATGATAGAGTGGACAACAAGGGAGTAGAGATCACTTCAGCAGTGGGATTTTAATCTGTCAGTAAATGTGTGACAAGATCCTTAAAGCCTCTCAAAGAACTGAAGTTATAGGACAGCAAAATATTTGTATACCTGTTCTCCCATAATTGGAATGTTTTTCCCCCTTGTTCCTGTTCCTGGTCTGATGACAAGGATAGTGTTGAAAGTTTAAGTCATCTTCAGGTCTTGAATTTTCCAATAACATTCCAGTATGAAATCTGAAGGAGGGGTAGCAGCTTTGTCTGTCATATTTAGCTGCTGTGAAATTGTATGACATTAAAGCACAGGGAGGAAAACAAAATCTTGAAAGCTGATAATCCCTGCACTTTGCTGGCTACAGAAAAGCCAGGTTAATCCCAAAATATTGATGCTGTTTCTGGTGCTGACATACCATCTGCTCTTCTTCAGGCTAGACGTGACCGAATATGAACTTTAAAGCTGTTCTTGTAGGTGACACTTATTTGTATCTTCAGACATTTTACCTTTATGTAAACATACTTTCCCTTTCCCTGTAGAAATTAATTTCTTTAGTGATGTTGTAATTAACACATGGCAGTACATGCTATGGGTTGGCCTGGGGTTTTTGTATTGTTTCTGGAAGGGTTTTGGTGGACTCTGATGCCTAGTTCTCAGGTGCAGCAGTATGCTCTCCTGCTGATTTGTCAGTCTGTTTGCCTTGTTCCCAAGTGGTAAACAAAGCAAACAAGACTTAATTTTGGCAACTATGAATAGGAAGGGGAGAAAAAGTCTTGACGAAAACTAGCTAATGTGCTTAGAGAAGCTGGCCCAGGAACTGATGGGTAAATCCCCAGCAGTGGGTTGCCTTTTACAGAAAGAAGTTGTATGAGAATAGTACAGTGACATTTTGAACAAAAGCTAATATTAAGCCTAGCCAGACTGCAAACAACCTATAAATTCCTCTATTTCTGTAGTAGGACACATTTTGAATACAGCTGCCTGACAAACTAGAATGGATTTTATTTTAATTTTTTTTTAATATTCTTTTGTCTTAAGGGGAGAGAAAACAAAACATCCTCCTGAAAGCAGTGCTGCACCTTGCTTTAGAAAGCATCTTATTTTTGAAATTTTCAATAGCAATGAAACATTTTATTTAAAGTCCTTATAGCAACCTACAACCCAATTTTCCTTTCCCATTACAAGTGTTTATGACAAACACAACATCCAGCATTTTTCTGTGTATGGAGAAATTAATACAGCTGCCTTAACTAATGGGATTGCCTGTTTTATCCTTGATATACATTTAACACATACATTTGTAATACAATTATTGATGCAATGCATTGAATATGGTAACTACAGAATCATAAAATAGATTAATTCCTAGTCACTTATAAGGTTAGAAGGATTCATGATCACTAGGAGGAGGTAGTACAACAAACAGAAAATATAAACTATGACAGTATTTCTGGCTTTATCAACATCATGGGAATAAGACTATGCCACAAGGAGACCTGGTTTTGAGCTGCATTAAACCACAGTGTTTTGAATAAACATACATATAAATGTGTGCAGGAATTATGTTAAAAGCACACTTCTATGATTGCAGAGTCACTTTACCAAAAAAAAAAAAGAGGAAATGTCAGAATTAAAATAATGTAGGAGATAAATCTGTCCCCTCCATTGTGGCTCTGTGTTATGACATAGTTGTTAATGACACAGTCACATATAGATTTTTTTCCAAAGGACCATACCTCATTCATGACGCAGGATGGATGCTGTTCGCTTAATCAGCAGTTATTCAGTCTCTTGTTTATTCCTTATTATAAGATGAGAGGCTCCAAGCCTTATTTACTGCACACTATTCAAATCCTTCTCTAAAGACAGAATTTTCAGTTGCCTCCTGGGCTTTTCTATTGAGCTCATCCCTATGGTATCTGAGTACTTCGCAATGAATGTATTTATGTATTCAAGAACCTTGTGAGAATAAGGGTTATTATCAGCACTATTTTACAGAATCACAGACAAAATTTTGGTTTTCCAGTCTGAGGCACCTATGGCCAAATTTTTTTCTGTGTGCTCAGCTTTATCTGTTTAAAGCAAAGTTCAGGTCCTATTGAGCTCAGTTGCAGCTGCAATACTCAGCATTTCAACAAATCAGGCCCCAGGGCATGAAGTCAGATACCCAGAAAATAAAATATGCAGAATTACTTTCTGCTTAGAGAAAGTTTGCTTTTTGCCATTTCTGACCTCTTGTCCATTACATTCCTTCTCCCTGACCCTCTTCTTCCTCCCATCTCTGAATGCTGCCCTGTCTCCTCCTCTCAGGCCTGGTGAGGGGTTCCAGAGTCGGGCACAGCCATGAGATGGCTGGGCAGTGCAAAAAGGCAGTATGCAGAGGGTGGACAGCAGGGAGGGGTTCAAAGGAGGGATTTAGGAACATTGCCTGGGCAGGTAGGCATGGTATTAAGAAAGCCAAAGCTCAGCTAAGTTTACGATTTTGATGGATGTAAAGGAAAACAAAAGGAGCTTCTGTTATATGTTGGTAGTGAAAGGCTCAATGGGGCAGGTAAATTAGTGAAAGCAGACGGAGAGCAGCCTAGATATAAGGAAAAACTATTTTCCAGTGAAAATAGTCAGGAGCTGGTTGCTAAAAGAGGCTGAGCAGGCTCCATCCTTGGAGATTTTCAAGGAGGTTAACTGAATAAAGCCCTGATAAACTTGGTCTGGCTTCTTGACTGACCCTGCTTTCAGCAGGAGGTTGGATTAGGGAACTCCCTAGGTCTCTTTCCCACTGAATTATCCTCTGGTCCTGCAGTTTCGTATCTACTCTGTTTTACAAGCATGTTTTTCGCTAACAGCAACTCAACTAAGATTTGTCTGTGGCTTTTTAACAGTTGAACTATACTATTTCCTCATAAATTTAATTGCAAGACACCCACATCAGTCTTAGGCTGGCTTATGGGCAGAAGGGTGGGCATCTGAGAAACAAAGTGCTGAAATCTGGGCATTTACTTAAATATGCCCTGTACATATGAACTGAGGGATTCCTTCTCTTCCAATGAACTACAATGAGGTGAAATTGGTAAGGTTTATTTGTGGGAAGAGAAAGGTACATTTCTGGCATGAGGTACACAGTTTCTTTGAAGTGTGAGGATGCTGGTACTTTTCAAAGTGAGATTGGGAGAAGGTGCCAAAAAAAGGAAAGGGAAAAAAGGGAAAAGGTTGCATTTTCCTCTAACTTAATTCTCAAATAAAGAATAATTATATTTCCAAAAAACATATTTCCAAGGCCACAGGAATGATCGGAGGTCATTGCTAGACCACTCTCCATCATCTTTAGTAAGTCATGGAGAACAGGAGAGGTGCCTGATGACTGGAAAATAGCAAATGTCAGTCCAGTCTTCAAAAAAGGCAAGATTGATGACCTGGGTAACTCCAGACTGGTCAGCCTCACCTCCATCCTCGGAAAGGTGATGGAACAACTTATCCTTGCCACTGTCTCTAGGCATATCAAGAACCAGGATGTCATCAGGAGCAGTCAACATGGTTTTACCAAGGGGAAGTCATGTTTGACCAACCTGATAGACTTCTATGAAGAAATAACCAGGTGGATAGATGATGGTAGTGTAGTGGATGTGGTCTATCTTGATTTCAGTAAAGCATTTGACACCATCTCCTACAGCATCCTTGCAGCTAAACTGAGAAAGCGTGGTCTGGATGATCAGGTAGTGAGGTGGATTGTGAATTGGTTGAAGGAAAGAAGTCAGAGAGTTGTGGTCAATGGGGCAGAGTCTGGTTGGAGGCCTGAGGGAGTGGACTCCCTCAGGGGTTGGTACTGGGGCTAGTACTATTCAATATATTCGTCAGTGACCTGGATGAGGGAACAGTGCACTGTCAGCAAGTTTGCTGATGACATCAAACTGAGAGGAGTGTCTGACACACCAGCAGGCTGTGCTGCCATTCAGCAAGACCTGGACAGGCTGGAGAGTTGGGCAGGGAGAAATCAAATGAAATACAAGGGCAGGTGTAGAGTCTTGCACCTGGGAAAGAATAACCCCATGTACCAGTATAGGCTGGGGATTGGCTTGTTAGAGAGTAGCACGGGGGAAAAGGACCTGGGGTCCTGTTGGACAGCAGGATGTGCCCTCATGGCCAAGAAGGGGTGTGTTAGAAGGGGTGTGGTTAGTAGGTCAAGAGAGGTTCTCCCCCCCCTCTACTCTGCCCTGGTGAGACTTCATCTGGAGTACTGTGTTCAGTTCTGGGCCCCTCAGTTCAAGAAGGACAGAAAACTACTTGAAAGAGTCCAGTGCAGAGCCACAAAGATGATTAATGGAGTGGAGCATCTTCCTTATGATTAAAGGCTGAGGGAGCTGGGTCTCTTTCACTTGGAGAAGAGGAGACTTAGGGGTGACCTCATTAATGTTTATAAATACGTAAAGGGCGAGTGTCAGGAGGATGGAGCCAGGCTCTTCTCTGCTGTGTCCAGTGATAGGACAAGAAGCAATGGGTGCAAGCTGAAGCATAACAGGTTCTACAGAAACATAAGGAAAAACTTTTTTACTGTGAGGGTGACAGAGCTCTGGAATAGGCTGCCCAGAGGGGCTGTGGAGTCTCCTTCTCTGGAGACATTTAAAACCCACCTGGACACATTCCTATTTGACCTGCTCTAGGTGGTCCTGCTCTGGCAGGGGTGTTACATGTTGTTACATGATCTTTCAAGGCCCCTTCCAACCCTTAACATTCTGTGATTCTGTAACATTTCTCCTACAAGGACAGGCTGAGGGAGTTGGGGTTGTTCATCCTGGGAAAGAGAAGGGTCTAGGAAGACCTTATAGCAGCCTTCCGGTACCTGAAGGGGGCCCACAAGAAATTGGGAGAGGGACTGTTTACAAGAGCTTGTAATGATAGGATGAGGGGCAACAGTTTTAAACTGGAGAAGGGTAGATTTAGATTAGACATTAGAAAGAAGTTCTTTACTATGAGGGCAGTGGAACACTGGAACAGGTTGCCTGGGGAGGTGGTGGACACCCCATACCTGGAGACACTCAGTGTCAGGATTGATGAGGCTCTGAGCAACCTGATCTAGTTGAAGATGCCCCTACTTACTGCAGAAGGGTTGAACTAGATGATCTTTATATGTTCCTTCCAACCCAATGCATTCTATGTTTCTATTCAATGATTCTATGATAAAGCAAGCCACTAACCACCACCAACAAAAAAATGAACAATGAACACTTCCACCTAAGTAGCTGTAGTCTCACAAAGCAATGCAGGTATAGCATGGTGTGGAGAAGAGCCTTAGAATAGTTCACGATGTCTAAATCACCTAGAACAAGGGGATTTCTAGAAATGCTTCTGCATATTACCTTCCTATGATAAAGAAACAGCAAGCAGGAAAAGAACTGCCAGAAAAGAATGACAAATCTATATTGACCTCAACAGTGGTTCTCTTGGGTGCACAGACTGAAGTGTCTTCCTCTTCCCACTCAATGAATTTCTGCATATTCTTTTTTTCATGTGTGCAGTATTGTGGATCACATGAAACTAGGAAAAGTCCTCAAGAGCTTTCCCATCTATAAATGGATTTCAGAAATTTCAAAGTGCATTGGCAATGAATATGTAGTTTCAAGAATGCAAAATATAAAAACATTGCCTATGTGTAAAGTTGTAGCGTCTGAATTTATTGTTCATTTTCTTTCAACCAATAGAATAGTTATCAGCTTCTGTGAGGGCAGAGCATTTATTAATTCTATATGAGAGCACTTTAATTCAGTTTGGTATACATATACACACACACAAACATATATGAAGAAGCAGTTTGAACTAAACCAAGATAATCCATATCTGATCTAACTAAAGGAATACACACATGCACACAGATTTGCATCATTAACTAAGTCAATTTTAAACTCTGGAAGGCTTTGCATTCTTCACTAGATGCAGTGATATATGTATTATTTCCTAAGTTGCATGCTAACTGAGGCCAACACTGAAATTCATATTAGGCAGAACCTATCTTCCAGAGTGGAGTTCTCTGCAGAACCAGTGTCAGCACTGGAAAGCTGCAATCCTGCCTTAGTGGCAGGAACCTATACACCCTCTCCGCATCTCCCTTCCTGCAGGAAATATGCTTAATGGCAAAAATTATTTGCATGAACAAATGAGGTGCAACATTCTCAAAGTGTGCATGCATGTGAGTCAAGTGCTATTGTTGGGATCTAGATGGGACTACTAAACCTCAACTGCTCAGCAAACAACCAAAGCAATCAAGTTGTGGGCAATACAATCTCCTCCAACAGCCTCAGGTTTTAACATTTTCATCTCTGGTCACCACAAGCAGTGCTGGTACCCTTTCTAACTCCATGCTGCCCATAGGTAATAAGTTCGGAAACCACTTTTCTCCCTTCTCAGCCTAGTTCCCAATTTCATGCTGGGCCATGCCCTGCAGCATGATTGAAGTTCAATCAGGTGGTGAATGAATGCATAGATGACACAGCAGGCTTAATCCCTGTAACTTTAATTTCCTTCACCTTTATAGACTGGCAAAAGGAAGAGGTAACTTTTTTTGTTGTTTTTTTCTTAAGGGAATGAATCCCGTGGCTATAGGGGATGGGCTTCATTGAAACAACTTTCTACTTACTATTGAAAAAAGAAAGCTTTAGGTTTATTGGACTCATTCAGTGAAAAAGCACAGAAAAAGCAGGTCATTCTCCTATCTCTGATTTCCTCTGCTTCTTTCCTGTCCCTTCATACAGTTTGAGGGGGACTTTTTGACATCTGCTCTTCAATTTGTGGCTGTTCTCAGCACTAATTTTTAGTTTCACTGGGAGCATTTGAACTCTTGAATAGCGCTTCTCTTATCATCACCACACCAAGTAGTTATTGCTACAAAAGAGGTGAGAGATGGAGAGAGGCACCTGATACTCCCCAGCTGAGGCAACTGCTGCGACTAACCTGTTTTTTCACAGAACAGTGAGTCATGCATTAGGATTGAAACAAGATTTATTTATCTGACATAGAAGAAATAAATAAAAATTGAGAACAAACAAATAGTAGTCATTGACAGCCAGTTTGTACCTAACGAATCACATTCTTGAGTTAGCAGAGATTTGTATGTTTACTGTGTAAATTTTTTCTCAGTGCAATTGCTCTTAGAGACTTTTGTGCTGGTACTAATTCTGCAATTATAACTCTCTCTATCTCTTAACCCTGTTTGCTTCCTGCTTGATAATTTTGCTTCTTTAGAGAAGTCAAATAAAAAAAATCTTTTTTTATAACAAGAAGGAAGCATCACATGCATAGAGAGAGTCCCTCACTGACACGTGACTTCCTAAATCTGTGGCCTCATATCCAGCTTATGATTTTGAGTGGGACACACTTACAGTTTGCCAGGCCTTGCTGTTGATTTGGTATGGAAATTTTTCCTGAGTTTTGGTTGCTAAAGTGCACTAAGAAGATTAAAGCATTAAGTGAATAATTATCTGGTACAACTTTGCTGTGATGTCTATTGCTCCACTTGGCCCAAGCCTGTTACACCAGGGATAGTGCTGGCATGAGGTATCACT
The DNA here is from genome assembly GCA_025345505.1 of Todiramphus chloris collaris. Classification (NCBI taxonomy): domain Eukaryota; kingdom Metazoa; phylum Chordata; class Aves; order Coraciiformes; family Alcedinidae; genus Todiramphus; species Todiramphus chloris. The sequence goes on from JANVCC010000017.1 coordinate 30,649,097, forward strand.
GTGAAGATGAAGATGCTGTAAAGTTGTCTGGCCTTGTGCTCTGACAGAACCCATGTTGGGGAAGAAAAAGGAAAAAGCCCTGGTTAAGAAGCTGCTGTTTCTTTAAGAGGGAGATAGAAAGCTGAGGAAAGGTCTTAGGCAGATTCTCAGAATTGAAGGGAAGAAAGATTTACGGTAGTTTTCAGTGGTAATCTTGCTCTCCTTTTTCTAAAAAAAACTTCTTTGTTCAGTTCAGAAGAAAAGCTGAATAAGAAGGGACAGGATGGAAGTATAGAAAGCAATGAATGCTAGAGAGAAGGTAAATCAGTTATGCCTACTTACTGTAGTACAAACATGCAAGATAATGGGATATTGGGAATGTGTCTGTCAAAGCAAAGGAGCCAGGGAGAAAGGGCAAATACAAGTGAGAGTTACCTATTTTCTGAGTTCAATGTCTACAACAGGCATTCATGAACAATCTTAGACTGTTATTTTTAAGTTCTGCAATACAGTTGTTGCGCTTCACATAGACACCAGGGCAGAAATGACTGGGATTTGTAAAGGGACAAAAGTGCACCAGCTCAAGGTGACAAATCAGCTGTCCATTCAAAACCGGTACATTCTACAAAGGCAAAGAGGGTATGAGTGATGTCTTTGTAACCTGGTAATCCAAGATCTCTCCATGGTCTCTTGCAAGTGCACACGGAAGCCCCTGGGCCTTGGCTTTGTGAGAAATGTGTGCTTCAAAGGGGGCTGCTCTGGAAGCTAGAAACCTGCCCTGTGCAGTCAGCAATCCCACAGGTCAGCACAAAAGATTGTTCTTGGGCAGAGAAGAAAAAGGTGCTCAACTATGCAACAGGAAGGGAAGGAAGCTGAGTGTTGAGACTGCTTGTTTGGGCTTGGGCTCTACCACCATGCTACCTAACATGTCAATATAGCCTTCATGGGTTGTAGCTCACAGTTTGGGGAGTTACTGCTTCTGCAGACCCTTGGTTTGAAGGGGAGTGAGTGAAATGCTGGACAGAGGGCCTAAAGGGAGTAGAAGTTTATAGAGATGACATTTCAGTTTATGGGAAGCATAAGGAAGGATATTATGTAATCACTTCTGGACGTTATCTTAAAGGTTCCTGGACTCCAATTCAATATAGAAAAATGTACACTGTTAGATGTATGGCTGTGGCATTTAAGGTATATCACTGCTGAATATGCCTGGGGAGCTGATCAACAGAGACACTGTTTTTGAAAACCTTGACCCAAGTTTTAGGATGTTCTTGAAATCGGCACTCAGAGACATGAAAGAGCACAGAAATAACACTTTGATTTGAGTAATTTACAATCAGTAACATACCCTCTTGTAAGACAATCTCCTTTTCATTCAAATCTCTTCTGTTACTTGCGAATCATCAGAAGCCAGTAGAATTACTTTGGTGTAAAGTTATTTACTTCTAGACTTCTGGTAGGCTGTAGTGAATTATAGTTACTGAACAAGCTTTTATCTGAGGTTCCTGCAAGTGAGCAATTAACTTTCTGACTCTTACACTAAAGCAATTCATGTAAACAGATTGTGGTTATGAAGCAAAATGCTTAACAAGTCATAAATTGTGAATCAGTTGTTGATTTGTCCTTTTTGTTTCTTTTATTTTCAGAACAAAACATAATATTTTTTTGCCTGTTGTGCAGTGTTTTTTCTAAAGTATTGAAATGTGCATGTCTTTGGAATATAGAAGAATTCCCAGAAAGAGTCACAACCCCTGGCATTTTACCATGTAGGGTGAGATGAGTCCTCTAAAGAGCAGGCATTTGGGAAATTGTTACAAACAAGACTCCATCGTTTGTTATGGAGTATGAATTTATAAATTTATAAGCAGGGGAAAGATTACTTTGCATTTATCATGAATAAGAAAATGTGTCTGTGCAGGTCATGTGAGGTAGGTCAGGCTATATAAATTAATCTCCTTTCTTATCCTTCCTTCTTTGGTGAGTAGCCAAGCCTACAGGATAGGTAATGTAGCTCCTTTGCATGTTGATACTTCTAATTCTTTGTCCTTGCTTTGCAGAGCTCAACAGTGTATAAAATATCAACAGTATCACAGAAGTTTGCCCCATTTGAATAGATGACACAAGTTCAGACTCTTTGCATATTCAGACCTTGATTAATGTAGATGTCTTTGGCTCACAGCTTCAAGAGCTACCTAGATGGCAACTTTTGTAGAAGAATGATATGCCTATATATTTCCTTTAAGACTAGTCCTTGCACCTTCCCTGGTAGGTATTGCACTGTGAAGACCGTGGAGTGGAACACGGTCAGAAAGGACTTGTCTGACACCTTCAACTGCTTAATAAGTAACTATATGACCTCTGTTTTGAAGTAAACCCAAGGTAATTAATGCATACTTTAATAGATTATATTGCCTATGATATGACTACGATGTATAAAGTAAATTTAGGAAATGTGAAGATTCACTGTGGATAAAATGTTCCATGTATATCAAAACAAGTATTATAGAAGCACATCTTTGGAGATATCTTCTCTTTAATTTTATGGCACTTTGCATCACTATGCAATTATATAGAATTGTTTGAAAAAAATAATTAGACTTCTGTTCCCTTGGGGTGCAACTTAGTCAGAGAGAGACAAAAAAGTGTCAGTGTCTGAGCAAGGAATGAAATTTTCTGCGCTAGTACAGCATGTTCCCTGGAAGTGGAAATATTTCTGCAACACCTCCCTCAGGAGGGCTCATCCTAGTGGTCTACATCCTACATACTTTCAATCCAAACTTGAAACTCATTTTCTGCCACCTACTGCTTTTGCATCATCGCTGCCCTGTTATCCAAAAAAAAACCCCAACAAACTTCTGATCAATTAAAACTCAGAAATATCTTCTGTCAGGTTTCTGAAAGTGATTTTAAAAACAATCTTTACAATGGCCAGATGAATAAAACAAGTGTGGTTATCTCCATTTTCAAGGTACCGATATAGAGGAAAAAGTGGAGTTAGGCTCCTGGGGATGCAGGGTTGTAACAGGACTGAGGATGGTCTGGTGTTCTTGAATCCTGCTGTGGTGGGTTAGACAGACGCGCTTAACCTCTCTTGTAAGCTAATACATCGTCTTAATGGCAGGTCAGGCTTTTTCACTTTGGGTATACTTACACACACAGAATTGAATTTCTGTGATGGCCAGCTGTAGCCTTTCAGCAATTAGCTGAAAGGTTAGTGTAGAAAGAGAAGATAGAGTCTTTTTTCTTTATGATTCCTTTCACAGGTATGGACTACCTCATTAGTTAACTTTGTTACTTGATAGTTGTGGAAAGTGTCATGAGGTCTGTCTGAATAACTGCAATTACTGCTCACCTTGTTCTTTGTTCCTTGACTCAAATGCCTTTAGGTATTTTGCAGAAGCCTAAGATAAAGACTGATATGCAAACAATATCCCTGAGATAAATGGCAGCAAATGTTCTGTATGACATGTGTTATTTGTGAGGTGCTCAGATAAGACATTGATTGGTGCTTGCTTAGACAGATGGAGTTTTATTATTTTTCTCTGATCCTTACAAATTGGATCTTATATTTTGAAGACTGATTTCACATCTGGTAGGACTGCTCAAACTGGAGGTTTGAGAGAGATTGCCCCACTCCAGTGTCACAAAGACAGACAAAATACCGAAGAGCAGTGAGGGCTAACCTGCACTTACCATGAGGAATAGGAAAGAGCATACATAATCTAGACAATGTATGGGATGAAAATATCCTGACCAGGTGACTGAATAGTTAAAAGTATTCATTTCTGGGCTGCAGGACCCACCAGCCAGTAGTGGTCAGGGACTATGCATAAGCCTTTGGGCTATTGGCTTTGGCCTTCAACAGCAGCAGGAACCTCTAGGTCTGCAGCGTTGTCCTGGGTTTGGTTCAGGTTAACTGTCACAGACAACTGCTGGTCCAATCATCTGGGAGGAGCTGCAGCTGGGATAAACAACATAACCAGCCAATGGTATATTCAATACCATACTGAGTCATGCCCCTGTATGAGGGGAGGGCTGGCCTGGCGGCATCTGGTTTTGACCTGCTTCTGTGTGGCCAGAGCAGGGCAATCTGATGTCTTGGGCATAGGTAAAGCCTTCCCAGCTTCTATTACTTACTTTGTATATCATGGCATTAGTACAGTTGTTTTCTTCTCTCTCTCTGTTGTTTTCTTAAGCTGTCCTTATCTCAACCCCTGGGGTCTCATCTTCCTGCTCTATGCATGGACAGGTGAACATTCTGCTGGATCAAACACTGTCTGGATGGCTGGGCCCAGAGAGTTGTGGTGAATGGACTTAATTTATTAACCAGTCATGAGTGGTGCTCCCCAGAGTTCAGTGCTGGGACCACTTCTGTTTAATATCTTTATCAATGATCTTAATGAGGAGATTGAGAGCACCCTCAGTAATTTTGCAGATGACACCAAGTTAGGTGGGAGAATTGATCTGCTTGAGAGTAGGAAGGCTCTTCAGATGGACCTGGACAGGATGTGTCAATGGGCTGAGGTCAGTCATCTATATGGGCTTCAACAAGGCCAAGTGCTGAGTCCTGCACTTGGGCCACAACAAGCCCAGGCAATGTTACAGCCTTGGGGAGGAGTGGCTGGAAAGATGCTCAGCAGAAAGGGACCTGGGGTTGTTGATGGACAGCTGGCTGAACAGGAGCCAGCAGGGTGCCCAGGTAGCCAAGAAGGCCAAAAACATCCTGGCCTGCATCAGGAATGGTGTGACCAGCAGGACTTAGAGAAGTGATTGTTCCACTGTACTCAGCACTTGTGAGGCCACACCTTGAGTACTATGTTCAGTTTTGGGCACCACAGTATAAGAAAGACATCAAGGCTATGGAGCAGGTTCAGAGAAGGGCAATGAAGCTGGTGAGGGGTCTTGAGAATAAGCCTTACGAGGAGTGGCTGAGGGAGCTGGGGTTGTTTAGTCTGAGGAAAAGGCTGAGGAGTGACCTTATCACTCTCGACAACTGCCTGAAAGGAGGTTGCAGAGAGGTGGGTGTTGGTCTCTTCTTACAAGTCCCAGCTGATAGGACAAGATGAAATCGCATCAGGTTCTGCCATGGGAGGTTCAGGTTGGACATTAGGAAAAACTTCTGTGCTGAAAGGGTTATCAAAGACTGGAAGAAGCTGTCCAGGGAAGTAATTGAATAGCCATGCCTGGGTGTATTTAAAAGCCATCTAGCTATGGTACTTAAGTATATGGTGTAGTAGTGGTACTGGTAGGGTTAGATAATGGTTAGACTTGAGGATCTTAGTGGTCTTTTCCAACCATAGTGATTCTGAGATTCTTCTTTTCTTCCTTCCTCACGATTCTCCTTCCCATCCCACAGGAGAGGGTGTGTGTGGGGGAAGCAGTGGGTAAGCAGCTGTGTGGTGTTTAGCTGCCAGCAGAGTTAAACCACAACAGCCTTCAGCAGCAGCAGGGGCCTCTTAGTCTGCAGCCCTTCAGTGTCATGGTGCTGATGGTGATCCTGAGGCTATGCACAAGAACCATCCTGGCAGCTGCAGAAAAGGAAGGAGGAAATCAACACTAACACACAGGCCAAGCCTGACATCTGGACAAGTTGTGTATTTGCGGTCCCAAATCAGAGCACTCCGTGCAAATATGGAAATTGTTTCAAGGCCAAATATTAGTTGCTGGTATTACTCACGAGCATGCCATTCAAGTTAGTATAGTGGTGAGAGTTAGCTGTCTCTCAAATCTAACTTTACCTTTCTTTTTCTTCCAGTTTTGGAAGACATCTCTACAAATGGAATTCCTGTTTTGAATTTGGGTTCACCTTTAGAGTGACATACCAAAATGAGGAAACCACCTCTTAAGTTATTCCTGGTTATTGCTTACCTTTTTTCTCTAGATTAGCAATAACCCTATATTCACCTCACTTTTTCCTTTCCCTGTTGTCAAAGAAGAGTAGCCTCTAACTTTGTGGTTGTGAATTCAAATCTGAAATCTAGAAGATCCTTTCTCCACCAGGCAGCAGTTGGCTCTTGTCCGTCATAATTCATACCTGTAGGAGAAGCAAATTTTCTTTCATCCACAAAACTTAACAGCCTTAAGATATCCATGATAGGCCATCAGTAATTAAAATGTTAGAACCATTATCTGGTTTTTTTTTTTTTGGTAAAACATTCAGTGGTCTCAGCCTAGATGTAAGGGCACAAAAAGACTGTCTCAAGCTCTAAAATTACAAGTGGTTATTAGAACTATGCTTTATGTACATTTTTTTTAATTTCATGTCGAATTAAAAAAAAAAAAATGTTAAACACAAATATTTATAATTTCAGTGAGACAACCCCTTCTTTCTTTTCTTTTTTTTTTTTTTTTTAATATTAACCTACAATGTTTCATTCAAGCAGAGTGTCATGTTTTGAGAGGTCACACCATTGAACTTCAAGCAACTAAGAGATGTCTAATTTAGTTGACCTGTCTTTATAGGCCTTCCAAACAATCATTGGAAGCAGAGAGGCTTTTGTGTGGACACCTGAAATTGGGGTTACCTTCCAAAAGAGTTGTCTTTCTGGGTTAGTTATGTTGAGGCTTATGAACACTCAGTGCTAGTCAGCACTGGTGTACCCTAAATTCACCTGACCAAACCCATGCTTCTAAGACTTTTATTACAGTTATTTGATCTTTTTTTTTTTTTTTAATCCTTTTTGAATGTTTTGGTCAAAGGGAAAAGAAAAAACCTGTGGTAGTTCAGAAATACTGATATAAAATATTTACATTTTTCTGCATTTTCATCTCCCCTCTAGTCTTCTGCCTAAAATTATTTGCTGTATTTAATGAAGTTTGTGAAGGGCTTTGTGTTGCCTTAGGACAGTGTTTTCTAGCAAAGTTAAGTATCCTGCTGGAAAAACATTCAAAGATAAAGCCAGCTATAGATTAAAGCAGATAGCTTCTGGTTTTCCCATGGTCTTTGGATAAACACAAATTCCAGTCTTTCAGGCTGTTAAATTGGCATTTTTCACCAGTGTGTAATTCAGATAGCATATGAATAATATTTCAGATAAACAGAGGACTGTCTTCCCCCCTTTAGGATGCTGACTCCACCTTCCTCAATCTCCTGCTGAAATCCTTTGGGGGAAGGAGTTGAATATACCAATGACAAAATGGCAAATGTGTAAACTCCCTCAAGGAACACTTAAGCTGCTTTGTCATAGCAATGCGACATGGACACGAACAGAAGATTGTTCTCTTACTTCAGATTCCAAGCAGTCATCAATTTTATTGCATATTTTCACCTATGTGAGTTACAAATTAGTGACAAATATGTTTGAAAGCTAGTCATTACCTCAATCAGTCAATTATTCAAAAGATGTATCAGTGTGATTAGTTGCTCTCAGTTAATTATAGGAACAGTAATTATCTAATAAGGGAATACCATCATTCATAAAATATTGATTTTCATTGTTTTTGAGAAAGTAATTTTTAAATGTTCCTTGAATCTATACCTTGAATCTAACACCCAAGATTACTTTTAAAACAACTTTATCAAGTTGCAGGAAGTGCTCCTAGCTCTTTTGGCCAAACTTACATTTCTGCAATCTTCTCAACACTGGGTTCTGTTGAAAATTAATGAATGTATCTTCAAATGTAGCCTTAGTAGTGAACTGCCTTGAGAAAGTTGAGTGTCACACAGATGATTAGACAGCTTGCTGCTTTTAATCACTTCACCCCTGGACAAATCTAAGCTGATGCCAAACACTGGAAAAGAAGGATGGGCATGTCAAAAACATTATATCTCATTCCCATAAAGACACACTTTGTTCTGAAATTACAGATACGAGACAATAGGATTTCATACTTCTTAAAATTAGCAACTGAGGGAGAATGCATAGTGCAGGCATTTTGTTCTAATAAGATTCTGCCTGTTTGTACATTATATTTGCACTTCTTTTTCAGGACCTTCAGCCCCAACTTCTTAAACCTGTACAGCTTAGTCACATTCCCAGGTTCTAAAAAGGAAGAGAAAAAGCCCAGATCCTCACAGGTAAATAGGGACCTAATTCACTGTGACACTCCATGTTGTGTTTGCAAGGCCAGCCCAGTGCATCTGGCTCACCCCCACAGGATCATCCCCCTAAGGACAATAATCCAGCATTTGGTGCTAAAGTCACTAGATACTCTTCATATGACCAGGGTGACTAAAACAAGCCTGAAAGAAGCTAAGAGTTTTCCAACAGCTAAGAGGGTGACTCTAAGGCTAAGAGTAGAGGTCCCTACTTGTGGTTAATAAGAGTGGTTCCCCATTTTCCCATCTCCACAGGTGATACATGCCTGACTGTGGCTAGGTGATACAGGCAGATAAACCACCGGAAGCCTAATCCCACAAAACCAGGCAGGGTGAGGGGAATACAGCCCACCAAGGACACAGAGAGTGGGTCAGTGGGATCATAGCTTTCATCTGCTGAGAGCTGCTACTTCTGCTTGCTCATATTGTCCATCTGAACCATAAGCGCAGGCTATTTCACTTCTATAGAGATGCTGGAAACTCCCCAGCCCCTCCAACTAAGATTAAGATACTAATACACCCCTGGTTTACCTCTGGCTCATAATCAAAAGGGACCATGAGGGGTTTCTTTACAGCCACCCACAGACTTTTCCTAAATTCCCTGCCTGTTGAATGCCCTAAATGCTTTTATCACATGCAAGAGACAAGCTTTCAGAAGACTCCCCCTTTCCCCATCTCTCTTGATATTTTAAAAACCATATGATTATCTAAGGCTTTTAGTTCTAATCTTTTGCATTTTTATTTCACCTCTACCTTTACTCTGAAAGTCTCTTGATTCCCACTCCACTTCAAGCTGCCCTGAGCAAAAATTGCACTAACATATAATTCCATTTATTTATTTAATGTAATAATAATTTTAAAAGATTTTTGAAGCCCAGTTAGATCTCAGTGGACTATTATCATCTTTAACTTAACATAGTCTAGTGGTCAAAGAAATGGAATAGAAGCCAGGGAAATCTGTGTCTGATAAAAATCCCCTCAGAAAATCATGTTAAGCTCTGTATCACAGCCTCTTTATATGTGATGTAGGATCTATACCTGACAAGGTGTGAGACATTTATATATGGTATGCATTATTTTGCAGCTCTCCATTTCCTTATCATATCTCTTAAATACCTAGTGACATGACTTGGACTCGCAGTTTTGGCAAGCTCCCTTGCATACTTTCTAAGTAAAATCATCCTCCATTATCTGTTTTTATTTCTTTGTTGTACCGGAAAAATAAAAGTTTAGAGGAAAACAGAAATCCTGTTGTATTGAACTTACAGTACCTAGTCTCATTAATGCTTTAACCATAAAACCCATAGTTTATATATAGGTTTCAAACTGATTTTAACGAGCTTGTCTCCAAATAGTGAGATAAGTAAGAGCCCTTGAACATTCAAACCAATGTTCGTCAATGCACAGATCAAACCATAGCATTGCACAGGTTTCTTTGCAAAAAATACATGAAGGTCTGCAGGTTGCATCTGCATATAACACTGCAGAAAGGTGAAGACTTTGGGACAGATTTATCTGAGCATTTTTGATTATTTTGTCTGGTTGTGTGTGACACTCTCTAGCAAAATTACACCAGCTCTTATTTCTCATTACTGCTGTTGTTTCTTTGCAAGACAGCTGTAGAGCACCTTCTTTTATCCAGTATTAAAAGAGGTCCCACAGTCCCTAGTGCAGTTTCATGTCATAACCTGATAGCTATGTTGTCCTCTACCTATCCCTGATGCCTTCCCTGTCTCTTCATTCTAGTTCAATCTGAACAACTCCCAACTCATCCCTCAGCCATTTTTTATTGGGAATATTTTCCCCCTTCTTCCTTTTTTTCTTTTTTTTTAATCTATTTCTTGTTGCTAGCATGGAAGGAAAGTGATGGGAGATTATTAGTCCGGATATGTATTACTGCTGCAGAAAGGAGAAAGGAAGATAGATGTCACTGCTGAAGAGGGGGACTGAGATAGGTGTTGTGAGTGTATACATCACCATCTCTGGTACATGGATGGTGGAGGGGTTAGAACAAGATGACAAACTGTGGCAGCCACAACAACTGTGGAAAAAGATACAATAGGAAGGAAAAAGACTGTATTAATTCTTCTTTAAGCTGATACACTAGGCAAATGGACAAATTGGGGTAGTCACAACCAAATATTGCCATTTCTTTTTCACAACACTTCAGGCATAGAGAGATCTTTTCTGGACCTAAATGATGAGACTCAACAGCTTTTGTGGCTTCACAGCAGTCCCTTTTTGGGCCAAATTTACTATCCCCTCACACTTCTTCCCACTGGCACACTCCTGAGGCGGGAATAAATCATCTCTGAGTAAACTCAAAGCTCAGTCAACGTACGTGCTGCATTTGCTAGCCATGTGGCCAGGCTGTGTGCTTGTTCGTGACCAAGCACCTCCAGCTGTCTCACTTGCTCTTCCTGCAGTGCTGTAGAATGGACATAAGACACCTAGGGGATCCTGAGATCCTCCCTCAGAGGTCAAACTTTGCCTGCTGAAAAAGCACATGGGTTTCCTAAGGAAACTGAAGAGGAAGTAGCATGTCTTGGGCATGCCTTCACATCCCTGTGGCCCTGGAAAGTGTGGATATATCCTGTTTTACCAGTGTAGAGCACTGTCAGGGAGCTACTGATGGTCTGCAGGACAACATGAGCCTGCAGGTGTTTTAAGAAACCAAAACGATAAACTTTGAAACCTTAAAACCTCTTGTTCAGACGTCATTGCTTGTAGAAGACTTTCCAGTCCTAGGGAAGCTGGATGAGTAGTCAGTTATCTATCTACACCTAGAAAGGTCTAAGATGTTGAATCTTATAGTCTCTGAGAGTTGAAGTCTGTGCGGGAAGAATATGTGCAGCCTTGTCATAAAGTGGAGTCCAAGGGAAATATACTGCGGGAGGGGATTACCAGTATTGATACAGGGGCAAAGGGTAACGGGGGGAGTAAGCAAAGCATTTCAGTGAGGAAATTCTCAAACTTGTCATGGTACTGATTCAGTGGGATTTGAAATGGCAGCTCCCTGAGCATTTCTCTTGCATAGGAACCGTGACCTGGCAGAGACTAGACCTACTCACTAATCTTAGTGTTCTTTGCCCAGTTCTTGAAATCTTAATGCCTGTATGACTGAATGAACAATTAATTTATTTTTCTGGAAAGGCATACCTTTTTATGTTGGAAAATAGAAACAATGTGTTATTAGATCAATCTGATTCAATTACTTTGTGTAATCTTTGATTTCATTTAATTGATAAGAATTTAAAGAGATACTCTGAATTAGTTTTTCTTTTTTTTTCTTGTTCTCAGCTTTGTCAGAACAGGTGCTGGAAAGCACTAATTTTGCCCCTTTCTCCTGACAACTATAACAAAAAACTTAAGTTATTTTAAATGCATTTCTCACATTTTATCAGAAACTCTTTGTATCCTCGCCAGATGCATATACAATTACACACAAAACCCCATGCAGGTATTATGGACTAGAGAAATACAATATATTGTTCCTGTGTAAATCCGATCCTTCCTGGACATTAGAACAGGCTCTCCAATAAAGAGAAAAGAAAAGAAGTTAAGTGCATGGCGTTAGGAACCAAACAAACAGAAACCTTGGCATGCTAAAAGAAGGAGGAGTGAGGAAAAAGCAAGTCAAAGATCTCTCTCTCAAAATCTCCTCTAATTGGCAAATCTCTTCTATATCACCATGGTACTGCAGCACCGTGAGGAGACAGATGCTCCCTAAAGCAGTCAGCATCTAAACAATTTGGTATATTTCAGGCCAAAGCAAATAACCTGAATTATGCTAGAAAACTACCCAAACCCCAGAGTATTTCAAGGTAAGCACATCATCTGCTTGCTCTTAGAAGCACTATGAAACAGGCAGGAAAAAAGAGGGACTTTTTTGACATTTTTTTTTAATGGAAGTACTGTATAAAATGCCAAAGATAATCAACTCACATGCTTGGTCTGGAAGGAAAATTTCCTCTGACAAGAGAGAACATGTTGTAAGTGTCCCTGGCCTCTGCTGGCTGTGACCTGCTGGATAGCAAAGGAATAGTACTTCTCCACATCCTGATGGTATGTGCTTGCACAGAAAAGGACAGGCTAGATCTTTCAGCTGAGGGGTCTGAGACAACCATTTCTTTTTAATTCCTGATTTCCGTCATTTCCTCAGTCTTAGTTCATCTTTGTATGGCAAAGCAAATGCATATTTTTTCCAACAAAGGACATTTACTATGTGGAAACTTGTCTAGAATAATTTCAGCGAGCTCAGTGAGTGCAAGACACCTCTGGAGCCCATTCAGTAACATTCATGCATTTCTCCATGCTATTTAATTTACTGCTGTTACCTAAATGTTTTAGACATTCGGGAAATATTTCTGTGTGTTGATAAATTTTTTGTGGTTGTAATATTTAATGCCTGCTGGATAAAAGGTGGGTCTATAAAGTGCTATAAAGCACTATATGTTTTTGTGTAGGTAGCTGCATATAGATGCAACCCCAGGCATTCAATGATTGCAAAAAAGTATAAATGCTGTATTCAGACCCAATGTGCCTGTTGATTAAAATGCTGATAATAGCCATGTATTGTAAAAATCAGGGCTATGTTGCAAGATTATATACAGACGACATAAGTAAATTACTTGCTTAGATTATGTTATTATCCCTTGTGAAAGCAGTTCACATAATTGTTCTGTCAAGTAAGTTTTTTGCATCACAAGTTAGAAAAATGTGAGGAAACCTGTTAACCCCACTTGTCTGACCTGTTCCTGTCAGAACTATCTTTAGTTGAAACTTCGGAAGCAAAAAACTGCATAAAGTCTACGCCCCCTTTCTAACATTATTATCCCCCCTGCTGTTTTAATTTATGTGTTTAATTTTGGTGTGCTGGGTGCAATATGGCTAATTGCTTGAGAACTGTGCAACCTTAGAAGTGAAATTTTGCTTTTGTAATTTGTAGCACATCAAGTGTAATAATGTACATTTAATTTCTCAAAAAGATAATTATGCTAATAGAATTATTTGAATAAAAATTCACACTTTATGCAGGATAATGTCCTCTACCTCTTAATTTATACTAATGTAGGTCTGTAAGGAATTTTTAATCAGCTATGTCAACCCAGGGCCAGGAAAGGCTAGAGAGAAGCAATGGACTGACAGGTCTTAAATGGGACAAAAAGGCTTCAGAGGTCTTTATAGCAAAAGCTGTCAGAAATGTTGCAGGTATTGGGTTTGGATAGATGTTACCAGATGCAATAACAAGCCCTGGTCACATGGGAGGATGTGGTCTCGTTATGTTTAGCTTACAGTGGAAAAATAAGGAAGGAAAAAAGGACACTGCAGGTGAGCAACTGGTTGGAAGCAAGCAGGGCTTGCAAGGAGCAAGCTTTCATGCAGACAGCCTATCACCTCCTCAAAATGTGTGACACCTAAGAAGGGTCTAGACCTTGTGAGACTGACCATGGAGGAGCTCACACCCAAAAGGACGGGGCACCGGGCCTCTTCCAGCAGCTTGGAGAGGCAGCTGGATGGAAAGCACAAGGCAGGAGAGGAACAGCACCTCTCTCAGTGCCAGGGAAATGCAATTTATTTTGAAGGCTATACAGTTAGGTATGAGGGCTTGGAATTGACTCAAGACAGATAAGACACCATGCATACCTCTCTCTGATGTCCAAACAACCTCCATGCCAGAAAAACTCTTTTTCAGCATCTAAACAATGTCCACAGGAGCATTTCTAACTGATAATGAAGCTTTTGGACCCAAGGAGGAGCCATACTGAGGCTGGGCTACCCAGGGGGGATGTTAAGCTGTAGCACAGCACAGGCCAAGGTCTCATCCCATGATCACCATCCCCCGTGATGCACGCTCAAGCCATTTCATTCCCCTAAGACCTCCTCACACAGCTAAAGTAACCCAAGAGGTGCCTCAAGGCCTTTGCTTTTCAAGGATGGACCTCACATTAATTTTCCTGGAGACATTAGGCATTCTTGTTGCATTTGGCAAGTCTTTGTTTGCAGCTGGGAAAGACATGCCTTCAGATAACCCTCTTTGCATTCAGTCTGTAGGATTCCTACACAAATGAGGTGTTAAAGCAGTGTATCACTGTTTTCTGTATTTTAGTTCTGAAGAAAGCAATTATCAGTATGTCCAGATTTAAAAACGTGTGTGTGACCCCACTCTCTTCCCACAGTAAACTCACATCCCCTGCTTCTTGTGTGCATTTGCTCAGAGAAAAGCTGGCCACTGGTCTCTGTGAGCATTTAAACACACTGAAATCTCTTGCAGCAATATGCACTTACTGCTTTCAAAATTGCACTGTTGGGGGTTTACAGTGTTGATTATTGCATTTGTAGTAATTGCCTATCCTTGGAATGAGGAAACTATTGTAAATCCTTTGTGAACTGCTTAAACAGGGAAGTATGATAAACGAAAATTTCTAAAGGTGGTGACTTTCATACTAGATTAATATAAAATACTATGATTAATGCCTAGACTGTCAGTTCATATATTCTCCCTTAATTATTTCAAGACTTTTTTTTTTTATATGCCGTAAGTGTATTTATAGGTGATAAAAGAGCAGGATTGACAGCCTAAGAGCTTGAAAAACTATTTAGCCATGGAAAGGGTGTACTTATGAGCCGCAGGTTTTGCAAAACTCCTCTGTGTTTCTTCCCTTTACCAAACTACTTGTCTTCCATCTCCCTCTGCACTAAGTTAATCATGCACAGAGCTGGTAGTTTCAAGGTCGCAAATAAGGAGGCAGTTTTTTTGCAGTGTCTCCTTTTTTGCTAGAAATGAGGGGGGACTGAGGTCAAGCCTATTCATTTCACGAACACTGGCCAGCATTAATATCTGAATACTTTCTTGATTTCCTCTTTTAGATATGGGAAATAGCTTTAATATCTTGGATACCACAATGCAGTAGCTATTGCCTTTTAATGTTGATCCCTACAGATGATCAATTCCTAACTAGTGTTACTACTTACTGAAACTGAGATCCTTTCAAACAGAGAATTATAGGTAAAAGATTCACTGTCTTATGACCAATTCCTTGAGTTATATGGTTCCACTTCATTTTTTAAATTCCTTGGGCCATTGACCACCACTGATTGTCAGGTAGAACTCTTTGCTGATTTGATTGGGGAGTACCTGAAACATTATTGGATGATATGGTCTCATACTTTTATGGAGTTGAGTTACTTAGTGATGTCAGAATGTATTTTTTGAGACGTAGTCTTTTTTTTTTATTATTTTGTTTTCCTTTGATAGCTTTAAATATAAAGTGCCTTATAACTGGGAAAGAGAGAACAAGTTTATGTGAAATAAAAATTGCTATGGATCTTCACTGAAAACACATATTGAGGCTATTTTTGCTTTCATTGCTGAGTTTTGCAGAATAAACAGATTACAATAAACAGAATACAGAGAGGTGATAGCATTATTATTATTATTTATATAGCATCATAAATGTGCATTCTGCTTAACAGACAAATAAAAGACATCTCAGGAGATCACTACAAGTTCAACTTCAGCATAAAGTACAACTTTCTCCTGAACATTTACTTTTTTCACACTTGCAAAGAACAAATGTTTCAGATTGGAGTGCATTAAACTAAGGAACTGAAGTCATTTTCTAGGCTCAAAAAGAAAGCAATTTGATCACACTGCTTAAATGTATAGGCCAAAACTCACTCTCTGATAAAAATCCTTCTGAATACAGTGGAGGTCAGAGGTGACCCAACATTACCATCAAAGTTGCTGGCATCCAGGAGAGCCCTGATCTTTTGAAAATTAAGATTTTTCAGGTTTTTAAAGGTGATGCCTCACCGTATGTCATAACACCTCAAAAAATTGTTGCGATATATCAAACTCTGCACTAAGCACAGCAATTTCAACCCAACCCTTTTTTAAAAAATATTATTCTTTATTTTTCCAAAGAGCATAAACATTGAAGTGTCCCACGCCACGAGAGGCTCTGTGAGGAAAGAAAACTTTGGAGACTGAATTGATTTAGAATTTGGAGCACTGATCTGAGTGATGAAAGACAACTATGGAAGCCTATCTCCCAAGGTGTTGAGAAGATATATTCATACTTCTGTTTCCCATAGACATCATGAGCTGGGAACCACATGAGTGAAGGAAAGAATCCACTCCAGAGGAACAAAATATTCCAAATGTACAGTTTCAAAGGAAATACACTGAAAATATTAACCAAGTAACACAAAAAATTAATTAAAAATACTAATTAAAGTAAGTTCCTATCTAGTATAATGTTTACATATTTCAGAGGGAGTAAAGAATGTTTCTCAGAAATGTTTGTAAACTGCAAGGCAGAAAGAAGCACTGGCAGGTGCCTGGTCTGTTAGGGATAAATCACAGCCAAACTTCAGATGTTAAATGAGGAAGGAACATGGATTTCAGTGCATCTGCAACTAAGATCTTTGGCAAGATGCAAAGGTTTTTTGTGCCAGAGGGACACCTCCTCTGAGCAAAGTCTTTCTTTTATAGCTTAAAAGTTAATGCAAAACCACATTAGTACAAATGTGGCAAGCAGATTTATCTTAATTTAATCTCAGGGCAAATTGGATAATACTTCTAGATAGCCTTTGACCTGACCAAAACAAAGAACTTTATTGTACAGTTTGTTTTATCTTGAAGTCAACATCTGATCAAATGAATTGTGTGAAGATGTCTCTCTCTCTTGTGCTGATGTTGGGGCACTGAACACTTACTGCAGCAATGAGGGATGAGAAATAGTGTCCCAATAAGAATGTTGCCCTAAACATTCAGCTTTTCGTCCTTACACAAAGATAAACCCAAGACAAAACCTTTCCACCTGAATACAAATATTCAGAGCAGGTCCCCCAGGCCACAGTTCATCTCTTTTCCCAGTTTACTCACACAGTTGTCACAGGAATGCTGAGGCATACTGCCTGGGTTTTTGTAGCTCTCCTAAACATGAGATAATGTTATTCTTTCTGATCTTCACTGTCAATTAGCAAAGGACTCCCAAAGTCCCAGCTAAGCAGTGATGGAAGATAGAATTCGATATATTCTACAGCTGTACAGGAGGAGTATTGCCTTTTTCTGTGCTTGAGTTTGTTTTGTGCATATGCACTATCTCTGTCCTGAACTCTCCATAAACTGTAGGAGTAAACAGAGGGTGCGCCATTACAGCTTGCAAAAATCTTCCAGAAAGCTGCTCTCATCTTTAAGTCATGAACAAAAATTGACTTGTGAATTCTGTATTGAATGCTTAATTTTCAGCTTATTTTTTAAGAAATGGAATACAAAGGAGCAAAAGTCATATAATTTTTACTTCAAACCAAGTAAGACATGACACGTTTTCAAGTCAATATGAATGGTTACAAATATGTTCTAGCACTGCATTATATTGTCAAGTAGCAAAAAATTAATAGATTGGAACTGTGCGTTGTTCCAGATCTGTACAGATGATAGGGCATTTGGTTCTTTATTGTTTATATATAACAGTTCAGGCCGTTTTAGAGTCTGGAATTCTTCCTTTTCTATTGGTTTTACCAGGGGTTAGGAAATGACCCTACTGGAAAGAAATCTTTACTCTTGTGAATTCAGTAGGACTTCTGTAGTAAAACATAGCTGAAGTGGGATTTCCCTGATTGTTTAAAACATCTAGAAGGAAATCGCATAAACCTGAAAGAAAGTTTTATAAAATTCAGAAAATTTGTTTTCCAGTGATTACAAAGCTCTAAAGCCAATTCTGTTGAATTGGGGACCACCTTTTGACATATTTTACAGTCCTTCAGATTGTGAGGACTGATTTCAAATTTCAAATACCTCCTGAAAATACTGCGGGATGGCATCCAAAAAAGGGGGGGATCTGGTACACCTGTCTGACATTTATTATTCCAATCCTGTTTCTGAGCATATGCTTTTGGACAGTCCTTTTTCTGACATGAAAAATAAGATCAGAAAGATTATAAAGCAATTCCATGAGGGGAAAAAAAAATTGACCTGGATGTTTTGTTTTAAAAGTCTCCATCAACAAATAGCCGCTAAATCAACAAAGAACCTGTAAAGCTGTTTGAAAGCCTAATACAAAATTTCTGTTGAAGGGCTAAAGGAAGTTCCTCTGTTGTGTGTAGAAATGGGTTCAATTTCTATCTCAAGTTCTATTCCAGATGATTTTAAAACTGACTATTTTAGATGTGCTTTACCTTGATAATTCTTCTTAAGACTATCCAGAAGAGGTCTGGGTGCTCTGAGGATTCAGAGATAAAAAGAAGTCTCCAAAGTGATCTTACTGCTAACTTCAGTTGCCTTTGGCCCTCATCCAGCAAAGCACTTAAATCTGTTCTTCACTTTGAAATTGTCTTGGTGATGTCAACAGGGCTTCTCAAGTTAAATACCAGCACAAATGATTATTTTGATCTAACCCCTCTGCATCAGGGCTTGAAGAACTCACAGTAGTCACTGTAAAGGAAGGCCTCGTTTTATATTTCTAGTGATCAAATGCCCTGGTTTGAGTGAAAACAGAACTAATTCTGTTCAGTGATCTTACTTTTCAGCTCACTTCTCATTGCACTGCCTGAAGTTAGCAGCATGTTTTCACAGACAGTGTCTGTTTCTAGCAGTGATAACACCCCATGTTTAGAGTTACTACCAAGGATTGGTGTGCACACTAATGTCACTGCTGGATCTTGTGTACCACATTGGGTGGTGTAGAAAGTAAAAGGCTGCACCTGCAGGGAGGAGTGGACAGAACAGGTGACCCTAAGCTTATTAACAAGGGATTCCATCCTATAGACATCATATTCAGTATAAAGCTGAGGTATCACGAGGGTCGAACTCTTGACTCAGCTCTTCCAGCTTCTCCCTCACTTCTTCAACGGCTGGCATCCAAGGAGGATTCTGTCCATTCTGCCTTCACTCCTGATCTGTGTGTTTCTGAATCTGGTACCAGAATCCAGCTCCTGAACACAGCTCCTGTCTGCTGCTGGGCCCCGTCTGGAACTCTCCCAGTGCCTGCTCCACAGCATCAGTGGTGATGGTGATGGAATTGGCATCAGGTGGGTTGGGTTCAATACTGGTTTTGTATACATTTGTATATATTCCATTCTTATTATTTTTATTTTCATTAAGCTGTTCTAGTTTTCTTTTCTAATTTCGAAGTCTTTCTCCCTTTCTCTTCCCCTTTGAGGAGGGAGGGTGGTAGACACCTCTGTTATAGGTCTAGCAGGCTGCCCTGGCCCTAAACCGTGACATTACATTAGCAAGTTTCTTTTCCCTTTCAACAAATACCCTGGCATTTGGCTTGCTGCACAATGCTCTGGTTCAGACTCAAAAGATTCTCTGGCCCAAACTCTTGCCTCTCAATCTTGCATCTACACTGCTTCACTCAACCCAATCAAACACCTTCTTTGTACCCACACAGATTTACCGAAAAAGCCTGTGCCTGTTGCTGGGGAGAGGTGACCCTCAGCAAAGCCAGCATGGCTTTTACTAACTAAAGAACAACTCACCTTCTCTAGCTTTGCCCTTTGATTTCACTTTGAAATCCCTGTCTCCTTAACAGAGAAATACCTACATGATGAAACAAAGCACAATCTTCTGGTGACCTTTGTTTGAGTAGAAATGTAATAGCTGTCTTGTAAGCTGGGGAACCACCTTTTCTTTCTTTTTTTCCTTAGAACTTTGTAAAAGCTAATTGGAATGCAATCATAGCCCAGTACTTAATAGACTTTCACATTTCAATAGCAAACTTTTTTCTTTTCTGTGTTCAAGAAGCACATCCTGGGCAATTTAATCCCTTTCATAGAAGGTAGGTAGTTTGATTTTGGTTAGAGAGAAGGCTACCATATATCACTTTTATTACTTAGTTTATATAATAATAGATGTTTTATAAAAGTTCTGGAAATAATTTATGTCAGGGAGGATGAAACTTACTTGTATTACTCAAAATACTTTAATTCGTTTTCCCTCAGTCTGTTTTCTCAGTTGTCTTACTACAACTGTATCAACTTTATTACCCTGAAGAAATAATTTGCTCTTGTGAAGACCAAGTACTCTGTTCAATAATTTAGTATGTTACATTCATCTTTAACATTAAAAGGCCCGAGACAAAGTTCACCAAAATCAATGGAAAGTTTGCTAGGGACACCAAAGGGCTTTGGATCCTCTTAAGGGAGTTTTAGTCTGAAGAAGCATCTATACTAGTTATCTAGTTACGTGCAGCATATCTAACTTGGGTATTATTAGAGGTGTAACTATAGTGGTACAGTGCTCTGTGGGGCCAAATGATAAGTATTTATGCAACTCCTTGAGCAGGTGGGGCTATTTTTTTTTAGTGTGAGATGAGTTTTATGCTGCCATGGTTACATTGACAGAAATACCTGCCCTAGTTAACTTAAATTTATCTTATGTACAGTTACACCAGTTGAAGTTACTCCAGTATAGACATATTTACTCTGCCTAGAGGTTTTGTATGTTACAGTGATATGATTTTATCCCTTAAATCAGAGATATATATCTGTCTGGCTTTGCTTTATCACTGGCTGGATCATGCTCCCGCTCATCGTCAGCCACCCGTAACAGACAGTCTTCTCTAGGAGTATTGTCATTTTCAGTTACGATCTATTTTCTTCTTTCATTACTTGAAAATGTTTTGATAGTCCTCCTTTTCTGATAGGTAATTTTTTTTGCCTAGCCACCTGTGTTTCCCTGGTGGATCTGCTAATAGCAATAAATTAATCCCTAGGTGCATTATAGCATGGTTAAGCACCATTATATTGACAACTGAGCCAGAAAAACCCTTTTACCTTAGTTCTTTAGAGACTCACTGAAAAAAACTATCTTAGAATGACAGTGATATTAGGCAGTATAAAAATTGTGTTATGTGCTGTAAGCATTACTTTCCTTCAAGTGACAATCAAGCCTAAAGCTTAACAAACACATTTTAGAACTGTCTACTATGCTTGCTTATCAGTCTGAGAGTCCTGATGACCTATTATAATTTCAGAACAATTAAAATCCCATAATAAACACCTTAAACATTCATTTCACAAGAGAGAAAGTCCCTTATCAGGTATTCAACACGGGAAAATCTATAAGCAAACTTACGCATTCGAGTCTGTTTTTGTTATGGTCTTGTATGTCCAGTTGAGAATCCTTTACCATAACCAAAGCTTCTTCAGAACAAGAAGGGGCTGCCTAATACTTTCAGCCTCTTTTGCCTTGTACCAGATGGAGCTAAAAACTTGCTCTGTCTAACCTGTCTGTAATCCTCATTTTATCAAAATGTAATGAAAGTTCCTTAAGGCAGGCATTTTTGTGTCCTTGTCTTCTGTTGTTTTTTTTTGTTTTGTTTTGCTTTGGTTTTTTATTTGTGTTTTTCTGGGTTTGGTTTTTTTTTTTTTTCTTCTTTTAAAGTTTATGAGAATTGAGGTTAGATTTAAGTAATTTCTTCTAGGTTTCTTCACAAGTGTGGCAGCTGCAGGTTTTTATGTAAAGCCCTAAATCAAGTGATAGAAGCATAGAGTGCTCTGTCTGCAACAACAGGTATTATGAACCCTGCAATTAATTTTCAAGTCATGGTACTGGAACCCTTCCACCTTCTGTGTCCTCGGTGCATGGACTTCATGAGAAGTATTACTACAACTTCTAAATGGAAGGAAAAATGAGGGAACAAATTGAGCAGTTATTAAGAATGGAGTTATTTTCCTGATGAAACATGACTCATGCTGACAACGGAGATTCAAAGTACTCTGCAGATTTAATAGTCATAAGTAATATTTCACTAGTGATAAGTGATGCTTGAAAAAGATAAATCTTGAAGGGAAAGAAATTCTGCCTGAGTGTGTTCAGACACTTTTGTATCTTTTTGTTGTTGTTGTTATTTTTTAAATACCTTTACCACAATATCTGTAAAGAACCTAGGCTTTGGGGACAGCTGAACCTAATTTCTAAGCCTAACACATGCACATTCATATAGATAGTTTTCTCCTATACCCCTTGTACTTTTATTTTTTTACTTCAGAACTACTTGAGAGGATGTTTTTATTGATATGCATGAACTGATTAAGTGAATAATCCGTATATAACCAATTAATAAGGTATATCCTCACTTACCTTGAAGGGTTAATGAAGAAACTGTTGACAGGCAGATTTATAATATTCAAAATATCTAGTATGAAGAAGTGACCTCAGAAGCCAAAGGAGGAACAGGCAGACTTCATACCTTACTGGCTTTTCTTCTTTGGGATGTTCAGAAATACAAAGATTCAAAAAGTCCCTCATCGTGAATGTTTGTAGGTGGAGACAGGATTTATGATGTATTAATTATCATCTACCACAAACCCACCAGAATGCTATTGCTGGACCAAATAATAATACCTCTTTACTCTAATCTTGATGGTTATGCTGGTCTTAGCTGGGATAAAGTTAATTTTCTTCACAGTAGCTAATATGGGTCTGTGTTCTGGATTTGTGCTGAAAACAGTGTTGATGTAACACGGATGTTTCTGTTATTGCTGAGCAGCACTTACACAGGGACAAGGCCTTTTCTGCCTCTCACATCACCACCCAGCAAGTAGGCTGGGGGTGCACAAGAAGTTGGGAGGGAACACAGCCAGGACAGCTGACCCCAGCTAACCATAGGAATATTCCATACCATATAACATCATGCTCAGCATATAAAGCCGGGGGAAGAAGCAGGAAAGGGAAGGGGGAGGCAAGTTCAGAGTGATGGCGTTTGTCTTTCCAAGTCACTATTATGTGTGATGGAGCCTGACTTCCCTGGAGATGGCTGAACAGCTGCCTGCCAATGGGAAGTAGCGAATAAATTCCTTGATTTGATTTGCTTGCACATGCGGCTTTTGCTTTGCCTATTAAACTGTCTTTATCTCAACCCATGAGTTTTCTCACTTTTGCTCTTCTGATTCTGTCCCCCATCTCGCTGTGGGGAATTGAGTGTGTGGCTGGGTGGCTCTTAGTTGCTGGCTGGGTTTAAACCACTACACTGGTGTTTCAAGCCATATAGGTGCTTCTGTGCATGTAAAAAAGAGTGTGTTACAGTATAACTCTATTGAAGTAGCTTTTGCAAAACTCCTCAGCTTTTTCAGTGAATTTTAAAAGCTAGTATCAGTGTTGATATAATATAAAAGAAAGATTTTGTTCTTACACCTTTTTAAAGATGAAGTGCACGTTTGATATTCTTCGTACAGTACTGGTTTTTAATGAGGTTAAAGGCTGCACAAGGTGTCTGTTTCGTTACTGATAGAAGGGAAGAAGGAGAAATTAGTACTGTGAAAGAACATTATTTGCTTCTCTCAGCATGATCTTTTTGTCTTCAAATCTGAACCCTTTATTATTTTCATCCTTGCTCTATTGAAATGTGAGGGCAGGGGATACTCAGGGAGCTGGTTATACCTCCAAGCACACTTAGGTGTACTAAAAAGCCTGATGCGTCAGCTCCTGCAGTGATTCTCTAAATCCTTAAGCTAATCTATTGTCCATCTCCTTTATACCCAATGCTCTGTTCTTCTTTTTCTCTGTTTTCAAGCTGGACAATTCTATTTTCTGCTTCACTAAAATGAGAGTCAAAAGCCTTTGATTTATACCCTCAGTTCCCTCATTTACAGATAGTACCATTACAGAGATTTTTGACTATCCATTCTGCTTTCAGGTGAGGTTAAAAGTGCTCTGGATCTTGACAGCTATACAACAACAGTGGGCTCAGGAGAGCTGCAAGAATGAGTCATGTGTCTTCCAGTGGAAAGTGGGAGGAATTTGTACTCGCGAGCTGCAAGAGGTGGTTTTCTCCTCTTTTATTTCAAAATCAAGTGTTATTCCTAGGTATTCTAGCCAGCTAAATTGATCAGCAAAGCCACCAGTTTTAGGTCAAGAAGAAAGGGAATATGTTTTGAAGCTCAACCAGCCTTTCCAATATGAGGACAGACACACTTCTGTCAGTGTTTCTCAATGATTTTCTCTTCCCTTCACCTCCAGGGCCTGCTTGAAGTATTTACTGTTAGCTGGGATGCTGCTCAGAAGACAGTGGGCACATCCTTTCCTTTACATGCTCAGCCTGTGGTCCTCAGAAGTGTAGAGTGCAAGCTGCCCTCTGGCAGCAGGTATTTATGCTTTAAATAGAATTGTACAAGCTTCTTACTGCAAAGCTGAGAGCCTTTGGTGGACCAAACTTTACTAGCAGTGGACAGTAGGCCCTTTGCAGTAAGGGAGGAGTGTCAGGCCATGTATACAAGGAGAAAAATTCAGAGATGCCCCTACTGAAAGTTGATAAGAGTTAGGCACTTAACAGATCCTTTCTGACTCTGTATGTGTTGTCCTGAGACACAGATGTATTACTCATGCAGGATTCAGTGCTTCTACATTTTTTTTAATTTTCTTTTTGTGCTTTGCTTTTTTTTTTTTTCTGTTAAGAAAGAAACAAAAAAACTCAACAATATAACTTTCACTGAGTTTATAATTATAAATGCTAGAAAGGTTCAGGTTCCTAGTCTATATTTTTTCCTAGCTAGACTCTTAAATATATTTAGCTACACTCAAAATATAAACTACAACAGAGAAGATCAAGGGGTTTTATTTCCATTTCTGACAGCCTCTGATTTACATTCATTGCACTAATACAAGTAAAAAGAAAAATAATAATTTCCTTGTATTTAAAAGGGTTAAAAAAAAAGTACTAAAAGTGGTTATGCTTTACTAATAATACTAGCAGTTAACAACCCCATGAGTGGTGATATTAATGCTATGTTGAAGTATATGGTGAGAAGGAAAGCAAAGTTTTTACTGCATTTATGTTTCCGAGATTTTTCTTGCATCTGACAGTCAACCAAGCTGGGAATAGGATGGCAATGTTGCATTCCTTTATGTCCTGCCAGCTCTATGGCACCTCAGGTTAATGCAGCCTACCTCCAGCACACTGCATATATCAGCCCATTTTAGACACAGCTGCCAGAACTAACTTCAGGAAGGCAAGTAGAAACCCAGGCAAAGGAATACTTTTAGGCTAGCAGTCAGAGGAAAAGATCTTTCTGAAGATTTTTCTTTTGTTTTGATTTTTGTTTTTTATTTTTTTAGGAAAATTTATTTTGTAACAGGAAGGGTCAGAAGTAAAAGGAGATAGCGATTTGTTGACAATATGGGGAAAATGTTGCCAGTAGATTTTCAAGTGTGAAATGTTTCTTAAAAGTAGACCAGATGGAGGTTGATCATTTTGATACTTGCAGGATACAAAACAGATAAGTTGTAAATTACCTAAAAAACTGCACAATTTGTCAAATATGAGTTGGACAACAAACAACAGAGAAGTTAACACTATAGGGGAGTTCAATGAACAAGTTAGCCTAGCTGTGTAAAAGTCTCTAGAAAAAGATACTACTTCCAAGCATATTTTTAACCCCAGATAAAATACTTCGGTTAGCAGTGATATTTTTCCCTGGCCTTGTTTTTAAGCTGGATTTCCCACTTAGCACTTGAATTGTCCACCTATCTTTTCATCTCATGCCTTAACTTTTAAATAAACTGATGATTTGTGACAAAGGGACAAGGATCACAAATACACTCACTTCCTACACAATTAGTGTATATACAGTTTGATAGAGAATTCCCCACTAATGTTTTCTAGTTGCAGTATTAGCACAAATCATATGAGGCATCGGTGAACCTGTATTAGTGTAGTTTGCACTGAAAAACAAAGCCAGAGAAAGTCAGGTTTTATTCTTTGTGCTGCTCATGCAATGGTTTTATTTCTCCACAATCTACTAAATTCAATAGCCAATATATGCATAAAGGATGTCACATTTACAGGAGGATATACATTAATAAACGAATTATATTAATATTATTATTGTTATTTACTATTTAAAATATTTGAAAACGTGCTATGGTACAAAGTTCTGTAGGCATCCAGGCAGCCAAGGAAGAAATGTCCTGACCCATTTTCTACTGATGTCAACCACAGTATTTTCTTTGCCTCAAATACATTAGTCCACTGTGAATAATATTATATAGGAAGTACATGACAAGTGAGCTTGTAACGTTGTAGATGAGCCATCAAAAATCCTGACTCTATGTGATTTTGATTTTGACCAAAAAGACCAGGTGTCTTGGAATAGCCTAACAGATAAGCAACATGGAGATGGATCCTTACATGTTTATGTATACACAGATGGATGGATAGTAGGAAGAAATACATGCCAAGGGAAAAAAGAGGATCATTTTTTTATATCTGATAGTCACACGATTATAGATGCATAAATAAGCAAGCTGAGATATTAGTCAAAGACAGATATTGAACAGGACATCAATCTGACCTAATCCAGTACAAATTGAAACTGTTTTAGACATCAGTAATGCTTAGCAAATGGAGCTGGGGGATGTGTTTGTGTACATGTGCATGCGCGCTTGTATGTGTAATACAATCAAGAAGTGCCAGAATGGTGTTAAACTGCAGGCCAGTTGCTTACATCTTAGAAAATACTTAGAACAACATCAACAAGAAGCCTGTGGGATTATCCATACAAGCATAATCTTTGGGTCATCACAAACAACTTTTCATAAAGCAAGATCAGCTGGCAGAAATGAAGAATCATTTTCTCTAGTATTTTTACTTACTAGCCATAAAGAAAGCCTGACTAGCAATGTAAGGCATGACTGTACAACAGGAGGCAGAGGTCAAATAAATCCTGCATATTCAGAATTCCACAGGACACTACTCACAATCTTCAGGGACAATGCTGATTAAAAATGAAAGAAGAAAATACAAAGACAGAAGCAGTAGCAGAGAAAGTCAACATATTCTGAGCTGGCTCCTACCAATCAAGTTAGTCCATTGCCCCTTAGCTCAAAATTCAGTTTTCCCTCAGCAGAGCTGACTGCGTACACTTTCTCAGTCTACTGCAATGGAAAGTTCAATCACCTCCATAAAGCAAGTTGCAATCCCAGACAAATGATATATTCATGAAATACACGGGATCATTTTAAAAGCACTGTTGTAACCTGTTTGAGACATGTCTTTATTGAAAGCTTTTGTCTCAAGGCATCTTCAGGCTCTCAATGAGGTCTATGGGGTTAATTAAAAATATAGATATTACAGACCATGTGAACATTTTCCACAATATCTGTCCTAAGGCTACAGACCACCATGCTATTCCATTGGGAAAAAAAAATAATTAAGAGACATCAAACTCAGACATCACTGAAGTCAAAAGTAAGAGAGGAAAAACCCAAACTCTCCAAATGTTGATGTGTTCAATGAGATTGGAATTTTGTACACTGTACATTTATATACTAAAGCACACATCTAAAAAGAGAAGAAATGCAAGGGAAAAAGGGAGGAAGAAAAGACCTGGGGGCCAAAAAAAGAAGACCTTAGTCTGAGGTTCTAAAAAGACACCATGATTATATCCAGATACACAGAGCTGAAGGACCTCTTCAAAGTCAAAGTGAGAAAAACACTTTTGTTCCACTCAGGATGATATTGCCCTCAAATCTACCATGCATTTTCTCACATGCATAGACAAGACCCTGGAAAACTGAGTTAGATGTAGGGGTTGTGGGGAAGGGATATGCATGGCAGACTGACAGCCTGAGCACGCCAGTTGACTAGCAGAAGTTCACTCACCTGCCACGTGCAATATCCTCCACCCAGGAGGTACTTCACATGAAAGCAAATGAGGTGTTAGCTGACTTAAGCAGTGTAGAGGTTGCTGCTGATGAAAGACTGGTGAGCAGGAATTCAAAGGAGCAGCTTGACAGGAATGCAATGGCATGACAGGAGTGAAAGGAGCTGAGCATGCCACCTGCATCTATTCCTGAAAAACAGTACAGAGGGAGGTGAAGAGGTTCAGCTGTTTTGCATATAACCTAAGGAAAGAGGACTCAGTGAAGGAGGACTGAAGAAATCAAAAGTATGTTGTCCGAAAGAGATGACAGTGGCAATGTGCTTTCTGCTGAACTTTGTCCTACCATTTGCTGAGGTCATGTGGTCCCAGTGCGGCAGCCCCACATCTGTGGTTCCGCATGACACCTCGCATGCTGACACAGGAGGCTCGTCATATCTGCAACCACAGCTCATGAGAACAGAAATAACATTACTGTAGGAAGGGAAACTGCTGCTCAAACACACATACTTTTTTGAAAACAGGGGAACTTGATAAGTGACCATGAAGAGTGAAAACAAACTCTCAGGCACACTTTAGAACAAGGTAAGGCTTTGGTCTGCTTCGAAGTTTTCTGTCTCTTTTCTGCATTGACAGAAAACAGAGGTTTCAGCTAGTTTATATATTCATGTAAAGGGCTGATTTCTGTCAAAAAGCTTCATATTTTTAGGAAGGGGATTAGAAGAAGATGAAATTTTACATGTGACTGAAAAGGCTGCAAACCCTTCTTGATTGCTCTTAATGTTGTCTCAGTGTAAAGAGCTGCCAAAATTTTCTCTATCACCTCCATGACTGAGTACAGAAATGAACCGCAAGCCAATTAAATCTATTTTAAACAGAGCCTTGTAGTCAGCATTGCCAAAATACATCTTTATCATTATAATAATAAATAACATTACAAAATATGCAAAAATAGGAAAGGTCTCTCCGCTATGGCCCAGCTCAGGGAAATACATGTCAAAATACGTGGCTGACCTTTAGAAAATATTTTATGCTAAAAAAATGTGAAGCCTGAAATTGAAATGATATCCTGCTCCTTAGTGTTACTGTATAGAGATAAGAACCAAACCACTTGTTTTGAGGTCTGGAAAAGCATGCAGGCAATAAATATCAACTTGCTTTATTTCTTCATAAGCAGCACAATATTTCAGTGTACAAATCTCAAGCCACCTTCAATTGTTGTTAACAGCCCAATCTAATCTAAAAACCAGGGACATGGATGAAAGTGGAATACAATTTCTGTCTTATCCTGAAGTCTATACCAAGAATAGCCTTCACTTCATCCAGAAGAACAGCTTACAGCTTCAGGACCTTGAATACCTTCCCTGTGGCTCACTTATATCCCTTGCTTGTAGGACATCAGGTTCCTGTTGCTAATTAGGTTCATCATCATCACTCATCCACAATCTCACTAATCTGAGAGACTTTTGTTACTCTGTGTGTGTGTGTGTGGCTACCTCAAGCCAATGTTAAACTCATCTCTGACACGTCATAGAGTGTGGTAGAAGAGCACACAGACCTCTAGGAATGCAAAGGGGCAGGAAACCGATAGGTGAATGAGTGAGCATGAGGGGTTTCTTCCCTTATCCACTGTGCTTTATGTCACGTCTGACACTGTGAGATCTGTATGTCAAGTGTTTTCTCTTGAATAGCACCTCTGCTATACCAAAGGGCACTTAAAAATTTCAGGTTTTGGTGTAAATAGTCTGAAATGAAAAAATCTGTTCACTATTTTGTTTCTTGGCTACAGACAAAGTAGTAGAATTTAACTGTTAATGATGTACCCAGTTGTACTGTCCAGCTCACTCTTCCGCCCTAGAATGTTGTTTACTGATGGATCAAAAGGCTGCTGTAGGAAGACACTGTATTATGTATGACTGAAAGTGGGCTCCTGTGTCTTAGGTTTTGGCTCCTTTGAACTCCACTGCTGGCATATCTTTGGCTTTCAAAGTACCCTTTCTGAATGGAAATGTCCAAAATCTTTAGACTGTATTTCCTCCTTTGCTGAAAAAAGGAAGTGGTATTAGGAGGAAGGAAAGCTTCATCCTATGTTGCTTTGAGTCACAGTGAAATAATGCCTCCAAGCACCTTTTGCTCACTAGGTCTCCCAAATAACTCTGTCACCAGAATGCAATGGGGAAATAAAATGCAAATATTCTCAGATGCATGAAGTAATTATTTCATTATACTCAGCAGATCTCAGAGGTGCTCTCTGTAAAAGGCAAATATTGATTTCTATGTAGATAGGTATCTATGTAGACATCCAGTCCACCCAGACAACCTGCATGAGGTATTTGCTGTCTGCAATGTGTAAACCCCTTTCAGTTACTTCCCTTGTCCTGGTCAGATTTTCCTAAAGATTTTTGTTTGGTTGATTTTTACTTCAATGTGCTTGCCCTTGTGCTTAGATTTGATAACCCATTCTCAGACCTGGCTAAGCTGGTTTAGGTTGTATTGCCATTGAGTATCAACATTTATAAAGTTATTCAGATACAGAAGTGTTTTCAGAGAAAGAGGCTATTGCCATCAGATGGCTGTGAAAATTTTCAGGGAGGGAGTTTTCACATGAGAGACAATTCCTTAAAAGAATAGAAAAAAGCAAGAAAGGAACATCACAGTATCTCAAAGAGTAGAGCTGAACCTTGTTGAGGAAAAGAGAACCAAAACAAAACCCTGATAAGAACAGAGTTTTGTAGATTCATTTTTGTACCTCTTCAGCTTTTACTGCATGCCAGTACTCCCTGCAAGGCATGAGATTTAAATAAAAAGTACAGTTTTGTTCTTTTCTGTTTACAAAGATTCAGCCACTACCCTGTCCCCACAAAATGATATGAAAAAGGAATCTGTCTCTGAGGCTTCCTAAGCACAATGGATCCGTTTAGCTGCCAGAATACCATGTGCAGAGTCCAGCCCCCAATTTATGTCTGTTTCCAGTTATTGCATTCAAGTGACAAGGTCTGTCAGGGTGATGATGCTGAGCTCATTAGCTTGGGATGGTGACGCACCATGCAGTTCCTTTTTTTCCCCCTCTAAGTGACCATCTGAAACTTTCATATCCTCGTTCTTTATATGCTGTGGACTTGCTATCTAGAAAGTTAACTTATTTCAGAAAGAAAAAGTCATACTTACATTCAGGTGTAGGAGGTGTATTATCCTACACACGGGTAATGTGAAAACTGGTGTTGGTTAACTGGGCAGCACCTTGATGGGTCTTGTGTTTTGCTATCCTCACTTTCTGCTGTTACTCTCTTAGGTTTTCATTTACACTGAACCCACTGACAACAAATCAATGGGCCAGCCTGGGAAACCCAGAGAAAAATAGCCTTTGAAAATCTGGTCTTGTATTCTTCCTGTTGACTCTTCCCATTTGACTTTCCATTCTCTTTATTGTTTCTGTGTACTTTTTATTTGCAGGTTTGCATTTGCTTCTGTTTTGCTCTAATTAGCAGCAGGTACTTGGGTTTGTTCACTGACGTTTGAATGTCAGAATCCCTTCCATCTAGGGATTATTCCTATTGCTGAGTGCACTGGAGTCTACTGCCTGGGTAGTTTCCTTTGCTTTGGCCATGTAACAGTTAGTCATCATATTTTGCTCTGGCTACCTCATTTCTGGCAGCTTGCTTCAGACTTCATTGAGTTTATTGCCTACACTGTGTCAAACTACAGCTCATTATTGTCGTCATTTTATTAAAATAGTCCCTAAGTGCACCAGATTCTGAACGCTTGACCGCAATATTCCACGGAGATCTGCTTTATTTTTATATTGGTCAAAGCCAACAGTAAAGCTGCCATTAGTAGCCAAGCTAACGCCTTTGTGAAGTGCTGCCATGATTTCCCAGTTCCTGGCATTTAGTTGTTGGCTCTTGAATGCTGTAGCTCGATAGTGGGTACATACTGCTTTTGCATACCAGGAGTAAAATGCACTTCTAATGCAGAGGAAGCAGCTCTAAGACTAGCTGAAATCCAGTTCTATATTTAAAGCTTCATACATTCTTTATAAGTTTTGTGTTATCTTTTCTGATCTGAAAAGGAAAGCAATGCACTTGGCCTTTATGCCATATATTAAACTCTAGAGTGTTAAATAGAAAGAGGAAATGTGTATGAGTTGATAAGTGATCTTTAATATGTAAAATATGCTGCTTACCTTCTTCAGATCTGTAGTATAGATACTGTCTGGTTTATGTGTAATGCAAAAAGGCAAAAGTTTGTGTATTTTAATACACAAGTGCATAGGGATGCTATGATGAAATGTAGATTCCTGAAAACTTTACAGCAAAGCAGCAGAAAGTCAAAGAGAAACTATAAACATTTATGATTAGTAAGTTGTAAGAATTTGCAGGGCTTTTATGATTCTAGGCCAGCACTGTGAAGTAGAAGCAAAATACAGGAGTTTTATCATTTGTGTTCTGTTGATATTTTATTGTTTCATACCATAGCAGCAATAACACTGTGAAGCATTTTAGAGTTAGTCATGCCTTTATGTTGAGCTTTTCCAGGGCAAGTGGGAAAACACGTGTACAGTAGTGTTTATCTTTCGTGTGAATGACTGTTCTTGAAGTATAGGCATACTGAGAATCTCCTTTTAGTGCTAGTGAAGCTCTTTAGATAATCATGTCTGGATATTTTTAATAGCTCTTGGTAATATCTTATCCCTTTCCACTCTAAGTACCTTTGAAAACCCTCCAAGTGCTCCAGAAAAATGCTTTGGAGCAGAACTATATGTGTAACAACTTCAGGTATTATCAAGAAAAGCTTTAGATAATAAAAGAAGTTCAAACCTTGGATTTCCCAGTCTTCTACAATTAGGACCAATTGGTTTCACTACAAAACTTTTATGGAGGACTAGAAATATGCAACATCCTTACCAAAATCACTATGAAAGAATCAGTTTCTTTAGCTTTTTAAGACAAAGTACAGCTAAATCATTGAGTTAGGCTGGTGAGCTGAGTGTGAGGAAACAAAATCATGATCTCAATCATATCAGCAGCATCCAAGTGAATAAACTGGCCAAATCTAGTGTTTGAGGCCCTGCCTCAAGCAAACAGAGTCAAACTATTAAGGCAAACAAAAAAGTGACATTTTTTTAGCAGGTCAGCATTGATGTTAATCAAGGAGCAGAACCTTATAAGCATAATTTTGCTTCCATATCTTATAAAAAAATTACAGTCATAATAATAGATTCCTTTCCCAGAGACTGATTTTACAGCAATTCTAAGTAATTACACACATCTGGTGATAACTTTAAAAGCTGCAGTTATAAAAGGAGCTAAACTAAAGAGTACAGATTCCCTGTGCTATAATAGATAGATTTTGGAGCCATATCCATTGTGACACCCTTTAAAGGACAAATGATGCTGAAAATTTGGAAAGACGCAAACATAAATTGATTTATAACATTGTTATTATTAACATCTGTGTTACAGAGATCTTAATTTCCCCAATGCTGGAAAAACAGAATGGAAGACTTTGCTGCGCACCTCTAATTAAGTTCAATCCAATGACAAGCAGTGTTGTATGGCAGAAATTTCGCATCACAGTGTCCTTGACTGGACTGATAGTTAATCATTGCAGATGAAGTAGTATACAGTAGTTTTCAAAAGCCCACCCTCCTCCCATACACACATATATTTATAGTTGTTTAAAAACCAGTGATATACATTACAAAAATGTGTAAGGTAGACATTTTTCATCTTATAATTCAGAAATCTGTCACACGCTCTTGGCTGGCTCATCAAACCCTGACCACCAATCCATCTTTCCTGCTCAACTCAAACATCCTAGACATCTTGGTAGTGTCATACAGCTGTCATTTTTCAAGCAATCCAGCAGAGAATAGTTTCCTTTCTTTCCTAAAACAGACATTCCCTCCTCCTCCAAAAATTTCAAGGCAATGCTAGGTACTATATTACTGGCAGAATTAACATCTGATATTTCTCAAGCCAGCACTCAGGGAAATGGGAACCTCGGGAGCTGTGTACTTCCACTGTGTCATGAGGTTTGGCAGTGCTTGTGTTTATTCCCAGTTATTTATCTTGCCATTATGCCCTTATCTGAATGCCTCACAATCTTTGGGGTCCTCAGAGCGACCTTGTGAGATAAAGGAGTATTCTCCTGTCACAGGTTGGGCAAGTAGATCCAAAATTTGCAAAGGCATTTAGTACAATGTACGCTGAGTCAGAGACAGATGGGGAGAGATGGAAGGAGGGAAAGGTTACCAATTTTAAGTGCTTTAACAGTTCATATGCAATCCTAGGCCTGACCTGATTATATTATGAAGCCATACAACTCCCAGTAGTAGATGCTGGTGAATCTATATAGCTGCCAGTGAGAGAAAAATTATCAGAGGCTCCCTGGCTAGTTTGGCCAGGTACTCAGGGATACAGGCTTCAATGATTTCCACGTTGTGTTGGAAAGGTGGGTCCTTGAGGAGATAGCAACATCAGTACTTCTCCTGGAGCTCCTTCTTTCCTGGCTCACTGAGGTGTGCTGAATATGTCCTGTGCCTCTTACCTGCAGGAATTGCATGTGTGGTTGAAAGAGCTAGCATGTCATGGCTGATTAGTCAGTTCCCTTGTCCAGGAGAAATGAGGTGGTAAACCAGGGACTCCCAGATGAGCATTTCTGGCTGTGCTTTAATGTCTTGTACAAAGTAGTCCTTCTCTGCTGTTGCCCATGAGATTAGACATGTTTAGGAAGATGAGGGGAGGATTTCAGGGGAAGGCATTGTCACAAAGCTTAACTTTAGACCTTGGTACCACTGGGACATAGATAGCTTCATGCAGAGCCTCAGCGAGGCTCTCCAACAGCAGGATCTTCACCACCATGGCCCTCAAAAGGATTATCATCAGCTTTTGGAAAGCATGACAGTTCTGCATGGTGATTGTAAGGTTTTGGGAGGAAATACCTCTTGGATGTAGGGTTACACAAAAAATTAATACCATAGCAGAGTTCCTGGGAGCCCAGGCTACACAACCTCCCAGCTTCTGGTTTTATTTATATGTTTCACACTTGAGTACAGAGATGACTGGTTATAATATATAACTAGTTACAGAGTTTTTCTTTCTTGTATTTCCAAAAGTTACCATAAATCATCCTGGGAGGGGAACAGAAAGGGAACCTGTATGCCTTTGTGACTGTCCACTGAATTAGATTTGAGGCATGATGCTTCGTAAGTAGAAGTAAAGGCAGATCAGCTAGGCAAAATGTTTGACTTAAGATTCAGACACACGTACTTATGGCATGTGCAGAACAGAAAATGAACTTGTTTATGTGTCTGTTTGTGTGTATGCTAGGGGATCTGGCATTTGGAAAAATCTGAATAAAAATTCAGTCTTTGCATTTTACCTGACAAGTAATAAACCCATTCCCAAGTCAGGACCAAATCCTGTTGCCATACAGTCAACCACTGCTTCACTGGGGTCATGGCAGTGAGATAATAAAACAGAAAGTAATTAAAAACACATTATAAAAATGTTGTTGGACTATTTCTTCTAAAATACCTTCCTGAAAAGCCAGGCACCTTGCTAGCATCATTCCAATTACAGGACTCACAGGGAAGGGAAATTATAAGTAATAATTTTAGAAATAGCTCCAGGATGCACTGTGTGTGCCTCTAAGCCAGTAAAACC
The DNA here is from genome assembly GCA_025345505.1 of Todiramphus chloris collaris. Lineage (NCBI taxonomy): Eukaryota > Metazoa > Chordata > Aves > Coraciiformes > Alcedinidae > Todiramphus > Todiramphus chloris. The sequence continues at coordinate 30,684,392 of JANVCC010000017.1, forward strand.
CCAAAGGGCATAAGCCTGGGATACAGTAGCTAGCTTATTCCCAAGCAGAGAGCTGCAGTTTCACTGAAAGCCTGACAGACACATTGCAATGTGTATATCTTAAAAGCAGCACTAGTGACACTTAGCCATTCAGATCTGATTCTCCAAAATAATTTGAGTTCAGGAGAGCAAAAATGGCAGATATTTTAATGATACATCCTAAGTATCATTGAGGCTCTGGTTCCATATCCCATTGGAATTATTACTTTCTTATTATTGTTCAATATTATTCTTTCAATGACCTAAAGAGCCATGTAAGTTCAAAAAATGAGTAATCCTGGGCAAAACACTGGACTTGTACAGTCCACAGGATCACAAGCATACATAAATTTTTGTGGCCCCAGAAACAGCACTCATAATGACTATAGTGTCTTTCATTACGAAAGAAGATATTGTTTAATGAATGTTTTCTGTGATGCTACTAGACAGGGCAAAACATACTTGTCTGTTTGTGCTCACATTTTCAACTGTATTCAACAAATAAGTTATGGAGGAGTTTTCTCCCTCCATTTTAATTCTTAACTTTCCTTGCTCCAGTTTGATGTAACACAGAGGAGAGAGAAGGAGTCACGTAGCATTTGAGTTTTGGAACCAGCTCTTGTAAATCTCAGCAGCAGCCAGCAGTTGACATCTTCTAATGAGAATGATCCTTTCCTGCAAACAGCCAAGTCCCTTATTCTGGGTTCTGCCATTGCCAGCATACTGCTATAGAAAGACTCTCAGGGACAAAAATATGTTAAAAAATAGTATCAGGAAGGGAAATAATATTGGCTGCAAACCTGTCAACCCAAATCAGATGTTATCTTCTCTTCTTGCTTCCAATTTAGTAGAAATATGTTAAGGATTTGAAAATGTGACTTTTCTTCCAATATGATCCTATTTTTCACTCCCTAAGTTAAAAAGTGCCATTATATTAGTGCTCACTCTCTTTTGAGTTTCTAAAGTGAAAGAAAAATGTCTTGTTTTTAATAAGCTGGAAATGTAACAGCATGACAGTCATTTGCACCTGAAGTTTCCTTTTCCTCTCACTTTCCTCCCCACATCTCATTCCAATCCACAAAGGCCTTTTTCATGTCAAGCACATGAGAGCTTTTTCTGTGGTCAAATTGTTTTTTTTTGCAGGCACTAATAATTCTACCTGCTGCTAAGCTTTCTACATACAAAAGCAGGACTCTTTATAGGTCTGATTTTTTTTTGTTTTAGATGAAAGAACAAAACTGAAAGCTCCATGAAGGCAACGAAAGAAAAAAGTTGTCTGTATAGGCATACGCCTCTTGAAGTCCTCTGTCTTGGGACTTCCTTCTGCACTGTGGATCTGGAAGCATGTAGTACAACTTAGCAGACTTTCCATGATGTTTGGAGTTCTCCTTAGGCTCCAGCTGTGGGAAGCAAGCAACTTGAATGGGAAATTCAGATCAGTTTCCTTTTTTCTCAAAGCAAGTTACAAGTACTTCAGGTCTCAGAGAACAATCTAAAACTATGACACAGGTGCAACCCTCTTGGCTGGAGACAGAAGGCAGACTAAAAATACAATTTAAAAACCTCTGTGATCTTTAACCTCGTGTCTTTGTTGTCTTTCTGGGAAGTGGGTGAATCACAAAGACTCCACAAATTATTTTGGAGCACTTGGGTTTGGCAATCCTGAACAGGTAGGTAGACAGACATCTGATGTTTAAAAGACATGATACACAAGAGAGAGCCACAACTATGTACACACTGCCTAGAGAGGGAAGCTGGCTGGAGGCCCTGTATTCTCTCTATAAATTGCCAAAGGGAATGAAATTCAGAGTAAATGCTCAGACTTTTTGATTAAATCAATCCATTGGTACTACTCAATGCATCTTGTGTTCTCTTTTATTGCAGCACATTACCCAGCAATAGTTGATACCATAAATGATCTATACAGTCTTCTGGAGCTTGGGTGAAATAAGGACACACTGGTCTCATTATCTTCAAATTTTTCTACATTTTTTTTTACTTCAATCAGACCTTTAACATCCTCTTAAATGTATTTTTTTATATATATATATTTATTGTATGAGAAGATAAAAGAATTCATTCTGGAGGTGCTTAAATAATTGTGAATGAGGTTAGGTATAGAGTCAAGCTGAAGTAGATTTCCTGCTAAAAGGTACAGGGGAACTACTTGTGATGGAAGAAATAGCAAAGGGTAGACAGCAAGATTCCTGTGTACTTTTACTCTTCTGTGCCCTTTTTTCTATTAATCAGTTTGCCTGGTGAGGAACAGGCCATTGTTTAATTTAACAATGCAGTCTACTAACCCTGCTGTCTGGACCTGTAGACAACATCATAAATTAAAACCTACATTTGGGGAGCTGGTGCAACAGGCCACAGGATTGCTTCAGGCTCTTCAGGCAACAGAAGGAAAACTGTGAAACTAAGTCGTACGCTTTCCCTCTTTCAAAGAAACACACAAATAATCTTAATATTGTCCTGGTAAGACTGTCACATTGCTTTAATGAAGTAAAAAGCCAATAATCAATCATATACAAATGGCACACAAGATAGCATATGCAGGCAGTCAGAGCTGCCCATGTCCTCGCTTCTCTGGAGGTCTCTGGAGTCACACAAGCATCCACTTCTGTCATCCCCAAAATATCAGTGAAAAATATTTCATAAAGTTATAAGCTCATACAGTCTTCCTGGACAAGCACCCATCACAAAAGTAAACAAGAGACACTGCAGAAAATTGCTAGCCATAAAATGCACACACACACACACACACACACACACACGTGTGCACTCTTGGAAGAGGCAGCTAGACTTATCAGCCTGTTTTTATCAGTTCAGGTGTTCTAAAGAAAACCAGGCAAGACAGCATCAAGAGCTGAAAGCCAAACTCTTAGAGCCCGTGTAGCAATTGCACTGTGTATTTTACATGGGTGGATATACTAGGAAAACAAAATAAAGAAAGACCTGCAATGCACATATTTGAATGTACATATGTGTGCGAACCTGTGTGTATCTGACAGACCTTTTTATTCCTTCCTTCCACCCATGACTTAGTTGTGCAGCTGATAAGTGAAGGAACTAACTGAAGCTTCCAGAGCCAGAATGCTCACAGCATCACCCTCTTGCTGATGTTTCCCAGTATCAGCACATGGATCAGATGCCCACTGTCTTTCCTGGAGGCATTTTCTGGATGTCCAACCAGTCACCATAATAGACAAATTCCCTTATTAATTCTGAACATATAAGATTTTCGGTAAATCAACTGCAAATTCTTGCCTTTTCTATTAAGGTGGGCTAGGTTTTGCCTAGCAGATTTTGAGCAGCACTGTAGTGTGCTATGGCTGCACAGCACTGAGCATAGCTTGGGTGTGGCTGTGAAGATGGCTTCTCCTTGCTGAGAAGTTCAGGGCATGTTCCTTCTCCTAATCCCCAGGAGGCAGGTGAGGTGGTGGCAGGAGTGTCAGCCTTAGAGGGAGAAACGGGGACATGCCAAGCTGCAGGCTGAGATCTGCCATGACCCCCAGATGTGACATGAGGCCTGACAAAGCTTTTCTCAGCCCAGTGTGCCACCTGGAACAGTTCTGTGAGGCTGGAATTTTTCTGGAGGAGGCTGAGTCCAGAAGGACAGGTTTCAGACCCCCAAGACTCCTGCCCACTTCATCATGCTGTGGGATATATTTTAACATTCCTGGCCAGTTGAACTCGGGACCATTTGTGACTCCATACCAGCAATGATGGAAGGGAGGAAAACAGCAGGATTGTATGAGATGACATTTAAAGTAGGGTCAAGTATGAAAGAAACACTGCTAAAGCCCTCTTTGCAAAGGATGGTAGTTCAGTCTTTATTTTTCAAAGACTCATGACCACAAAACTCCCTCTTTCAAGCTGACATTTCTAGAATGGCTATCTATTTCCAGTTTTCAGAAAGGGGGTCCTGGTGGACACCAAGTTGAACATGAGCCATCAGTGTGCCCTTGCAGAAAAGCAATCTCTATCCTGGGCTACATTAGACAAAGTACTGCCATCAGGTAAAGTGAGATGATCCTTCCCCTCTAGTTAGCACTGGTGAGGCCACATCTGGAGTCCTGTGTCCATTTCTGGCCTCCCCAGTACAAGAGAGACATGGACACACCAGAAAGAGTCCAGCAAAGGGCCACGAAGATGACTAGGGGACTGGAGCATCTCATATGAGGAAAGGTTGAGAGAGCTAGGACTGTTCAGCCCAGAGTAGAAAAGGTTCAGGGGGATTTCATCAATGTGTATAAATATCTAAAGGGAGGATACAAAGAGGACAGAACTGGGCTCTGCTCAGTGGTGCCCAGTGACAGGATAAGAAACAATGGGCACAAACTGAAACATCAGGAGACACTTTTTTCCTGTGAGGGTGACAGCACTGTCACAGCTTGCCCAGAGAAGTTGTGGAGTCTTTCTCCCTGGAGATACTGTTAATAGCTGCTGCTATTAACACCCTGACCAGAAGTAGCCTTTTGTATCTGTATTGAGCTTCGAATACTATTTTACCTGGTCAAACCAAAAAGAAAAAGTGCTGTTTAGACCAGAGGGTGTTCTAGGTTTTCCTCTTTACATAAACTGTTTGTTTCCCGCCCTCCTGTATAAGTCAAGGAAAACTTTGTGCTACCATTGCTTTGCAGATGGCATCAGGAAATGCTTCTTTTAGGAGTTTACACTTGGCTTCCTGTACTGATGATAATCCTTAGTGTGTATCAAGCTATCTGCTCTGTTCTCCCTTGCACAGTGGGCCATGGTACCTCTTCAACAGGGTAGCTACAATGGGATGACTCAGGCTATCATCACCCAAAGTGACCGTGTCAGCCAAATGGAACTGTGACAGCAGTGCAGGCCAAATGCTAAATAACATTTACAAAAACTAAATAGAGTGGCTAGGCCCAAAGGCAATGTGGAAGACAGCATTTGGCAATTGCTCTTTTTAAGGAGGTATATTTCTAATGGTATTTTTATATCATGCAGATATTGCAAATATGAATTGCTCACCAGTGAACACTCATCTTGCAAAGATTCCAGCACTAACTGGATCTTCCTTTTTCACATAAAAGGAATATATCACAGAAAAAATAGGACTATCTCCCACATCATCAGGTTTTAGCAGAAATTAAAATCTTAAATATCTCTCATTTATTGCTCTGTTGTTAACCAGTGAAGTTAGAGAGCTGGAAAGAGGCCAGTTAACTGCTAGTGTAAAGGAGAGTCACTGCCTATTCTTGTTGGTTTTAAAGACAAATTTCTTTAGCTGCTCATGCAGAATTATCTTGAACAGGGCAGAAAAATATTATATCATATCTTTCTCATATTATCACTTAAAATTCAGGAATGTCTTTGGGGTCTCAGCCAGACTGGGGCTTTATTGCATAAGGCCCAGTTCAGACAGGGAGTCTGTGAGCAGTCACAGGCTTTGCAGTTTTAGCCTGAACATTTTTTTCTCTGAAAACCATAGCTGACTGCATAGAGATTACTGCCTGAAAATCTCACTCTATTTTTGAAGGAGTATGTTTCTCACCCACAGTGCCTGGAAATGAAAGTCCTAAATGCTCCAGCACTAGAACACATATAAAAAGGCTGTAAAATGAAATCGTCTGCTTTCATGGTGTTAAGTCAGTCCTGTGATTGACTGGGGAAAGGAGCTGGTGTGAGGAAGGGAAGGTGTGATTCAAGGTTTCTGAATGCTGGAGTTGGGCAGAACTGCAGGTCATCATTTCTCCTCCCCATTCCAAAATGTAGTGATTTTAACCAGACACCATCTTAATCAGACCATCTGCATACAGAGTATAGGCCAGTGAAAACTGATTCTCTGAGACCAGTATCTGCAGGCTGCCATGTCAAGACATAACAATACTCATACCCAAGAATGTTCAAGGATATTTCACATGCTGAAAAATGCAATTCATATACCATCATATTGATGCATTTCCTGATGCTGGTCTTTATGAGAGCTATTTCTTTGATGTCCATCCTATTTTATTTTGGCTTGTGCTACAGCTGTGGGCTGCCACTCACCCCAAACTCACAACAGATATAGGCAAAACCACTGCAGTTCACTATGTGAAACACTAACCCTTGTTTATGGCATAATCAAGACACAAATTACTTTGCAGTCACACATAATCACCTTCATTTCAACAGCTTGGCCTTTTGAGTGTACAAACCAGCCTGGTACCAGCAAATTTTTTCTTGGGTGAAAAGTTCACTATGCTCACTCTCTAAATTACTGCTACCACAGTAGTTCACAGGAATGGAGAGACACTATTTTCTTTTCTTTACTGCTTTGAAGATGCACTGTATTGGTATTTGCTGGACCTCTTGCTTCGATATTCAGGCCCCACAGTTCAGAGAGAAAAGACTTCCATGTGTTTTGCTTTCTGACAGACTCCTTTGGCTACTGCTCAGAAACATGTGAGTTACAGCCAGGCACCAAGCCAGTATGGCGTTCAGGTCAGCTGGTATGGACTCTCCATGCCTAAGTCAGAGCTACGGGAATGTCTGGAGATAGGAAAGTTATTTTTTCACTCAAATCCCCTTGTGGAGCTTATCTTGGACTTAAACTTTGCTATCTGAGCAACAAGGTTAATCTAGTAAATTGGTCTTGAAAAGACAAGATTTAGGTAAATGAAAGGAGAAAGAAAGCTACAGCTAGCAAATGGAATGAAAAGGAGCAAAAAAAAAAAAAGAGTTATATTCTTTTGGAATTTATATAGGTAGCTTTTTTAAATAAAACCAATTTTTTAAGTCTTTGAAATTTTCCTTAGCTTCCCTTCTAAATGAAACAGAATCATACTGCATATTTCTAACAAGATCACATTTGGGGCCTTTCAGATTTCAGAACCCTTAGTCTGTTTGGTTTTTGGTTTGTTTGTTTGGTGGGTGGGTTGTTTGGTTCGGTGTACGGGTTTTTTTCCTTCTTTATATCCTTCTGCTATATTTCTCTGATTTTTCACTCATCTTTCCACATTTTCTCCTGGGCTGGACATCAATGTCATCAGTGAGTTTCTCAAGTGTTGGCCTTGGACTCTGTCTTTAAGGGTTCTTTAATACTGGCCTGAAAATTATGTCCATAAGAATGGTCCCCTGATATTTTGTTTTCTTCTGAGCATCCACCTGTGATCCTCTCCAATGGTGCACTGAAAGGGCCATGAGCTTTTGTTCTGAAGCAGCTCAGCCTTCATGGGACCAGGACACTAGAAAGAGCACAAGGCAACTCTGAATCTGGAGGTGGTAGCTTTTCTCTTTGCATATCAGAATGAAAATTGAGAACACCCAACACCTGCAGAGAGAAAGATGAACTGACAAATATTCTATTCATGTCTGTTTGTTCTGTTTCTGTTTGTTCTCCACCCTTTCATTATCAGTGTTTTTTCTTATTATCTTTTTGGATCAGCAAACCAAATTAAATATTGATCAGTGGACCTGATTTTTCACTTTCTTTCTTCTTACATTGATAAGAACTAGACTTACAGTGGCCAAGAGTACTGTTATAGCTGAGCAAATCACCCAATTCATGTAGTTTTGATTAGCAAATTGTAGAAATGACATACTGCTCCCTGCCTTAGATTGTGTCATTGATGGTAGACCAGCTTAATCAAAACCCATGAGAAGGAGAGCACAACAGAGCATTCCTTCCTCTGGTGTTCATTTCCCTTTGCTGTCATTGAGCAGCTTAGGGACTTCCTGCAGTGGCGGCTGAGCTTGACTTAGTATCCACCTGTGAAAGGAAGCCAGATCATCGCTGGGATCTAATCAAAAGCCTCCTGGGTTTTAGCAGTCTTATATGGATGCTTAGCTTACATGGGTAGTGGTGGAAACCACCCTGCTTCTTTGTAAAATGACCTGGGGGTCTACAGAGGCCTGCTCTCTCAAATCCATCACCTGGTGTCAAAGTGGGATTACATCCCCTCTGCCACAGCACACCCACACCAGCTGGTGAGTCACTCCTGTTTGCTTTCACACAACCACTGGCTACTTGAACAGCTATTCCCCTTTCATGGGGCAAGGAGTGTCTGTTTGATTTCTTAGAAGCATGTTCACCTAAAAAGGGGAGCTGTGTGTAGAGAAAGGCGCCTATTGTAACTTCTGTTTGCATGGAAAATTTTGAAAGCGCAATGCAAACAGGGACATCAAATACAAGCTATATTTCAAAAATGGTCTTAAGTCTGAAAAGTGTGGGAGAGAGATGACCTCTACCTTGCTGGATGTTAGCGTTGCTAACAGGACCAACGTAACATCTGCAGTTGTGTATAGACATCATGACAGATGATCATTTTCCTGGTTAAAAAGTTTTCCTTTTTTTTTTTTTTCTTTCTTTCCATTTTAAAATACTGTTTGATTTAATCTCTGATTATACTGGATGTTTATCCACAGTGTACCAAACTGTATGTTGTTGACACTTTTTCTTTTTTTCCTAAGGAAATCATAAAGGACATATGAGAAGGAAGTAAGACTATAAATAATCCCAAATTTAAAAGGTAAATTCCTTCACTCTGAAGACATGCCTGGTAAATATTAGAAATATGCTGTGTAACCATATACTGTGTAACTTACACAGAAGCAGAACAACAGAAAGGCTAAATCATAGTGAAGTTAAGGTGGGACAGGACAAACAGCTGAGAAATGGCAGCAGGAAAATTAATCTCTGTAAAACTGCAGGGCTAACCCCAGGTATCAAGGTAAGAAAATATCATGAGACAGAGCAAGCTGCTAAAGATCCATAAGAAATGAATAATAAAATAAACTCAAAAGGATGTTGGTCTGCACTTATATGCTTCAGTGAGTGCAACATTGGTCACAGGGTTCTTCAGACATGTATCACAGTTTAGTAGGCTCTTTCAAAGCACACAGCAAATGCACACAAAGACCTACTGTTGTGGTTGTCCTAAGTAAGTGCAAAAGTTGAAGAAGCAGACTTTGACCAAATGTGAATCTATTCCTTGTATGTTTCTCCCAAGAAGAGCCTCTAGTTCCTTGTGTCATACCCCTCAAAGCACGCCGTTCATTTTCTTACCAGGCTCAAGTTACTAAGCACCAGCTCACGGGATAATGAACCTACAAATTGTACATCTAACGATTTTGAAGAAGGAGCATCCGAAATGATTAACTACTTGGGAATGGGCCCCAGACCTCTTCACTTTCATTGTTCTACAAGACCATCTTCTATGTCAGCAAAGAAATGATGTTTAAAAGGAGAGTGAGCTAACTAGTAAGGGAGCTAAAAGCAATATAGAGAATCTTTTCAACTGAAGATAAATAGACCCAAGATAAGGGTCCCTTTTGAACTAGACATTTGAAATTAATATTTTCAATTCTTCTGAAATTTATGTGAAAAATTTTATGACAGAACTGATCCTGCTTTCAGTCAATCCTGAAATGCAACAAAACTCTCTTTTTAGTTTTGGTGCCAATCTCTATTTTGGTACTTTTGTGTTTAAGTGACCAGAAGTAAATAGGCACAGAAGGCAGTGGCCTTTGAAAGCTTCTCAGTTTTACCTAAGGTAAGTAGATACAGATGTCTCAGTTTTCAGTATCATTTGTACATTTCTGTGTTTACTACAGGAAATTCCTTGAATATTACAAACACTGAAGTTATCTAACTACAAATAGCAGCCATCATTGGCAACTGGCAAGTTTTTAAGAGTTTCTGCTGCACAACTTTTTCAAACCTTAACCAGAACTCCATTCAGATTTAAATTGTGGTCAATGAGCAAAATACCTTCAGAACTGAATGTAAATCTGCAAATCACAGTTCTCATTTGGGAAGTTCTGGAAGCACTCCCACCTATCTCAAAAGTCTGAGAGATGTGCACTGAGGACAACAGAGTTACTCATAATCTTCAAGCAGCACATGTCCTCCAGGCACATGCAGGACTGCAGCGAATGCACCAGACTTGCCTGCACTTGTTTATTGTTTCAGCCAAGTGCTGGGGAGTCAGAGAAGGTGTAGACAAACTGTGGAGATGTTTAAATCTGTTTTGGATCTTGTTTTGTTTCATGTTTTACTTGGGTATACTCAGAGGTTTCTTCCCTTTTTCTTCAGCGAGGGCCTCAGTTTATAAAAACATGGAAAGGCAATCATCTAGACCTGCCCCAGTTGGATAACACACTATGGAAAATGTGTTTAATTATGAAAAATTAAAGACAAGGGGGATATGTTTAGACTAAGAATGTAGACAGTTTCTTGGCTAGAAAAAAAGCTGAACAAAAAGGGTAGGAATTCTAGAACAATTGCAAAGGATTTATTTACATTTTTAAAAAGATCTACATATGTTTTCACTTAAAGCTCTTGGGAGGGTCATTTCAAAGATTAGGACTCCTGGCTGTTTGCATTCGTCTCTACCTCTGTCCCCCCTGCTTGCAACTTGAACATTAATATACAGATCACAGCAAAAGGCAATGCATGTCAGATGTGACATATCAAGTGACACAAAAGCTCGGTCACAAGAAAGAAGTTTTAAATCAATAAAGTACTGTGATGTCTTTTAGTAACATTTATTAGTGTATTTTGCACTGCTCAGGCCACAGGAGTTTCCCAGAGAGTTTCCAGTCTTGCTGCCAATGAGAAGTAAAATTTGTAATCTTAAGGTGTATTCTTTTTAAGCCCTCTCACATCACAATATGGTAAAAAAAAAAAAAAAAAAATATAAATGCCAACCTTTTTTTCCCAATAAGTTTCCTTTAAATTTTTGTTTTCCTTGTTTTATTTCTGCTTCCTTTACTATACCTTCAATGTGGGTTACACTTAATCTCCTCTTTAACTCTCTAAAGCCTCAATAATCCTTACCCTACCTTTCTGGAACGCTGAAATGAAGCAGTTTTGAAAAAGGCCCACTAGAGCTATTCATCACAAATGATGCAGCACAGTTTAAACAAGAAGACAGTGCAAATACATGCCATCCTGAGTCAGATTAAATGTCCAGCTGCCCTAGCATTCTGTCTTGGTAATGTAAGCTCTATGACCAGTTCTCATGCTAACACAAGAAAAAATCAGCAGAGAAGAAAACTACAGCAAGGAAAGTGGATGCTCTAGATTTCTTCAGACAAATCTTCCTCCTTTAGGAAGGATGATGTCCATGTCACAGCTCTCTCAGGCTGTAGCTCACCCATGGAGCAAAGACAGGGATCAGCCCATGTACAGTTTGCCTTTCCTAAAGAGTTATTATTACCATATAGCCACTTCAGGCTCTGAATACAAAGGCCGAAGCTCTGATCCATATCTGGGAGTCTGGTCTGCATGGTGATGTTGCTGGAGACTCTAATGTCTGAGAGCTCTGTGACAACCAGAGAAAGAGGGACCAATTGGAGGGTAAAAGGGACAGAACCCTGACACTTAGGTGCTTTTGCCACTTCGGACTGCAGAAAAAAAGGGCTTAAGTCTGCAAACTCCTTTCTGAGTGTACCGAAGTTTCCATGCTAGGAAACTGCTGTATGATTTGGAACAAAAATAATTGCAGAATTTCCTGAGTACCTTGCTGCTTGGCACATAATGTGTGCAAACTCAAGATGACCAAAAAGAATTTCCCTTGATTTCAAATGCAAGATGGGGATTCACAAAGTCACAAAACCCAGACATCTTGCAGCCATTGTGAGACTTCAGATCTGTGTCAGCTTTTCAAACAGCAGACCTTCACCTCAGTACACACGCATCTTTATACACCTGTAGTGAGTATAGGAAACATAAGCAGTATCAAGACAGTGTGTTTACTGATCTGGTTTAGCAGATAGATGTATCTCTGGTTGCTTTAAATTCTACACTTCAAGCCCCCAGGAGTCAGGTAGTTCATTCAACTTCATCTCAAGGATGACTTTTACCATCTGTGCATTTACTATGCAACTATACCACATAGTGCCATTGCAGGTTTTCCTTTAAGAATTCAGAGTGGCACACCTCTAATTGCTAAGGAGAAATAATAGCAATATGAAGAGTAACTACAGTCTTGATTTTGTCAGTCACACCTAGATAATCCCAACCTGTGAACTTTCCATCCCATCTCTAGGAATGTATGACTCTGAGACAGAAAGCAAGCAGTGAATGCCAAAACAGGCGGGTAATCACTTGGCAGCAGACTCCTTTGGCTTAGTCTTTCAGCCAGAAAATGGACATTTTCATGATAGTGGCATACAGACAGAGGATTCCTTGAGGGAAATAAAACTTGTTCTCAGTCTCTTCACAGGTGACAACCCCATCTGCTTTGTGCTCCTCATGCTTGTGTCAGTTGCATCTTCAGAAAGTAACAATTTAATGTAAAAATGGTTTCCTAGATATGAGTGGAGGAAAAAGAAATAAAAGTCCTCCATTAAATGATGATAAACTGCACCACAACAAGCATTAATGCTCATGATTTAATGACACATGGAAAATAGAAATATAAAGAATATATTTAATTTGAGGGATTGAGGAGAAGAAACATGAACGATTCCATTGAAAAAAATGTAGTGTCACTGTTTTCATCCTTGCTTGCTTTGTACTAGACAGGAATCCCTTAACATCAAGTAAAGCCTATTTCTAATCTGCTTGCTAAGCCCCAACCCTCGACCCATGAGAATTTGTGTTGAAGCGGAAACATGTCAATCATTTTGTCCAATTAAGCACAATAATAAACATGAAGAAAGGAAAAAAATTGTGGGCGGTATTGCCAGGATAACAGCAGTGTCTACACATTTTGAAAGCTTGTCTAGATTATGAGGTTAGCTCAATGAAAAATTATCTACAACTTGTCTCCTAAGTCCAAGGGATATTCCTGATCTATGATCTATAGCTTATTCATTTCCTGTACTGATGACACATACATTCAATATGTGGCAAATGGTAACAGGTTTGAATTTCACACATATTTCCCTGAGTTTTTGTTTCCTGAGTAGTCCCCATGCTTCTGTAGCATGTTTCAGGCTAACAGCAATTCAAATGATCACTGAGTTTATCTGAGAGCTAGTGAAATAAATCAAGTGTTATTTGCATGCAGCAAGCTTACTAGATGTGCTGGTAACAATGGTCTTGGTGATGCTCCAAGCTGACAAGGAGATAGTTAAGAAATTTCTGTTTGACTTTTAGCTGTTCTCTAAGCTTATCTTGTAAATAGTAAGACGGTTTTTCCTTGACATCCAAAAGAACAATGTCACTGATTTGCAGAGAGCATCAGAAGTTCTTCTGAATTTTTATTATTTTTATTAATGGCCTACTTTTCCTCCCTCTGCCTGCCCAATGACCCTTCCACATTAACTGCACAGACCTGCAGCAGGAATTTATACCTAGCTCTACAGGTAAAGCAAGTGGCAGGAAACAGAAGCTGTGCAAATTGCCTCTGAAGGCGATGTCCACACACCCCCTAGACATATTGCCGTGCAATTAGTAAAGGAAAGGCAAATTCTGAATAAGTATACTAGTGATTAGAAGTAAAACCACCCTGATATTAGCTGAAGGCCTAGGCTCTCTCTTGAGTAGCAGCACAGCTCCTGAGAGGATCAAAATTCTAGGAGGCAATGCCCACGTGCAGCATGTACACATCCATGGTGTCTCTTGGGGGTCAGAAAGCAAGCAGGAGAAGCTGGGGCAAGCCTGGTTTGCTGCCAGCTCACATTTTCATTTTGAACAAATGTGTGTAAAGAGTTTAGACAGAGCCTCTGTAGGCCTTGATAACAGTGTTTATCTGCTCAGCCTCAAAGAATACCACAGGAGTGTAATTAAATCTGGTACAATTGTCCATTTCAAAGCCAAGACTATATACATACATATATAAATATATATATATATAGTGCTAGAAAAGACTGATGGCTTGGTGTGGGCCTGAACAGTCCTTATACTGAGGCATAATAAACCATTTCTCATTTCCATTTAGGGGAACTCTGATCTGCCCTTTGCTTTCTAACCATGAGTGGTAGGTGCAGGAGCCATTTTGCTTGAGGAGTGGATCTGGACTCCGCCAGCCACAGTTTCTGACATACGTTGTGCATGGTGGTTATAGGCTAGCTCTGATTCATGAATTACGCTTTTATTTTCCTTTCATCATTCCCTCTGGCTGAAGCAGTGTCTATAAATACCGTATCACCCAAACACTGAGACGGTGGCAAACAAGTTACGAATGCTGTATGCACGCAAATCCCTCCTGCTCTCTCCCTGTCTCCCCAGATAAACAGCCCATCTCTAGTTATCCACCTTCAAGTCACCAGTGCTTAAGCAAGTGACTGGCAGGTACTAAGTAACCAGAGGTGCCAGAAAGGCTTGTGGTGGTACCAAGTACTTCCTGCAGCCTGAATAGTCGTACTATCTTGCTTTGGTCATAAGCATGTCTGCAGTTTTTTAAGATCTTAAGCTCACACAAGACCCAGATGAAGCAGACTATACTCAGGGAGGTTTTTTTTAAAATTTTTAACCTTTCTAGCTGTACCACCAGTGTTGCTGACATTATGCCATTATCTTGTTCTTTGTATTTTAATGTTAACTATATATGCATCCTTTGAATCATTGTTCAATCCAATCTACATTTATTTCCAGGCTTTTTTTTCCCTTTATCTTGATCTAGCTAGTAAATCAATGAGGTTGCTCTTCAGATTCAGAGTCTTTGGAGATTAGCATGACTGAAGAAAAAATTATATAAATAGGGAGAGGGGAATCATTGCACTTTTACAGTGAAATACTGCCAAGGAACAAACACAAAGAATACAGGGTACCATATGTTTGGAAACTTTGGGATATACCTATACTGCAACTGGCAGTAACACTGACTTTTCTGTAGCTTTAACCTGATCTGGCTGATAACACTGAAGGTTTTGCACCATGGGCTTAACAGGGGATGCAAAAGCCAGACAAGGATTCTAAGGACATTCAGGCCCACAAGGCTATACTTCTGGCAATAAAATTACCCAGTTTGAAAGTTACTTGGCATGTGTCACCAAAGCAAGGTCCTGTAGGCAGGCAGAGGCACAGCCAGCACTGACCTGCTTAAGAAAACAGCACAAACGCCCCCACCTGCTTATTGTAGGTGGATAGGTGATGTACAGTTCAGCCTTGGGAGGGTTTGTGTGTTCTGTGTGTATCCAAACTATCCAGAGACAGAGTTCAAATCCAGCACTGCTGTCTGGGGAAGCTGGTGTTCCTTTTGACTGAAAGAATAACAGGCGCTTCAGTTTTTCAAGTTACAAGCTCCTTAACCTTCTGCTGTACAAGTGTTTACTCAGCATGCCCTTAGCATTAGCATAAATTTCACTCAGGGCCTTTATCAAAGGCCACAATAATCAATGTAAAGACTAGGAGAAAAGTAAGCAGATAATCTTCTAGGGATTTTCCAGCGGAAGTTGGGTTCCTAATTCTTTAAGGTTGACTTGAACTGTGTTTAACCTTTGGGCTAGGTTGAACCAACCTTTTTAGCTAGCTAGAAAATAATAAAAATTTCATCAAAACCAGTCACTTTTGACTCACCAGCTAAAGTGCTCAGGTATCCACCTAAAGCCCTGTCAATTGGATGAAATTGCCTTTTGACTGAGGCTAGAGATGACCTTAAAAAGATGTCCAATCTCTGAAGTCAGAAGCCTTAACCAGGTATCTACCTTCCTGTGCCGCATGAAAAATCCTGCCACATATTCAGTGTCCATGTGGGAAAGGTTTTCTTATGTATCTGGAGAATGATCACTGAGTAACAGACAAGTTAATGATAATCTCTCACTTGGTGCTAGTGGATGCATTTCCTGTGGTAGATCTGCAGAGCACCAGTGAATGGGAGGTGATATTTGGAATTGCAGCCCCTGCACCCATGAGAAACATGACACTACCTGACAGTAAGGGTCAGTGAGCTTCACAGCATTGTGACAGTCTGGCAGACAGGGATACATGCATTATGGCTCTCTGACTGTCCATGCACCAAAGCTCCCCACCACAGGAAACCATAAGTTATGAGATGTATGGCACACTCCAGACTGACACCTACAAACCTGCAGGCATGATATTGCCAAGATGCAAAGTATAGATAGAGATTGAGAAGACATTCATGGCTTTCAGCTCTGACACACCCACTAAGTCAGGCTTGGACAACCAAGCCCCAAAAGGTAGGGAAGTTTAACACTGCTTCTGATGCTTTATACATTTTTGTTAATTCCAAACTTTCAGCATGAGTAAAGATCCTTCTTTTTCATGCTGACTCATTGTATAACTGTTTACTTATGGTGCATAGTTGGATAGAGTTTGGTGGTATGAGATGCAAACAATTTAATGGCAAAGAGAAGAAAATAGTTATTTCATCACTGTTGCAAAGACCCATTGACTGTTATAGAACAGCTTATAAGTAAGAATCCTGTCTTGTATTGCACTGTCAAGAACTGCATTTGTAGCACTGTCCAGATGATTTTGCTTTCAAAAGATATGCACTGCAAATGTATGGACTAAAAAACAAGTGAAAAATTCTCAGAAGTCAGATAATGCATGCTTTGAGAAAGTGGTGAAGAGGATAATTGTAAGGATGAATTCTCAGCATTATCTTTGAAAGTTTAAAGACAAAGACAGATTTTTTGCCTTACACACAGAATACTGTCCCCTATTACCTTATACCCTTATCCTAGTTCCCAAGATACTGTCACCTAGTATCCATGTCCTCTCAAGGGGCTGGATTTGTAAAAACATGATAGAATGGTTCATATCCAGCTAAGAGCAGGACACCAGTTCTGCCCTTACTGCTGCATAGCATTGTTCTTGACATTGTCCTTATTCAGTTGAAGACTGCAAGCTCTGCAGTCCTAGCCACATGGTACCTTGCCTATAGCACCACATCTGCCTGTCCAGTTCTCCTGTTGTAAAGTGAAGCAGACGGGATCCAGGGGATCTCCAGTCCTCTCACCTCCCTTCTGGCCAGTACAACTGTAATATGCCAACTCTCAGCTCCTACCCATGTTTTGGTTGATGTGCCACATCTCCCTGTTACTCCATCATGAACCAGAAGTGCAGACACTTATGTATCCACTGTAATCTTTCAGCATCCCTGTTCCCAAGAAAAGGAAGCTGCCTCCTTCCACCCTGTGACAGGAGTCTTAAACACATGCAATAATTATCCTCTGAAAGCCCCTACATTTTTGCATTGATGAGAGCAGGCTATGTGACATGCCATGCTTCTGGATTTCTGAAGACTGAGGAAGTAGATTTCATCCTCTGATAGGATTTGAAGATGTAGCTCTAGATTAAATATAAAGGCCCAGTCTATTTTTAATCTATACAAATTTCCAAGAAACCTGCAGTTTGTTCTTATGATATTTTTTCCTATTTGAAAATTCAAAGTTACTTTGCTCTTTTATATCCAGTTATGCATAAATCAATGTCATTGGTGCCTACACATAACTTTTCCCTTAGTAAAGTGGGATTCTTTTAATCTTTTAAAAATACTTAGTTTGATGGGTACTTCCCGTGCAGTGATAACTCCCCTGATCTAATACATAAGTCATCCAAATGAGCTCTTTTGTTACAGTCCTACATAGAGTCTATTTAAAAAAAAAAAAAAAGATTTGTATGAATTTTGATTTGTGCCCTATCTGCCTCTAGTAATGATCCACAGACAGATAGTTGCATTTGGAAAGTAGTTTGAGCAGTCTAGTGAATATTTCATGGCACCCAGAAGATGACTGCTTCTAAAAGTCATTGTCATTGGTAAGCACCAAGTGTATGATTTTTTGGTTTTGGTGAGATAGATGAGTAAACAGCTCTCAAGAAAGACGCTTCTCGATAAATTTAAAACTCAAACTTGGAACTAAAATAGTTAGCTTTTACAAACATACAGAAAGGAATTAGTTATATCTAAGAATAATAAAAATATCCACTGTCATATTACTTATTGGTTGACTTTGTAAATAAAATCCTTGCTCTTGATTTAGGCCCTAAGCAACTTCCTGCTTGCTTGTGCTAGAAAGAAACTTCCCTCAAAGTCATTAGTTTGTGTATTTATCTATTTTTGTAAGTGTTGTAGTTTTTAGTGAAGACTCTGATGTTGGCTTCCATTGGGCACCACGAAAGAATACCAATTGCTTTGAAACAAATATGTATATATTTGCAATGGAGACTTTCCAGTGCCTAGTCTAAAAAGCTTTATGTCTGTGGCAAATCTGTAATTGTCCTTGACTAGATTTTCACTGTGAAATAATAAAAAAATCTGATTTTCTGAATGTTTATTGAACACATTTCAGCGTGACCATCCAGGCATGACATTCTGGATTCTGCAGTAGATGGACCATTGGTAGGTGTTTATGGTAGGTATTAATATGCCAATATGCAAGACATGTTTCCTCCAGCTTTTTGAATCCAGAATCACAACTAACACTATTGACAGAAATGGTAGGAGAGGACCTTGATGGGCCAATGAGATTCTTAGCTCCATGTCTTTTTATTTTTTTACAGATGGTGAAGACAGCCTGAAAGAAAAATCTGTGGGATGCTTATTTTGTCACTGATGGTGTTGTGGCTGTTTCTTTGGAAAAATGGAAAACTTCGGTTTGCAGCGTCTTCCACCAGAAGTAACTTAATGCCAGAGTTGAAACAACATGGAAATGCTCTACTGGGATCCTTATTCATATCCTTATCTATGTCTGTCTGCTTGCAGTTTCTAGTTAAGTGAAAACTTAGATTTTTCATGTATTGCTCAGACTTCATACCTTATAAATATGAACAAGAAATTGGCAAAACCTCACATCTTATAAGAAAGAATTCCAGTGTTCCCTTAAAGAAAAAAAAAAACTGCATTCCATTTTAAACGTCTAAAGTTTCCTTTGTATACTTTCAACTGACTATTTATTTTACTGTCATATGGATAGCAAGTGAAGCAGAAAAGATCCCCCAGCAAGGAAATGATGGCAAACTTTTGGAGGTACTAAAGTATACTGGAAAGAACATTATTGCAGTAAGACTGTAACACTAGTTTAAGACTTCAATCTCAGAGTAATACAGACTTGTACAGACTCATACTAGACCTGAAGATACATGCTATTAATGAGACAATGAACAGCTTGTGTTCAGAGACTTAGTAAAGCAGCACCCATGTTGTTATCCAGTTCAGTCACCTCCAGCAACTATGGGCTATATGATGTCCAAGCCAGGGAACTTGTATGTGCAAAGGAAGAATTTCACACCTCAGAATAGGGTGTAAGATGTGCAAAAGATTGACAAGGAGACCTTTCAAGAAAGATAATATGGGAAAGATAAGGTGCATCTTAAATCTTACTGCTTCCTAAGATTTAGGTGTGGTTTTATTCATTATTCACAGTTCTTGCATGTAGTCATGAAGATCAATTTTTTCCTCCCCATATTTAAGGAGGATAAATTTTGTAACCTATAGTGAAGGACTTACCATGCTAAGAGTTTAAAGAGCAGTTTCCACATTACAGCCTGGCAGAAGGGTTAGACAGAAGAACAGTATACATGTAAATCTATGAGGGCTCAGCTGTAGAGTAGATGACAAACTTTGCAGCACTGTCAAAAGAGATGCACTTTTACCTGTGGCCAGAGGCAAAACTGCAGTGTCATATTAATGTCAGGTAATTTTGAGGTTTTATGGTTTGATCAAAGGTGTCAGTATGACAGAGGAGACCCCCAGTCTCTAAGCTGATCCCACCCTTCATTTCACACATCTGGTCCTGGCAGAGAGACCCCTGACATTAAAAAAGCCTTAAAGCTGCCAATTAAGATGAATACCCCATTGGCACCACCTTACTGAAAATTCAAAAGTCTGACTCTCCCTAATGGTTGTTCTGAGATTACGTAACAGACAGCTACAAGGTCAAGGGGGGGAAAAAAAAGAAATTGGGGAGTGACAGAGCTGATCATGGACTCTGCTGACCAGTGTACTGACCCCCATGGACATACCCATGAAGAAATGTAATCACAGCTGTGCACTTTCCATTTCTGGGCTTCTTGAGTAGGCTAGGTAAAGTGTACAAGCTGTAGACAGCAAATGCCTTATGTCTTTATTAAAATCTTCTACAGGGAAGAGTCATAAATGTATCTCCCTTTTACACATGAACAAGGGCTCGGGGAGAGGGATGATTTCTCATAAGGCTTTCAGATTAACAAAGGATGTGTCTGGAGGCTAGTCAGTGAATGATAAAAAATGAGGGGAGAGAAACATTTACTCCTTGACTGGGAAGTTATCGAACTTGTAGTGCCTAGTGGGTATCTTCAGATGCATGAGCAGCTCCCATTGAAGACAAGGGAAATGGTGTGTCTGTGCCTGTGAACAGAAGTTGATCCTGGCTCCAAGTACTTTAGAAGGAAGCATTTTCTTGCCTCTCTCCAAAAAAAAAAAAACCCAAACAAACAAAGGTACTTGATTCCTCTTTTAAAAACAAAAAATGAACATTATACAACACATTATTACAAACACCTTGGTGTGGCCTTCCTTCCCCCTAGATCTCCCTCTCTCCTCTCCTCTCCTCTCCTCTCCTCTCCTCTCCTCTCCTCTCCTCCTTTGTTGTTCAAATAGAAAGTTAGATGTAGTACATGACTTTAAAGTAACCTTATATGGTAATTTTACTGCAACAGTGAAAAATGATCAGTTTCTCTGTCAGATAGCCAAACAACACTTCTGCAGTACTTTTTGCACTGACTTCATTTTTATGAACGTTTGGTTGAAAAGCATGTTTCTGTTAACAGTCCTCATCTCAGCTATGATGTCTGAAGTTTACAACACTCTTTCTGAGTGAAAACCAGGCAAGAGCCATCCCTGATAAAAATAGCAACAAGGAGAAAATCCCAGTGAAGGAATTCAAGCCAATCTTTGCAGCATGTCAAGGCTAATATAGGCCCTGCCAATTCAGAAGTAGGTGATGTATGTTTTATGCACTTAGTACAGAAGCAAGGTGAATGAGAATAAACTGACCAGACACAAAATGCTCGCAAAGGCTTGCCTGATTCCATTGTGCACTCAGCCATGCAGGATGATATGGGGAAATGCAGCCTTCCTCCATTGCCTTGGTCCTTCTGATGTGATGGGATGAGGAGGGCAGTGACTCCACTGTGTGGTGGGAAGGCAACCCAGAGCAAACCAAATTGCTACAGCAGGATTTGAGTCCATTAAGGGGTGCTAGCATATGGGAGAAAGTTAATTTTTTTAACTCAGTTCTCACCTTCATGAAAAAAAGGACATCTTAGGCACAAGGCCTCCCTACCAAGCAACCACAGGCATTCCCTCTTTGCATGCACCGGGAAAATTAGAGATAGCAGAGCTATACTACAAACCTTAGCGTGCAGCCCAGCAGGGCCAGCTTTTGTTCATGGACTTCATTTTCTTCCTAAAGAAAGGTCACACGTCAATTATTGTATATGGTGCACTTCATTGAGAGATTACTGAACACTATCAATGAGGCTATAATAGAAGTGTGTACTGCATCAGGAAAATCCAGCCATTTGACTTAGCTGATGGATATGTCATCCGTTCCCAATATCCTGACTGCTATTAGAAATGAAAATATCTCTTCCTTTAACTGCTTCATACATCTCATCTTTTCTTGTGGGTGAATGTACCATTAAATGTCAGTCTATAGACATATCATCTGGGAAGGGGAAGGGGCGAGTAATAGGCTAAATTGTTCATATCTGAGTGAGACACACAAATCCAAACATAAGCACATAAATTAAAGGCTCGACAGTCATAAATGGCTCGCCAGTCATAAAGACCAAGCACCTGTAATGCCTCTTGACATTGCAGGGAGCAACACTTCCAAAATCTCAGAAAGCAGTCAGCTGTTCAGGGATGCAGCACAACTTTGTTGTTGGTAAAAGGATTGAAATTGGCCCTGATTTTCTGTAGTAAGTGTTGGTAAATGGGGTTGCTTTACTGTGTTTCACAATATACCCTCCTGCACTTTTATATCTTTGGATCTCTGTGAACTGTGGATGACTTGGGGAGTTTGTCTGGTAGGGGCTACTGTTAGGACAGAAAGAAGAAATGAATTAATGGCACAAAGAGGAAGAAGAAATGAATTAATGGCACAGAGAGTTCTTGTCTGACTGACTGTTCTGCACTGGGTGGCCGGAGTGGGAAGAGTTGCATTATTTTTCTCTTTAAATATCAGGACTCCTAGGGCATTTTTAATGACATCAGAAGAGATTACTTAACCTCAAGAGGTTAACATTTAATAATTAGGTTAGAATCTGCTGTTATCAAACTTGTCAGTCTTCTACCACTAAAAGAAAATCTAAACATCTGTGGAAAAAAAAAATTGTCATGCCTCAAACACTTGGCAAAAAAATGTATAAGGAAAACATTTTCAAAAGTATCCTGGGATCATTTACAACTAAAGTGTTTAAAAATGAAGGTTGAAAACTAAAAATGAATGCCTAGTGAGATTAAGAAAATCTAATGGAACTTTTCTAGATGATGCAAGATAAGGGATTTTTTAATACCTAAAATACTTTTTTCAGTCTAGTCTTAAGTTACTTACACATCTTGAAGGTTTTTGTCTTAAGCAGCTAACTCCTTTTTCTCACCTAAACTTGCTCAAGTCTCTGGGTATCTAGGGTACGCTTAGTCTTCTGTGTAACTAAGGTGCCTTTGAAAATTTGGAAGAATTGCTTTTGTTCTGACACGTTTGTTTGAAAGCAAATGTTGTAAATTCATTATACACTGGCATTAAATTAGCAGAAAGGAAAGCAACAGAATGCTCATCTTCTGACAGACAGGAAAACGGTGTGGTAAGAGTAGTTACACCAGTCTTCAGTGTACATGCAGTAGTAGGTTAAGGGTTAAAATAGAAACTGAAGTATAAAAATCACAGAGTGAGGTGAGGAAGCACTTGAAAAACAGACACAAAAATAAGGCTTGCACCACAACTCAGATGAAATTAAACCAGATCTGCACAACATCTGGTCCGGAGATGGTGTGCTAGCAGCTGAGTGGCAGCCTGTCTCACAGGCTGACAGGTAGTCAAGAGAAGGTACATCTCAGGCTGACTTGGAGGCAATCCCTCTCAGCCTAGCTAGCTGGGGATACCTGCCCTGCTTCTCAGCCTGCAGCTGGGCTGCTTTACCTGCCCATGTCCTCAGACAAGGCAGCCCATGAAGAGAAGGCAGAAGAGGCTTGGAGAAAGGCTGCAAGGATGTAGGGGAGAGAGGACTGCATCAGGAGAGGACACAAAACTGTAGGGTAGGGTGCATGGGGGTAAGTTACAGCACACTAAGAGGTGGGTAGGTCACATGTAATTACAGATGGCAATACAGGAGAAGGTGTGGGTGTGTAAAGAAGCAGAAACATGAGGTCCAAAGCTGGTATGCTGTAGTCTCAGCTACCACTGAGCTGGAGGGCCCTGAAATAAACCACTGAATTATGCCCAGTTGCTTATACATCCACAGGCCAAAAGAGGATAAGATGTCTACCCTCCACAAAATGCTTGGGCTGAACTGTGCTACATCCCAGGAAAGGACAGAAGCTGGTTGGGGAAAGTGGTTAACAGATCTCAAAACAGCAGACTCACAGTTGGCCATGTGTACCTGATGTTTCAGTGCATACATCAGTGGCTTCACCACTGAAATCCCCAGGGGGGTGGGGAGGTACCCATCTCCACTTTCCTCAAGCCCATAGATCTGAGACAACTAGCTCTTGAATCCTTCCCAGACCAATAGGAAGCAAATCATCACTGTTTGTTCCCCTGTTTTTCATCTATTAAGACTGCTGAAAACATTTTAATTTTGAAATGTCACAATAGTATAAGAAAGAAAAATGCATTTAATTTGCTTATTCTTTTTCTCAGTTTCACAGATCTGACTGTACTAAATGACACTTTCAAAATCCTCAGTGGCTTATGAGAACTGGAGTTTGCTATTTTCTGAGTGCCTCATGAAGCCAAGAGGACAAGCTTACTTTAGACCATTAAAAAAAGACACAGCAATGTAGTTAGGGACGGCATAAACTAAATTGCAAAGTCCCTCTGTCCAGCCTCCCAGCTTTATGCTGGACTTATTCCACTCTGCCTTGCATTATGACCCTTTCTTCTTGCCTTGTAAAGATTCCAGTCCTGCACAGATATCTATGTATGTCTGTGAAACTTCCAGCAGGTGCTTTAATCTGTCAGTGTGATTTAAGTCACAGTCCAGTTATGTTGGGGTTCTGCTGTTGCTAACACTTCATGCTTAACTGCCTCACATAGCAGAGTTCAGCACATGTGCAAGAGTTTGCAGGACTGGCTATTTGCTTGAGAGCACTTATAAAGAGACATTATATGAGGGCTATAAATATTTGGAAAGTGGCCAAGACCAAGTTTTGAAACGATAAAAGTAACATTGGGGGTGAAATTACAACTTCCATTGTCAAAAGAGCAGTGCTTTATTACAATTTACCGGCCTTTTTATTTCCCTCCCTAGAAATTAATGGAATATTTGAAGAAAAATATTGCAGGATGGTTTTTGTTTTGTTTTTGTTTTTTATTTAACACAGCTTCTGTATTTTCCTGAAAGCAATCATTGCTGCCTTTGTTTCAGACACTGAAGGAATCAAGGTGTATCAGAATACTAGAAGAGTCTTAGCTATGCTTGTGCATAATCTGAAATATTATGCTTGTGGCTTAAAAGATCATTCTTTTTAAATGCTTCTGTTTCAGCAAGTGTTTAAAAAATATCAGTAAAATCAGAATGTTCCTGGCAAATCAGCTTTGTGACGCCTTCTCCATTAAGGTTACTTATTCAAAATCATGCAGAAATTGATTCAACACAGAACATGATCCAAGTCATACAATGTGTCTGCTTGCCTATCTGCAACAAATTACAACATCTGACAAAAAGTACATAAAGGGAGCTCACAAAGGCGATTGTAGGAAGGAATGATTCACAGAAAACATCATATGTTGATGACAGTTGAAGGGCAAACAAAGTGTCTATCATTATAAAAAGGGGAGGAAGGCAGATTACTGGAAGAAAGAAGCCAACAACCTAGCTGTAAATATGTGTAAGAAAACAAAAAGATAAGCCAACAGCCAGTGAGGATTTGTTAGAGACAAACTATCAAACAATTTCTTCATTTCAGGAAGATAATAGCATAGTTTCCCTTTGTCATTAGGGAGAAGTATACACATCATACAAAAATTTTAGCAAAGTGGGGGTTTTTTGTGTTGTGTCACAGGAAGACCACTTGAGCAAGCGAGGGGAGTACAGAATGTATGAAACACTTACAGGGGAGTTATATAGCTGTTTGGAAAGCTGTATTTGGAGAGAAAAGACATGAGTGTTTTGTGGAGAAGTTACATGGTGATTCTGGAGTTTTACAACTGTTTGTCCACAATCCAGTGATAATATTTTCATTAATGACCTTGATGATAGAAAAAAAGAGGATGCTTATCAAAATTTGGAGATGGTGAACAAAGTAAGTATATCTGCAAATGTGTCAGAAGACAGAATAATTCATGAATGATCTAGATGGGTGCTAGAACTGGGGTTAATAAAAAGAGACTGTAATTCATCAGGGCCAAGTGCATAGACAGGAATCATTTACAACAGTAAACTCATTCTCAGAAATATCTGTTAGGTAACATTTCTATGGAACATATCTGGGGATCTCAATGAATTATAAACTCAACGAAAGCCAGTAATTTCATGGTGGTTTTGGAAAAGACCAATGCTGTATCAGAAGGTGTAAGTAGGAGTAAGTGACATAGACTTTGACCTCTATTCAGAAGTCCCTAAAGCTTCAGATGAATATTTGCACATCTGTCCAGTTTTGGGCAGAATACCTCAAGAAATGTAGGAATCAATAGAAAAAAAAATCCAACAGAGTTTATGAAGAAATAGAGAAAAACACAATCTCTGGCAGCAGATTGAATGAGTTCTGACTGTGGCAGAAAGCAAAGGCTTGGCTGGGTCTCCACAGTATGGCAGACAAGCAGCAACAGTTACATTATGACCAGAAAGATCCAGGCTATCTGTAATTGAAAAGCTTGATGAAACTGAGGGTACTAAAGTGACAGAATAGAATTCTGGTAAAGACTTTTGTTGGAGGTCTCTAAGGACAGGTTAGACAATACATGTGATAGAGAAGATAAATACCACTGATCTACCCTCCAGGACAAGGAAAGGATTGCTTAAGGGGCTATAGAGGCAATGATATTAATTTATTCTCTAAAGTGCTTTTATAAAGCTTCTATAAAGAATTGAGTTTGAAATTGTTACTGATGGTTTACTCATGGAAGAGTGCTCAAATGTCCATTCAGGAACTGGATCCTCACTTTAACTGGAACTGTGAACTGAAAGATTCCTTCCTGTACCAAGAACTCCAGACAAAACCATAGCAAAGCTTGCAAGATCAGGTCGCAAATGGCTTTGCTAATACTCACCAGAAACTGCTATCTTTGTAAGAGTTTTTTTTGGAATTGCACATAAACAGATCTGTTACCTTGTTCAGTCCAAAATTATGACCTTGGCTGAAATTATGTTTGCTTGAATCCAATGCTGAAAAAGTCTGTTCCAAGAAAAATTGCATACAGCAATGACTTGAAAGAAGAGAAGGAGCCACTATCAAGATCACTTTCCTATTCTGGAAGTTCTGTCCAAAAAATGAGAGCTTTCCATCATGCAGATAAAATATTGAAAACCAAGACAGAGAAAAAATCAGAAGAGTTGTATCTGGAAGAGCTTATTATGGAATAAGTTCAGTACCAGACTTGATATATTGTTATTTAGTGACATGCCTCTCTATACTGAAGTATGACTAGAAGTGCCAGTCCTTAAGGATGCTGTGCACCTAAACCAAGCACACTCAGTATTTCACTGATGTGGGCCTAGAAGCTGAGATAAATTCTACTAGCCAAACTTGCAAAGAAAAGCTTGGATAGGGAGACAGGCATTTGGCTCCATGCACTGCCCCTAAGAACTTGGTATAACTCTTCATGGTTAAGGGACTGGTATGACAGATAACTGGTGCATATACAGGCCATTTATGTGTAGAAACTGTGAAGTCATTTGCTGAAAGATGTATAAAATCATGGTAACTGTTAGCTGAATGGTATGTGATAATAAAAAAAAAAAAAAAAAAAAAATGTTTTTTTTTTTTTGTTTGCAGATGACTCCAAAAGCTGTATTTTTTTTTAACATCAAAGACTTGAAAAAGCAAAAGACAAAAATGATGGTTGCTACAGCAGAAAGGATGAAGTAAGGGTGCTGAGTCACTGAAATTAGAAACAGAAAACATTATTAACTCTCTCTCCCTGATTGTATAGGAGTTTTCCCTTATGGTACAGCCCCCAGTGTATTGCCAAACCTTGTTTAAAATAATTTAGTCACTTCTCATGGGATGCAACTCTGCTAACTAATCATTTTGATTTCTTTTTTTCCCTGGTTCCTCTACCAACAATTTACATCTCACGATACTAGCCCTTGGATGACCTGCATAGAAATTCTTTTCCATAAATGGAACTTGCACCTTTCAAAAACCCCATACGTTGTTGTCACATCCATCTCCAACTTCATTCTGGGTTGGTCAAAGCTACAACATACTGTTCATATTTATATCTGGTAATACCCTTTCATAAATCAGTCCTTCCAGTGCCTTAAACACATATGTTACTTTTTCTCTGAACATCTTCCAACCTATCAATATCTTTCTGGAACTGAAGGACTTAGTATTATATCCAGTGTTTTGTGTGAATCATTACTTCAGCAGCATTTTTAATTATTAAGTCCTATAAGTAATTAAAATATAAAAATAGAAAATCTACATTCTAGAGCCATAAGATGTTGGTGGTTTGTTCTGTGTGGTGTGAATAACAACATTCTGTGCCTCATGAAGGACACTGCTGGGAAAAACCCCCAATCTTCATGCCCAAAGCATATTGGACCTGCTTCATGGCCCTCTGCAGCTGTTTTGTATTGTGAAGATTATAGATGCCTCACTCATGTTTTCCAGTCCAGTCTGTCTACTATTTAAATCAGATAGTGAAGAGACATAGTGGTGAAATTCACCTCTGTGCATATAATCTGCATGATGTTTAAGTTTCCATTTGAAACCTTTTTTGAGGGCTGAGAAGTGGGGCTCAGAATGTTTTCTAGCCTTTACACCAATTGTATGTTTACTCCTAATAGTTACAAAAATTAGTCACTTCCATATAAGTGGACCGCAACATGTATTAAAGCCAATTTTTAATTCAGGTTTATGCTTTTCCTTTTCTCGCTTTTTTTTTTTTGCAGCAGGTTTCCTGAGGGACCTGGGCGGGAGGGTCATGGTTTGCATCAGGCATCAAGAAGGAAGGTGGTCTCTGGTAACAGGAAGGATTTAACACAAGAACTGCTCCAGACTGCTCCTTTCCTATTTCACCTTGAACTCATCCTGACCTGTCTCTGGGACTTGTGCTTGGCAGAACACTTCTGTTTGTACACTTCCCTTGGTTAGTGAGTATCTCCCAGCATTTTTGTTGCTGCCTGTTTCATCTGGTGGTGGTTCTGCCTGAATTTCTTATTAAGCATACATAGATTGAGAGCACCAGCATACAGCAGCTCTACCTTTAGGTGCATGAGCCATGCCAATACCTCAGCTGACATCATTCCATCTTTTTCAACCTGACCAAGGATGAAGCAGTGCTCTACTTTGCACCCAACTCTAAAAGCAAGCGGCTGATACTTCAGGAACATTGCCAGTATGGTTATTTCCTTGCAGAGTTTTATTTTCAAGGAAGCTGTGATGAAGGTACATTTATATAGCTATTTTACATGTTGCTATTCCTTGCTGACAGTCAAATCCTAGAAAGAGGGGAGCTCCCCACACCACCAGATCAGCACAAATCATGAAATGGTCATTTGTAAATGCAATTTACAAATGTTATTCTGGTCTCTCTTGATGTTGTTCTTTGCATACTGCTTGAGATTTTCCCCTTTCCTCCTAAGAACAAATATTAGGGTAAGTCACAAACCTGCTAGCTCTTATGTTGCCTGCTCAACACCAAAGATACTACCTGGGGGATCTGGAGGACTCACATGTGGGACTATAAAAGCAGGCTTTCTGTTGCCTAAGAATCTGTAAAGCATATTTAGTTGCATTAAAATGACGGCTGAACTGTTATCACCTGCTGTGCTTGTGTTCTTCCCATCACTGTTGATACAACTTAGCTTGGAATCTGAGTCTCTAATAAAACATTTGAGTGTTTTATTTTGCATTTTATTTTGCTTTTTTTTTTTTAATGTACATCAAAGTCATTCATAATTCCCAGAATTTTCTACACTGAACTGTTTGCTTAAGGAAAGACTCTAGTGATGGTGTGAATTATTTATTTATACAGTCTACTTTTAAGTTGGGGCCAACATTAATTTGGCTGGGTCAATGGTATTGTGGATTTAATTGCCATGTAAATAGCTATGGAGACTATGTCTTTAATGAGTGTGTTAAATTCTACACAATTTATGAATAAAATATACTCATTCTGATATTTTATAGCAGTTATTTTATTAATGAAGAATTTATCAGTGTTATGCCAATTCCCTTGCCTTTTGTTAATTATATGCCTCTCTTGCATTTTCTGATATGTTAATTTTGTTTGGTATAAATATTTGTTCTCATTAAGATGAATACATTGTCAATGTTGACTCATTCTTTTCCCCCCAACAGATAACTTAAATGTGACTTAATTTTTTTTATATTGTGGTTTTTACTGATTTATAAGAACCATCTAGCTCCATCTTCCATTAAGTCCTCTTCATCAAGGTCTAAAATTTCACCAAAGGAATGGAATAGCTTTCTTACATGATATGCATGCCATGTTGATAGGGCTATAGAATAGCATCTAGTTAACTGTGTTTCTCAGAAAAGGGGAGAAAGAGACAAGGTTTGCTAATAGCACTGTCCTTTTTGTGAACTTCTGCTGCTAGATTGGTAATTCACACATGATACATGCTGGGAGGCTTAAAATATGCAGATATGGAATGAGGGGCATGATCAGAAGGAGGCTATGGTACCAGAGTGCTTCTAGGGCAATGGGAAAGCCATGAACTTGTACAAGAATAGCTATGTCCCTCTGAAAAGCAAGGACATTTTTAACCTCACATT
The DNA here is from genome assembly GCA_025345505.1 of Todiramphus chloris collaris. Classification (NCBI taxonomy): domain Eukaryota; kingdom Metazoa; phylum Chordata; class Aves; order Coraciiformes; family Alcedinidae; genus Todiramphus; species Todiramphus chloris. The sequence goes on from JANVCC010000017.1 coordinate 30,714,403, forward strand.
CCGAGCTGGGGTAATTCTGACTCCCTTTTCCTCTCAAAGAATAGGAAAGCAAACAACCAAATAAAACTGACATACAACCATGAGTGTCTTTTGACACACAGCTTGCTTATTTTTGCTTGCACATGAGCTGATTACATGCCAAGACCACCAGGGATGTACAGGGGATGTTCTGACTGGGGAAGGATATAGGAGGGGAGGCACGTGTGAAACGTTCAGAGAAGGCAACAGCAAGTCTGCCTCTGTGAAATGGGAAGAGTGGGAATGGCAGGTGCAAATGGTTGTTTTAAGAACCAGCTTCATTTTAAAAACTTGGAGTCCCTTGGTTTTGTCAGCATCTACACAGTGGTTTGAAAGGAGATCTGTTAAGGGAGGCCTTTAGGAGCTCAGACTAAATGCTGAAGATAAAATTTGCTGATCAGAAGGAGGCAAAATATCGACCCTTGGCATAATTTGGGAACCTAAGGAGTTCAAGGAAATAGACAGAGAAGGAAAGTACACCTTGAAAGGAACTTTACAGGAAATAACAGCAATGTAATTATTGAATCAATTAAATGAAGCATATTAAGTAAAAAATAATGTAGCACAAAAATGAAAAAAGAATAATGTGTCTTGCATAATTTTTCTAAATAACAGAAAAGTTTCTTCACACTGAAATTGTATAACCTTTAAGATGCTAGGAGACACTGATGGTTGAGCACTTAGAAGTAAATATTGCTCAAGTTTCAGGTATTAATGCAAAGGAGTCAGGCTCTCATTGTAACTGGAGGTAGGAAAGCTGATATGGGCACAAGCTCAATGCTGAATGAACAACACCTTAGAGCAGAATCTTTTTTTTTTTTATGAGCCAGTCACATCTGAGTACCACATTAATAATGACATGAAAAGCAGATGTTCTTAGTTTATTACACTGCTCTGAACAGACTCTATCTAATATTAAGCCAAATTAAACTGAGGTTACTTGATCTTATATCTCTTGGCTTCGTATAGCTGTTAGGAAGATTTCAGTGTTCCTACTACTCCTTGTCAGAATATGAAAGCTTTCTGTTTAATTATGCTTTACCTGTTACAGCTTCTAACCTATGCTAGGTCACAAAAAGTTGTCAGGAGAAGACAAATAAAAGGCAACAGTCACAGCTGAGAATCAAAACTTAACAACAGCTACACTAATAAAGATGCAAACAAGTCTGTGGAAGCAAAATTTCATGCAGTTCCCAGAACACAGATGAGATAAGCCACTGGAGAGTAGATCTTCTGAGAGTTACTAGGCAAACTGCGTCAGGGTCAGGAAATCCCCTGAGCTAAGTACAGTTGGAAGCTGGTACAATCCTCAGAGAGTGTCACGCTTACTTGTCCAGTTCTCCCTCTTCTCTTAGCAGATACACACAGCTCCTGCTGCACAGAGGGCAGGTCTGTATGGATCTTGCTCTGGGTTACTGCAGTCAATGTTGTAACTTTGAGTGATGATCTTCTCCTTTGATTTGTCTTCCCTTGATGTCCCTTTCTGGCCTAACTTGGACTAAGAAGGTTTAATACAGAGAATGTAATTTGTGAAGTTCACCTGGCAGGCGCTCGATGGTGAGCTTGAGGGAATAAGAAGTCTGTTAGCATTATTATGTCCACTCTGTCACACTCTGTGCGCAGCTCCTTTCATTAGGAACTGGCTTTTTTTCTCTATATTTGCACAGCACTCATCATAACAAAGTCTTATGAAGTGCCTTGAGCACCTGTACACTGCTGGGAGGCCTACACATGGCTTCCAGGGAGAGGGAAAGGGAGGGTGAGGTGTCAGGGAGGGTCTACTCAGTCCAGAAGTGGTGTGCAGGACATCTACAGTAGGAGCCACCAAGTCAACTTTACACCACCAGTTGTCCCGTGTCCTTCACGGCTGAACACTACAGGATTTGCAGCCACTCTGCCCCTTGCATTTAATAGGGAGATAGGGAGATGATTTTACTCAACAATTGCACTAATTTTCTGAAGACCATACGTGTATGAATATGTGTGGGTATGTATTTGTGCATTATTTGTTTCACTGACACCGCAGCTGTTTTGACATGATGCGTATAGATATTGTACCTTGGATCACCTCTTTTAATCATCCTCACAGACTTTCTACTACCATTCAAGATATATAAATATGTTTTTTTCAGTTCCTATGGTTTTTTTTTTTTTTTAGTCAGGTTTGCATATTTACTGAGATAAGATTATACGTTCAAAAGACAGATGGAGGATCCGGGCCTGCACTTGAATGCAGATCATGCCTGCTGTAAGTCACCTAGGAACACTGAGAAGCTCTTCTGATGCTTGAGGTTTTTAGCATGTGGATTACTTTCCATTGCAGAAAAATTTCAGGTCATCAGGCTTATTTTAGTTGCACTTAAAACTAGGATTTGAACACAGATTTAAAAGTAATCCAAGAGTAATCCACTGAGCTCCTTGATGAGCCATCTCTATCTGTTTCTACTATTTGAATTTGCCATTTTTGGACTGAGAATACATTAACATTTTCCTTTCTACTTTTATTGTTTATGTTTCTACTATGCTGCTAATTTAGCATTTTTTTTAAGTGCAAATGCTTTCAGGCTTCCTCTGAAATTATTTGAACGTATACATTTGTGGAGTGCTTTAATGTCATCTGCTACTTACTTCTATAACACACATTTTAGACAATGTTGTGATTTGTTTGAACATTAAGATCATTTGTGGATGGAAGCCAGCATACTGCTTTCACATTGTAGATTTGCACTCAATTGTGTAACATTTGGATCTGGAACATTTAGGATTAAATATGTTTTCTAAATGTTTTGAGAGCTTTTCTCAACAGAAGCTCTGCTGCAACATTCACATTTTTCAGGTAACTGATCTCAATGTGCACTGTCTTTGAACAGCAGGACTTTGAAGACTTCAGCCAGGAGGTGACTTGATTAACAATCTTGCTTTTTTTCATTGTTTCCTTTCACCTTCTTTATTTTATTACTCTTGAAATTTAAAAACCCTCTCCCAACAGCAAATTTGTTTGTAATTTTTCCTTTGTTTGCACTGAGATTTATATATTTGCAAATGATTGCCATTTCATCTTACACTGAAATCACTTCCACTTTAGTGTCACTACAGTCTAAGTAAGGGATATCTTACCACAATTTCAACACAATAAAAACTGATTGAAGTGTCAATGATTTCAGCTGTGTTTTGTATTACAAAGTTAAACATGCTCTATTCCATTTAAGCAAAACAATCTCAAGAAATAGAGATGACAGGCTAAAGGGCAACAGTCAAAGATGTGAGGTCTTTAGTGAAGCTTACTGCAATAGGAAAAAGAACGTGATTATACGGCTGTGCTTCTCTTTCATGTATTTGTTTTTTAAACTGAAGGGAATGATGTCCCAGTACAAAGAAATTTCTTTAGAACATTGCATTCTGTTCCCCAGGTGTTCCTAAAATTGGTCATGAGACTTAATTTATGAGGACAGAGAGAAACCACACACAGGTAAACAGAGAAGGATACTCTAGGAAATTATAAGAACACAAAGTCCATTAGCTTTCACTTTTTAAATAATTAAACATCACACTCTTAGCTAAGGAAGTAAAAATGGAACTTTTGCAAAGGGCAGCCTCTTTTACTGGAGAAAATATGATGTTTCTGCTTTCAAAAAGCAGAATGCACTTTGAAATGTGCAGCAGAAACTCTGGAGAACACATAGAAATCAATCAAATTTCATTACAAATGCATATTAAAAACTAGAACATTTCATTACATGGACATTCACTATTTATGCAAGTCTTCAACATGAAGTAATAACTGCAGTTATTTGTGGATCAACATCAGTCTTTTTTTGAGTTCATCAGATATTTTGTAATAAAACGAATTGTCTTTAAAGATAAAAAATGTTCCTTGAAAGCAAAATGTTTGCAGAAATAGCTCAGTTTCACTGTAGCTGTTGAGTGCTTTGAAAGACCGTTATCTTAGGGTTGTGCCCAATCCCACTAATTCAACCAAAGGTTTAAGAAGCTGTGCTTCTTGGCTTTGTGGAAGGAATTCTGGAAGCCTAGAAAACTTCAGTTACATCTCAGATTTTCAGGTCACTTAATCTTGTTACTTTATGTTGCAGGCTTCCCAAACTGTTCTTTAATCTTTCAGGATGGACAGGATAACACCACAAGTAATTTAATTTTTCATTCCAAATTAAGAACAAACCTTTTGTTACCTCAGAACTTCCTACAGGATTAGGAATTCAGAATTCTGAGCTGCTCTAATCACAATAATTTAGTTTCTGATTTTTCTTTCTGAAAATTCTTGAAATGTCCTTAGTTGTGCTGATTATTCTGAAAATTCAGACCAAGACCACAAGGTTTTATGTATTTTTTGGTGTCCTTTACTAGGCTTCTGTTTGCATTTTTAATTATGAAGTAAGAAGGTGGAAATAGCAGGATGTGATTAAGATGCCTGTAGTGTTTCAAAAATATTATTAAGTCGTGACTAATCAAAATCACTAATGCACGGACTGACATTTATTTGCATAAATTATTTTCAAATACATATTACACTAGTGGAATATGAGATAAAAATTGCCAGAAATTGGGTAATTTCCTGCCTGGGTAACTCAAGGAGACTACTAATTTGACTAGCTCTAGGAAAACTGATCAGCTACAAACACTGATCTTTATGCATAGGCCTATACATTCTGAACATTTACGAGACGTAAGGAGGCACAGCTTCAGGCAGGTACTTTCAAAGCCCTAAATGCACAACGCTGAATAGTTAGCCAGATACTTTATTGGGTTTGTTTCCCTTTCTCAAGCATGAATGACTGCACAAAAGTGTACAAACCTAAATGGGCAATAACTCCCTGTTACAGCTATCAAGAGGTTGATGAAAAATGTATACAGCAAACAACATTGGTAGTGATCAGTTGCAATCAATCCTACGGGTCTCAAACATCAGATCTATTGGATGTTCTTGAATGCTATTTGCTGACAACTAAGACCAGTAGAGTACTCCTGTAACACCATCTTGGGCGTTCAACATGATGAATGAACCACAAAGCTCTTATGGTTGGTATTCAAGTTTCTTGTGTAAGAAACCACATGTACATGCTGAGACCACATACAACAACAACAATTCTGCTGGATCATCTCTCCCATCAGTCAGGAAGGTCTCTCTATTCGACCTGCTAACCAGCTTCACCAGCCCCTTAGTATTTTTCATTGTTCTTTGTTTTTCATTGTTCTCTTTATGACAGTGCACTTGACAACTGTGACCAAAACCTGAATACCCAATTGCTATTAAACTTAAGTCTGAAAAGAAATAAGTTGCATGAAAGCACATAGAATCTTTTTGATCCTTTGTGGTACAATTATAAATGAAATTTCCTTTATTCAGGTGGTTTAATCAAGACAAAAAGTGTCTTAAACGTGCTAGCACCAGGAGAATTTTAAGAAAGCAATAGCTAAGTCTGTGAAGGTAAGTATAGCTGTAGCATGCCCTGTCTATAGTTGTCTGTTTCAACTTGTGGCTCTAGGCACAAGTGGAAAGGTTCTGATGCTTCTGAGTGCCTAGTTGGAGACTCTCTAAAATCCCTACTGATGGAGTCCCAGTTTTGGAAAGTGATAAGAAGCAACTAGCCTTTTGAAAATCAGTCCCCTCAAAAATATTGCTAGACTTCCAAAACCTGTGATGTGCAAAATCACTTTTTGTATATTTGAAGGAATTGTGGCCTAAAAAGAGTCTTCAGACTGTTCTTATTAAAGGTTATTGTGTTCCAAAGACTGACAAATAAAGAAGATGTTTATACTTAGTTATAGTTTTGTTTCTCATCGGTGGACCGAAATGTAGAGGATGGAGAAGCTGTCTATGCATTTAGCAATCTATGATCATGAAATGTTATTATTCTTCTCTAAAAATATATCTCAATACCAGAATAATTTAGACATTTTGATTAACAGAGAAAGACAAGTTTGATCATCAGAGGTCAAAATTTCACAGGTCAGATTTCACAGGTTTCTGAATATCAGTTTTGTAACAGGCTTCGTCCCAGTGCTTCATTTAAAGAATTCTGTAGTTTCACTGAACTCAGTGGGACTGGTTATATGCATAAAATTAAGCATGTCCTGAAAATGAGCTGGGACGAGATTTCTCTACCTTACTATATTTTGCTCAAAACAGACACACAGAGAGATTTGCAAATGTGCACAAGCAGGGTTCAGTGATAATTTTTATAAACCTATCTTTTTTCATTGACTTCTGGTGGAAAAAAATCCAAGGAATCTATGAACATTTGTGCAACATTGTAAGGTATCTTTACTACGTGTTGTGTTTCCCCTGGAGCACAAATGGAATAGCGCAAGACTTCCATCATGCGTAGGCAGCTCTTACCACTTTTGGCAGTGGGGTGTTTCATTCTGCCATCTCTTGCAGGGATGAATGAAACAGAGACCCCCATCTCCAATCATGGCCAAAGACACCTGCTACTTCTGCAGCTATATGTTGCATCTAATGTTAAACAGGCGCTTTCTTTTTTTTACACTTTTATTACACTTTCACACTTCAGTGAAAAACAAACCTATACAAAAACTAAAAAATGCAGCTTATTTTACCTAGATCCCAGACCAGGACACTTATAAGACAAAGTCAGACAGATATGTTCAAACATCAAAGACTGTGACCTTTGTGGCCTCTGGGGGAAACTGGTATGTAGAAAAGCTTTAAAAGGCAATTGTAGGAGGCCTATGAAGAACCACATACAATATGTAACTTTCTCCCTGTAAATGAGTAGGGTAGAGCCTCTTTAAGTACCATACCTTTCAGTTTCTGTATCACCGCTAACAAAGATGATAGAGAAAAAATTCTGAGCAAGACCTGCAGACTCTCCCTTTTTAACACTAAAATATCCTATGAAAGCTTTTCTACACAATACATCCAAGCACAGCCCTGAAAATCTTCCTCTGTAGGAGTATATTGATAAGAACCAAAACCATGCCATTTAAAAACCTCTATCACAATGGGACAGAAATACAAATACCTATGCTTTTAGGTAATAATTACAAGATTTTATTTCTAGTAGTAGGGTTATGCAAATACTGATTGATTGTACCAGCAGATCACTTTCATAACAAGGTACGGAATGCAAATGCTTTGTGGAACACAGTAATTGATTCAATATTCAGTTAGTTATATGCATATTGATATCTTCTTTGCTGAGTAACCTTAGGACTAAGTACAATAAACAAAGTAATTTATTATCCCATCTCCCCCAAATACATTGCCTCATTCACACATATTTTTTGAGACTCAGACCTGAACTGGGCTATCCAAAATGTTTGTTGTGACTTGAAACCAGCAACAGATGCTCCTGGAGGCTCTAGGAGAGTGTGAGACCTTAGCAGGGTGGGAAGATATGTGTCATGTTTCCCTCCACTGCTCTCCCCTTCCTTTCAGTTCCCTTGGGAGCTGGCGGCACCGTGAAGCTCGGGCATTACCTAAGCAGAGGCATCAGTTCTGACAGATGCAAGGACATATTGCAGGAGGGAAGCAATTTGTATGCAGTTGTATTTACTGACTACAGTGCTTGGGTTGGAGGTGGTGACTGCTTTTTCACTGAACTTGTTTTCACGAGAAAGCTGTGCATTGACTGAGAGTAGTACAGTTGTACTGCTTTGGAGATCAGAGAGGAAGCTGAGCTTAAGCCCTTGAAGCTGCAAGCTTCTGGAGATCAGTCTGAGCTCTGAACCTGGCTCTTGCTTGGCAGGCAGTTGTTTGGCTGGGTTCTTCCCCATCCCATCAGATTCCTCTAAGAGACAAACCAAAATTCTGAAGCGATTTTTCAAGGTAAGTTCAGCTCAAGGTATGAACTTGGTAGTTCAAGATACCCCGATTTTTGAAGCACTGGTCTTGAAAAGAAAATGCAATTCCCAAGGCCCTCATTGTGAAAAGTAAGAGGATGCTCACTCTAAGTTTAGGCTACAAATCAACTAGGAGTCCCTTAAAATCAAGTTCTTGACATGAAACAGACAAAACTTCTTTATACTCTGCTCTCAGAAGCATTCTTGCACCTAATGCCATCCACTGTAGAATTGCTGTTCACAGCAATCAGTATTCTGGGGCATAGACTCTTTCCTCTCTTAATGCAAAGCCTGACTTACACTTCTTTCAGTAAGCTGCATGTTAATGAGAACAGTTTGCAACCTTTCACTGTCAGTGAGAAATCCCAGGGTAACTTTCCCCGATTCCTGGTTGGTGGGATGCACTGCACATGGCACCCTCTAATTGGTGAACAAAAGACAGATGATACCTTGTCCAAGTGCAGTTAAAATGAGTTAACTTAAAGACAATGGATGCTTCATGTTTCACATGAAGTTGGCATTCCTCAGGGATCTTCTCTGCTGGCCTTTAACAAAGACTCAATGTAGTCATCAGCTTTACTGTGCTTCAGAATCTGGAGGTTAAAAAGCTGAAGTGGCACACATGTATGTACACAGCACACACAGTTGTACACAGTAGTAGTTGGATCTGTAGTGGTGGCATACAGCTCAGCATGGTCTTTTAAGAGATGTGCCTACGGTTACTTAGATTACTGCATCACTGAGATGTAACAGGGAGATCAGGGCTCTTCTGAGTTAGTAACAGTACAAGCATGTCCAAGGATTTAACCTCTGAGGAGAATAAAATGCCCAAGTGCTCTCTGCAAGATGACACACCATTTCAGGAATGAGCCGGGAACAGAAACGAATTCTTTTCAGAAACTTTTTTGATGTAGTCAAAGGAATGTGCAGTGGATGTACATGGTGCTATGAATATTTTTGTGTATTACGAGTGCACATTATTTGACAAAACTTCATCAGAAAAGAGTTAATATTTTCAAAGAATATGAATGAAATAACTTAGTGTCCTCCCAGAATTTAACTTTTCCATACATTTTCTCCTGAGAAATTCTGAAGCTTCAGGATATAGGCATGTGACATATAACTTGGTATGGGCTAGGGAGAAGAATCCTGCATTAGGTTCAGCTCCTGTCTCAACTATGTCTGGTTGCATCGTCCAGTTTAAGGCTTGTTACTTGTTTTGCAAGCCTTGTGAAACTTAAACCTATAGCTGCTTTCATAGTTTAAAATCTGACATTTCACTTTATGCACAAAGAAATGTTTTTCCTGTCTATGTTAAAGTGAATCACACAGCTCTCTCACAGAGTTTTGAAAGTGTCTTCTGGGGTACTGCAGCACAGTGTTTCTTCTGTGAGAGCAATTTGCTCTGCCATTATGTAGTCTGCAGGTATGCAGCTGTATTGTTTTACTGTGTTGATCTTGGAAGGCACTGGAAAGCTCATAAACTGGAAAGCAATTGGTTTCTAGCCGAAGCTTTCCTTCTTCCTAGTCCACTGTGCTCTCCAAGGGAATCTCAGCAGGATTTTGTTAAAGAGGAAAAGGAAGATGCAGTTGTGTTCAGAGCCGGCAGATGCAATATTACTCCAAATCAAGGGTTACATCCTGCTCTGTTTCTTACTCATTTCTTCTATTGGCTCATATAGATCATAAGCGTATCTCATCCTGTGTCTACATGAGCTGCCCACAACTATCACCACCCAGTTCCACATTTCACTCACCACAGGGAGCCTGTGCATGTACTGTGTCCAACTGAGATACTTCAAAGGCAAACACAGGCAAACTCTTGAAACACGGATGATGAACGCATGCCGGACAGAAAAAACACTTCCTGCCAAGGGGCAGAGTATCATGTAACTGGTGCTAACTCACAGATCCAACATCCCAGACACTTTCTCCTAGATGTACCACAGGCAGTAATGCCATCCTCAGTCTATATTCAATGCTCCCCAATAAGATTCATAAATGGGGAAAAGCATGGGAGGCAAAGGCCACAGGCTGCAAGAGATAAAGATGTGAGGGGAAAAAGCCTTGTTCCAAGAAACAGCACAGAGCTGCTCTGCAAATAGAGCTGGCAAGTATGGGAGCTGCTTGTAGCTTGCAAATAGTGATGGAAGTGAAATGTGTGGAGTTCATGGGGAATTTCTATTGAGCCCCATGCAGTTACAGAGGCATTGCTCTTTAAATTTAAGCAAGTTAATTACAATAATATATGTGCTACTTCAGCGTGATGCCTGATGATCACGCTGTGGAGAAAGGAAAGAAAAACTTACTTGAGAGAAAATGTCATTATCTACCCAAAGCAAATACAAATCTGGAACATGGTGTATACTTTTTCAGAGATTTTACAATTGTCAGTCACATAGTGCGTGGATCTGATCCACAATACAGTACACATAGTCAGCTGTTCAGCTTGTTGCCCCGTTGCTAAACACGAAGCCAGAAAATAAGTAGGCAGGTCACTTCCAGCCTCATTTACACAGTGGGAGGGGGAAGGTCGGAAAAATAAGGTTGTAGAAACAGCCATGAAAGCATGTTGGAAGCTAAGCAATACCCAAGATCCAGCCATGATTCCCTTCCTTTACTTTATTTCTTTTTGTCTCTTCCAATGGCTTATTTTCAGTTGTTCCTAACTGCTGGTAATTTCTGCCTCTCCTAACCTTTAAGAATCCCACAGCAGAGAAGGAATTTTCTCATTTACTGAAGCTACCGGAGTTTTTCCTTTTTTTTTTTCCTCCTTTTCTGGAAAAATACGAATTATCTCAAGAGTTACCACCTTTTGTGTTATTGTAAAAATTTACCTTGTGTGAAAGTGGGTGTGCTGAGGGTTCAGGTGAGGCAGAAGGATACTCTTGGAGCACTCCCTATGCTCAGCCAATGCTCTTTTGTTCTTATCATACTGCAAAGAGATTATCAGCCTTGAAGCCAAAACTTCTTTTGGGAGTGATGTCCCAGGAGATATTCTTCAAGGATTTATCATAAAAACACCATCCTTCAGATCCAATGAAGCACGACTAAATGTGTTTATGTTAGGGTAGGTTTTTTTGTTTTCTTTGCTTGTCTCTATATATTAATATGCATAGAGACGCTACAGCAAAAGCATTAAATACGAGGTTAAATATGTGGAAGGAAATGTAGTCAAAATGTTTGACAAAAAAAAGAAAATGACAAAATGTTCATAAAAAATGAAAAATATCTGTTTTGTTTGGAATTTGCACTGAATTCTTCATTCCTAAATGTTCATCTGTAGCCATTTTTGTTTTGTTGGGTTGGAGCAGAAGACTATGTATTGCTTTGATTTTTGTTTTTTTTGTAATTAATTCTGTTCCTCCCTTATATTCACAGCATAACTTCTAAATGAAAAGAACTGTGCAGGAAAACAAAGGCTTTTCAGCAGCACATTTTGTTCACACAGAAAACCTTACATAACCAGCTATGACATAGGTTAGCAATTATACCATGAGAAATAAGACAGCAGTTATACGGTTGCTTGCCCGGGATGCCTAAAGAAAACACAAAACACAAAGATTTTGCAAAAAAGCTACTTGCAAAAATACAGATTCACACATGGAAGGAAGGCCTGGGTTAGAAGACAGAGGTAGCCTAAAATACAGTAGCAGGTCTCACTCAAATAGTCCCTTCAAATCCATCGATCAGCTTTTCACTCAGAAGTGATGCTCCCTAGCCTGACTGACCTGGTTTTAGCAAGTTTCCTCCCACCTGTCTGTTTCCAAATGAACCTTCTGGAATGACATGTAATAATTTATCAATAATATTTAATTTTTGAAATGCTATTGGAAAGGAACATTTGGTTTGACAAAACCCAATTCTTGTTTTTTGAGGCTAGCATAGATAAACCCAGCTTTGTGCCAGATGCTGACTCTGAGTAGGGAGCAGAGGGCAGAGCTTGCCCCAAAAGACAGTGCTCATGCCTCCTTGTGGGCTGGGAATGGTGATGGGCCAGGCTGTCTGCAAGGATGGTGCTTGCTGCCCTGCCTCTCACCTCTTGGCATATCAGAGCCTGCATGATGGTGTTGGGATCATGCTGGAGTGAGTGTCCAGCACTTGGAGCCATGTGTGGTCATGCAGAGGTGTGCTTTGGAGCACATCAGCTGGATGTGAACTGTGTAGGTCCCTGGTGCTGGCACATCCCCCTAGCTGCAGCCTGGCACTGCAACACTGCTGCAGGCTCCCATCCATTGATTGCCCAGCTGTGGATCTATGGTTGCCTTGTGTCACCCTCCAGAAAAGCAAAGAGGTGACAAATATTGTCACCTCCGGGTGAGGACCTGGGAACCACTGAGGGACTGCAAGGGCACAAGTGATCTTTATATCAGAGCAAAAAACATGGCAGTCATCATGAGGTGTCACTCCACTGACAACAAAAGGAAGGGCAGTCTTTTAATTTAGTAACAAACTTTTGTCAATAGCTGAAAAAAATTAGTGCTTGGGCTTGGAAGCTGTGGTACATATGGCTCCATGATATTACATGCCAATAAAGACACCCCAAAATCTCTACAGGCCTGGCTAGAAGAGTACTGTGAACAGTTCTGCAAATTTCCCCATGAAGACCTGGAGGGTGTCTTACAAACCACCCTGAAGATAAAAGAGTAGTTCCTTGTACGTGACTTGGAGGCTCAGTTGCTGCTACCCATCAAGGTTCTGGTTAGTGCTGATTATTGCTTTTTGTGTGCACAAGGTAGGGAGTGACATTTACACTGACAACAGCACCCTTACCACCCAAAGACAAACTGTTCCACCCAGCCCCAGGGTCTATCCCAGACCTCTGCCCAGCCTGGCCATTCCCTCACTTTGGAGCAGTGTTGGCAGCAGGATTCACTGCTTTCCCTGCCCATGTACCTGTAGGACCTTCACTTCCCCTAGCACAATGGTACCCCCACCACAAGGCTTACAGCATGTGGCTAGGTAAAAATAGCATGCCAGGAGGTGAACACAGCAAAACCTCAGCCTTCCTGTGCTGTAGCCTCTTTTTATTATTCATTTTCCTCTCCGGTACTGTTATAATGACAGTCTGTCACATGCCCTTTTTGTTTGGTTTTAGTAGGGAGAAGTTTCAGGTATGGTATTTCACTGGAGTTTCAAGTGAGAAAATTGCTATTATTTCTCCATAATGTATCTTTATTCACAACAAACAGAATGGTTCTGTAACAATTTCAAATCAAACTTTGATTAAAACTGTGATAAAATGGTACACATGATGCTTTTATTTTTATAACATACGGGACCATTTTTAACCAAGGAAAATGGAAACAGCACTGAAATTTCCTAAGAAATGATGCTCCTCTCCTTTAAACAGACTTTTGCTGTACCTGGGAGTGTAAAACTCATTTTAGACAAGTGCTGTCCTTCAACAGATGACCCTCTGAGGGATTGGTACAGCACCTAGCACAACGAGATGCTACTTTCCAATTAGGAACTTTAGATGGCTGTAGAAAGTACATAATATAGTTCATAACACTGTTAATTTTGGCAATTCTGTCTGCTACATGCTGTCCCGCATTGTGTGGCAAATCACACAGTTTTATAACCTTTATCCCCAGTAATCAGTCCCCGTGTTTATATCAGTGGGACCTGTCTGAAAGTCTCTCTTCTTTCATCATGGGAAAGGTTTACAGATGTTTGTGTAATATGTAGTGTTTGGGTGAATTAAAAAAAAAAACATGTTTAACTCACCTGTTTGCTGTATATGAGTTATTGTTAAGCTCTGTGTATCAACATGGGTAGGTTCTCTTTACCTAAATTAATTCTCAGCTACACCAATAGGTTAAATTATTTAACAAGGTCCTAAGTCTGCATGACAGCTTTAATTTAGTACGTAACTTTCATTGTGTACTGAAGTAGTTTCGAGGTCAGCTGTATTAAACAAATGCTTGGCTAAAGAAGGAGTTAAGCTGTGCAAATAGTTCCCTGAACTGGGAACCACGTAACCAGCAGATAACTCAGTTATGCGTAACCTTTTTATAGATGGTATTTCTTTCATCTTCTGGGCTTTGGAGCAGGCTTTGGAAACGAAACTCTTCACTGTAGCAATCACAATGACATATGTGCAGCCCCCCATTAGAAAAAAATAATTTCTGAGCAGGGATCTGTGATTCAGCCTGCCTAAATCAGGCTTTAGACATTTTTTATTGCTTATTAATACATGTGCAAGCATACTGTTCTGTAGATTCCCCCCTTTCTTTAGGATATATTATTTCTAAGGGACAGTTGTATTAAGTTTCTTGTCTTTGTTTTGTCTCTTTTCCCTTCAGCTCTATATTGTCATACCTTGCCAGCTAATCTCACTTTCCTTGTGAGCAGAATACCCTACCATTTAAGTAAAAATGGCTCTCAGAAAAAATATGTCCTATAAGATGTTATGACACTTTGTGAAACACATAATGCAATATGACTGATGCAGATGGATATGCCCCATAAAGCTGAGAGATTTAAATATGCAGTTTTCCCCCAAAAATCACTTCATAAAGCAGTTTTGTTTAAAATATCACTTTGAAATCCTATTTAAACTCCTTGGAATAGATAGCAAATTTATTTAAACTTTTATATAAAAGGCTTTTTGCCTGAATGCTTAGAGATTTTGTATGTGCAATGCTTTTTCCAGCTCACTATGTAGGGAAGAAAGTATACAATATATAATAAAGCACCTAGCTAATGTTTCCTTCTCCACTCCCCTCCCTGGTGGAAGAGAAATGGGATCAATAGTTATAAATCATTGCAAATGATTTGAGGCTTTATTTCATCTACTTTTATTATAATGTCCATGCCATCTGCTATACATGTTGATCTTATTACACCAACTCATTTTGCAAGCCGAATGAGAGATGTCAGAGGGCAATTGATTAGGGGATATTTGTTCTGTTACACCTTTTTTCTTTAATTTCTCTCTGTAAGGTTTTCAGGTTGAGCAAGTGATCTGACATGATAACAGGGCCTCAGGTCTGGAGATAAATGAGATGTGTGACTTTGTGCATTCATAAATATTTGAACGTATTTTAAGCTGGTGTTGATGGGAGGGGCAATCGGTGTCAGCTGTGTGTTAGTACAAAGCTAAAGGCACGCGGTGGTTTCTCTTCTTAAAAGCCAAAAGACAATGGATGCTTGACATACAAATGATGGCTCAATCTAGGAAACTACCTCCTATACACCCCTTGTTATCTATAGTTAAAAGAATTTTGTGTGGTGGGACTAGGACAAAGAGGAAAAGTAGAAAAAAGAAAAACTTCTAATAAAGCATGTGATATCACTTACATAGGTAGTGAATATTGTCACTGTATCGAGTATACGTATCTCTACCACAAAGCAAGATCTATTTGCTTCTAAATTTTTCAGCCCTAAAGTGTATATCTTCAAATTCTTGCTTTCCACATTTGCACTAAGCAAACATTAAGATACAAGGGTTATAGGTGCTTGAAAAAAAATTCATCACCTTGTCTCCATCAGTTCCAGACAGCATCAAGAAGAAGTGAACAAGACTTGTCATAAATATTAGAGACTTGCCTTGTAACCTTAAAGCAATCAGTCCAAGTATGACAGTAGCCTGAATATTTAATAACTAATGCAAACTTTACAACTTCAACTTGAGCTTCATAATATTTTGACCTATTTATAATTAACTTGTCCGTCATGTCTGAGGTCCTGACACCATACATACAGCTGAGTAACATTTACACACATGAGCACTTCCACTGAATTTAGTGGAAAACCATGAGAAATCTTATTTAGTGGATACTGGTGCTGGATCCTAAATGCAGAGAGACACATATAAGTATGTCAGTCTGAGATCCCCTCTAAAGGTCAGAACAGTATTTTAGCACAAGCTTCCTCATCAGTGCTCCAGGACCATCCATCCAGAACTCTCCTGGCGTGATGGCTACTGTCCACAAAATAAAAACACCTGGGCCTCACCAAGCTGGACAACACAGTATAGCTGACATCAATCACTTTGAGCTGTGGCTCTGCATTTTCTGCATGTATTTTTGAAGGCCCTGCAACATGCTATTAGTTGCATTCATGTACATCTTCTGTCTAGCTTGTGGCCTTTTAAGTTCCAGTTATCACAGGCTTCAACTGCAAACCCAGTTGCTGTTGAATTTTATTTTCCCTGTGTGCCCTCTCAAGTCGTTTCCATTGTGCCAGCATATTGTGTCCCAATTGCCATTTTTCATTTGAAGACAGACTGAACAACTTCCATTTATTTAGGTAAAAAAGTCCTTGGACAATATTAGTTTTACGTAAGGTTTTATATTAGCCGATGAGTATTTCATTAATTCTGCTGATTCTCAAGCACATACTTTACATTAAAGCCAAGTAACACACCATGGAAGTCTGTATTAAACTTGGCATGAGTGGTACCTCTCAGATACTTACAGAATTTGCTGTCTGAGAGCTTTTCTGCTCTAATACCTTCAAATACCTTGATACTGCAGCAAATATATTCTGTTTCTGTTCATGAAAATATGTCAGATGCTGCATGACATGACACATCCCAATCTGGTTGCGTCATTTTGTGCATCTAGTTTCCTCAGTGCACAGGCTCCTGTTTTCCCTGTTATTACGCACTTTATAGCTCCAGTGCTAATTGCACAAATTGATTCATTTACAGCCAGCACAACAGAAAACATGGCAACAATGGACACAAAAAGATTGCAGTAAGGCGTTGCAACTGGTGTACTGATGGATGCTGAATAAAAGTGCCAGCTGTGTCTTGTCAAAAGAAGCAACTGAAAAAGAAAATCTCAACCAGGACTTTGTGAATTCAGTGTTATTTTGGTGTCTGTAGGGAAGAAAACAGTAGAAAGGCTTACCGAGAGCCTCCCTACCCACTAGATCATGCTACCACACTGTGTTGAGGTGTGGGGTGCCATTCCACTGTTACTGCTACTACAGTGCATACAATATTGGATTTACTGCCTCGCTAAGAACAGAATACTTCTTTCTCTCTCTTTGATAGAGCTTCAGTTAGTTGCACTGTACCCATGTCTCTCCAGTGTGTTTTCTCTGAATCTTACTGAATTTGCAGCACTGAATAGGCAGTGCTAAAAGCATGATAGCTGAGTCAGGAGCCTGACTACTGGGTAACTCTTCTGCTGGACAGTAAATTAACTCCTTTATAGAATGCAGTCTCTGGAGAGTTCTTCTCCTATTGGCACAGACTGTGAAATGCATCCTTTCCCTGCAACACAGGGAGAAAAAGTAATACCCTTCTGCAATAATCTCTCCTGCAGCAATCTAATATCGTCTTGTTGGCATAGCCAAAGACATTGGCTACCAACTGGAACTGTGTTGAAGGCTCACATGACCTCTGTAGAGATAATGATTGCAGGGCACGTGGGAGACATGGCATTTACATTCTTGCAGTCTCCACAGAGGAAGTCCCAAAAAGAGTTTAAAGCTGTCTTCCTCTGGTGGGAAATAGAGATTTGTGCAGCTTTGTCACCATAATGTTTTCTGACACTTGTCCAGATGCTCCTGCCCACAGTGGCTCTTCTGTAGCCTCCTGGACAAACCTATGGTGCCCACTTTGACTGACACAGCTAAATATTTCTCAGGATCTAAAACTCTGATCCATAGCTTCATCCCATGGGTCAACTCCTGGAGCCAAAGGGGGTTGTGTAAGGCAGAAGCAAATATACAGAAGTCCCAGCCCAGAGGTTTATGTAATTTAATAAGGACAAATAAAGCATAGAAAAAATGATTATCAGGAGCATCTTAGCAGATTAGCACCTCACATATTGAAAGCATTACAGAGTCTAAATATTGCAGCATGAACATCTTGCTTGTCTATGAGCATGGGCGATACTGCAAACCACGTAGGAGTTACATTTTAGATGACTGAGATGCACAGTTAGCTTAAAGAGCCATGGCCATTATTTTTAGACACGGCTGATTAATTTGCTTTACTAAGACTCAAATGTAACATAATGTATATAATGCAATTAGAAGACTGTGTCTTTATTAATACTGTAGGCAAAATGCAGAGATAACTTCTGAGAAGCAGTAGTAGGCTAATAATGATTTGTACCTTCATTCTGTCTCTGAGAGCTTGTGGACTTCAGCCTGGAAGGTTGAGCATGTGAAATAATCAGTGTGTTTTTAGTTTGTCCTCAAATTCCACACCTGAATGTGTCTTTCCCAATTTATAAGCCTAAAAGTCTAACAGGACATGACTATATGCTGAGGAGGTCAAAAAAGAGGACAAACATGCAGCAATTGGGGGCCATGGCTGGAAAGCAAAGAATAGTAAGTAGACTTTCTTCCATATCAGTCCATCTTGTCCCCGAGGAGTGCCATGTCAGGCACCCAAGTGCAATAAAAAGGAATTCGTTCCTCCTCCGTGTTCATCCAAATGATAACTGCACTGTATATTGCTCGGAGAGTTCATTCTTTCACCACCTCTGCCAGGACCTCAAGGTTAATTTCTCATCTTGGCTACTCTGTCTAGCAACACAGGCAAGAAATATTTATTTACTTTTCTGGAGACTAATAGCTACTTGTTGTCAGTTGCACATTAGGGTTAAATTTTTGGCTTATTTCTAGTCCTGTACATTGTGTAAAAATAGTCATGTTAAGAAACCTCAATGAAACAACAAATAAAACCCTAAAGAAACTAAAGACTAAAAGAGACTAAAAGAAACTAAAACCCCAAACCAACACTGGAAAATAGCCTAGGAACCAACATAGTGAGTGAACACTTCATCAGAGTGTGTTCATAGTTCTCTTTAATAAATTTCATAAGTCTTGTTTTCTTCCTTAAGGAGTTCAATGGTCCTTGCTTATTTCTCATTCACCAAAGGGCAAGCAAGAAGCAACCATATTCGCAGGGTCAAAGCGTGTCAGCTTGTTAAATAGGAACTAAGAATATATGGATGAAAAAGGTCAGATCTGAAAAAAAACCCTAGAGACAGATGAAGTAAATCAGCTAAAGAGACTTAACTATTGTCTAATTGCAGTAGCTATTTATAGAATTTAATATGACTGGGGTTTTCTTTGCTAGTCATGCTTAGCAAATTAGAGCTAATGGGTCTCTAAAACTTAAGCTTTATTTTTTGAAACCATGTTGAAGAACTGATTAGTTCGTGCTTACACAGAAATGCATAAAATAAGCTAATTATAGTAATACATGTACTGTTACTGAGGGGTGATTCCTATCACGACTGGTTCTTTATGTTATGTGTTTCATTGTAACTGATCATTTAATAAACAAACAGGAAATAGTACAAACAAGCAGCAACGAAGCAGACATTCATTCAGCTACTAAGAAACGTATAAATGGGCATGTCAACACCTTTATTCTAGAGGGATTTTCCAAAGAAGAAATAGGACACCTCAGTTTCCATGATCCATTCAATCTTCAGTTCCTTCCTGTATTCAAACCCAGAAATATCTGGTATCATGATAAAGTTTTCAATAATTGACACAAACGTGTTTGTGACCTGCACCATTTCAGTTAATGGAGAGCTCCAGGGAGCCAAGATTTCGCTTGTTGTGTACTCATTTATTATTCATTTAAAGAACATGGCCATTTGCCAATAGGAACTGAAATGAAATCACCACCTTCACGCAGGCAATCCAACAACCCTCCAGTCGCAATGACATTCAGTTACTAATGCGTTAGTTCAGTTTTAATCCGCTGCCTAGAGATGAATAACATTAATTATTGTAATTGGTAGTGACAGTAATGGGTGCAACATTTCCAGGGCTAATTTACTCTACTTTTGTGAGGTATCATGCTAATGTGGCTATTCTGCTTCAGCACCCAAGATAACTAAAGCTAGCTCAAATGTCTTTCTACTGTACAACATTGTGTAGCGCCTGCACGTCTGCGATGGGAGACTTGCAGCGTATGAATGGTATAGAATTGCTGCGCTTAGGCAATTGAGTGGACACAAATGTACTGAAGCATCATGAAAGAATTTATGGGAACCCATCGCACATTGGCAAGAAACGTTTTCTTCAGTTTGGCAGCTGAGTTGGGGAAAAAATACTGGTTTTATTAAATAATAATAAAGAACCCATTTACAACAGGTGAAAATAGGAACAAGATTAAAGTAGGTCATTTTTTTAATTATTATTTTGTACTTTACAGATTCAGACCAACGATTTGACCTAAGGTTTCTTACCTCTCAAGTGAGTCTCTCAACTGCTAAGTTATTAGTGCACACTGAAGCGGGCCTCCCTCAGGCTTGTCTGCTCGAACTGCTCTACTTTGAATAGCAGACTTAAATATTTGGTGAGGAGACATGAATGCTTCTGTAGCTGCTGTTCAGGGTGCTAAAATAAAAGGGACCCAATTATTTATCCAAAATGGAATAGCACCAACAGGAAGGACTTAGAAGAAGTTCTTCATTCCCAGCCTTTTGAACAGATGATAAATCTAAGTGTGAGGACATGTTACCAGGAAAAGAGGTGCTGGGGGATTAAGATGCCTCAGACAGAGAGGGACTGGATCTATGCCCACATCCTAACAGGTAAATGTCCTAAACAGATAGCTACTGAATAAAACTGGGACATGGTGAGTTTAAGAAAGTACTGAAATCTGAACTGGTTTTCGATAACTACCACTGGTAGTTGAAAATTTAATAAAGCACAGATGAGACCAAATTTATTTCTGCTTGAAAGTGTTCAGGAAAAATTAACACATTAAAAAATAATCCAACTATATGTATATACACGTTTATATACACTTAGGCAATTAGAGACTTGTAGGTACCAACAGCACAAACTAACAAAGAAGATAAAGAGAGGTAAAAAAATCCCAGCTATTTTGACATAGTAGTATATGCTATCTCAAATATTAGAAGGAGCTCTCATTCAAAAAAATTGAGTTTAAATCTATTCTCATGAGTTACATTAAATTAAATTATGTTTTTACGTACTGACTGGAAAGAAAAAAATACAAGGTCATGAAACAAACAATCAAAAATAATACAAAAATATTTTTACAGTCAGTCTGAGTGCTTCCAAAAAGGCTTTTATGAAAATAAAACAGTGTCAGAATTCCATTAAATTCTTCCTTATCAGTTCTTCAAACTTCTGACTTTTTTACTGCTTTTTTACTTCAATTGAATGAAAATTGATATTATTTAAAATGGCTTCCTATGTAAAATTATATATATATTCATATGCAGGGTAAGCTGAATTTCTGATTTGTGCAGAATATATAAAAGACGGCACAGTTCCCATCAGAGCCAAGCATGCCTAACACCTGAAGACTATTGACATTCACAATGAAAGAAAACATATGCTACCTAGAGAAGTGCAGAGGATAAGACTCTGAGGAGACAGAGAGGTTAAACCTAGGGGCAGATCCATCCACCTGTTTGATGACTCAGAAGGCACAGGCAGAGGATGGGAAGTGACCATTTGGGCTACCAAGTCCAGCTCACAGATGGTGCACAGCTCTGTGCCATGTCAATATGCTGTCTTGGAAAGAGTTAAGTTCCCACTAGTCCTCTCTGGTTGCTCCAGAGCCTCCCTCTTCTGATACTCAGAAACCTTCCTCTCCTACACAGATGAAATTTATTCATTGCCTGTTTAGACTCATTTGTTCCTGTGCCAACACTGTCCTTTGGCTTAAATTGCTATCCTCCCTCCCTGGTGTTTATCCTCCCAATGTATTTATAGATAGCAATCAGATCCCATCTCAGCTTTCACTTTGCTAGGTTAAACAAGCCAAGCTTTTCCCACTCTCCTCTAAGACAGGCACTCTATTCCCCTCTGTTGTCCTCATAGTCCTCCTCTGCACCTGTTCCCATGTCAATTGTTGTCTTATAGTATGAAGCTGAGACATCCACTTGAGAACTTAGGTCCCCTCTCTTTACATGTTGTTCTGACAGGTGGTAAGGATGAAGGTCTTCATCCCAGGGAGTAGTGGGCATCCTTGCTGGCTGGGAGAAGGGTATAATCCAGAGTGAAGCCAGCAGAGCTGAGCAGTGGCCAAGTACCTGTGCCCAGTAGGTTCAGATGCTGGTATCATGGGGCCTTCAGCTGCCTCAGCCTTGCTGACCACTGCCACACTAATATGGATCCATGGATTAGCCTGTGACTACACGTCATGGGACACACATTATGGGGCACACCTGGGAGATCCATCATGGGATAAAATGACCTGCAGTACTTCAGGCCTAAGGCAATGAGATGTATGCTCTTTGGGAATAGCTAAATTAAAAGTATGCATTAATAGGGCTACTGCTCATATTTTCTGACAATGCATTTCCACTGTACTATTTATAAATCTTACATGAAGAATTATTGGCCAGATTCTCAGCTGGCATACATTGATGAGGCTGCATTAGCTACAATGAAGCCTATCACTGCACCAGCCAATCAGTTGACTATTTATTAATTAAGTTGTAGAACATGCCTTTGAAAGGGATTTTTCTTCTGTCTACATAATCCGTGCAACCATATTTCTTCCTTCACTTTCCCATGGACAAAATACACTCTTAAGATTGTTGCCAAAACCTGCATGATTCACTATATTGAAATAAATCTACCTTTCTTGAATTTATAGGCAGGGGTGCTATGCTGAGTCTGACTAATCTAAGATTTGAAGGGCTTCAGCCTAGCTATAAGTTTCAGTAAAGAGCTGTAATTACAGGTTAAGTATAGCAATTCCACATTGCTGAACATTGCTGTATTGATCCCTTTAAACCATTAAATATGGAAGTTCAAATTCATTCACAAAGGTAACATTTTTGAAACCCCAGTAATTTAGGAGGATAATGTTTCTGAACTTGGTGTAGATGGGAAAACACTTGTCTAAGTAATGGCTTCTTTCTGCTGGAGAAACTCAAGAGCAGGATGCAGAACTAGGACTTTTATTTTAAGAAGGATAATGTTTTGTTGAACTACCTCCATTTTTTTTTCAGTCATCTTCTAACAAAGGCAGAGAGTTTTGAGGGGAGAATAGGGTAAAAAACTTCACATCACACCCATGAACCCAGTGATTTTTCCTGGTTGCCACTCTGCCCAACAGTATGATCACACTGTCAAAAAGTCAAGGACCGCTCCTTCAATAATTCTCCTTTCCTTGATGCTTCAAGTGTAGGCAACTTCTCCCTCCTACTGTGGAAGTTAAGTAACGGTTGATGTAGGGACTACGATGTGTGATGCTGGTCAGCTGGGAGCCAAATCATCATGGAGTGTAGAAAGTAAAGACACATTAGCAGGTAAGACCTAGAAGTGTTGTTTCCCCAAGCTAACTTAGAGTACCCTCAGGATCTTCTTATCTGTTTTTGCTCCTCCTTTTCCCACTGAGGCTTCCTGTTCCATCTCATGACAGCAGGACCACTGCTTGCACCAGCTGTACATGACCTTCTATTCTGAGGGCAAGGAGGAAGATGGTGCAGTTCTGAGTCTTCTGCCTTAAGGTATAAGGGGAGTCATGTTAGGGAAGGTCACATTGTTGTCTGAGATCATCTGAGCAAAAATGAGACAAAAAGCCCAGAGAACTGGGTCCAAGACCTATTTTTTGCCTTTTTGTTTTTCTTTTTAATTCAGTGACAGTTTTGATATTTGTTTGAATGCATTCTCTAAGATCAGGATCATTGTCTCTTTGCGCCTGTAATCGTATTAAAAGTGCCACGCAGCCTTTCCTCTAAGATAGAATATTGGTATTATGTGTCATCTGTGCAAAACACTTATGAGATCTGGTCCATAATTACAGCTTTCTAACATCACACAAGAGCATTTCTCAGACCTACTAATTGTGCTGCCCTTTATGGTCCATCTTATTGATTAAACATCTGTTAGTGTTTTGGCAAAATGAGAATTCACTTGCAATGCAATGTGTCTGGTATATTAAATTCTATTTAACTCAGCCCTAACTACAAGTCTGAGAAACATGTATTACATCTCCTTATTTGTATCTTATCAGCTTTTGCCTCTGTTTGTTATTTGTACAATTTGCTGGAGGACAGAAGAGAGTTCTAATATTTTATTTACATCAAAGTCAAATTATATTCCCTACTTTTTTTGACACACTTGAACTTTTTCAGATGGACAAATTCTTGGGAACATTGCAAAATAATAACTTATTACAGACGGTTACCTTTTTACATATGTCACAATCAAATTACACAGTAAATTTTATCCTTTGTCACCATGCCTGAGAAACTGCTGTATGAAGTGAGTTAGCTACAAAAAAAAACCCCAAAACCAACAACCACCAAACCCCCCACAAAAACCATAAAGACTTTTTTAATTAGCCATTTTGAATTGTGAAGAATTTCCTTTTCAATGAGAAAAAATAAAAGAATCTTTGAACAAGATCCCTCTGCTCCTACTATTCATAATTCAAATTAAAATAAAAAAAATAGATGTTAGTATGCTGGTAACCTCTGGGAAATTAAAAGAGTAGCTTTTGCAGAGGGATTTCAGTCTTCTCTCTTTCCATTCCCTGTGCTTACTAAAACATTAGAAGTTTGTCACAGAAGAAATCCAAAGGTTGACATAAATGGGAGGAGAGCATCTGTTTCACTGCTGTCCAATGCTATTTTCAAATTGACTTATCCTTTCTTTATCTAATTTGCTGACTGATAAAATCTTTACAGTATTAAAAAATAATCTAAGTCATACTGTATGACTTGTTTTCCTTCTGCATGCTTTATGTATATTGATTGCAGAAATGAAAAAAATGCTAATATCCATATGTTGTCACATCAAGAAAATGTGGATCACTTATTTTCCCAAATTACATTATGTCTAGAGGATTTTGAAAAGATCTGGGAGCTGAGCTTGCATTCAGTTTTGAGATGAAATGAACTGACCCAACAAAAAAGGAAAATTGAATTACTTCTACCCATATTTTATCCCTTTGACGTTTACTTTCAATGCCCCTCCCTCCATCATCTCCTTCACTCTTGACAGTTACAGTATCAGCACTGAAATGTTGCCTAGTAAAAAAAAATACCCCCTTCATTTGTCTCTGATCCAGACTGTGATGAAGTCAGAGAGTCTTTCTGCTGACCTAGGGAGGTTTCGTCAGGTCCTTTACTATTTATGGATGAGAATGGAAAAGCCTCTGTAGTGTTTTGAGGAATTTATGCTCCTACTTAAATATTTTAGAGTCTAACTTGGAGTATAAGAACAGTGTCTTTATCTTCAGACAGAAAACCCACTTGCTTAAGGGAACATACAAGATCAAATGTTATGCTAAGCCAGGGCCTTCAAGCTTTATCTAAAACCTAAGCTTAAGAAAACTGCTGTGGAGATGTGCACTACTGTGACTGACTGCCAGAAAGCAAAATGAACAAGCCAAGGAAACACAATGAGAACGACAACAAGAACATAAAGCCACTTTTGTATTTCCATCACCATCCCAATAAAAAAATAAATAATAGAAAAATTTACCTAGTAGAGCCTGAGACTGTTTGAAAACTAAAGCCTGCCTAGACACGATACCGTTCAAAGTATTTTCCATTAAAAAAAAAAATAAATAAACAGATCTCATTCCTCCATTAACACCTATGCCTTTATATTTGCTCAAGGATCTTAACAAACCCATTCCTGCAATAACTTTAGTAGACAAAAAGTGTGGAAGCAGCAATCCAGCTCTAGATGTTGCTATTTTGAATCAATGGAGAGTAGGTAATACATTAGTAGCAACACTGGAAGTCTCCTGTCTTTTCTGCTGCAGAGGTTTGATTATACAGCCAATGATTAAGTACCAGTGATTTTAAAACTGAAGGGTCAAAGCCATGTAGAGCCATTTCTACATCTAAAAAATAAATCAGCCATCTAAACATCTTTAAAATATTGTTCTGAAAATGCTTAAAGTCTGCTCTATGGAGACCATATCCTGGAAGACAAGAAAGAACTTCTGGCTCAACTGAACTGGTCACCATACTTCTATCAATGAGGATTTCACCTTAGGTCATTGATGACTATCTTGGTTGCTGAGGGTGCCAGCTTGGTATTTCTGAGATTTCTCTTGCCATTTGGGTTTCTGACACCCCCCCAGTTCTGCCTTGTTTTGTTTCAAACAGTATACCCCTTTGAAGCAAAAAAATATGGTCTTCTATTTACCTGTTTGGCTGGATGTCTTATACTGCACCCAGCAAAGACTGAGTGCACAGGGACATCTCCAGGGGCAGATAAGCTCCACACTCAGGCAACAGTCAGTGTCAGTTCCCTTGCACTTCCAATGTGGTTTTTTTTGCCCAGGGAGGTGGGGGAGTCACCACCCCTGGAGATGTTCAAAAAACGTGTACACAAGGCACTTCAGGACATGCCTCAGGGGGGTGGGGGGGGTTTTTTTTTTTGTGGTTGTCATTGTGGTTTTTTTTTTTTGTTTGTTTTGCTTTGTTTGGCTGTTACCTCTGTAAAAATCTAAGGGAATGTTTCTGAATAGTTGGGAGCAAAGATTTAAGAAGAATTCAACCAGATATAAGCATATATATACATATGCGCACACATACTATCAGATGATCTGCAGTAAGCGGGAAGGCATCTAAATATTTACATGTATGTTCTTTTGAATCAGTTGGACATTTTAAAACAATACTAAACTATTACTCTAAAAACATGAAATTGTGTTTTTGCTTTGTAAATCTGTGTCCTTAATTATAGATAGTGTGAGAGTCAGGAAGAACCTGAATTTGATACTGAGTCAGTTGTGACTCCTAAAATGTGGAACATCAAGAAGCATATGTGGGTGTTTCATATGCTTTGTGAAGCACTCCAGCACACAGGTATGCTCAGAAGCAATATTTATTTCTAGCAGCCAGCTGAGTTATTGCTGCTTTGATTCTCCCTGCTGAAAAGTTTGTCAAATTCTCCCTTTTGACTCATCTCTGATGCACAAAGTGCCCAGGGGATGGGTTATGGCTTAAACACAACACCACCAAACAACTTATGACTGCTGTTATGATTAAATGCACAGCTTCAGCAGGCATTTAAAATGTGCTTCAGTGTAAGCAATTCACGGACAGCAGAAAAAAAAAAAAAGGTTACAATTTCTGAAGCAACGGAAAGGTTCCTGGTTCAAGTCTTGTGGAATACTATTCTTACCTTCTTCAGGAAACATCCTGTAAATCCAGTATATGAGAGGCAAGAAGACAGGAACTGAGGGTTGTGTTAAAGGTTTCTACTGGTCTCAAAGGTAGGATGCAGAAGAAATTGTTGCATGGTAGTGCTGCATCTCACTCTATCAGGTTCCTCTGGGCTGTAAAAAAGCAGATGTTATTTTTTCTGTTGTTAGAAGATATATCCTCCATACTACCAGTTAAGTACATCCTGCATTGCTGTCTGTCAGCCTCTGAGTTCAAGAAGAAGGCAGTATGGGATACTCGGTGGTGGCTCGGGTGGCACTTTTCACAACCATGCCTATGTCTGAAGTGACCAGAGGAAAGGCTGGGCATCTGTTGGAATTTGATTTCCGTACTTTAGAGTACTGCAGAGTTCTGCCCAGGGCTGCTTCCATGCATACATACATGCCTGCAGGTAGACAACAGGAATGGGAAGAGCTACTGAGACAGTAGTGAAATTCTACTCTATGCCTGCGATCCACAGGAGCTGTTGCCTGTTAACCTTGTGCTCAACAGGCTTCCCAAAGTGGAGTTTAAGCAGGTCCCTGTGTATGATACAAGCTCTTAATCAAACAAATTTTCTCAGCTGTTTGACCAAAAAGAGGCACTTTGAAGGTTGTTCTCATACTCAGAGGAAACTTCAGACAGTGTTAAATAGGCAAGACCTGAAGTAAATCCCAGTTAATTGTAGCCTACCAGTTCTTGGCCAGTTTTGGCTGAGCAAATCAGTTATCTTCTGCACCTCTGGGAAAGGATCTACCTAAGGAAAGGGTGAATTTCTGACGTACCAGAAACAGCTTAAAATTTTGCTACCAAAAAAACTGCATTCTTCTTTCATAGCTGTAGTGGCAGATTTAGCAGAGTGGGGACTACAGCTCTAGACTAAAAATGTATCTCAGGCAGCAAAAGTGCATTTCATAATCCTTTTGTTCGTGAATTCTTTCCTTTACTTCTGCTTGTTTTGGGCAGCATGTGCTGGATGCATGATGCACAATATTTACATTAAGTCATGCACAAATATGTAGAAACTTGATATATTATCTAAAAGAGCAGTCACAAAATAGAATTATCAAATTACTAGTGAGCTTGTGTCCACTGTAACAGGGAACTCCTGCAGAAGCTGTCCTCAAGATGCTGCCCTCCACTTCTGAATCAAAATTCATTGTACTGGGTAGTGGGCAGTCCTCACCTCTGCATCAACACAGGTCTCAGAGCAAAACCCAGACCTTTCTTAGGCTGAAGACATGTATCATTTCCTCTGCAAGCATCTGAGTCTAATTTCACTTTACACCAAGCAGACCAAAAATCCCATTTGAAAGGCGACAGGCCAGTGCATTAAGCAATTGCACCACTGCTGGGGTTAAGGTGGATAAATTATATAAGACCAGAGTCTGACACTAAAAAACACCAGCTGGATCAAGGACATTTCTATCCATTCTGGCTCATTAGACTTAGGACAACAAGGTCAGCTATGTTAAATTTAATCACAAGGCTTTCTAGAGTGTATGGTAAATGTGTTGTCTAATTTTTCATACCATATTCCAGATAATATATCACCCACAGCTTGAGAGGTAGCTTGCTTGTGTTTAAAGTATCTACTGTACTTAAGGCCAATTAATACTTATTGTTTTTCAACCAGGATGAGTCAAATGAATCACAAGCATTTATCCCCTTCTTCCTCTATTAAAAACAGAGAGATTGTAGTCCCTGTATGTTAGTGCTCAGTTTGGCATCATCTTTTTAATGGAAAAATAAACTGAACTGTCTATTCTAAGTTGAATCAGGCAAAATAAATAAGCAAACAAGATTTTTCTTTGCTGTAGGTACAGAGACCATGTTCGGATTGGAAAAGGCTAATTAGTTTTGAACTCTTTGGGGAAAACAGTGTCTTTTTGTACTGTTTGTAAGGTCCGTAACACAGTGGGGGTCTGTTCTATTCAACTTCTATGCACTACAGTAATAAAAATAATAATACAGTGAAAGTTATTTAATGTTGAGTCTTCTTGGGTGAACTACATCTTGCCTCTGGAAGGTCCACTGGCCCTCACAGAACAGTGCCCTGCATGGAGAGAAAAATGGCATGACCAACTTCCATGCTACTGATACAGCTCTTATGATGCACAGCATTTTATAATTAGGTATAAAAGATGACAAAACAGAAGTAGGTACTACCCTCCCTCCCTCCTGCTGCCAAACATCATCCTGGAGAAAGCAGTCTGATGCCCTGTTAGAGAATCATTTTGCTTTGCTACTGCCAGAACATCATACTAGTACAGAACTTGCATTTGCAGATTTTCCATTTCTAGGAACCACCATTTCTCCATTTCTGGTTGCCTTGCTGGCAAAATTTCTGTTTATTTAAAGGTAGCCCTCATGTGAGACAGTGTGCTGGTCTTAGTCACCAAACAAGTGACTGTCATGTAAAAAAAGTCCTACCAACAGAAACATGCACTGCAGCTGTTGCTACACGTGCTGCCGTGATAACAGGATGGTGATCTACAGTGAGCCATTCTATTCTGAAAATGCTAGGATGATATTACTCATCATTAGCTTAACAGTAAATTGTTTGCTAGAATCCAAAGAATTATCACCGAAAGGAAGCAAATATTGGCCCTGGCTAGATTTATCTCACTGCATATAATACTACTGGGGGGGGGGGGGGGAAGAGAAAGAAAGCTGATTTAAATGGCTGTGTCTGAATCATCTTTCTCAAAACAGGATCCACATGGTTGAAACAAGAGGCCACGGAAAAGGATGAAGGAATGAAATACTGCAAATGCTGTGATACCAGACTGAAAATAAAAGGGACAGGCCATGCTTGTTAGGCCAGTCACTGGAAACAGTTGGTAGGGGCAAAGTGGGAGCAGTGGGCTTCATGTACAAGAGGTTAATCAGAACTGTGAACTGTGTGGCAAATGAAAATTTGAGGACTCTCTGCTGGCATCCCTGCAAGGAAGATACTGGTACCTCACTCAGGGAAAAAGAACCCAAAAAACAAGCAAAGGCCCACAAGACAAGTGGGACTTCTGGTTCATGAGCATTATACTGTGGCAGCTGACTTTCATAAATAACCTGGTTCCAGGAATCATGCCCCTGATCCCCAGTGGCTTCCTTAGTCCAAAAGGATTATTTAATCTTCATAATCTTCAATCTTCTGTTCTTCCTTTTACAACAACAACAAAAAAAAGGTAATAAAAACAAAACAAAACATAAAAAAAGGGTAAATAAAAGGTCATTAATCATCTGCTTTAGGTACCTCCAGTCTGTCTAAAGGTCCACATCATGAAGCACTCATGAAGACAAAGAAATTATTTTGCCAATTCCATGTAACAAACATCTTGATCTAGGGATGACATGAATTTTTACTCCCCTCCCCACCACGCTACTGATACTATAAATCTTATCTAAAGTACTCAAAAATAATGAATGGTGAACGTACATTGAAACAATCAACTGCTTACACTGAATCTTCGTAATTGAGTTAGGATTTATTTGGGAAATGTTAAGATAGAAGCTTTTCATTATTTCACTGAAGCAACAAGAAACAAGGACAAAATACACCAAAAACATGACAGAAGAGGAAAAGTGGCTGTAGAATAAGACTACATAATACCTATCACTAGTACGTACTCATGAAAGAGTCAGTTTCCTCAGTGCAGTGAAACAAGTCAAAGCTAGGTTGTAGGTGATGCCTCTAAACTACTTATTCCCTTGGGAAGTGTTGGAAAAACTCCCTAGGGTCTTCTGCAATGGTAAAAAAATGCCAGATGAGACCACACTATGATGAAGACTCAGAAGGTTACACTTCTAATGCTAAGTGATGGTTTAGCACCAAAATGCATGCAGATTACTTTATCTTCAGAGAATTCTCAGTTGTCTAGTTGGGTACAGCCACACCAGAAAAGTACCAGATATTGAAAATTCAAGCTTAGTTATCAGCAATAGTATCTGAGATACTATAACTATTACCCCATAATTGATTCTGCATCTTAGATACGCTGGTACAGTAACTAGCAGTTAGGTAGTTTCTTACGAGTGACAATTTTTCAGTAGCAGTAGGTGAGATTTGAAGCTTGGGTATGCACTGCTATGCAATTTGATGAATTATATACAGCAGGATGAAGAAGTATTAAAATGCTAACAATGTGATTTAGTAGAACCTGACATTCACTTCAGCCCCTTCTATTTTTCTACTGGTGTATAAAGTAAACCAGCTTGCTTTAAGATCAGGTGATAATGCCTTTGTATTTGTAACACTTTTTCCAGCGGAAGTTCCCACAGCATGTATAAAATTAGGGAGATAACTCAACCAGAGGTAATAAGGAGACCTTCAAAAGATAGACTCCTTGATTCGCATCAGCCATAAATGCAGACACTGGAAGCTGCTTTCTATTTGCAGTAGAGGAACAGCATATCCAATTAAAAGAACAGAAGACCTTTTAGGCAAGCAGAGCCAGGGAGCCTTTAGATGCACATCTCTACTGTATTACCAAAGCCAAGGCAGCAGTGCTGATTTATACCAGCAGATAAATATCAGACATGAGTGAGAATTTTGCCCACACCATCTGTTACAAGATGTCTATGCTTAAAGTTCCCTGGGGTTCTTTAATGACTAATAGTCAGCTTATTCATGGGTTTTATGCCTACTCCAAAAGTCAACACACCGAGGGGTTTGTAGAATATGGATACTCCTAACTTCATGCTGAGGTGTTGATTCATTACAGATTTGGCAGAATATTGACTTATTTCACCAAATAACCAATAACTTTTCTTTAAGCAGTCTAACATTTCCTAGGACATCTACTGTCAAAATACTTACCTATTTTATCTAAAAACTCTGATCAGTTCCTGAGTTCTGCAGATGAAGGCATGCCAAATTTAATTCATGAACAGAAAATGTGCATAAAAAAATGGATTAAAAACTTGTGTTTAGACCTATTGGGAGATTGTTGAATAGATATCATAATTTTATACTACTGATGACATTTTACTGTTCAGTATGTTTTCCATGTCAAGTTCCATGACAGATTTGATCTAATGCACAAAAAAAAAAAAGTTTGAAATATACTTCATTTAATTAAAAAAGAGTAATTATGGTTCTAAGGTGTCATATTTTCCACATGGAACAATCCTGATATCCTGGTTTAGATTCTTAGAAATAACTGTGGTGAAGAGGACAGATAATCAGTCTTTCTATCCAGAATGCCTGCATTAATTTGCAAATTTGAGAAATCAGTCTAAGTTACTAAAGCATTATTTTACAGATATTAGCACACAGACACACACACAACCCCCAGTTATTTTAGACTGAGGCCATTGAGTTTATAACTGCACAAGGATTTGTTATATTACAAATTCTTGTGATCCAGATGAGTCATCGGATGGTTGCAAATGGAGAGCAGGCATTGTAAATGCTCTATCAACCAATTTGACATAGTCAATAACAAAACATCCATGAAATTTGAAAAGTTCATGACTCTTACCAAATGGATCAATGGTATCAGTTCACTGCTTGGTAGGCATGTGTCCAGGTTCACTGTCATCATCCTTATGGTGCACCCGGTGAGTGAATTTCACCTCTGCCTGAAAAGAATCTGCCTTTCTGTAGATGTGGCACCCATTTTGTACTCAGTCATTGGCAGCTGATACACACAGACCATTTCATTTTCTTTCAGTTAAAAGTCAAACATATACTATAGATACTTTTAATGGAATGGAGCCTAACATAGTCTAATTATATATATGTATATGTATATATTTAATAAGGGATGGATAGGAGACACCAAACCATATAATGAGAAAAATGCCTTTCTCCCCTCTAGCTGTGGGATCTGGCACTGGGGCTGGAACAGGGGATTTATGTGGCTTCTGTCATTCTGTGCAACCCTCTGAAAATGTATAAATGCTTGTTATGGCAACTAAAGAGAAAAAAAAAAAAAAAAGAAAAGGCCTGTGCCCAGAAGAAAAAAACAATACCAAGCTGTGTTCAATGACTTCCTTCAGGACACTGGGTCAAGGTGCATTACTTGGGGATTGTCATGGCCAGACCAGGTGTCTGGGCACTGACACAACATCTGAATTGGCATCATCTGGTAAACTCATCAACAGTCTCAGCAAGGAGACTTATGACTGAGCAAATACAAAGATGGTTCATTTTCTCACACACAGAGGGGGTTTGGAGTGTATCAGCAAGGTAATAAGTCAGTACAACTCCTGTCAATGCTATGTCTACTTTTAGAATAAGAATAACCTTTCAGGTCTATCATTCCATGGCTTTGTGTTTAGGTCATGGTGATCCTCTGGCCTATAAAGGAAAGAGCCATATCCTTTGTACCTTACTGATTAATCCTTGCTGAATTTAATGGGGCAGAGCCTCACTAGTGTTTAAATCAATATACAGCAGGATGAGCCTCCACTAAAATCACAGTGCTCTGCCACATAGGACAATGTGGATCACCTAGGTTGATAAAGGAGGAGGAAGAAGAGAGGGACAGGGAAACCTCAAAACCAGAGGGAAAAAAAACCCCATAATATAATCTGCAGGATCCTAACTGGCATCTGTTCTTCTCCCTAATGTTCTCTTAATTTTTTTTTTTTTTTTTTTTTTTTTTTTTTTAGGGGGAGATTGGAACAGAGAGAGAAAAAATGCTTCTTTTTTTTTTTGTATGCAAAAAGCACTTTTCTGGAATGACATTAGGATGGCACATGGTGGTGTGAGCACTCTTGTGTTAATTTAAAAACTCACTTGGTGATCTCAAGGCAAACTTAAGGCCACTTCAAATAGAGTGCATGCATGTATGTTTGTACAGTCAAAAAAGTCAGGGTTTTGTGTTAACAGCATTTTGCTTGTCAGACCTTTCACAGCCTAAGTACTATGGCCAGTCCCTATTGTGCTTTTAATTTCCTTACTTTCTGTTTTCTTAGGAGATCTTTTTATAGAATATTATTTTTCAGTTCTAATTTTCAAAGGCCTTCACTGTGAGGAGCTTTTCTCTTCTGACATGCTTGTGGGGGGCCTTTGGCTTTCATTTAACATTCCAGCTGGGTTTCTGAGGCATCACCTTAAGTGTAGAATCCCCCCAGGAATAACAAATAATCCATTTTGTTCCCTTTAACATTTGTTCTATGCTTCCTTACTTTCAACCAAGCAGACACATTCAGTAACCATCACTGGCTACCTCTGTCAGCAACTCCTCCACTCCCCCACTTCCAAACACAGAAAGAACAAAAAACAGACTTAGCTTCAGAGGTGGCAGTGGTGGGGGAGAACAACACAAGGAACGGTCAAGCCTGTTATTGCCAAAACACAAGAATTCAAGCCAGCGCTAAATGAAAATAAACAGACTGTTGAAAAAGAAGGTGAAAAGTGAATGAAAGTTCTGCTGCCTCAGGGAAAATAATCTCACCAATTGCTTCATCACCTAAGCCTCTCCTCAAGACAGCACTGAGTCAGGTGCCTTCATCCTCACTGAGGCCAACATCTAAACATATGCTCAGAGATCAGCAAATATACACCTTAGGGCATTTCTCTGAATTGGGACCTTTACATTACACTCTAAAATAAAATGTCTTTAATTTTTTTTCTATCGCTTCTATTGTCATTAGCTAGTTTAGGAGATAATGTCCTCTTTGACATTTAATCCTTCCTATTTGTTGCAGTTACCTATGGAAAATTCAGCTTTGTGCCTGAGCATCCTCCTTCCCCAACCACACAAATATGACTCAGATGACTAACCTGCTGATGTGATTCTACCATATGACTTTGAGTTTACCTTTATGTGCACCAAAAGTCACCCATCTGCAGTTGCTGAAGGGTAAGGCAGTATAAAAACAACAATAGAAAATAGTGTAAACCAAGTGTAAACACAAGCCCCAGACTTTCTTTACCACTTGCATCCTGTGTAATCATTTCCACCACCACAACATTAAATGCACATACTTAACACTGTTTCTGAGAACTCTGCTCTGAATCACTTTGCAGCGGTGCAACTGACAAAATAAGGTTTAAGGCTGTGAAAATAATAATAATCTTGAAGTCTTGGTCTATTCCTGTTACTTGTTGCACATTACTCTTCTGTGGCAAAACCACTCTGATTTACAGCTGTGTGAGCAAGATGGAAGCCAGAAAAGTAACAGGTATGACTGGCAGAAGGTTACCACTCTGCAGCTGGTGGTCCAGCCCCTTCTCCAAAGTGCTGCAAAAGCAGAAATCTGTGTACTGAGGAGGGGAGAATGAATGCCTTTCGTTATCTGCAGCTGAGTATGAATCTGAGGTAAGTGGGTTAGCATTGCAGCTCACACCCAACAGAAGCTTCAGGGATGAGTAAGGGCAGATTCACCTGTGTTTTGCTATGTGGATGTCTTTGGGCACATGGTTACACCTTGATTACAAGTGATGTAACTAGCAAGTCTGAAGGGGGGGGTTGTTTTTGCATGGTATGGATGACATAGAGGTGAGGTAGGACAAGGTGCCATTCTTCCATATTTTCCTCAACTACATCATCTTTTTCCAGATGGAATTTATGAGATAAAGCAGCCAGGGGTCTTAAGCCACTTTTCTGTGGTTTCTGGATACCCAGTAATATTTGCTAAACATGGATCTGGAAACATGTGACTCTCTTGGCTCACATCTATGTGCAGATCAGATCATCTCTAAAGGCATACACAGTCAGATTAACATGCTTATGTCCAGTGAGATGTAACCAGTGGACCCCGAGACTCATCAGTGGTATAGGAAGAGAGGACAGTCTTGTATTTCTTTACAGGAAAGTCCAGAAAAAAGTCATTAGAAGGGCTGTTGTACTTGTAAAACCTTTGCCAAAGCTGCACAGCAGGGCAGCCCCTGTGAACTGGCAATATTGTTCCTGTGCTTCAGAAAGTCAGATTCTGGAAACTCTGCTTCCTGACACAGTCTTTTCTGTAGTTTCCCTGAAGAGTAGATTTCTGCTACTTTCACATCATGCCAAATGCAGACATGTGGTTTATTGAAGATCAGTTGGGTTACAGTTTATATCGCCTGTATCAAAATCATATACAAGCTTATAACATCTACGTGTGGGTGTCTGACCTAAAACAATTTAAAAAAAACCCCAAGCAAACAAACAAAAAAGAAACCTACCTGCATTATCAAGTTGGTTTGCAAAACTAAAATTCAGCAGGTACGCAAAATGCGCCAGCATCAGGTCCTGGATTTTGCTGACAACATCAGTAACTTTCTGCCAGTCGTACCTGCTAATTTTCCAGTTTCTATCTTGCTCACCCAGCTGTAAATGAGAGTGGTTTTGCCACAGAAGAGTAATGTGCAACAAGGTGGACACAGATGAAGAACTGTAATTGCTTACTTTTCCTCAAACTTTGGCCTGTACTACCAAAAACAGTAAAACCTTTGCTGAACATAGATTGTACTGTGGACCTGAAAAGCCTGCCTTGTATAAGAGCCTCCAGTTGAAGAAAAACTATAAATCTTCTAACTCTATTTCACTTCATGGAGCCCAAAAGCCTTCAAGGAACTATTTCTTGTATTTAGCAGAGAAGCATTGTAAACAAACACTTAAATTAAGATGAGGCACTTTTAAACAAAATGTGGCTAATCACCACCCCTTGACAAAGTCATCTTAAGTGCAGCTCATTTCCTTAAAATACTACACAAAACTATTTGAAAGTTTTGAGCACCCATCTGAGAACAGCTGCCCAGAAGCTGTGGGCAGAAAAACTGTCTTTGGGCAGGACCTGCACAACCTCTCCTCAGAGACAAATATATAGACTTTGAACAACTAGGATCAAGGCAGTGATCATACATGGCATATCAGGTGAGCTGGTCTTTTTTTTTTAAATCAGGTCAGTTTTATTTCCCTGCTTTCCCCTTAAATCCTTGCTGTGTCATGATCTGAGCTGGAAATTCGTAAACTTGACTCTTCACCACCGTATTTCAGAAAGTAACTATTTCTTGTTCCATGATGTAAAGCCTTTAGGTTTTTCCCTGGGAACCACATTCCTAGCAGACACCTAGCAGACAGTGCCTTGGTCTGATCCTTATAAGGCTTTAATCAGAGTGATTTTTGAAAATCATGGATTAAGCTCCATCTATGCTATAAAGAAACCATTTTTCATTAAGCCATTTTCAACCAAACTTCATTTGCCCAGGGCACTAAATCATGTAAACACAATATAAATCAGTGTTGGTCATTGAAAATAAATAAATACTAATTTAAAAAAGAATAAAATAAGTATTCATTTAAAAATGAGGTAAAAAAAAAAAATGCAAAACATTTCATGCATCTCCATTGCCCAGTGCAGCCTCATTTAACTGGGGTGAAACTTGTAAGACAGCAGCTTTTCAGAACTGAGGTAAAAATTGGTAGAAGCAGTCAGGAATTTTTGGACTAAACTTTTCTTCTTCTTCCTCCACCCACAATGAAAAAAAAGCAGTCATCTGTCAAAACTGAAAATGATTGATGGCAAAGGTTTTCAGCAAGTCTCTCAGCTTTAAAAATATTCAAAAGAACCTTTGAATGATCCAGAACTGCTGTTTTGACATTTTTTAAAATGAAAAGTTTTATTTTCTAATTGAAGGAAACAAGTGAAAACTCCATGCTCCTTTTGTACTAAAAAGAGTCAATTGCTTAGAAAGGT
Organism: Todiramphus chloris collaris; assembly: GCA_025345505.1. NCBI lineage: Eukaryota > Metazoa > Chordata > Aves > Coraciiformes > Alcedinidae > Todiramphus > Todiramphus chloris. The sequence continues at coordinate 30,751,959 of JANVCC010000017.1, forward strand.
CACAATCAAAATATACTCTTTGAACATTATTAAAGTAAAATATTTAGTTTGGCTCCATCTTGATTTTATTGTAGAGATTTTCATCCAAGTTCTAAATGACCTTTAATCCCTAGTGGGATATAGGAAAAATACTGGAATTCTTGAAAACCTTGATAGGGTGAGGAAGCTCATTTCCATCCAGGTTCAGTAGCTCTTTCTCTTACTCCAGTTCCACTGGAAGGGCACTCAAGGCCGTCTGTTTCTTGACTGCTTTAAGATGGCTGAAAAGTAGAAATGAAGTTACTTGCAGGTTTTAATTCTCAAGAGCCCAGAGACATGTGGGTAAAAACCCAATAACAGAAAGTCATATCCTCAGCTTAGGTCAGCCAGAGCAGCAGATGGGCTGGTCATGGGGTCAGGCTTTATCTTAGACCTATCACATACTGGCACAGGCATCTGCAATGGTAACAAATCAGGGCCTATATCTAAATGCAAATGTGAACTATATTGGCTACAGTGCTACCAATGTTGGCCACTGCTCTGCTAGGGGTTTTTTTTCACATTAATGTACCTTCTGAGTCCATTTTAAAGAGAAACTAACAAGTCAGCCATTGATTTAACATGGGACCCATTAGCAGCAGGCATTTAAAACTGCAGACCATTTACTTTAGCTGTATTATGGCCCTGCTGGTATCAATCACCATAACATCACAGACATCAGCAGGGCTGCACCAATTTATGTGATCTGAGGATCTGCCTTACCTTTACAGAGGTATTTGCAGTAATTCAGCCTTGATTCCAGGAGTGGTTATTTGCAACTGGACTCCTTGTAGAGCCTCAGTAAAATAAAATTAGGTGAAGAAATTTCTAAGGCAATTTAAGGCCATTAAACATGACCAAAAACTGATTAACATTGTTTGTGTGATTTACTGCACTGGCTAAGCACTGTTTGGTTAAAAATGCCTTAGTCAAAAATGCTTTTACATACATCAGGAAGCAGACTTAATCCATGCTTTCAAAACCACTGATTTTAGCCAAAAGTGGAGGGTCGGATGCAAATACCCTAAGCACTGCCAAAGTAGTGGCCCTAGGTATTCTTCTAAGGAGGAAACACAGGTCTCATCTCACATCTAACCCTGAAACCAGCAGGTCTTCACCGTTAAACTGTGGTGCAGTGTCACAGCTTTCCTAAGAAAATCCCTCCATTTATGCAGTGAAGTTTCATTCTTACAGGAGGTAGTTTGCAATGTAGAAAGGGAGCCATAGCTGCCAATTTGTGGAATTGTTGTCACCTATCATAAATTTCACCCTTCTCTGTCCCAGAGGCCTCCCCTCTTCAGCCTTTCCAAAATAAGGAAACTCACTTGTGAGCATATCTACATACGCACAGCTCCCTGACAAAGAAAATGCCTTATGTGTCCAAGGCAATATTCACAATGCTCTCTAATCTAAATGCCGTCTTCTGACAGTGTCCCTCTGTCACTGTTTCTTAAATAGGTAGGAGTGTGCAGGAGAACCCTTAGAAAGCTGCTTTTAATTGCTTAGGTTGTGCACCAAATTAAAAATTATCTCATTCAACAATTCTCTGGCCTAGATTTGTTTCCTCCCACTGCCAGATGCAACTTAGTGGCACCTGTTCACCTTCTGATTCCGAGGTGAGCTGGCAACACCTGTTCTGATTTAATTTGATGAAGGTAAATCACTGCACGTCCCCTAGCAGCAAGGATCCATTATCGGTAACTACATTATCTGCAGCGTACTAAACATTTGCTCTGAACACACTTACAGGAAGATAAGGAAAATAATAGGAAGCATCTCAGTAAGCAGTTGCCAAGCTAAATTTTTCCTTCTCTAGCAGCACCTAGCTGTGTGAGCAGGGGGGAGGAAAGTGAGTTTACCATCAAGCTTTTGAAACCTGTAGATGAATGCAGATAATAAATCTGCATTAATGAATGAGGACTTGTAGCTCTACTCAAGAGGACATCTGCAGGAGGTGGAGGACTTATTTTGGGCTGTATAAAAAAAATAATATGCTTAATGGTTGAAGTGGTAAGGGAGAGCTGGTATAGTTTATGAAGGTGGGTTATCACGTTTCTCCAAAGGACGCCTGCCAGAGATGCATAAGAGGGAAGAGGAAGGTGGCTTCTTTGGGTTGTGGGCACTGTGTGGCATACAGCTGTGCAGCTCACTGCCTTTGCATCAGTGGGTTGCAGGGCCATTGTGATCTCCCAGCTGCTGCTGGGCTTCTCACTGGGATTTGAGGAATTCAAAACAGTCAATGAGGAAAATAAAAAGCTCTTTTGGCAGTGCAGGAAAACAGACACAAAAGGTTCTCTGAAAGGAAATGCAGGTTGTACGTGAAGACCATAGGCACAGCTTTAGAACAGATTTCCTTTTTGAGTCTCTTAAACTCTGTCACAATGCACAGCTAATGCATCAGTAAGCAGTGAGCCTTGCTTCTCCTAAACAAGTCCATTTCCCAAGCAGTAACTCTCAATCACTTTTCCCTTCTTCCTTACATCTCCTGTCCCAGGAATGCCCAAGTCCCTTTCAGAGACAAGTACATCACTCTTTACCTTTTCATTAGCAAATGCTGCCCCATATTCTGTCTCAAACCCTGTCCTAAAATCAGATAAAAGACCTAGAAAGTACAGAGCAGAGGTGTTTGCTCAGAGACATGTTTCTCAGAGGACCTCAGTGCAGCAGCAACTGGTATGCTGTACTGCTGGCCCTTAACACCAGGACTTTCATTTCACTCGTATTTCTACAGCAGTCTCAAAGCTATTCATCTACGTCAGGACATAACAGGACACAGTACAGTTTTGCTTGCTGTTCACTGCTTCCTGTTTGACTCAGCTACCACCCTCTGTTGTTTCTTTTTAACAGCTCAATTTTGCAAAGCTCAACAGTGAAACTGCAACCAAACATAGTTCACATATGTGGAGAATTACCTCAGAGGCATTAAGAGAGAGCAAAAGCTTCCATCAGCTTTTGCACAGGCACAGCAGCTGACATATGGCACAATGCAACAAGCAACCAAACCCAGAGCTATTTGGCAGTGACCTACACATCTGCTGGAGTAAGAACCAAGGCCTTAGGGCACAGTTCAAACCTTTGAACGAGAAAAAGCAACTCCTCCATTCTTTCTTATGATGCATCCATCTGTGGCACAGCTAATATGGGGAACAGGGACATACCTATTATAACACTGTGCTATAAAACAGAACTCTAAAATTACATTGTGGGGTTCTCTACCAAATACTGGATTAAAGCAATTTTGTGTTCAAGCTAAAAGGAAGGGGTTTATTAGTATTTTCCCCTAACCAGTAGATTGAAGAGTCATTCTGGGGTCCCACAAAAGTCAAACCCATACACTTCTGCTCCACATTTCCAGCAAGAAATGTTCTTAAACAAAACCTTCCCCCTGGGCAAGACCAGCCTCATACAGTGGGTTTGGGAACTAGGGATTAGAAAGACAAATGATAGTTGTAAAGGAATGAGGATTAGGATTTAGGAGTGGCCTGGAGGTACAGAGTTAAAGAGAGGGGAAAATCAAGGTAATGCATCTGCGGAACACAGGGAGAGGAATGTGAATAAGGAATAGGTTTTTTGCCACAATGAATTTACGTGACTGGAAATGGTGTCTGAAAACGCAGATGCTAGGGAGGTTTGCAGAGGTGGGAAATTAATTTGAAATGCATTGCCATAGAAATCTGAGATGCACTGATGCAGGGGTAACACAAAGTGTATGTGAGAGAAGGGCTGTTGAGATACCAATGGAAAGCAAGAGGTAAGGACTGCCACAGAAGGAGTGCAGAAAAGGATAGGCATGTGGTGCAAAAAGGCTGAAGGAAGACAGAGATTTCAGAAGGAAAAGCTATCTGCCAGTACTAAAAGTGGTAAAGAAGGTCAAGGATGAAATAATCTAGACAGACTGACCTCAGACCACATTTATATAAAGAGAGCTTCTTGGTGCCTGGAGGTTACCATCAGGAGACATAATTCAGTCACACCCTTGCCATCACAAAAGGGCTGAAACTGTAACATGTATCTTCCAATTATTGCTTATGATTGAACTACAAGCAACACTTCCCTCTCATGCTGAAAGAAGCTGCAAGTTAGGGTGTTACTCCTCTGAAATTGTAGTCCTTGACTGGCTTGTGGTTTCTTCAGAGTAGTTTGGTTTATTTTTCCTTTTTTCTTTCTTTGTAAAAAAAGTCTGCTGACTTTGGCACCATGACTTGATCAGGTTCCTTTTTTCTCTGAAGGTTTTGCACCATTTCCCTGAGACACAAAACAAATTCATACTAGGAAGCACATACTAAAGCAAAGCAGAATGAGACAGTGTCCAAGAACTCCCTTGTGACAACATGGCAATGACACAAACACAGGGGGTCGCCAGAAACTTCACAGGACAAGTCCTAGAAGCAGAATGAGGCAAGGGGAGTTGCTAGTTCCAATAAACTGAAGTCACTTGAAAGATGCAGAAATTTCCCCAAACTGTGAACAATGGGTTCCTGGAGGTGAACAATTCATAGCAGACAGCAAGAATTCAGGAAGAAGAGAGTCATTTCCTTTGGGATATGTTTTCAGTGAAACTGGTCCAACTTTATAAAACCCAGAAAGCTATCATTTTTCCTGCAACAAATCTCCATCACACCACATCATTAGGACCTAAGTCCAAGTAAGAAGTTACACCACTACGAGAAATATCCTGCATTGGGAAGCCAGCTTACTTCTAGGCCCCACAAGACAGTAAAAAATTAAAAAATTTAGTGGTGAACTCAGCCAATACATTAGTTTTTTGGGCTAGTTCAGAAAGACCAAGTCATCTTTCATGAATTTCTGTCTACAAGCCCTGTTATTTGGAAGTCAGCAGGAAGAAAGGAAAGAAAAAGCCTTCCACCTGATGAAAAGAGAAAAGAAAATCCCAGAGAACTAACAAGTAAAGTCACCATGGTTTCCCAACTCTGAAATGTGGAAGTTCACAGTCACTTCATCACATTATACAGAAAATCCCTAAAGTAATCCAAGGAAGAAGGGTACACTCATCACCATCATCATCACCGTCATCCTCATCATCATCTCTCTCACACATACATGCAAGCACAAACATGCGCACTAATATAGATTTGTACATATATACACATTTCTGCTTCTTGGCATCAAAATGTGTACAAATGGAAGCAAACCCTTAATTCCTTGATGCAGAAGTGTGTCCATGTGTAATGAGCATCCTTCAGTGAAGTGATGGTCAGACAGCGAGATGTTATGAATAACCATCTATTGCAGAAAACCTTAGGGAGGAACACATTACACAGGAGTGCAGAGCCACTGCTTTTACAAGCAATACCAAACACTCAGAGAGGACAGTGTTTCCCTGTCCTTCTCAAAGATCTATGAAGGTGAACAACCATCAGAACCATTTTACAGAGGTGGATATGCTCACAAATGTTGCCACATAGGCAATCATTGGTGTACCTGGACATAAGAAGCAAGTCTAATTCACTAGTCCATGTGTTTTTCACATACACTGGGCTTCCCTTCATGAGTCTGTAAAAAGAAACAAGGTGCAGAGTTCTCAACACCACCCCAGTGTTCTCAGCAGCTACAAGAAGGGGGTACACATTTTCATTTAATTACAGCCTGTTTCCTTCAGTGAGGCTGGGATACTGGGTAAAAGACTGTTGTGTTGACTACCTTCTCCAAAACAAACACTTGAGAGACCTTGGAAAAGCTGCAAAGAAAGTGTCTCATTGAAATCTATGATATCCCATATTACAAATACATAATTCCATAGCAATTACATATATTACATATTACAAATCACTTCTACATCAGGTAAAGAAAGCTATTCCTGCTATCAAGTGCAGAAGTCTGATTCAATTTTTTACAACACGATGCTCTCCAGAGTGAGCAAATTTGGTTTGGCTTTCTGCAGAATACAATTATAGGCTTCAAGCAAAAGAGTCTGATGAAGGATTCAACAGTATGCCTTTGTAAATTATACTCTGGGGTTTGCATTTTTCTCTCAATTTGATGGGGTGAGGGAGAAGAGGCAATAGCTTAGAATGGGACTTGAAGAAAACATTTTAGTAAAAAAGTGCAATTCAAGAAAAAGTTCCATATGATTCAGAGAGCAGGTATGTGCAAAATTGAACAGTGGCAGGCAAAAAATGGGGGAGAATTAGGGAAGTGCAAGAGAACAAGGGAATGATCTAGCTGTTCTTTGTGGGGTCCAGTTAGTATGATATGATGCACTCTGGAGACAAATATGTGCACATGTCTGTTCCCTAAGGACTATATCTGATTCTGCAGATGATAGAAAAGAAAGAGATACAATCACTAAGAAGTTGGGCCACCACACTGGCTGACACAATTTACAATATTAATATATCTATATAGAAAATTCTGCTCATTCAGCATAATCATCTTTTTCTTGGTTAGTTCAGTCACTATCCAGGTTTTTCTCACCTTTTCTTTTGTTTGTTTCTATTCATTGTGCTCAATCAGGTCTCCCTTGTATCCTGGCCTGACTATGTTTGGAGAACAAATACCACTAAATCTTTTTTTGCATTTATACTGTGAAGCCTAACAAGCATCTTCATTAAAAATCTAAGACATCATTAAGGTATTGTTTCTCATATTGTCAATTGTAATGGGGAACAGAGAATGTATATTGCATTACTTAGTTTTTCATTTGATTTCCCTACAACAAGCAGGAGAGGATAGGGAAGCAAGCAAAGCAATATACAGGAGCTTTTTTTTTTTTTTTTCTTTCATAGCTGGATGGTCTTCTGACACCTGCTTCATGTATCTAGTGATGTGTGCTCCCTCCAGCCTCCTAATATCTGATAGTCTAGGAATGATACCCACATCATCTAAATGGTCTATTTTATTCTCTAACCATAAATTATTGTTTCATCAGATGCAACCCTCAGTTAGATATGTCTCAACCTTTACACTGCACGTCCCCAGCCTTTATCAATGCTATTCTAAAGGGCAGGCACATTCGATTTAATAGTCTTTTTACTTTCCCCTTCATTTTTCTGTCTTTTGTGACTTAAACAATCAATCTTCTCTCATTTTTCAGTTTAGAACTTCTATTTTTATTCTTGCTCCTGCCTGTGTCTCCTTTGTCTCAAAAACCTGTAAGCAAATAGCATTTTCTGTGTTGACACAGCTCTTTCCCTTTCAATGGCAAACTTCACTCTGTGTTGAAGTCAGGGGAAGGGGGTCATTGCCTTTGGGGCAGTGACTTGGAAACAGATAAACTGCTCAGAGGAACTCGGACTGCTGCTTTTGCACTGGTGCTTCAGGATGCCTCCCAGAATCCCAGCTACTCCATCCTCAAAAAATCTCCGCATTTGGGTGTCCGTCAGCTGTTTCGTATGATGCTATAAGATGATAGGTTAGGATGTAGGTTAGGATGTCTTCTCCAGCATGGCAGTAACACCTCCCCCTCTAATGCTTCCTTGCACAGACACAAATTTAATTTCTCTCACAAACACCCCTGTGAGCAGGGAACTGTCACTGATGATCTTGAGAAGCTGGATGCCAAAGCTATTCCTCAATTTAAAGCCCATCATGATACAGTAAAGCCCAGCTGAGGTCCTGGCAGCTTCCTGGAAATGTGACTAAGCTCACCTTTAACTGCACCTCCCCTCTACTCTCCAGCCACACACACAAAATGGCACACAGAGAAATTCCCCAAGGCTCTGAAATGCGGAATGGTTCTTCCCATGTTTGTCACCTTCACATTGTGTCATGGCAAGCCAGTGCAGCACCGAGTGATGGAGAGCTTTTTCCTTTGTAAGTGGGCACAACAAAGGCGCTGCTCAGATGAGGAGTAGAGAAATATGATTTTTCCCCCTCCCTCTTTTGTTTGTATGTTGTCCCCCTAACATTTCTTGCAGCCTATGCAGTCAGTAGGGATTTTATTGCGGAGCTCATCAGTCACTACATGTCTTATAAATACAAAATGCCAGCACAGATCTGTCAAGTCTCTTCCTTGCCGCATGACACTTACCTCTCTGTTCCCCCACAAACCCACCAGTCTCTTGCCATTTACATTCTCCTGTATCTCCAGGCCAGCAAGACACTCACTGTCAGTGGGTTTCCAAAGAAATTCTCCATGTGTGGATTCTCTCTGTGCCAGTTTTGCCCACTCTCACCCTGCCTCTCCTGAAGTTTCCTGCAAAAGAGGCACCCAACACGCGCTAGTGGAAGCAGAAACAGGGAGCACATCATCCCAGAGGACTCGCCAATCTCCACCTCACCCCCTGGGTAGACAAAGATATATCAGGCTTCCTGTGACTTAAATCTACTTAGAGTATTTGAATACCCACAATGACATCCCAGGGCAAGGACTGCTGTTGTTAATAAAGCTGCCTCCTAGTCCCAGGGATTAGTCTATAGCACAAAAGAAGGAGACTGTGTTACCCCACATGGACAAGGCTGCCCCATGCATTCATGACAGGGAGACATCAGAGCAAAGCCTACAAAGTACCAGGCCATCAAGAACACTAATAGTTTGCGCAGTACTACAGAGCAGGCTGTTTCCACAACAATTCTTTTATGGCTCCATAATACATTACAGAACTTTAATTCTATTTCGACGGTGGTTGTTTCCAGGAGTGGGTGCAACTTGGATGAGAATATGTAAATCCCTCTGCTGGGCCATGTCATAGACCACAGAGTGGGATGCAGGCTTGTGAAGAGTGAGAATGACTCCTTGGTTGGCTGCTGTGCAGCTGTGCAGCCTGTCTCTGGCTGCCCACACCTGGGTTCAAGGCAGAGGTGAGAAGCCTCTCCCCATACATGCACAAATGCTGTTACCGGAGACAATGGGCAAATACAGTGCCTGAAGCTCTCACAGTTCACCCCTTTATATCACTATCCCTTCTTCTCCTCCCCAGATAAAGCTACACCTCTTTCATGCCGAACTAGGAAAGCATACAAGTCAAAATGTAAAAGCGTGGGCAAGTTTTACTCAGATGATATTCCTGGTTCTTTATAAACCTCTAGTTTATGTCAAAACCCCCACTGTCTCTCACTGTCTGCCTTCCTAGTTTTAATTCTACAAGTTTCACACAAAGTTTCGATTTATTTCCCTGTAAGCTTCTCTTGATGAAGTCCTGTGACTTCCAGAGCAAGCACTTCTTTTAAATACCTAACCATGGCCTCTCAAAGCCAGTGTGAGATCCTCTATCAAATTAATATACTAGAAATCAGGAAAGAGTGAACAGTTAATATGTGTGGTCCCCTCTGACCTACTCCTGCGCTATGCCATTTTACATAGAAAAGGTGATATGTGTGCCAGTAAGAAGGAATGTCACATAACAGAAATAGTTACACAGCAGGTAAAACAGGAAAACACTCTACTGCTGATGAGAATATATATGATATGGAAAGGTCAGTCACTTCTGAAAGAAAGAAGTAAAGTTGGCTGATCAGAGTATAGCTTGGGATACTTCCCAGAAGTCCCATTTTTCATTCATCCCAGACTATTAGCAAGTCTAACTGAAAGATGTCTAATACCTTAGAAACTAGGACTAAGCTACCTTCAAAAATACTGTTCTACCACATTTTCCCAGACATGACTGACAATGGATTTCACAAGGAAAATATTAAGTTCTACTTTTCTATTCTGTTCCTGTTCAGTTCAGACTCCTCTGCTTGCCAGGGGATGCAAACAGCACCTCTTCCTCCAGGAATATCTGAATTCAAAGAGCTCTCTTGTCTCACTGCAGGCTTTATGTAAGGATCCCACCCTCACTAACTTTAAAAGCTTCTGCTTACAACTGCCAGCATGAGAAGATGGACTTCTTGTTTAGTTCTAACAAGACCATATTCTTCTGTAAAAGTAAAGAAATGTATCTACTACTTGGTAAAGCCGTGACTCTGCAAATAAATTCATGTAGCTAAATCTGTCTCGATTCCCAACTCATCCATAAAATGATGGCCTAAAAACTGAATGCAAAAGTTGCCAAGATCAGAGAAAGCACATTTCTCTTAATCTTATTTGGACCTCCGTGTATATACATCAGTAATAGATTGGTTTATACATTGTACATCATGTTTCAGTTCTTTTACCAAAAAAAAAGAGCTGTTTAAATATTTTCTTAACTGTTAAAGGGAATTTCTTTTTATAGTGCAGATAATTAAGCATTGAGTATTGAAGTTGTAGTGATCTATTTGATACAGAGAGAATAAAAGATTTGAAGAATTTTAAATTAAAAAATATAACTCAAACCCTATCTGAACTGACTACTGTACACTTTGAAATTAAAGGCTGATATTTTATCCCTATTCCTACAAAGTCTTCCAGTTAATGGCTGTGCATATTTATAGCATTTAAATTAGTTACTTTCATTGTCTCATATTATTCTATGAATATAAGAGAAAGTTATGAAAAAAGGGGGATTAAAAATTATGAAAATAAGACAGAGTTGAAGTTTGTTCCCTAGTCCATATAAAGAGCTAAGGCCAGCAATATTTTTTCAGATTATAGTATGCTGTAGTTCTTCCTATTCCAATAACAATAAAAAAGTGATTTGATGAAAAAGAATTTTCCTGCAGCTTATTTCTAACTTTCTGTGCAGCCTAATCCTTTTTTTTTTTTTTTGTTATCTGTAACATAAAATGGACTTGAACTGTACAGAAATGTAGTGAAAGGCAAAATACCAGAGTTCGGTATCTGCAGAGCCATCAGGTACCTGTTATATCCATCAATTCAACAAACCACTTAAATATGCCTATTCTTAGCACTGGTTGAAGCCCTATGAGGCTTACACACATGCTTAACATTCTGCTGCATTAAAACTTGGACTAAGTAGTAATGACTGTGTTTTAATTTGGTTTGTTGCTGCTACCATTGAAAAATGTACTTGTTACTGCCTCTAGTAACAATAGCTATTGCACTGTGGCCCTAAAAATTACTCCACAAGCAGAAATCCCACTGAGGTGGATGCATTAGTGTGTGCTGCTTAAATGGCTAAATAAATATCCTAGTTCTTGCTATCCTCTTCAACGACACATCCTTGGGAGTATGTGGGCATCCCAATAGCAGGCTAGGACATTACAAGAATGTGGTGGTTGTGCTCATAAGGCTGGAGCACAATGGTGGCCACAAAAAGAAAGGCAGGAATATGACATTGAGGCCAAACAGTGTAGAGAGTAGTTGGGAGGAAAAAGTAGTCTGGGAAACAGTTGTATAAAGTATTCAAAGAACCAGTAATACAAGCTTAACTACCCAAGCCACAAAGCTTAAGAGAGGGTTTGACAGGTAAAATGCATAAAACTAGTTCTGAAGGCAGGTCATCGTGTTTAACAAGAAGAAAACTCTTCGGAGATGCTTAATTTCCTAAGCTCTTTCTGTCTCATCCATACATCCACACACTATACTTTTTGTGAGATATTTTCAGATAGAGGTAGTTTCAAGGCTTTCTCTGTGCCAGCTTTTTGCAAGCTGCCAGGTCAAGTGTCTGCCCCATCTGCTCTCCCCCTCCTTTTTCTCCCTGCTCCCTGTTTAAGCTGGGGCTCTGCATCTGCTTCCGAAGGAAGGAGGCATGTTTCAAATCTCCAGGAAACAGGAGACTATCATTGCTCTGGTTCTCTCCAAAATTCAGATAATTGATTAATGAACTTTTCCTCTCTGCTCATTTGCATCAGCAGGAGGAGATGGAGGTAATTATGGCACTCATAACTGAAGGTTCAGTACTGTGTGGTTACAACAACCAAAAAGCTGGGAAGAGGACTGTACATTACATGAGGTTTTTGAGAGTGTCAAACCTCAGGAATGAAAGGGGTATCAACAACAAGTCCTTGCATGCTGTGCTGTTTGCAGTCTTCTCATTTCCACATCACACCTGACAATGAAGAACCCACAGTAATTCCTGCCATTGTGGCTGAGCTTACCTGTAAACTCAGTTCAGAGACGTTTGCATATCACCACATATCTGATCAAGTCCACTGCAGCACACACTTAATCTGTTTGTTAACCACCTCATAGCAAAGGTTGGAAGCAGACAAAATACTTTTAAGCACACTGTTTGCAATGTCAAGCTCGCAGCGAGTTAATTTGCATAAAAGCAAGTTCAGTTATCTTCAGGGAAGGGACTTCAGAGGATAATTCAGCTATAATAGAATCCACATTTTTTCCTACCGATCCCAAGTCACTGTTTTACATACACATGAGTCCCTCTTATCAAGCCTTCCTCCCTCCCCTCTTCTTTGCAAAGAAAACAAAGCCCCGCACACACAGAGTCATATTCTCTAAAGCCTGCAATTTATAGATCTCACGTCTTCAAGGGGTTGCAAACAAACAGTTCACTCTCCTCTGACAGCCACAGAAATCCACTGACATGGCAGAAATAATTCTATGCCTCGGCAAGACTGGGTACTTGATCCCAAGTGGGGTACCCAGGGGTACAGCTCTCCAATATCCAGGTAAAACATCCACCACCCTTATTTCCGGAGGGTGCAGTAACTTCAATTTGCGTGCTCTGAAATCTCTGGTACTAAGGGGATTAAATCAAGCCTTAGCTTGTGGGTGAACTCAATTCATTCAGTAATCAATCACCCTAAAACATTCCAAGCAAAAAGAAAGGTGTAATTTGTAACAAAGACCAGAAGAAAGGGAAACAAAATCAATATAAGAATATAACCAAGTATGGGCAAGAGTTTCAGCATAGGATTACCAACAGGATAAATACAAATACTTAGAAAACTATTACACAGAAAGCTAAATAGTCCTGGGATGATATATGTCAAGAGGACTGTTGTACAGGAAGGCAAAAGCCAAACGTGAGAAACAAGAAATGAAAAGGAGAGAAAGGAAACCATCTTTGGTTTGTTTTAAACCTACATTCCCAACATTTTAAAATGTCCACAAAACCATAAAAAAATGTATATAAAACACTGAAATGTACATAAAACCATTACATATTTGTTCAAAGTATTTTAATGGTTTTAAAATTCCTCCTTGCTTGAGACAAAGAAACAATTTTTCAGTAGGACGCTTAGCTTCCTGTCAGGTGAGTTAATCTTTGCAACTTTTGTATGAAGAAACAGCTGAAAATCTGCAATTTCCCTTTTTTTTTTTTTTTCCTAGTGTGTTATTTTCCTCATTTCAATTAATTATCTAGAAGCACAATCAACTTAGCAGGGTGCCTTCAAAAATTCCTTCACTGCAGTGATACACCACAGAGCAGAGAGTTTAACTAGATGATTTTATTAGGGAGCCAATTAACACTCAGATCCCAAAAAAAGCAACTAATCCATCTTTTTATTTTACACCTCTAAGCAAAATCCACATTGTGAGTTTGCAGTCAACCCCCCTGTTACACATTGTGACTCTGTATCCAGAAAACACTTTTGAAGATATGTAATCCTGATTTTTGAAGAAATATTATTTGCCTTTTTATGGGAAAGCAGCCATCCTTTGTTCTACTCCTTAGCAATAGGTAGGGAATAAATGAGAGAAGATGAATTAGAGTGCAGCTTCAAATAAGTGACTGTGAGCAATGACACTTGAAGTGAGAACAGGGATGGGTTTGCTGCCTATTACAGGAGGTACAGACTGAACTACTCTGGTCAAAAGACAGGACAGCAGAGATGAAGGAAATAGAGGGTGTTTGAAAGGAAAATGCTGCCTTTTGTTCAAGAAAAATGACAACATCTCTTTGTACAAAATTTGAAAATTTTGTGGGGTGCAATTTTTAGTAATAATGTACCACTTAGTGCCATGATTTGGTGCTGGACTTCTATTTCCTTAAATCCACATTTTCTGTTCAAAACTAGTTAGAACAGAAATTTTTCGATACAGGTTTTGTGCCTTGCATCTGTAAAATTCCACTCTGACCTAATGTGTCTGTACAGGGATTGCACTAAGAGGGTATTAGGTGGCGGAAAGTTAAATTTCCAAGGAGCAGAAATAGCAAAAAATATTCAATTTAACATAAATGGAAATAAAAGTAAGGAATGGTATGAAGGCATAGGTTTACCGAGAAGGCACAATGAAGGGGCTGTGCTACCACCATTCGCTTAGCCTGGAGTACTGAATGATCTTGCAGCTTAGCCTCCCACCTATTTGCAGAGGGGATGGCTCTGCCTTCCCCCTCTTCTGTATTCCCCTACTCTGTAGCTTTATAGTACCAACTATGTTCAAAGTCAAAGGATACCCAGATGCTTGTATTTTAATCCCATCTCTCCAGAAATACTGTCTCCTCTCCACAGTGACCTTCAACTTTCTCCCTGTAAGGAGTGCCACACTGGTATTTGCCCATGCTGCTGTGGGACTACAAAACCCACAGTTCTGAAAGGAATTAACTAGGGAAGAAAGGAAGCAAGAAATGAAAGAACTTTTTTATGCACACAGAAGTGCATAAAAGAGTTGAGAAAAATAACATGGGTTTTTACAAGTTATCAAATGGGAAAGCAAGTATGTCAATAAATTAAAAGGAAGTATGAACTCAATAATAGCTTTGAAAGGCCAGATTTTCAATTTCTGCTTCGGGAGGCAGACTGTAAGAAACGTTCCTGCACAGAAACAAAAACAGCTGAAAGCTCTGAAAAACACTTTCCAAAATCTCTGACAAGGTGGCGAATTGCTGGTAAATGGTCTCCTGCTCTAAAATGGTGCACTCAGATTTTGGAATCCCCAGAACATTAAGGAAGGGGAAGGGGAATATCAAAATCTAAGTGCAGATTTCTCTCTTTAAATTTAGAACATGAAATCCCATGAAGCTAGGCTCTGACTTCAAAGAATAACAGCAATCACAAGATATATGCAACTAACCCAACTGGTTAGTTGGTGCTCTTTGAAGCCCATTATCCAGGATTGACTCTAAATAGAAAGAGATGGGCATTGCCAGATGACACATTGTCCCACTCCAATAAAAATGCACCTGCAGGAAGAAACTCTTCCCATGCTGCCTAATGCCAGAGTCCCAGGTGGTTAGTTTAGATAAGGCACTTTCAGACAGTTCATTTCTTCACCTTCTAAAAGCTGTCCCATCTTTTCTTGAAATTTGGCCTCATTTTTTCTGTGGGTCTATGTAAAAGCAGAGAAGCTAACTCCACTTTGGTTTTGCTAGGAAATATTTGTGTAGCTCGAAGCAGAAACAAAGCAGCTATCAGCATTGATGCCTGGCCAGAGCAATCAGCAGCAATGTTTTTAGATGCAGCTCTTGGTACAGAGCTGGTGCAGAGCAGAGCAAAGAAACCAACAACACACCCTAGTTATCTAACTGAGAGGTGCTGAGATGAAGCAGCAGAGGACTGGAAAACTAGGGCACAGTAGGTTTTGGCACTGACCTTACCCATCTCCTGCTGGAAGGAAGAAAGTGGGAGACAGGCAAATCCCATTGCCTTGTGGCAATGCTCAGTTGCTGGAGGTCTCAGCGTCTTGCAAAGCCAGTCTTTGGCAGCCCCCTCTCCTCTTCCCCCTTCTTCTACCTCATGATCTACTTTCTGACAGTATCATGAGAATTACCGCTATCCCTTTCCCTAGCTTAGGTTAGCTGTATTTCAGTTTTGCATGTTATTTACTGATGACCTTCACTTCAGAAGATATCTGCTTTTTGTAGCCTAGCTGTGTAAAGACTGACAGCAACCTTCATCAGAGGATAATTTCCAAATGAGGAAAGTATACACGTGGGACTGTCAGAACTACTGAATTGATTTGTGCCTGCACCACAGGTCAGATTTCAACCCATTTTTCTTGAAGACAAACTAGACTGATTTATCCTCAGGGGCCTTGCCCTCCACTCCTTACAAGCCTCAAAACCCAGAAATAAATGATGTATGTTCATTTAGTACACCCATATCATGTGAGGGCAATCGATTCAATTACATTATAGCTACTGGAAACAAAGCAGCCATATGGCGAGCTTTCTACCCCAAAGTAAAGGATGCTGCACAGCCACAGCTCTGAACTGGAAGTTAGCTCCCTGCACGGATGCTGCCCCCTAAGCAGGAGACCTGCAGGGAGAGCTTTCCCTGAGCCATGGGGAAATCTGAGTTCATGGCTGGTTAAGATAAGAATCTAAATCTTAAGATACTTCTCCGAAGCTTTGTCTTAACTATTCAGACCTCCTGAGTCTGCAAAATTGCAACGAAAATTTTGTGAGAAAAGGCATTTGTGTACAAGTGTGTATGTGTGTGCAGGCACATAGGTACACACTTTTTATTACCTCTTAATGCTGGAAGAACAAGAAATCGGTTGAGAGAAAAAACAGCAACTGCACTCTGTTTTGCTTCATATGCCATGCACAGTGTTGGCTCTAAAGACATACAAAATTCAATCGTGAGACTAATCTAGCCTTAAATCGATAAAGTTCTGCCGGCTTCAATGGAGCAATTGCAGAGATAGACTCCGCCGCTGCTCTAAGCCCACCCATTTTCACACCCTCCCTGCTTTCCAACAGGCTGTCTAGGCTGCCATCCGGAGCTGGAAAATGCAAAGCTTCACAGCTATCTATGAAAGCTGAATATGAAGTAGGGTGGGGAAACGCAGCATGGTTTTTGGAAAAAAAAAAAAATAATAAAAAGAACAGAAAAAATTGAGCTCACTCCTTTCTTTAGCTGAAGTTTTGTTCATCATTTAGCCAGAGCCACCTTACGAGGCTCAGATTTCTACTTCTGAGCAAACCTCCTTGTGGTCCAGAAAAGGCCCACTATTAAGAGGAGCTCTGGGAATAGGTATGAGTTGCTCCTAATGAATTTAAAATATGACAGGAGCTTTGGGATTTTTGTGGTTTGCCTGTGAATCAGTTCTGACCATGAAAAGCCTGCTAGTTTTACCTCAACTAAGTAGAGCAGTTAACCTCAAAACAGGCAATATTTACTTGTACTTCCCAATACTTAAGACAGGAAATGCCTTAAATGTTGCGAATACTGAGGTTATAAAACTGTAAATGTTTGCCTGTCAGAGGCACCTGAGAAGTTTTTACAACCCTCAGCTGCATGCAGGCAGAGTCACCCTAGCACTTGGGTTTTCCCTGACCTCTCTTTTCACCCATTTTACAGAATATTTCATGGAAAACAGATCTTTTTGTGCATTTCAGTTTCAAGGCTACTGTATTACCAGCATGAAGGTAATTCAGGTTTCACTGAATCCTTTAATTAACCGTTTTCATTGATGGAGAGGTAAATCTCTCGGTTTATGTTTTGCTTTTGTTAGTTGGCTAAAGACACTCAAAGCGTCAAGCATGTTCCTCAGATATTTTAAAAAGAGGAATTCAGCAGGTAACTTTTGGGAAGATTAATTTTAATCATTTCTTTTTACAGAATGGCATGAATTCATGGAGTATGGAACATGCCAGGCCACAGTGCCACAGTAGTCTTTTAATACTACTTTTCTCCATGAGACCTTAAAAATTTGGCAGAGGAGTCTTCCTGGCTGGTGTTTTTCACTGTGAGTTTACCGCCTTGGGTATTTCCATGCTCATTCTTGCGTAGGCGTCTCAGAAGTGAAATTAAAACCTGCAGTCTGGCTTCTCCACTTGGCTGCACCAGCTTTACGACAGCCACAACACCCAGTGCAATTGGCAGTGTTGCAGTTGTGCTAGTGGAGCAGTGCATCGAGGGGAGCACAGTGTGCCCCTGCCCAAATGGTCCAGACATCCACCTTGGGGCAGGGCACCTCACCAACCTCACACCAGCTGATGTGGCCACGCTGGGTCCAAATGTGAGAAGCAGGTCCCTGCCAGGGGTCAGAACTGGGGAAAAAATGCCCTTGCCTGGAAAACATAATATAGCAAGTAATGCATCACCACACATACACATTGGATGGAAGCATGGTCTTCACCCACCTTTTCAAGTCTGTACTGGCATTAGGATGATGTTCGGCTGGCTTTGCACACTAGCACATTGTCTATATGCCTCAGATATGACCATGTACTCATACAGACCTTATTCTCATGCAGCAATCTCACCAGGGACAGTAAAGCTGTCTAACTGCACGTGAGGGAAGTACCCTCAGGCCTGTATTCAAGGACTGAAAAGATGCTGCTGGATTTCCTGATTTACACTACTATGCAAAGAAAAGTAGGAGTTAGGAGTTTGTATGGTTGCCTCCTGGAGCACCTCTGTAATGCATCCTTGTGCCACATGTGAAACTCACTGAAGGGAATTAAATCAGCACAATCTTCCCTAACACAAACAAAATCAACAACCTAGAACAGAGTTCCTGCCAAAAGCCCACTGTAGAAGGGAGAAAGGCTAGACTTCTCCCTTCTAGACTTCTATTTTAACCATGAGCCATTACTAGTGCAGTCATGTTCTGTCTTTGTGGCTAGTGTGGCAATAGTAGGGGCAGGGGTGTCAAGGGAGGCTGCGGGATTGTTCAGGCAGCTGCCCACTGCTGGAACCCCTAATGCTGCCCCATCACTGCAGCTGGGATGTGCACTGGTTCAGCATCTTTCATCTCACTGTCCAGGCACCCTTTACCTCAGGTGCTGTGACTGCTTTGTGCTGCCACAATGTAGGTCTGGGGACACCCAAGAGCAGGGAGTCATGTCACTGGCATGGTTTCTGCTCTGCATGGCTGCCGTGCTGCCCCAGGGACAAAGCTGCTGTGGAAAGGAGCTGGTATCAGCCTGACTGTCATCAGGGAAACTAATTTCTTAGAAGGGACTCAGGTAGCTGCCAACATAATAATATAATTTAGGTGTGCTAATGACCCTGCACCTGCCAGCTCTATCCTGAATATGTTTAG
This sequence comes from Todiramphus chloris collaris, assembly GCA_025345505.1. NCBI lineage: Eukaryota > Metazoa > Chordata > Aves > Coraciiformes > Alcedinidae > Todiramphus > Todiramphus chloris. Next base: position 30,770,659 of record JANVCC010000017.1, read on the forward strand.
CTCGCTACCTTCCAGAAATGGTGCAAAATGATGCAATAACACTCCAGCATCATGAGTTGTAAAATTATCCATGGCACAGCTGAGCATGTTCTATCTCAGTTTTTATTACAAATGACTATATGTCCTTGTCATTAAAAAAGCTGCTAATTCATTATTTTGGACATTAACAGAATGCAGAAAGTATCTTAAAATAACATCTTAATTTATATTTTTAACATCTTGACACCTCTAATTTTTATTTTATAAGCTCCATTAATGTTTAACGTCTTCTGTTGCATGGCAGCCCAGCTACGCTGACAGCTGTTGTTGCAACTCTTTCATCTTTGATCTATCCAACTGATCTAATAATGAACTTAGTACAATTTCCTTCAATCCAAAATATTCCTATTTTCACTATTGTTTCTGTGATAGGGTTAGATTTTTAATAACATACCACCTGAAGCAGAAACTAGCATTTTTTTAAAATATATGTATCAATCAAAGTTTTCTCCAAAATTTTAGTGGACTTCTGTCTTCTCCCAGTATCTCAGTATTTCACATGTGTGAATGCAAGGATAGCAAAATCACAGTTGGTAACATTACCAAATTATTTGTCAGTTGCTAATATATTTGGAGTTTGGACAAGAAAAACTGGTTAGGGGTAAAAGGGAGAATAAGCTATCTGACCATCAGTAACATTACTGCTCAAAAACTTGTTACTTATGATTTATACACACATCATATTTGCTATGTTTCAGGATTTTTGAAAAATGGACATCCTCTTTAGGGTCTCAAAGATAATCACCATGTATCAGACTTGCAATCTTTTCATGAATTCACAAAAATGTATAGAATATTGTAAATAACAGTATATATAGAGGACACTTTTTAAGCTTTAAAAAAATCTATCAAAGTGATTCTAAAGCCAACTTTAATTGGAAACCAGACAGTAAACTTTTTTAATGAGTCAAGCTGAGCTGAACCTTAACACTCTTTGAATTTGTGAGTTTTCTCTTGTTCTTTAACATAACTGGAGGAGCTGCCATACATAACTGGAGTATCCTCTGTCTTATATGGGCCTTCATTAGGATTCACTCACAGGTCTCCAGAAAGGCAAAAAAGGAAGCATCTTCAGAAAATGCCATGTGTGACACTACTGAAGCTAGAAAGGCATATTCCCTAGCAACCATCCCCCATGCTCAGGAAGACCACAGTCCCACTGGTAAACTTTCATTAAACACTCTGCTCCTTAAGTCTGCAAGGTGGCTGAACAGTTTTCTTAGCAGCCAAGGAATTTTCTACCAAAACACACCAAGGATCCATATATTGTAGTATTTTTCTTTTATAGCAAGTTAATGTTAAATACTTCAGAGGAAATTGTAAACAACAACCTTGATTTAGCAAAATAACATCGGCTTTGTTTTAAATGCGCTTAAGACCCCCTGGCTTCAGCCTTCATTAAAAGAAAATCACTTCAGTAGCACCTAGAATGTACATTAACATGTTGATCCCAGGTTACTTGAACATATTTTCACCTTGCATGCAAAATGTTCCAGGAGGACTGAACCCTGTGCCTAAAGCTAAGTAGGAATTTAAGTGCTTTCTTAGCCAGGGATAAATATGAGCACATATTTTAGTGCACTGGTCAATCAGGTTATGTTGATACAACTAAATAAAAAGTAGCCAAGAACTGATCTTGGGCCCCAGGGCTAGAAAGTTGCCCTTTCTGTGGCAGGTTTGTCTTAGAAAGAAATATTTGGAATAGTTTGAAGAGGATCCAGGGGCTGAGCTGGCTCACAAAACAGCAGGGACAATGAGAGCCCTCCCTACACACTTTTGTTTAGCAGTACAGACATACCCTGAGGATCCTACACATCAGTTCTCATACCAATTTGCCATTCACGTAGCTCCAGAGATTTCACTGCTGTTACTCCTGCCTACACCAATGCATGCCTCTGAAAGGCCCTAATAATTTTCTTACTTATGTAATCCTGAAACCCAGGGAAAGCTTCCCCCCCCTGAAATCTGGATGCTAACGCCATGAGGTAAAAATGTTTGTATATCCACTGAATGTAAGGCTTATATGCATTACTGATGATGTGTCCGTTTCTGTTAATGCTTCTCTTTCATCTGTACTTGGGGCTGGTCTATTTCACTTTACTTGTGCTCTGGAAGTGTCAGTCATATACTTTGATTTGTTGTCAGATGATGAAAAAAGACTTCAGCAAAACTTTCTTTGGGAACAAGAGTGAATCAGAGCTGTATCTGGACCCTCATAAAAATATGATGTTTATAAACCTGTGCTTACCTCATTGAGTTTATCAAGCCAGTTTACCTCAAGGGTAATTACCATGTGAAATGTCACAGACTTTGTATACCATTTTGAATCTCCAGAAATAGTTCCTCCACTAAAGACTTTTCTTATGGCACAGTGGGGTTGCTGATGTAAAAAGCTTGTCTGTAAATTGATGAATTTTAAAGCAAGTATCAGTATTCTTGGAGCCAGGTTCCAGACCTCCAACTGATTGCACTTGATATGTTTGTCTTTATGAGCCTGACATGTTTGTCTTTAAAATTTCTTTATTTACTTTAATATTTCTGACTGCTATAATCAGTGGATGAAAGAACAGATAGAATATTGTATGGAAAGGAATAATGGTGGAAGTTAATACTTTAAGTACCAAGTTTATTTTCTCCCCAAACATTTCTTGTTTATAAGTGTCCTGGTTTGAGCTAGAAGAGGACTAATTCTGTTCAGTGATTTTACTTTTCAGTTCAGTCTCTAAGTAATTGAACTTTCTGAAGCTAGCAGCATATTTTTGCAGACAGTGTCTGATTCTAGCAGTGATAACACCTAGTGTTTAGAGTTAGTACCAAGGATTAGTGTGCAGAAAGGCTCTTGTGTATATACTTGCTCCTATAGAAACCATGGTCACTGCTAAATTGTGTATACCACACTGGGGTGCCATAAAATAGGAGGCTGAACCTGCACAGAGGAGCAGACAGGACGGATGACCCAAAACTGACCTACAAAATATTCCATTTCATGTACGTTATATTCAGTATAAAGCTTAGGGATCATGAGAGTCAAACTCTCTTCCTCAATGGCTGGCATCTGCACAGGACTCTGTCCATTCTGCCTTCAATCCTGATCTGTATGTTCCTGAATTCAATACCAGAATCCAGTTTCTGAATCTGCTGCTGAGTCCAGTCTGGGACTTCCCCAGTACCTACTCCACAGAATCAGTAGTGATGATGACATAACTGCCATCAAGGAGGTTGTGTTTGATACTGGTTTTGAATACATTTGTATATATTTCAGTTAATTGATCTTATTCTCATTAAAGCTGTTTTAGTTTTCTCTTTTAATCCATAAGTGTCTCTCCCTTATTCCCTTTCTCTTCCCCTTTGCGAGAGGAGGGGTTAATAGAAAGCATCTGTCATTCATCTAGTGGCCTGACTCTTAACAATAAGTTAAAGCATCTTTAATCAGTCATAGTTTGATTCTTTTTCATAAGGTGATGTGAGTACTTCATATAATGCAACTACACCAAGATCGTTTTACTTGATATTTCATAAAGAGATCAGATCTCAAAGGCAAAAGTAGAAAAAGGAAATATGATGGCAAACCGTTCAAGAGAATAATTCGAACATCACAAAAAAAGAAGTTTTCATTTTGTTTGTAAATATCAATCAAAGAGTAGTCCCCTTCCCAAAATTAAAGAATCTGCAGATCCCTTTTACAGCAGCTAGCTAACCAGCATTTTTTTTTTTTTTCAATATATTTATTGCTTCTGCTGAATGTGAGAAAAGTAAGGTTGAGCTATGGAATGAAGCATGATTTACACTTTATCACTTAAACATTCAAGTGCTTATAGAAAAATGCTGGCATGTGTAGGAGAAAGAAGACTTAATTATATATTACAATTCAGAGGTCCTTTCATCTCATACCTCAACAATTCCTAGCTACTCAGTCTGTCACTTATTTTTAGATTGAAATTTCTCTCTGTCGCACATGAACCTGTTATCTAATTTATAAGGTACTCCATCAAAACTTCCAGTTCTTAACCATGAGGTAACAGAAAGCATCAAACATGTTAACTAAACGACCTCCCAGACAATTTTAATATGCATCTTTTCTAGTATTCTGTCTCCTTTATTCTACTCCCTTTCTTTTCATAGTGTCTTATCTGTAATTTTGCATCTATCATGGGACAGAGTCTGAACAATATATCTAAATAACTTATATTTAAGATTGAAGAGGGAAAAAATCTAAACCAAGCCAACTCAGCCCTAAGCAAAATCAATATTCATAGCTTCATGTGAGAGAGCATGGGGTGCAGAAGTCACTTGGCAGCAGCAGCCTGCTTGACCCAGCAACACTGCCATCCCAGGTAGCTGCCTAACCCACTATGTTCCTGATACAGTCTTGGAGCACTGGCTGGTTTCAGGAGGGGTGAAAGGCTCTGACAAGGGTCCCTCGCCCCCTTTACCCCACCACAGCCTGTTTTCAGTTAGTGCGGAAAATTGTAAACATGGAGCCATGTTCTTCTGCTGAAAAATTATCTGGAGAGTTTACTTTCCTGTGTATTACAGTTGCCACAAAGGTGTCCTCGGATTGAAACATGCCTTTCTGATGCAGCCCCTTGGAAAAAATTTAAAGCCCCTGGACTAGTGCCAATTCTTGGACAATCTCACTTTTGCTTTATATGAACTGGGAACCATATACTAGATGGTGTGATCAAGAGATGATAATTGCTGTCTTAAATCTAACACTACGGCCAGCATATATGTAGAATATTTAATGCCTTTAACAAAAAAATAGAAATGTAAATACTTCTCTGCAAAGTCAAGGTATGTGTGTCCTATTTGGCAATTCTAATATCTTTCTGTAGCAGATCTGCTTTCATCCCTTAAAGCTCTTTAAAATAACACAGGAATACTCATTATAATATTGTAAATAGCTTTGCTCAGCTCTCTTTTCAGCAAAGGGAATAAAAGAGCCCACCTTGTAAAAATGGCTTCTTATCACTGTATTTCCTTTGTGACTTTCCACACATTACACTTATCTTTCAACAGGAAAAAAGGTATTCAGTTGTGTAAAATCAATGAAGCTTTTAAGCAACAGAATCATCTTCTACTTCCTTTACATGTCCTTTAAAAAGTATGCAAGCTTTCCTAACTTGCTTCAGATGGCAAACCCCAATCTGACCTTTTGCACCAAACCAGAGTAACTTATCTGCTAAGGGATGCTAAAGGGATTTAGAAAACAGCCTTTTGTGAAGGAATTCTTCCCCTTACGCAACAAAATAACATCCAGGCTAGTCAGTAGCTCTCATAGTTGCAGCGTAGGGAATATCTTCTTTATTCATTCCCTGGGCAAACTGAAAAGTCACTGCAAACTTCAGCATTCTCAGTGAATAAAAAAAAAACCTAACATCAAGAGGAGAAAATGCCAATTACACTTGATAGAAACAAACAAAAACATTTTACTTCTTATTTTCAGGTTATTTATCTACCACCTTTCTTCCTGGAAAATCTTCTCCATTCAAATAAAATTCAAATTTAGAGGGTGAGCCAAAAACAAAACAAAGAAAAAATACCTTTTCCAATTTCTTATTTATTTCTTCCTTTCCCCAAAGACTGTTTTGTCCATTCTCCATAGCTGCACCAGCTTCCTTCCCTGGGCTCCCTGTAACCTAAACCTATAGATCAACAAGACCAAAAATCACCCTTACTTGGTATTACAAGGAAATGCCACAGCACACATGTCTCTGCTGGCAGGGACAATCAATATAAACCACAGCAACACACTTTGGGCACAAAACTTTCTGAGTAATCCATTTTAAACATGCTCCGCCTCTGCCCCAACACATCCAGTAAAACCACCTCTGGGCCTCAGCAAATGCGGAAGCTGGAACAGACTTGCCCTTCATGTTTAAAGAAACAAAAAGGATCGTGCCCTCCCCCTCTCTCCTCACTCCAGGTGCACCTGCTTCTGACCCTGTGCTGACTGGGATATGGAGGGAGAGTGAAGGACAGAGTGTGGGGAGGAGAAATTTCTGTTATTTTTACTATTGTAATTAACTTTGAGGCCTTTTTACTACCCCACACATTTCTGAGATCTTTTCATGCTTCTGGCACAGCTGTCAGTTCCTCTTAGACTTAAGAGGAAACTCATTGTCAGGAGGTGTGTTTCAGATCACTACCAGCTGATGTACTTTCTGTTTGAGTTTACACCCTGTACTAAATAGTAGAAATGAGCTTAGTGATTTCCTAGATTTTATTATAAGGAGGAGGTGAATACAGCTGTATCATCATCCTCCAGCACTACTTCCCAAGGTAATAAGGTTAAATGTGTAGCAGAAGAATGTGTGCTGACCCCAGATGCAGAACCAGAGTAGGAGGATAGGAGCCCTGGGCTGCAGCTAATGGCAAGAAGGAGACAGAGTGGGCTGCAGCCACTGCCAGTCCTTCAGTCCTTCAGACTGACTGCTTTGAGAAAGGGGAAGATGTTATCTACCAGCAGCAGGCACTCACAACTTGAGACAGAAAGAGGCTTCACAAAGCCACAGCTCAGTCGTACACTCCTTTCTCAGGACTGTTTGCCAAAGGCATCCCAGCATGAAGCAAATACATCGTATCTATCAAAAAGTTGCCTGAATACACTGTCACATGCTCCTTCAGTCCTAAGGGCTGGGTGTGGGTGCAGCTGTGCAGAGCAGTTACTCTTTCCCCCATCTCAGAAGGCCTGTAATTCCCTAGATGACTAAAGGGAACACCCATACCTATTAGTGGCCTTGCTGTGTTTTACTTATGCACCACTTAAATCCCATTTAAATATGATGCTTGTTAATTTAGGCACACTGACATTTTCCATGTTGAGGGCTGGGCAACAGTTACAAGCGGAGGTGCCTATACTGCTGTGTGTCAACATTTTAAAAGCAGCTCCACAAATGTCACCATCTCTCAGCACGTATTAAACAGTTCAGGAGGATGTTGTTGAAGTTGCCAAAAGAGGTTTTAAAACTAGAGTGTCTCACAGGAGTCAAACACACTTCTTGCACTCAAAAAGCCTCTACCATCTTGCGGATGGATAAGTGAAGCAGACCATCGCTGCCAGACAACATGGGGCTCGGCACAAGGAGACTGGGGACACAGGGACAAAAAAAAAGACAGTACATGAGTGACAACAAGCATGACTAGGAAGAACTGCCAGTTTTGGGTGTTACAAAATGGGCTATTTAGCTGGCTTGCCTGACTGAGCTAGGCAAGGCAGTGGCTCTGCAGTCTGAAGCCTGGGTTGCACCTCTCCTCCCCTTAAATAAACAACCCTCTACTTTGCTGGCTGGCCTCTGGTAATCCCATTCCATCAGACATCACTTCAGTGGGTGAACAACACTCAACAGGAACTCTGTTGGAAGCATGGGCAACACGATGCTGCCTAATGAAGGGCAGAAACCTCCACCAGCCAGTAAGGCACTGTCAGGCTGCTCTGCCCATTTGAGAAATATCTTGGTCCCTAAATATCCAGTTAAAGTGCACTGAGAGATTCAGAATGATGCCCACAGGTGTCACAGAGAATGAAGGATGCTTAGCCCCTCAGTTTAGCACTTGTGCATCAGTAGAGACTTGTTAGCACAAAAAGAGCTGTATCATTGTAAGACGAGGGTATGATTAACTTTATTGACATGTGGGTTTGAAAAAATGAATTGGTGCTAAGTGCTTTGAGACAAAACACTACAATGTGTTTCCAGAGGGAACTTGGGAAAATAAACTTTAAAAAACAACAGTCAAGGTTAATATGAATTGGGAATTGGAAGCCGAATATAACACTTGATGCTTTGGTATTTGAATCAAGCCCAAACTTTGATTATCACACTGATCAGCTGATTAAAATTAGTCACCTGAAACCTGGTATTATGTGCTGTGCAGGACATCAGAAGATATTGTTTACGTCAGGAAGCATAAAAGGTTATTTCATCTCAAATCTTCATCCCATGCTTATGCTGTGGCGATGCCATTTATAAAGATAGTAGGAATGCCACACTTGAACAGAGCAAGTGTTATGTATGATGGCAAATGTTGACTTATTCTGGGTCATTGGAGATTAACATTTTGGAAACTGCAGACATGTGGAAGATATGGTGTATATTATATGGAGTCAGACAACAAGTCTGTTCTTGCAAGATTTCAAACTCAATTATGCAGACACAAGAAGTGTAGATAAACTTTTCAGATTACATCAAATGAACTTTTGGTTTCTTATCTGAACTGACCCTCTGAAGGCATTTGGGATTATTCTGAGTGTTGTTGTTGATAATAACAGCAAGTTAAGAATTTAGTTTCAACTTCTGCATTTCTCAAGTCTGGTTTGCCTAATTGTGTAAGGGGATGGACAGATTCCAAACTCTTTGACCATTTTTCATCAATATTTTAGTATATCTAGCTGATCACGATGAATAGTTGTTCTCCAGTGCAAAGAAATTACAATGTGAGCCTTGGAGTCACATTAGAAGCTTTGTGAATTGAACTATGAAAGACTTTCCTTGCTCTTCCAAGAGAATATACAAAGAAAAAAAGCCCTTCCCAGAATATCAGTTTCAGGGGGACAACAGGCCTGCTTCATGGTTTTACCAGCTTCTATCACACACAGGCCAGGAAGGAACTTCACAGCATCTGGTCAGTCCTGGAAAGCATTAAGTCAAGAGGGACTTTCCATTTGCAGTCTCCACCTCCTAACCTGGATATGCTGCTATAAGGTCACTCCTCAGTTATTGAATTGTGCCTAGGGCTGGGGGTTTTTGTGAAAGTGGGGAGAGAGCAGTGGACTCCAGTTTCCATCTTTCTCCTAGACACTTGCCCTTCTCTGCAATTCCTGGCCTGCGTGAATTGGAGGTCACCACAGGGCTGGTACAGTGGGGACACTAGTCACCCCTCAGTGGGAAAGGTGAAGGCCTCTAATGTGAGGTGCAAGGTCAAGGTTTCAAGAAGAGCTGGGAGTGCCAAAGAGGAGGGCATGCACAGTGAGGAATGGGCAGGGGGAGAGAGGTCTGAGGTCTAAAGAAATGGGAAAACTACTGAGAAAGAAAGCATGCAGGTGAGGCTTCCTAGAAAGTAAAGGTTTGAGAACAGTACGGTTGGAGGATGCATAAGCTCAGGACCACTTGCCTGTTCAGCTGATGCTTTCTGGTCAGGCTGCCAAGGGAAGGACGATGTGTGCACAGCTGCCAGGCACATATCCTCTTTTTCTGTTTTCAGAAATGCATGATTTAAGAACCAGAAATGTGCTGCTGTGGCTGTGCTGCACTCAGGCATAGACTCTCAATATGGCACTGCCCTGCAGATCCTGTGATCTTGATGAAAACTTTCTGAAGAGCTCAGGCCACACTTTACAGTTGTTTCCTAGTTAGTAAATGAAAGACCGTAGCATCAGAAACTTGACCCTAAAACAGTTCCTAGTGTTGTCATAAGCAGAGATTTATAGCCTTAGACCATACAGGATCTTCCTCAGTTTCATTCTTCAGGGTTCACTACAGCCCTTTCTAACCAGAGTGGCTGGCTCTCCTGCTGAATGGTAAAAGCAACCTCTCAATTGTACTGAAGTTTTCCAAAAGTTGAATACTGCCTGTCATTGAGATCATACATAAAAAAAAAAAAAAAAAAAAATCATTACCAAAGTAAGTTATCCAAAAAGTTACAGGATACAAAAAAAGTCAATTAGTTAATTCTATAGGTACTGTAAACTGCAGTAAACTGCAGACAGAGCATATGGCTGAATTTACCAAATCAGTGCTAATACCCATTTGACAAAAATACAAAAACTCTCCAAGGATGAAGTTCAGCTAAGTAGCCAAATTTCACAAGGGAAGCCTATATGTAATGCATGTACTAATGCACATATATGTGGTGACTCTCCGCAGGGTGCTAACTGACCATCAGTAGGGTGGCCATTCCTTTAGTTGTCTCAAGATAACAAACTATTCCTGGTATTGGTACTAGTTATTGTACTTGAAATATAATTTGGAAATGCAAATAAATAAGCTCAGCTTTGGAAAGCTTATGATTATATAAATCCTCCTGTTCAACTACAAGAACAATTTTTTTGGCCTTTAAAAGTCAATCCATGTAGAAATCTAATTGAAATATACAGCGGAGAAATATATGCATGTTAGCACCTAAAAATTAGAGTGGATTCACACAAGATTTAGAAATGCCTGTACACTCAACACTCTGCCATGTGCTAATGCCAGCATGTTCATAGTGTTCACAGTTCACAGATCTAAGTGTCAGAAACTAAACATAAACTTTACACATGATGCTGTATTATTTACAGTAACCAGTGCTGCACTAAATCATGGCCCACAGCTGCAATTACAGATGTCACTCATTTGAATAAAATTTACATCTTGTCAAATACCTGGTGGAATAAAAGAAAAGAAAGTAATATTTTTTTTTCTTAAAAGGGAGGGGTGAAAATAAAGTAATCCCATATCAGAAGTTTAACAAGTTCTAACATGTCGTCTACTACTTTGTGTGTGCCCATGCAGCTGCAAGAGTGCTTGTAGCCCTCTTTCACAAGAGGTGGCTTCAAGCACAGTATTGTAGGGTTGTGCTTGCAGTGCTCCAAACAGCACTGGACACTGTGAGTAGGAGGCTGCTGGTGAAAGAGGATCTCTACAGGCAGCTGCCAGCTGTATTTCTCTAATATCGATACCGACAGGGTTTAAGGTTGCTAATATCAGTATGTTTAAGAATATAAATTCCCCCCCTGACTTGTGACTGTAATGAGAAATTCCCACTAGTACCTCAAACTGAGAGTCGTTCATTTGTGAACAGCCAGTAAGTCACTACCTAAGCAGCTAAAATGAATCAGAATGTCTATTTCCCATAAATCTGAAGTTACCCCACAGTCCAGACAGGTGCTTGGGATATCCTGACAGCACTGAGAAACTTTTCCTTCATTTACTCAGACAGATGAGGTCTCCCATGGGGAGACAGTGTCATGTGTTGTGGAGACAAAATGGAAGCACACTGAATGACAGGATAGCTGAAGGACATTTTTCTCTTCTAATCCTCTTCCAGTGTGGTTGCCTCTCTGAGGTGATTTTTGGTAGGAAAATCCAGAATAGCCTTATAAAACACCCTCCTTCCACCTTTTCCCTTATTCCTGATTACAGAAGAGAAAGGTATCTTTAAAAGACTACCCCTTTCTTTTTCTCACCCTTCCTGGATCCTTCATGAAGCATTCCTCAGCTAAAACTGAGGGCCTAGCCATCAACAGGGAAGCAAATTGCTGAAGACCACAGATGGACACAGCCCTGCTGCTCGTTAATTCTCGTACCCTGTCTTAGCCTTGCTTCCCATGGCAAGTCCCTCATTGAACTTTTAATTCAACTTTGCTGATGCTAATGAGAAAAAGTCTTGGGCTAGGTCAGATGGTCATATACAGCCACTGGCAGCAGCACTGATGGTGGGAGCCTTTGAATGTGAGAAATAAAGACTGTGGAGCTCTCTTTCCATAAGTGAACACTGGGCAGATAGTAGAGCCCTTTGGTTTCAACCTCTATAGAGGTACAGTGAAAATTTTCTCTTTGGGAAGGCTTATACCCAAGGGCAGTTTTTCAGAAAATAAACCTTTTTCATTGACTTCAGGGACAACCACTTGCAACCCCTGAATGAGGGCATATCTCTCAATGAGAGGTTTTGGTTTTGGGGAAATCCCACAGAAACACAGCAGAACCAGCTGCAGATTTTCATAAGGGCTCCCACCAAGCAGGACACTCACAACAACAGCTACTGGACACCAAAGCTGAGTTTTCAGGGCAGAAACTATGGGAACATGTAAAGCATTCAGCCTGTTCTCAGACAGTAATCAGTAACTGGCAATAACCTTGAAGGTTCAATAAACCTCTTTCTTGTGGGCTAGCTTACCCTGAGGTGGTGGTGCCTCAGCTAGCTGACCATCTGAACCATCTAAACTATAAGCCCTTGGGTATGTATTCAATACACAGTAGTTACTGCTCCAAGCAATTTCAAACAGCACACAGCCTTTAAAAGCCCATGCACATCTGAAACAGCATGGAAACCTGCAGACAGAGGGTACCTGCTGACTGAGAAGACCAGCTAAAAGGAAGACTACCAGAAAGTACCTTAATTTCTGACAATAGCAGGTTCTGAAGCACTTGGTGTTTTTAACAGTTTCCAATTAACTCAGAAGTGGTTGACACTGAAACCATAATGGAGGATTTTGAAGCACTTTGCATGAAAGTGAACAAGGTATGGCAGAAAACAAGCACATGCCAGGAGAAAGTGGAGAGATTGAAGAGCTCAAAACTATCCTTAGGTTATGTTCAAGGTTGCTTGCTAACATGACTAGCAACCTCATTGGGCACCACTCACTGGAGAGCTGGCTTGGGAAGGACTCCTGTCTAAGATGTCTCCTAACATGCAACTGAGAGTTGCTGATACTGGCTTGGTGGCCAGTGGGCACCTGCCTTTGTGGAAAGCTCACATCAAGGGGACATCTCAAGCCTTGATGGCACCTGCTCTGAGCATTACTGTGGGCTGACAAATTTCATTCCCCTCAAATCTGGTCACTGATTATATTTGTAGCTGACGTGGCCTAAATCACCAGATAACTCAAACTAGGCAAAGACTTGTTTTAGAATCTGTAATCAACTTTCAGCATTTTTCTGTTCAGAAAGGCAATCTAATCTAGACTGAGGCCAGTGAATGATACCCCAACATCACAGAAGATCCAGAGGATCCCATACTACAGGCAAGGAGCAAGCACGAAAAAATAAGCAAAATCAAAGGCAGACTTCACAATAAGCAGAACGTGAATTTGCAAACACCGTAGTGAAAAGCAACAGCCAAATCTGTACCCAGTATGCAGAAAGAGAAGAAATAAGGCAAAGATATAAAACAAAACAACTGAAAATGATCTGTCTGATGGCAAAGCGAAACTATTCTGGATCAAAGTAGGCAGAGATTTTACTTGTTTTGGTAGAGACACCTACCTCTTGCTGTTAAGAGAGAGCATTGTAAGAAGATGCTGACACAAAAGTGGAGATTGAGCATATCCGTTGTCTCTAGATAGTGTGTCCTCAGCATAGTAATAGCTGACAATAGGCCTAAATTTAGTAGATATGAATTTTTAGCAGTAAAAAGAAAGATTAAACAAGAAAGCTCTCATTATCAGCCATCCAAGCAGTTGGTAGAAAACAAATGTCAAGCAATGCAGAATACCAAGTCGGATTCATATCTGCACCCAATACTGCTGTGGAACAACGCTGATGAAGGCAGCCTGATACCTGTTCAGTGAAAAGCAGAAAACAAAACTGCCTACACTGTTGGAACCAATGTAAGAATTACTGGGGGTATGCAGATAAGAAGAGACAGGCAGAATATAACCAAATAATGTGAGAGTCAGCACTCTGGCCATGCCAAATGAGGCAATGTTGCTTGGAACCGAGTTGGAAACAGATAGATATGAACAGCAATAATATTACCAGGAGATTAGAGGAGGTTCCCCTTCTCTATCAAACATAAAGAACATCTGTATCCCCCCTAACTTGTTTTTTCAACTAAAATATCTTGGGTAGTTTAAACCATAGCAAATTCAGATAGCTGACATGGTGATGGACTCAAATTCAGTAGGTATGAATTTGAGCAGTGAAGTATAAGTTCAGATGCTCATATCCAGAACTAATCCACTTATCTCTGCCTGACCATAGTGATGGTGATACTCAGGAGGACTCAATAAATTACAGGCACTTCAGGGATTATTTGAGCATTGCTATTTATATGTATTTGAAGTGGAGTTTTATGACATACTCAGGCTGAACTGTTCTTATTTCTGACTGTACCTTTTAAAAGTCCTCACTTTGAACAAACTAAACCTGTTTATTGTATTACACACAAAATCATATTGGACTGACACAATTGGTTATAATCCAGGCACTGAAAGAAACCAGTCTCTGTCAGGCTCCTTACCCCTGAACCACGGCTGAATTGCACATTGACCTTATAACCTGCATGCTAGTCCAGTGGGTAAAGTGGTGATGCAGCCATTGACCCTGCTCCCCATCTGGGCCTACTCCTATTAGGCTTCAGGGGGGCCCACTGCACCCCCCTACTAGCAGTAGTCTCAAGCCTGAAGCTGTGCCTGCCCCTGCCAAGGCAGCTGGCGTTTCTGCAGCTGCTGTCTAGTTCTGGGTAGGGAGGACAAGGAAGAGACAGAAAGAAATAATCTCAGTGATTATGTGAGATGGAGAACACACTCCCTTAAATAACCTCCTCTCCCTGCTGAAGTTATCAGAGCATGCCTTTCTAATGTTGGCTAATGCCAGGTTAAGTTCAGTAGTTTGCTGCTGCATATTGTGTTTGAGCTTTGTCCTTAATTGAACAGCAAGCCTGGGGACTGCAGCTACATGTAATATCTGCTAGGAAAACACATCCATCTCAAAAGACATTTTTCAAAGAGGCATATACAATCTTGTTAAAAGCAGGAAGCCTAATGGCCATTTGCTCCATCATACACAACCAGCAGGTATAGCAGGAAAGGGAACAGCTGCTTAGTTGCTTCTGCGATCTGTTTTGTCTAGATGTTTGTATGTTTGGGAGAGTGCTCTGGCCCTTTTGCAGCTCTCAGATGAATCACTTTGCTAATGGACTAGCAAGTGCATGGATAACATTATCAGCGATGCAGACCATGGTTCCTATATTGCCTTAATATGCCTCCAAACCAATCTGGTAAATTACTTCCATTATAGGATTTAGATAGTATCCCATTACAGATCAAGCTTTTGGTTAAATGTCATTTCTTTGAAAGACATATTTGGTGTCAAGGTCTGCTTGGCAGTTTCAGCAGAGAATGAGCAGAGTCACAGACTTCTTTATTTACTTCTCAAAACATTCCCTCTAACTAGCAATCAAAGGGTGGAACTACTAAAGCCAGGAGACATGGTGAGAAGAACATCTTTCATCAGCTGAGGAGTGCTGTCTAGAGAGTTTTTCACCAAGGTCTGTCCCTGGAGTGCTGTAAACATGCAAGTCTCCTGGTCACATACTGAAAATTGTTTGTAGGCTGCATTGGGTAATTCTAAAACTAAAGAAACCAGCTACCATTATACTATTATGCAGAAAAATAATTCCATATGTAGGATCCTGTTAAAGAAACTGGCTTTTCAGTACCTTTCCAGTGGTTTCCTTCTGATGCTTCAATGAAACAGGGTCCATCCAAGCTATCAAAATACAGCCAGTGTATGCTGCATTTATTATTTCATATTTCCCTTCCTTGATCTGAAAGCAGATCTAAATAAAATAATTTTCCACTTGCACTTGAAAAAATAAATCCTGCAACAAAACCAAGCCATGAAAATGTTTCTATTTGTATTAGAAAGTATAAATAATCTTTCTCTTTTTTAAACAAAATGAAGACATTTGTGTACAGCCTATGTTTTTTTTTTTTTTTCCTTCAGAGTTTCTATTAAACATTTTCACTTTATAGTTAATAAAAAGAGGCATTTCATTTTAGCAAAGTCTTGGCATATTAAAACTGAAGTGATGTGGCATATTAGAGGGACTTGCCAATATTAACTAACTTTACAAGATAATTTATTCCACATTTAGTGTTCAGTGTTTGCAGTATTTAATACAGCTAAAGCATATGCTGCTGTTTTATTCAAATGGTAAACTTTGTGATCATTAAAAATATATGAAAGTGTAAACATTATGTCAGAGTTCAGTGTTTCAGAAAGGAACTGTTAATCCTTGCAAACGGCTTCATTATAATAAGAAACCAAATCAATTAATGATTTTGTTTCCTTATATATTTACATGGTATTATGTATCCATTTAGAGTAATTAATTTGATTATATTTCAAACTTATGCATATTCACATTTCTACATTATCACTAAGGAATGTGTCATTTTTAGTTTGATTTGATAAGAAACAAATATTGGCAAAATCCGTTTAACTACTAAGCTGGGAGCTGAGATCAATCTCCATTTCACTTGAGGATTGAAAGTAAAAAGCTTCTGGCTCTACAGCAGCTTTGTCAGCCTTGGCAATTTGTATTATGTTACCCATGATAGTATGCACAAGTATCCATTGCCACAAATGCAATTTAAGAAAACACTTTCAGCTCTTTCTACTTCTTTCTCAGTATTTTCTGGCAGCTGGAGTTTTTTTTTTTTTTTTTATTTTTTTTTCCCTTGCTGTAGAGACATTACTTATTACTCATATTTAACTGAATAAAAAAACATCTTGAAAGGTAATAAAAAAGTTGAGTTCCTAAGAGAAACTTTTCAAGGCCTTCCATGCAAAGGGGGAAAGCAAGAGGGATTTTGCTGCAACATGGTTGGCACACTGCTTTCGAGACTGAGAGTCTCCTTGGAGCAGAGGAGCAGGGGGAACCAGGGTGGGTGCTCTGGAAGTGCTTTTCAGAGCCCCCTGCCTGTTCCTGTCAACCTTGGCACTATCTGGACCACTTCTAATCCAAGCTGGCCACTGAGGCTCTGTGCTTAATGAGAGTGCACTTAATGTGCACTTAATGAGAGCATAACTTTATAACTTTTCATCTTTGGGTCTTGCAGGGAGATATAGACATCCGGGGTTGATTGCTGTACTGATTAGTATGCAGGGCTGGACATTTTTCAATGTTAGGCAAAACTGTGTCCATCTTTACTGAGGTCAGGATTTCATCCACAGTGCTTGAAGATTCAATACAAGCCAGACACAAGAGTTAATCAATACCTAGTATGACTGTCTCTCCACTCATCAAACACTGATATTGATGCAAGACCTTTTAACTATTTCATCAGGCCACCTGAGGGTTTAACGTTGTGGAGGTATCTCCCTCCAAATCTGACTTCCATTTCCTTAAGTGGGTTCCTGCAACTCTGCCTGACCATCATCAGGAAATGCAAAATGCTCCAAATACCTCCGCTGTTCAGACAGTGAGCAATCCCAGAAAGCAGACAAGCCTTATCTGTTGCCGCTGGGCAGAAGGACACTGATAATGGTACACTCAGGACTTTGCTCCAAGGCACAAAGAGAATAAGGTATTAACTTAGCCAGGGCCTGCAAAACTAGCTTGTGTTTCATCATCACAGTGGAAGCTCTGTGTTTCCAGATGAGTCATGTTCCTTAAAAGAAAAGCCCTTATCACAAGGGATATAGTGAAATCTGGGTGTCTTTCTAGGAAATCACATAGATTCTGCTTTGGTCCAAACAGAAAACTCAACACTAGGGTGACTGGGTAAACGTTTAAAACTGAAATTGAGTTTAAACTAACATAAAACTCAGTATTAGGTTACCTGTGTGAAAAGGTGAAAGTCTGTGTTCAGAAAGTCAGGCTCAGTGTTTAAAATAAATCTTCTAACTTTAAAGTCTCTGAGTCTGGGTTTGTGATGCCCCATTTTGTTGTCAATTGTTTGTCCTCAACGCTATGCAAATTCAGCATGAAAATTTCTTTCTTTCAGCCATTTAATTTATACCATCCATTACCCCCTGCTTGCATGACTGACATTTACTGCATGATGCCTACTAAGTAGTGCTGGTGGCTGAGAGCCAAGAGACCTGGTGTCTATAGCTGATGTTACTATCTTTGGTAAGTCGCTTCATCTCTTCTATTGCATTCACTTAATCACGGTCATCATCTTCAATTGAGCTGTTTGAAGGGACTCTATTATTACAGCTGTTACACCCAATACAACAAAGCCTGAATTATTTTCAAGGAACAGAGCAATACAAGACTGAATTATTAGGTAGCACATATAACCTGAAGTATTTGGCAGATACAGTCACAGAGTTGAAAGTCACACCATCCAGGTCTTTTTTCCACCCAGTCAGCAGTGCAGATAAGCAAAACATTTGCTGTTGATACTGAAAAAAAATGTGCCTCACCAACAATGCTGCAGAAACAGAGAGCAATAGGTAGTTCGTTTTGCTCCTTCTTTGATCATAATCATTGTTTTCATGGGCCTGATCCAAAGTCTGGTGCTGCTGGATGGGGGCTACTTCTTTTCTTCATTCACTTACTAACTAGCAAAGTGTTCTCTTAGTTCTAACACACACTTCCCTGTTGAAACTGTTGGAAAACAGGTAGGAAAGCTGACAGAGAGGAAGCCACAAATCCTGATAATTACACGGACTTACACCAGGTAAATACCCTAGACCATCCTTTTCCCTTTTGATACCTCCAAATAGTATCCAGTTTTAGCTCTGGTGTTCCTGAGAAAAATCAGGATGCTGATTTAACAAGGACAAAGAAACTAATTTAGAAAACATGAGAAGCCTCCAATGCAATTAATTGTATACAGAATCAAACTTTAACTGTAACTCTATGAAAAGATTGACATGGTTAAATAGATGTTTTATGTCCTTCAGCCATTAGCACTAAAGGTCCTAAAAAGAGCTACAGGACATCTTGTGAGAATGCCTGCATCAAAGGAATCATATAGTTTTCTAGCTCTCTTTTTACAGATCAAATTTTAGCAGTGTTTTGTACCGTAGCATCCCAACATTTGAAACTGAAATCAGACTTTGGGAGTTCTCACATCTCTTAGGATCACTGCATTTCTTTTGCATGGGCTGCAGAAAAAGAATATATTCCAGGTCCTTTAAATCTTTTTGTTACACCATTTCCACCCCGGGTGTAGGAAAACATTCAGTTGCATGGATTCCCCTAATAATTTCAATACTGCAAGGGCCATTTATCATTTACTGAACTCTAATCATGCCCTTGACCCTTGTCAATTCATTAAGATCTCCCTACTTAGAGAAGTCTCTTTGAGTAACAGGCAGGAGCTGAGACCTGCTGGAAAATCATGGGCAGAAGGAGGTCAGAGAGACCCTCTCTTCTGCTGTTCCTCCACCACCCCTTGCTCAGGTATTGAATCTATTATTGAGCAAGTTGTCTCTAAAATCTTTGTCTCCCTGGTGTTAAAATTCCCTGCCCAAAGCCATTACTGTGAGGAGACACTGTGCTACTCCCCTTCCCTGATACCATGAGGCTGTCACCTCCCCTGGGCTTTCAGCAGTCACAAAGCAAATATATGCTGGAGTGTCTACTTTGCCTGTCAGTCCTCAAAGCACCATATGTATTTGGATGACTTGGTTTTGCAGAAGGCAGGTATGTGTCACTGGAAAAGGAACCTTGTTTCACAGCTATCTTCCTTCACCCTTAATGCTAAATTTGAAGGCAATTTTTGCTTTGTTGTAAGTCTGTATCAAGCATAACTTAATTATTTGTCCAATTATAA
The DNA here is from genome assembly GCA_025345505.1 of Todiramphus chloris collaris. Taxonomy (NCBI): domain Eukaryota; kingdom Metazoa; phylum Chordata; class Aves; order Coraciiformes; family Alcedinidae; genus Todiramphus; species Todiramphus chloris. The sequence goes on from JANVCC010000017.1 coordinate 30,789,911, forward strand.
TATCAGTGAACATAACAACCATTACATGAATGGGTGTTGAATCAGCACATTTTCCACTCCACAGTAAGCAACAGGAAAGAAAGAGGAAAATGTATTAACTGAGCAAAATCTAATAAACATAATGCTACCTACAGATATGTGCTATTTAATCTCATGAAAAGATTTTATGCTTCTGTTCACATGGCAATATCAGGTATCATCTCACTGAAGGCAGCAGTGACTCCAGTGTGCAAGTCTAACATCAGAAAATAATGGTTTTATTTTAATGTTTGCATGCACAAAAAAAATGTTGTCTTTCTTGGCAATTCTTAAATATGGGGGGAAATGCTAGGCATCAACACATTTTAGGCTAGATCAAAGTGGAAATTGCTGCCATTGACTCCAATCTGAGCCTTCTAGGCAAGACTGTGTGCTTTTCTAGCACATGGAAGGCTGGGACTAGAGCTGGAGTGGGGTGTTACCAGCTACTGCCATACAGAGAGTAAGAATGCCTCTTCATGTGTTCAGTTAAAACAATCTGCCACATTTGCTCTGCTGTTTTGGACAAGTCCAGCAGTTGACAAATTCCCTGCAAAATTCAGACATTTAAATCCAGAGAAGCATGAATAATGAATTGGTCAGAAGCTGTGTTGGAAAATGAGAAGGGTTAAAAAAAACATACCAGGTTTAATTTTCCTCTAACACTCCTCTCCTCACCTTGGGGGGGAGGGGAGTCAGAAAAAGGGATAGCCATTTAGAAAATAATGTAATAAGCCTGTAGAAAATAAGATAATTTAAAAACAAAAACAAAATTCCAAAGAAGCAGTGCTTCTGTATGAGGCAAATGTTTGCACTGAATCTGAAATCATACAGTGCTCCACAAGTGTTAACTGTCCTTTTGTTATTATCAGTTGTTACAGCTACATGTGATATCGATTCTCTTACTAATTGGGACAGCATTTTGAAGGGGAAGTGTTAGATTTTCCAACAGTGATTAGTACATTGATTGTGATTTGCTATACAACTGAAGAGTTATTAAGGTGGTATTTGATTGTTTAACATGGCATTTACTCATCGGCAACTCTTTAGGACATCAGCAGGCCCACGCTGGAATGTTCACACTTGTAAAGTATGCATTTTCTAAATATAAATTTCTCTTATTAAAATTCATTTACTAAATAGGATCCTCAAGTAGAAGGTTTCTGCATACCTGTTAGGAACTGAAGTCCACAGCATCCATCCAAGTCTAAATATTTTTAAAAACAGCAGCCATATTTGTGATGACCTCCTGTAACACCTGAATACATATTTAAGATGAATTTATTATTTTTATTGCTTCAATACAGGAAAAGATATCTTTTACAACCATATATTATGTAATCCTTATCCAGACACTACCAAAGTAAATGGGAAGGGTCCTTTTATTTTGGGGCTTAATGCAAGTCCTAAATTGGGCACTTTGAAAAGTTAAATTTTACATAATTTTATGTTACATTCTTATTTTCACTTCAGAGATTCAAAATAACAGCTGACTAAAGCAGCAGAACTACAACCCTGGATTTTAGGAGGGCAAACTTTGGCCTTTTCAAGCAATTGCTGGGTGAAATCTCATGGGACAGAGGGCAGAGAGGCCCATGGTAGCTGGTTGACATTTAAGGACCTCTTCTTCCAAGCTCAAGACCAGTGCATCCCAGCAAGCGGGAAATCGAGAAAGGGAGCCAGGAGACCTGCATGGTTAAGTAAGGAGCTGGTGAGCAAACTTAAGTGGAAAAAGAGAGTCTACAGATCATGGAAGGAGGGGCTGGCCACCTGGGAGGAGTACAGAACTGTTGTCAGAGGATGTAGGGAGGTAACTAGGAAGGCTAAGGCCTTGTTGGAACTCAACCTTGCAAGGAAGGTCTAGGATAACAAAAAGAGCTTCTTCAAATATATTGCAGGAAAAGCTACGGTTAGAGGCAATGTAGGCCCTCTGCTGAATGAGGCGGGTGCCCTGGTGACAGGAGACACAAAGAGTTACTAAATGCCTTCTTTGTCTATACTCTGGAGACTGTCCTCAGGAGCCCCTGACACATGAGGCACCAGAGGATAGCATGACGAAGGAGTCTTCCTTGGTTGATGAGGGCTGGGTTAAAGAACAGTTGAATAATCTGGACATCCATAAGTCCATGGGTCCTGATGGCATGCCCCCACAGATTCTGAGGGAGCTGGCATGGGTCACTGCCAGACAACTCTCCACCATCTTCAGTAAGTCATGGCAGACAGGAGAGGTGCCTGGGGACTGGAGGAGGGCAAATGCTCCAGTCTTCAAAAGGGGTAAGAAGGAGGACCCAGGCAACTATAGACCAGTCAACCTCACCTCCATCCTTAACTTATCCTTGGCACTAACCATTCAGCGAGACCTGGACAGGCTGGAGGGTTGGTCAGGAAGAAATTTAATGAAATTCAACAAGGGCAAGTGTAGAGTCCTGCACCTGGGAAAGAACAACCCCAGGCATTAGTATAGGTTGGGGACTGACCTGTTGTAAGGCAGCAAAGGGGAAAAGGATCTGGGGGTCCTGGTTGATGGGAGGCTGACCATGAGCCAGCAGTGTGCTCTTGTGGCCAAGAGGGCCAATGCCATCCTGGGGTGTATTAGAAGGGGTGTGGCTAGTAGGTCGAGAGAGGTTCTCCTGCCCCTCTACTCTGCCCTAGTGAGGCCACATCTGGAATACTGTGTCCAGTTCTGGGCCCCCCAGTTCAAGAGGGACATAGAATTGCTTGAGAGAGTCCAGAGCAGAACCACAAAGATGATTAAAGGAGTGGAGCATCTCTCTTATGAGGAAAGACTGAGGGAGCTGGGGCTCTTTAGCTTGGAGTAGAGGAGACTGAGGGGTGACCTCATCAATGTTTATAAATATATAAAGGGCGAGTGCCAGGAGGATGGAGCCAGGCTCTTCTCGATGATGCCCAATGACTGGACAAGGGGCAATGGGTGGAAGCTGAGGCATAGGGAGTTTCATGGAAACATGAGGAGGAATTTTTTCACTGTGAGGGTGACAGAGCACTGGAACAGGCTGCCCAGGGGGGTTGTGGAGTCTCCTTCTCTGAAGACATTTAAAACCCGCCTGGACACGTTCCTGTGTAATCTGGTATAGGCGACCCTGCTCTGGCAGGGGGGTTGGACTAGATGATCTTTCAAGGTTCCTTCCAGCCCCTGACGTTCTGTGATTCTGTAAAGTCTTAATTGGAGATTTTTACTGCAGCTGTAAGTATCCACATGTACAAGGTAACATTAGATATAGCTGGCTATAAATTCTGATTTTTTATGAACTACACCTGGATTACACATTTGTTTTTCTCATGAAAAATGGCTGATGCAAGAAAGATTTCAAGATATATCAAATTCAGGAATTTATTTATATGTAGCGCTGATAAAACAGTGGAGCCTTACTTTTAGTGTTTATAAAAGGAAAGAAAAATAAAGATCAGCTGTCACATTGCAAACACCACCTATTTCACATACCTGCAGTTAGCTCTGTGGGGGCAGGTAAAACAAGATTTTTATCTTTTTTATACATAGACACATCAGGCATCCCTAAAAGTATGAGGGAATCTTGATAAAACAACCATATCTAGCTATATTTTCAAAAGAATAAGTGCATGGTACCGTAACCTATGGTGTCTCCTTGTTATAAAATAAAAAATGACTATGCTGAATGTGTCCCACATATTTTCAGAACGTACTGTTACACTGCTTTTGCAGTTGCGCCTCCTTCTTGGACACATTTAGCATAGTGACAACTGCTTTCATAGCCCAGATTCACACTGCAGTGTCTTAACAACAGTTGTACGGGTCCCGACAGACAAGTTTCAAGAAACTGGCAAATCTCTTTCTCTTTTAAGCCTGATTACATCTCTTTCCTTGAATAGTGCAAGGTCTCAGAAAACACACAGTCATCAATATAGCCTACATAGGTGTTGTACTGGTCCCAGAATACCTCAAGAAACAGTCATGGACAACATTTTTATCTATGGTGGTGACAAAGCCAATTAGGATTTTTAACTCCACAAGTCCAGTGATACAGCCTGCAGACGTCTACACATATACTCCCAGTCTTTTGGAAATGGAAAAGATGGCAGTTCTGATGTTGCAAGCAGGACAGACATCAGCAGCTATAAGGAAGAGGAAGGTGTCTAGGACTCTGCCAGAGGAGTCTGCCCTGGTGAAGCAGAACCACAATCTACACAACTTCTGGAGATCATCAAAACCTGCCCTGATTTGGGACTAGTCTCTCTTCTTTGGTGGTGCCTCCTTCTTCATGCTCAGTTGCATTATGAATGTATGAATGAGATGGAAGCATCTCTGGGGAATAGGAAAGGGTTGGGCGGAACAGTGACGCTGCTACAGGTCTCTGCCCTTTTAAAAAACACTCAGACTGAAACCTACCACCATATGAGGACAAGGAACAACACTTAGATAAAACTCTACACTTTAAACCACTTTTAACATTTTGTCCTCATACACAGCAGGTAAACCTGTCCTCTCTCACATCCTGTTTAAAAATGGCAGTCCTTTGTAGAGTTGAAAAACAAAGGAAAGAAGATAATAGCTAATTTATTTCAAAAACCTGTCCTAGCTATGCAGCAAGAAACACAGTGAGCCATCTGGTAGGGTTTCAACTGTTGCAAAACAGAAACACACAAGGAATACATTTCATCAATTAGTTATCCAGGTCCCCAAGCATAACAAAATAGGTGACATAAGGACATAAAAGTGTGTTCCCTGAAAAACTCAGTAGTGACTTTAACCTGAGGTCTTGTCTTTTTTTTAAATCCCCTGTACTCATGCACTGAAAACCACAGAACTGTAAGTCCAAGACCAATTTCCCCACTCCAAACAGCCCAAGCTGTTGCAGAAGATGGCAAAAGGAATACTAGTTAAATTTATCTCAGGAAGAACTACTTTTGTCTGTTACACGTTGCCAGCCAACAACAATCCTCTCTCCTTGCACAGCATTTCTTGACCACTCTAACATCACTGCTTTTTAAGCTCGTCTCAACGGTGCTTGCTAGGAGATACTCATCGGTCCTTAGCTGCTCCACTGTATGCTGATAGAAACCATAACTGTGGCTACATGTAAACAAACCAGCCCCATGGGCAGCTTGCACTTCTTCAGTGGTGTAAGAACAAGTAACAGCAAGTCTCACATCCTCAGATCCTCTTCTTTGCTCTGAATGAGTTAATTTTATTTCCTTTTTTAGAATTTTTGCACCCACTAACAATGTGTGATAAAGTTCAGTGTAAATGTATGAGAATCCATGGATGTTTTGTGCCACCTTTTTCCTTCCGACATGATCAACAACATTATAAATATTTGAGCTACTTACACAAGAAAAGTACCAAAAATAAGCAACAATTAAGCACATGTTAAAACACAATGGTAAAGTGATACTTTCCTCAGCTTCAGCACTCCTCAGTCAGTGAATCTGCTTGGTGCTTTGCTGTTGAAAACTAACAGACGACTCTTTGTTTCCTTCTCCCAATCACCACATCACCTTTGTTATGCCAAATACTCTGCAATACATAGCGAGAAGCAATAGCATGAAAACTGCTTGCCTCAGAGAGATGCAGGCAGGTCAGTCTGCTAACAGCATACCAACATGTTCCCTGGCATCAGAGTGGAGTAGGACAACCCAGTCCCTCTAAGAGAAGCCCTAGGCTCACATCAGAGTAGCTGGCTCCAGTATCTGCTTTGGACAGCGCGCACATACACGGACCACACCACGCCTGGCTTTCTGCTCCCAGGACTGACCACAGTGGGCCTTGAGCCTTATCTTATCATTGTATGATCATGTAGCAGTCACTGCTGGTATCTCTCTGAAACAGACAGAAGGCTGTTTTACACAGTCCACTCAATACAACAGGCAACTCATGGTTGAAAAACAAGAAGAACAAAAAGGCTGGAAAACATCTTAAGACTGAAGAGGTATCACAGGCTAGGTAGTGGCCTGCACTGGAGGGCTGGGGAAAGCTCTCCCTATCACCCATCTTCCTGGGCATTGCTGGGTATTCCAGAGTCCATCACCCCTACTGCCTGCGAGATGCTCATGTGCACCATCTGCTTTCTCTTCTTGAAAGATCCCATCATCTCTGTTGCAGCAGTAGTAGTCATTTAAATTACACCAGATCCAGGTGAATTGTGTTGCAGACATCAGATATGAGCAGGACCCATGACCATGCATGGGAGAGGTAGCTGCTGGGTGCTGGGGATTTTAAGTAATAAAGAAAGGAAAATGTGGAAAGCTATCCTCACCCACCCATGATTTTCTTATTTTTCCTCCATGCATTTTTGGAAACAACAAAAAAGCACATGTGCAGGATACAATGCCAGGGGGCAGTTTGGAAACATTCGCACTACATGACCACAGTGTACCAACCAGCCAACAGACTGCACAAAGTATCAGCTCAAGCAACAAAATTTGTCTTTTTTTCTGAGCACATGTCAAAGTCAGCTGTTGCTTGCTGATAGCATTTGTAGCAGCAAGCTTTCTACTGTAAACATAGCCTCACTCTCACTAAAGTAACCAGTTCCACAGCCCTCCTCTGCTGGGGAGTAAAGCCATCACTGTGAAGTGGGAAAACTTGACAAGGTCAGACAAAATGCGTGATGATTTACTAATAAAATGATAGAAGAATGAGATAACTCATAAGCATGGTAACCAGTTTACTCAATATGGCTCAAACTCTGCTAATGTTTGAGATGTACATCTCAAAAATGTATACAACTCATATCAAGAATTTCCCTCCCAGACCACTTTTTACTAAACAGAGATTTTCAAAAGCATTTTCTGCTGGGCTAAGCTTTGCTTTCATCAAAATCACTATCACTCCAGTTTAACTTTGATGAGAGCAAAGTTAGGCCAAATCCCACCCACCAAGTTTTCTTTACTAAATGCAGAGTGCTAACACTGATATCTCTGCAGCAATATGAAATCATAGCTCCTGTGGCATGTCCCTGGAAAAGAGAACTTAGGACTTTCTAGTAATACAGAGCCTCAAATAAGAGCCTTTTCCAGTTTAGCACAAATTAACTCTACATATGAATGACTTTTCATCAAATCCTAGTTACAAATCCATAGATAAGGGTATTAATATTACTATAGTGCATTGGGGAATGAAAAATAAAGAAACTAGAGGAATCAAACACCAGAAGAAAAAAAAACCAACCAAACAAAAAACAACCAACCAAACAAAAACAAAACAAAACAACAACAGTAAAGCCTGGACATGCTTCACATTCTTTTCTGTAACATAAGAATTTGCTGTTCCAGCAGCAGCCAGCTCAGCAGCTTGGACTGCAAGTCTCCTTTTCAATGGTGAGACAGGACTGTCAGAATTAAGGAGAGATAATGCATAAAAATGGAATTCTGCAAACAAACAATCAAATAAAAACATAGAGGACTAAACATTTTTCAGCCCAGCAGACTCTACTAACAAGGCACTATTTATCCCTATAGCCCCAAAAGACAACTTACTCCTTTTCAGTACACACTGAAATCACCCAATATAAACTGTGGTTTGGTTGGAGATAGAGCCATTGTAGACTGTAATTACATACAAAGAAAATTGATATATCTAATATGAAAGCTTCCTACACTGAACTAAAATGTAATAGCAAAGATAATTACTTTGCTACTTAAGTCTTTTCCACAAAGACAAAAATCTTAGAATTTTAGAATGGTTTGGGTTGGAAGGAATCTTGCCAAGCTGGAAGTTGATTCTGCAATTTTAATGTCTTTTAAGATAAATCTTATCCTCCTGCTACCCCCACCTACCAGTAAGTCCCAGATTTTTTAAACAAGTTACTTAAAGGGACATGTCCACTTAAAAATAACTCTTTTTAAAAAAAAAATGTTTTCTTTTTTTCCTTTCTCATCTTTCCTTTTCACTGCTGCTACTACAAGAAACACTGAATCATAGAATGGTTTGGGTTGGAAGGGACTTAAATGGTCATCTAGTCCAACCCTCACTACAGTGAGCAGGGACATCTTCAAATAGAGCAGGTTGCTCAGAGCCCTGTCCAGCCTGACCAGGGATGGGGCTTCTACCATCTCTCCAGGCAACTGTTCCACTGGTGTACCACCCTCAATGTAAAAAATGTCTTCCTTATATCCAGACTAAGTCTATCTTCTTTTAAAACCGTTACTCTTACCCTGTCACAACAAGCCCTGCTAAAAAGATTGTCCCCATGTTTCTGATAGGCTCCCTTTAAGTACTGAAAGGACACAATAAGTTCTCCCCAGAGTCTTCTCTTCTCCAGGCTGAACGATCCCAATCCTCTCAGCCTGTCCTCATAGGAGAGGTATTCCAGCACTCTGCTTATTTCTGTGGTCCTCCTCTGGACCTGCTCCAACAGGTCCATGCCTTTCTTGTTCTGAGCTTTAACTAGAAAATAGTAAAGGGGGGGAACGGGGATGAGGACCAAAAAATCATATCTGGGGTGTGGTCCCCTCCAGTTATGTTTACTTTTGACAAAATCCTGTACAAGTAACTGCCAGATATATTTTTTTTTTGTCATAAGGATTTTAATGTGATTGAAATTGAATACAGTAATAATAATAGAAATAGTCTTTTTTTTTTTCTTTATTGCTTCCTATCCTGAAATAATTTAGTTATAGGAAGCTCTGGTGAAGCACGGAAAAGAAATTTTTGCTTAATCTCGTGGTCAACAAGGGCTGGTGTTGAAATAATTTAGTTATAGGAAGCTCTGGTGCAGCATGGAAAAGAAATTTTTGTTTAATCTCGTGGTCAACAAGGGCTGGTGTTGAATGGTGCATATGGGAGCAACTGGGGTCAGGGAACCAAGGCGTCCTTAGAGAGGCATCTGGTAGAGACAGTGCTTGCCAGTTCTCCACTCACACTAAACTAAGTAGTACACAATTAGCAGCATTTCCCAATACCCGTACGTGAGACACTACAGGCCAAGTTCTTGTAAGCCTTTTCCTCTGGTAAAATGCATCCAGGAACTTTCTGATGATCTGTTGATGTGCCCTATTTTCTGATTTGGAAAATTAAAATATAACTTGGTACATAATCCCGCAAAAGACCTTTCCAAAGAGAAACTATTGCACAACAAAGAAAAAAGAGTTTGTAGCTGGATCTAACTGTTTTGCCAGGTACTACAGGCAAGAAAGACCCATGTGATTACCAGAATGGGTATGTATGTGTATATATGCAGATCTGTGCACTTACATGCTTATGTGCATCTATTCCTTTTGCGTCTTCCCTCTGCATTGTCCTTGTAATCTTTGAGCCTTAATTTCTAACACATTTCACAAAGGAATAAAGCTCTCTGAGATGCTCATCCCCTACAATGTGGTGAAAAAAGAGGCTGGGTAATGAAGCACAATCTTACTAAAGCCTTTGCTGAGGGAAAAGTGGTAGTGTGAGCTCAGTAAGCATTAAATACCATGCAATCTACGCAGGACATCATTCTTGATGCACAGATTTGAAGAAAAACAAGCGCCCACTGCTAATGCAGCTGCTTTTTCTCTAACTGCTTGTACTCCTGATGGATGGCCTCCCTTTAATTTTGGTGAATACGTACCCACTGATGCATAAAATTGACCTCAGTAGCATCAAGTACTGGAGAACTGTGAATAGCACAACATAGGCTACATGTGAGTAGACCAGTTTACATTAATGTACTACTTGTTCAACAGCTGACTAAAAACTGACATTTTACATGTTACTGATGGTAGGGACAGTTAAATCCAGTGCTGAAGTGGATTTTCAAGCAACAGTCTTAGGATGAGGTACAAATGGCAGCAGAACATGGATTAATGTTTAAAATGTGTTTTTGAAATACGATCTGGGCTTTGTTTGGATACAGAGTCTAATGTACCTACCCCACCACTCCACAGGAACGCCACTGGACCACATTCCCACAGAGGGATGGTAATAACCACACACCTCCGATGTTCCTGGTTATGCTGCCAAGATGTATTCAGTCTTTTTTTCCCTGTGAAGAGTATGTGAAGCAGAAAACATGGCTCATATGTTCAGTACCAGTTCTCCCCTTTCCTCTGCAGGCTGTACTCTACAGATAAATAAGCAGAGGAATTAAGTCAGCAACTAATGACTGTCAGCCTGGGAAAAAGGAGAATTGGAAAGCAATTCACGCTTCAGGACACAAGCATAAATTACTCCAGGTAAGCCAGACACAGCATGTCAGCAACTCTGCAGGATGTCCCTTCGCGCATCTTCTACCTTGCCACAGCCCGTGGCAAAAGTTCATTTATCCCTTTGTCCCTGTGACATTCTGAAGCACAAATGCCTTCAAAAGCTGTCACTGGAACGATGCCACTTAAACAACATCTATAGCCCTGGAAGAAATCTTACCGTGTGTATTTCTTTTTCTCCTTAAAGTTGAATCTATTACAGGCTCTCATTCAGTACCTACTTTCTTCACATCCACGTAATACAGGCTTTTACTGTCAAAATTAATGAATCAGCAGGGAAGAAGAGAATAATTTCAGCTCTATATGTTTCTCTATTTACATCTATTTCCTTAGGGAGAATACGATATTCCCATTTGAAAGCAACAAGAAAAAAGCTTTTCAGGGAATGAGTGTTTCAAGTACAGTACTTCAGTGTTATTACAGAAGCACCCAGCAATTCTAAGGACATACATGCAATACTAACCAGTTTCAAATGTTTCATTATTGAGCTGAACTGCATGATCATGACAAATGAAGGCTTCTGGCCCATTTTACAGACAGGTAAATAAAGACAAAGAAAACAGAACACAGGTCTTTGAGTTCAGGTTTAGACTTCAAAGCTACAGGCACAACAGCAAAATGTGCATTACTGAAATGAGGCACAGTAGTAAAAAGTGCCTCTTAATTATAGGTTTGTTTTCCCAGACCCCCAGATTTGTGACTATTAAACATTAGGTTAAAATTAAACAATACAGCTTCAGGGGAATCATCTGATGAATATTTTCTCTGCTAAAGAATACCTAGAGAGAAGCCTTGAAAGTTTTGCTCTTTTATCATATCGGAGCCACAAGAAACTCAGTGTTTAACACTGATTTTATGTTTTTAAACCACTGGTTTACATTTGTCATGTAAAGCAAATTATTCCATTTTATATAGGTGAGCTAAGAATCAGTCCAGACAATAAATTTAACCAACTAATATGCAGTTATATTAAGAGTTGGTCAGACTTTTTCCAGTTTTAATTTTTTGGTTGGTTGGTTGGTTGTTTTAAAAAAAATGGCAAGATTTTTTTTGGGAGCTTGGAAAGGGTATTCTATTTTTTCCCAGAGAAACTGTTTTCATCAAACTTCAGTTGCTGTCCCATTAGAAACCTGCACTTACTTCCAAGCAATACAAACAGTTCTTCAGCTCAGGGACTGTATAGTGAGGCAGTCTTACATGATGGAGTCCTGATGTTAGCTCGATGATACTTTAATAGAAACAGCAAGAGCATAGTGAAATCTCAGCCCAAGGGGGACTGAATTCTAAGTCTCTATTGCCTTTTTCCTGTTACTCCATTCAGACTATGTAACTGATTTCAGTCTTAAATAACGAAGGCCTTTTGGAGGATTTTCACTAAGCTTTCCCTAGCTGCTGGATTAACAGGACATTCAGACGGTTTTGGTTTTTTTTTTTCTAGAACACCAAATATCCTGTCACTTTTAATTCAAACTGATCTACTGCAATAGCATTAGTTCAAATGCAGTTTGTTTGGTATGAGTGAACACTTTACATCAACGCTTTAAATCAACAGAAATTTCATTGTGTGGACAATACAACATTTAGATACACAACACTACAGAAACAAACAAATCATGATGTTTAATCACCAGAGCTACACCATGTAACAGGAGGGACTTTAAGAAGAACAGGAGAGTTTTATGAACTGGAAGTGGCACTGCAGAAATGGCATTAGCAGAGTGAAGAAAGTTTGATGGAAAATATGGCAGGTCAGGATTAAAGGGCAGGCAAAGTTAAACTACTTCAATGTGAGCTCCTGCTTTCTGTTCAGCAGATTTTGACTAGGCAAGCCTAAATTCTTTGCAAATATCTGTTGTTCCTTATCCAGAAAAATCTAGTAACTTAATTTATAAATAATTCCCCCTCACCCCCAATTACATGGCTTCTTTCACTTAGAGTAGAAAATACAACTCTTCAGAAACTGTCTCTGGACTTCTGGTCTCTCCAGCAGCACCCAAGGTTATGCTAATGCTTTTTTTTTTTCAACAGAGAAAATTGTCATGTTGCCACAGTGCATGGTGGCCCTGCAGAAAATTTTAAGTAACTAATTAGCTATCAAGATTAAAGGAATATAGGCTGTCTAGAAAGAGAAACTTATGAGTAGGCCTCCCACTAAATGGAAAACCTTAAAGCAGACATTTCTCCTCTATATTCTACAGTTTGTGTAGCCATTCACAAATCGCCACTTCCAATCCTCTGCTGGTGAGTTCCTCTCTATTGAACGTCAGTGCTTTTCTTCCTGTGGCGCTATAGAAATGGGCTTTCTTACATCCAGCTCTAGCCCTCTGTGTGTGTATCTCAAGCTTCCTTCCAAAAAAAGCCCTCTCTTCGTAGTGTGAAGTTACTATAGGAGAGCTGGATGCATTTCATCCTCTACAGACTATTATGATCCTTTCTGCTTGCCTGGGGGAGAAAAAAAGAAATAAAAATAAAGCTTCACTAGGGAGTATTTGAGTATTTGATCATAAATTACATAACCATCAGCTGCTACTGAAGCTCCTTAGTGGGTCCAAAGACTGAACCTGTTTTTTACTCCCAGCATGGTTTCCCAGGCTGAGACACCAGAGGAGAGGTGTGAGACGATGTGAGTGCTGCCTGAGACTGCCTGCAGTTCCCTTCTCCCACGGGGAGTGAGAAGACTCCAGTCGCCAGGGATGTCAATCAAGTGTTAAATCTGCAATGGCAAAGCATACTTTTAAGCCAGACATCTATTTAATAATGCTTACTCCTTACTCAAAATTGCAGACAAACCTGTCCATAATCAGATAACATGAAAAAGACTCTGACAGATGGCTGGTGACGTCTGTACTTGCCCCCTTCCCCCATACTTGGCCAATTCACTGTGGTTTGCAAGTATCTGAGAGAGACAGCCCTGAGAAACAGGCACACTTTGGACTCCTGGGCAGGCTGAACGCCTTGCAGCAGTGAGTGTAACCTGCTGGTTAAAGCACAAAAGTGATTATCCAGAGAGTTCAGATGCTCTTCCTGGCTGCACAGATCATTCACATGTGCTACACAATTTGACAGATATTGGTTGCATAAATTTGGGGTAGTTTTTATATACTGCTACTAAAAATCTTGTAATTTAACTTTTTTGTGGGGTTGGTGAATAAAGAAGGTTCTGCAATGGAAAAAGCCTTATCTCTGACAACACTGCTGCAGTTATACTGAAATTATCAAAACAAACCTCTACAAATCTTTTCTTACTTTCAAAAACCAGAAAACATACTGGTGTTTGCAGGCATTCTGAGGAAACTGTAATTCATACGGGCACACTGCACATGAATAAAGCCTGATGCTTACAAACTGTGTCTGTCATGCAGACCATGTGATATGTTCAAGTGGCCATGTTAGACCAACTCTGCATCTGAGCTGATGAGGTTATTAATTGGCACTAAGTAGAAACACACTATTTAAAAACCTTTTGACTAATGCAAATCCAGATAAATCTGAGTTGGCAGATTTATTAGCACCCAATATTATACTATGACTCAAAGAATGATTAGCCACGACCCTTGACAGGCTGAAGATATATGATCTGATATGGCAGCCTTTTTCTACATCTATTGAGAAATTACTTTAGGTGTCTGGGTGTTTGTTTAGTGCTTGTGTATATTGTTAGACAGAGCGCCCTGAAATATGAAACATTATCTTCAAAAGTGGCTACAGTCTATGTTCTTTTTTATAAAGGTGTATGGTACCTTAAACACATCTCAGAGGCTTATTGCTAAGAGCAGGACAGGAGAATGATATGGTGTGTATTCACCAAGAAGTCTAAGCAGTCTAATAAGATACTTCTTTGCAGCGTAGAAGGTATGAATATACCTGAAACATGATTCACATATTTGGTGTGTTTATTTTAAGTATAGAATTGGTTATTTTTAAAATATGTTACAAACTGTTCATACTACATACCTATATTTCTTTACATTGTACTTTGTCCTTAAGAATTAGGTATTCCTACAGGAATATCTTAGTAAAAACATCAGGGACAAAAACCACAGAACAAGCTCTCCAAAGATAAAGGAGAGAGAATTTGAAACATTTCTCTTCCCTCCTCCCCCTTTTCCCTTGCGAAGGGAATCAGTGTACAACTTGATTCAAATTGAAGTCAGCTTTGCAAATTCACATTTGAGCAATAGCCAGATCCAGAAAGTGTAAATTTACTGATTAACTGCTCAGAGTACCCTGAAGAAGGGGAATTTTGTCTGTTTGCAGAAATGGAGACTAAAGGAGGGACATAAGTAAAAGCAAGATGACAAAAGGGCCTTGAAATTTCCAGTGAGCATCTAAATTTTGTAAGCCATGCTCAAACCTAAGAAGTATGTGTTACTTAACCATAAGTAACAGGACTACAGCTGAGCTCTCGACAGAGCTGTAATAGAAAGAGAAATGTAGCATGGACAAAGGGCATTAATGGTTATTTTCTTTTATCATTCCTTGCTTTCTTGAATTCTTATTAGAGAATTAATAAACACATACAGTTTGGAGAATAAATCCAGGCACTAGGAACTTCCCAGAGTACTTTTTTTTTTTTTATTAGTAATGGTAATTATGCCTACAGGTGAAGTTACAGCTGAGACACTCAAGTTACCCTGCTGTTTACTTTAATCAAAGGAGTCATGAATCCTTTAACAAGACTTTTTAGGAAAAAGGACAAAGATAATTTCCCCTATTATTAGGTTACAAAACACAAAAAAAAAAAATATTTCATAAAACCTAATGTGTAGTAAAAGCATATAAAGATAGAAGGAGAAAAGGAGAGGGAATCAATAAAGCCACTTAAAGACATGTTGATTTTTTTTTCTTTCTGAAATTATCACTGACATAATCTAGAAGGCTTGTAGATGCTACAAATTAGTTAAGACAATTGTATGCTAAATTTAAAAAATATGAATTTAACAAAAAGAGCATTTGACTGCTGCTTTATCTCTAAGGCACACAATAAACATATGGAGGAGGCAAACCCCACCTACCAACACTATATCCTAGAAAGCTGGGCTGAAATTTCATTATTTCTGATGTTCGAAAGCCTGCGGCTTGCAGAACAAACTCTTACAGAACTTGGAAATTGGAAACAGCTGGAAAGATCTACTTATCTTTGGTGTATTCTGTCTTCTCTGATGTCCCAAAGTACAGGAAATTTGAGACTTGACAATAATTTGAGAGGTTAGACCAAACATGGCATTTAATAAATCTGGTAGATTTCAAGCACCTTACTTCTTGAGCACTGATACTCCTGAAGATAATAGTGTAGAACAAACCCAGGCTTACTGATAAGACAACTTAGTCTTATCAGGCTGCTGGGTTCTTCAGTTCATGAAAATACTGAGCATGGACGTACCAGTTCCACTGTCAGGACAAGAGTTACAATTCTCTCCAGCCATAACATGACTCTTCACTCTCTGATTTCTACTGCTGTCAACTTAAGGTTGGAAAAGAAAGTATATGGAAAGAGATGAACAAAAACAGACTTTAGCCTGTCTCTTACAGTGAGCAGCAAATAGCAATAACCTTCACAATCCCCAGAAATCTTCTGAGATGACTCACAAGTCTCTCATTTACAGAGGAGCCTGGGGGACTCCCCAGTTTCTGGCAGCATGGCCTATCTCTCATTCAGCATAAGAACAGCCTCTACTCCTCACACTGTCTCTGGCTATTTTGGCCATGGTGGAGAAGTTATGCTGCCTATGTGTAGCCCACAAAATAAACTCTGCCTTGGTGCTTGATTGTCCAACAGCTCAGGTTCATGCCACATGGCTCTAGTTCCCTCACCATCCAAACCTGAGCTCACCAGGGCTCCTGCTCTAACTGTATCTGGGTTTTTGGAGAGAGGCGTAGCAGAAAGTTAAAGGCTACATGCCTACAGTCATACAGCAGGTCAGTGGCAAACACAAGAGTAGATAATTTTCTACCCAAGAGATCCTTCTTTCAGAGTCCAGCCCAGCCCAGAAAGTCTAAGAATTAACACATGTAGCAACCTTTTATTTCAAGAGCTCATCTGTAGAAATTTCTGTTATGTTAAAGGCTGAGGTCAAGTGTACCAAACTCTATGTAGGTAGACTTGTTAAGTCATTCACTCTCTGAAGGAACAGGATTTGTTTTCAGAGGACACTTGGTCAGTATTTTGTTCAAGCTACTTTCAGAAGTTAAAAGCAATGGGGGGGTGGGGGCTGTGTTTAGTAGTTCCTTTGCAAGATATTTCAGGTTTCTTGACACCTGAAAACTCTAACCTGATTTTTCACTTAAATGTATCTCCACTGAAGTTTTATATCCCCATGCCTCTTGGTCAAGCTTGGGTGCATCAAACTGCATTTCTTTCATTTCTGGATGTTTGCATATTTCAAACATTTATAACCTCTAATAACATAATTTCTCCTTAGTTATTACCTAGTGATATATTGGATTATTAAATCATTCAATATTTTGTCTGAGTTTTTTCCTGCCATTCCCAATATTTGCTGCTTCCTACTGAACCCCCTCCAATTTGTTCCTCTCTTTGGTAACAGAGTGCTCCAAATAAATTCAGCAGGCAAAATTCAAAACTCAGTGTACAATTTTCTATTGATTCACTACATTTTCCTTCCTACACCAGCACCCCCGCACTCTCCCCCCCCCCCCCCCCCCCCCATTTTTACACCCTTTTGAAGACTGGGTCCCTTTTTTGACATTCCAGTAAAATAACCAGATGTGTTTAGCATCCAGTCTAACCCTTGACACACAAAACATTGGATGTGTTGAGCTCCCAGAAGACATAAAGAACTCTGTCTCTGTATTTACATATCTGAGGATTAAGCTGGGCTCTGGAAAATCTGCACCACCCCAGCACCACTGAAAACAATCTGAGACCCAATGCCTGTTGCTCTGAGAGAAAAGATGGGGACGACATTTCTTGATTGCCGTGCGTAATCTGTGGATAAAGACTGGGGAGCCAAGGAAGCTCGGATACACTGCTCTTTCGTAATGGGGCGGGAACGCAGTGAGAGCGTTGGCCAGGAGGGGCCGGGAGCGTGGGGTACGTGGCCCCTTCTCCCTTCCCACGCAGTGAGAGCTCCCCCACCTGGGCCTCCTCCTGCCCGCCACCCTGCGGCCCAGGCCGCCGGCTCCCCGGCTCTTCCCTGGAAGGGAAAAGTGGGTGATTTCCACACGGCTGCCTCATTCCCGCCTGGCACTCGGGAAGGCTAAATGCACAGGAAAACGGTGTCTGCTGTGTAACTGCGGACAGAAAACGTATACTTCGGGAACAAAAGTATTCAGCTAGTATTTGGAATCAAGCCGTTAAACAAAAGCTGGGGGGTCTTCTGCTTCCCCGCACTCCTGCTAGATAAGAGGCATCTGCGTGAGACTGGAACGAGAGAAAAATAACTTCCACGGCATGCTCCCCACTTATGCCTTGATCGTGGGAGCAGACCGAGTGCCCCAGTAAGGCCAGCCCCATGGCAGGAGTCACTCTCTGAAGCTGTGTCAGGAGGCTACCTGCACCTCACTGCCTGCCTGCCAGCCTCGGCCCTCAGGAAGAGTCCGAGGGGAATCCTTCCCCATCTCTGACTCAAGATGGGACAAAACTCTCCAACCCTCCAGTATGACCACGTTAAGTTAAGGGCGCTGGTTTTAGTCTCTCAAGCACTTGGGACAGGTCCACCCAGTTTGGGTGCCTGCTGCTGCAGCAGCTGCGTTTCAAGACTGTCCAAAACAAAGCTTGCCATAACTGCCTGCTGTGGCTTGACTCTGCATATCCTTTATCACACTCCTTTTAAAACGCTGGTATTTTCCACAGGAAAAGAAAACATCCTGTGCTATCTGGAATTTTCCATGGTTACAATTTGCCCAGGGGTGACTCGTCCCTCTGAGGAAATTTTCAGCGTTATATAATTTTTTCTTTTTTAATACCGTTGTTTCTATCTACAGAGGTAAGCGGACAGAGAGACAAATACATGAAAGAATAGCCTGAGATTTTTATCAGAGCACAGAGTTAGGATGACTCAATGATCAAGACAACTCCTCTGGAAAGTTTTCGACTTTGCTTAATTGAACATTGTTGAAATTCCAGGATGATGGGGGGTCATCCTTGAATCTTTCTCACAGAGGAAAATGTAATTTTAAGAGAGGGGCGTGACTGGAAATGCCTAAAGGGAATGCCATTTTTAATTTTGAGATCCTGTCAAATTGTGCTTTCATGAAGAGCTAAATGTTCAAGTAACCGCTTGAGGATATGAGGTGGGGTTTTTCTGTCAACATTTAGAAAAATGCACAAATATTAGTAGTTTAAAAAGCCACAGCTTTGAATCCCACTGTTAATGTTTAAATATACAGTTTAATTGTAACCGCTGTTACTCACATTGTCACTTTTCTAAATATTTGAATCCTTAAGCCCTCTGCACCTTTATTGAATGTGTTGATTCCTCCCAGAAGTGTCTCTAAATTCACTCTCTTCACTGCTCTGTAATATAAATATTGATTTGAAGTGGTTTTCTATGTTATTGTATAATTCCTTCACACACAGATAATGTAATAGAGAAATTTCTAAACAGTATGATTACTCATCTTGAACCTACATGTGCACACAATCTGCAAAAGAGTTGGAGGTCTGGTTCATCAAGATGAACAAGATCATCCTGTCATAAATGTATTTTTATTGTAAGGTGGTTTGTGTGTGGACAATTTAATTACTTTCTTGAGTAATAAAATTCCCGTGACAGAGAAGGCTGACCAACCTACCCTTTTCTCACTTGATTAACCTGCTGACACTCAAGACACCTGTTCCAAACTAACAGATTTTTATAGAATAACAGAGGATTTGATGCTTTACCACCATCTTGGTATCATATTTCACGTAAAAGAAACCCCCTCAAAAATGCCTTTAATTCAGTGTGACAGATACATTTGCCCAGAGCTGTTAGCAGGAAGAATGCAGAACACCCTGTCAAAAGGCAGAATGTTTTGCTGTTTGTTTTTTTTCTGTTGTTTTGTTTTTTTTTTAAGAGATACAGTCTCAAGGGGGTGGGGGGTGGGGCAGTAGAGAAGTATACTGATCATCCACATCCATAGCCTACAAGGCTAAACCCTTCTGTTATTGATCTATTTAGGTAAAGAATTCAGGCGATACATGTGTGCCTTTGCATGTCTGTGAACAGGGACACAAATTAAAAGCTATGTTCAAGGGTCTGTCCTAAATTAATCTTTTATTCTTAATATTGCAGATTCCCATGAGTTGTAATACACAAGATGCCAAGGTCTGTAAGCATCTTCTAAAGCACTGTATTACACCCTACTGAGGCAAAAAGTTACTCAAAACCAGAAGAATGAGTTGTTGTTTCATCTTTTTTCAAAAAATATTTTAAGCCTTGTGTCATGAGCATGAACACAATGGCTTTGGTGGTTCAACTTGCTTACCTACTGAGATCAAATTCTTAGCTGAGGGAATTTCAAATAAAATTAGCCTCCTGCTTTGCTGGTATACCAACTGGGGATCACTTTTCCCCGCTAGCCTGGGAGAACTCATGATGTGAGTTATCCTTCAGGCCTTGCTCTGTTCTGCCTATGAAGTAACGCTGGAGTGGCAGATAGACTTCTGCAGAAGCTCTTCAGCGGTGCTGTCCCACAAAAGATTCACTGCAAGTAAAGAGACTTTCTGAGTTACAAACGAGGGACAGTTTATGTCATTACATTAAGAATTCAAAGTAAATTATTTAATGAAAAAAATCCTTGTCTATACCCCAGTTGTTGAGTATCTCCAAGTCTTGCAGCAGCAGGCACTATTTACAAGAAATCCCAAAGGGTTCATGCCAAAAGAGAACACAATGAGACAACCAGGCCCACAACAAGACACTCTGCACTTTACTCCTCCAGCGGATATCCTAACACTACCTGTGCATACCTTACTTCTGGCATTCAGAGGCTGCATCTCACTTTTCTCAAAGTAAATTCAGCTTTCATGGCAGACTAGTGACAGGTGGGGAGATGAAATTCCTCTGTTTAGTAATGCAGAGGTGCACCATGGATAACTCTACACACTGTTATGTACATCATCCCAGCCTGAAGGAAATGCTTACTGGGTAGTAAAGATAACTCTGCCTCCAACAGTCATCCCTTCACCCATCTGTAAGCATTGGGTAAAACTCCACTGGGGAAAGCATGTCCTGCTGTGTGAGAGGACCTGGTAGCACCATTAGTGTTGACATAGTTTAACCTCTAAACTGTGCCAGGCAAAATAAGCTTTATCACCAAAATCACAGGTTTACTATGCCTATCCTTGGACTTTTTCAAGTATAGAAATGCCATCACAAATCATAATTCTTATCTGACAGTACTATATGACCCACATTTTCAAGAACAGATTGGGCCTTCAGTCGCAAACCCTCTTTGTGGTCATTGGCTTCACTGATGCTCTGCTGCAATCCCTGGCAGGTATCAGTGGAAGTTAAACAAACCCAGTATCCAAGATGGAAAAACATTTTGCTGTCCATCACCAGGATGCTGAAGCACCCAGTTCCTGGTGTAAAATAAAATTAACGGTATGTATGAATGAGTCATTGAATGATTTCAGCTCTCTGAAGGAAACACTACTGCCTGCTTTTTCCTTCAGATGTTACACATTCCCCCAAAGACATCTAAGATTATAGTATATATTAAGCCTTGTTCCTAAGGGTCAGTGTAGAATATCAACAGAAGAAATACAGCTTATTGCTAACTTTCGGCCTGCATCATTTGCAAGTCCATTCCATGGGCGCTCGCTGACTAAAGTAATCTCAATAATAAAGGTGAAAAGTATATATTCCTAGAAGATTATTATATGGAATGACATAGGATGTAATAGCCTGTAGTCATAGCAAAACGGTGTCTTTAAATGAATGAAACCAGTGCTGCTTATGTAGTGACAGGAGGATACTGCTCTTTTTTTTTTTTTTTTTTTTAAATCTGTAATGAAAGCTAAGCTGTTATTATGTGTAAAGCAGCTGCAGAGAAAGTGATAGCATTAAAGGCATTAGAACAAAGATTATCTGTTCTCTGTAATTAAATCCTTTTCCCTGCTTTTTACCACATGACTCTTCAGGTCACAAACCTGATTCAAGCATCATCCTTGAAACCAGACTGAAGAGGTTGATGACAGTCACTGGAAACCCCTCAACCTACAGGAATTTTCCATTCTGCCTTCTCTCTGCGGGCGTGGAGACCTGTAACACTGATCCTCAAAGTACCCAGCAACAGGCTGGTCTTTACACAGCTTCCCACTTCCCACACACCTTTTGCTAGTGACCTCGCATACATTTGAGATGACAACACATAAATATCACTTCCTTGCCAGAGCGGGCAGACTATTCATATCCTAGTTCCAAAAGGTTGATGACAAAATATTATCTTGTCGTCACTGAAGGCAGAATATCCATCTCCCAGAAACTGAGCACAGTGCCAGGCATTGCATGAGTCAAAGGGACAGAGAAGTGTGTCAGCACATCTGTGGCAAACACAGACACTCTTCAATGGCCTTTTAACAGCCTGTCACTCTGGCCAAGCTGTGGGATCAGCTCCATGCTTTCTGATTGAGTTTCCTCCTCATCGGACACCATCTCACCTATTGCTTATCTAATACTCTTCTGTTGGAAGCAATCAAGTTTAAAAATATATAAAAGTTTTGCATGATCCAGGAGGAGGGGAAGAGGGTCTCCTGGTAGTTCAAACTCTGATTCACTTCACTGGTGATTAAAGAAAGGAAAAAAAAAGAAAAAAAAAAAAAAAATCACTGCTGTTTGGTGGTTTATGAGAACTGCTGGTCTCAGTCTAGTCATGAGGGAAAAAATCTATTCCCATGGATGCCCTCATCCTAGTACATAAGTCTCAACACTTGGAGGGCAAGAAGGCTGATCTTAACTTTCCTACACCTAGGGTCCCTCTAGGTTAGAGATAGAAGTGAATATGAGATAATGACAGTCAGACCTGAATTTTACCACATCTCTTTACAGACAGAAAATCAAAGGCTGACCCAGGCCACAGTTCCTCTGCTCCAACCTTCTCCAGATAGACAAAGTAGCCGCCTTCTAATACAGTCTTAAGGAAAGTAAGCTCTGACATTTACTATCTGTTCCCCTTTATAGTCACACTCATTTTTCAGCTTGCAAGGCAATTTTGTCCCTTCTTAAATTTAGTACTGAAAGAATAAAGAACAAACAGAGAAAGACTGACTGGAAACACACAATAATTTGAAGAAATTCAGATATGAAATCCCTCTTTTCTCTTTTACACAGACAAAACAGGATTGTAAATGAAACAGCCCTGCTGGAGCCAAGACTGGGGGAAAGCCTGGAACCTCTTTAATTCACCAAGGAGCCATAGTATTGCCAATGGTGACAGGGCACAGAAAATGTAAGAACTCAAGTTGTCCAGTGAAGCCCACTGTCATCTGTGGCATGAAGCCAGGCTGGACTGTAAGCAGGCAACCTCTCGTAATCCAGTTGAAGTTCGGTCTTTGTTCCCTGCTCTCATTTTCCCTGACTTGGACTCCCATTTTGCTCTTCCCCCTATCACCTCCACGCATGTTCTGAGGGACATGGCAACCTCCCCAGGTGATCATCAGCTCCATCAGCTTTCAGAATTCCCCAGACCTTTGTTCTGTTTTACGATTAATGCAATTTACTGTATGTCTCGACAGAAATACCCTTCAGTAAGAGACACGCATGGGAGGGAAGCCAACAGCAACACATAAGCCTGTCAGGTAAATGAAACCACCCCCGCTGGAGGTAACCAATGAGCTAGAGAGTCAGAGCCAGAGCAAACAGTGAATTTCTTGAGAGACCAGGTCCCTTACTTCAGTCAGTGGTCAGCATGGCTAACATGAAGAATGTTTTTTCTTAACCTGTACTTTTCCACCCAAGGTTATAAAAGCTATTACATTTTACAAAAATTTGTAGTATTTCATTTCAGATCTTTATTGGGCTCTTTTTTAGCTGAGCAGTTAAAGGATATTCTAAGAAACCATGCAAATGTGTAAACTAAACCAGAAAACTTACAAGAGGAAAAAGAAAGCAAAAGAAGTTTTACATGAATGCATATACGAAGTTGTGGGTGTTGTACAAATATAACTTCCTTGTGCCACTCTGTCATACTTCACGGCAGAGGGCTGCTCAGCTGGTCCCAGGGAGCTAGGAGAAAAAAGGCAGGTCTGCCTCTCTACTTTGCACAGCATGGCAACATACTGCCATGCTAAGTCTACAAAATCTTTTACAGCTGTCATGTAAGTGCCCACTTTCCTGCAGCCCACTGTAAATTCTGTTCGTTCTCTGAGGGGTCTTTTTTCCTTTTTGAGTTTTGGTGTTGCTGTTGGGTGTTTTGTTTTGTTTTGGTTTGGGTTTTTTTTAATTTTATTAGGGACTGTGACTTTTGCTTACTGAATCAACAAAGTTAAATGCAAACTATATAAAAGTGTGCCTACTGCAAATGGGGACAAGACTAAGAATAGGTTTGTGTAGAGCAGTAGAAGGGTGCATTTGAAAGCAGAGAACAAAGTAGGTCTTTTGTTACAGAGACTTACAACACATTGCCGGTATTGAAAGTCAAAGCAAACAGGGGTGTCCCTTTTTACAGGGACATGGTAAAATCAGGCATTCCAACTATTTAATCCACTAGCCTGTCTCTGACACTTCAGCACAATGTATTGAGTAAATGGTATGTTGACTAATTATGGCTTTAACGAGAGTTTATTTCTTAACCAAGGGAATTAAAAGTTGGCTTTTGCCTCAGAGAATCAAGGTACATTTGTACAATTTCATCCTACCCGAAGTAATAGGATATTTTTATTTATACACATGTGTGGAATCCTATCTTTTCACTTTTCTTTATGTTACCTGGCAGCATATACCAAATGTTGTAAACATGCCACATAAAAAAACCAAAACAAACCAAAACAATCCCACAAGACAAAATTTTCAGATCAGTTCCTTTATAATACAACTATCTGGATAATAGCATTAGTACATTTGGTTAGTATTATCATCCTTCAGGAGAAGTGGGGAGAACATAACGTACAAAGATGGGCTGAGAGAAAAAAGTTGGTTCAGCCCTAAGAAGAAATGGCAAAATCCTAGACTACTGCTTTTAAATACCTAACAGATGCATATAGAGAAAGCAGAACCAGAGTCTTCTAAGGGTCAGATTTCTAGGATGGGATTAAGAGGTCCATGTTGCAAAAAGGGAAATTTCAGTTAGGTAGAGGAGGTACTTCTGAGTTTGTGGAACCTCCATCCTCAGAGACACTTCAACCCCAATTGCCTCGGGCTCTGATCTTACTTGTCCCTTCTTTGGACAAGATGATCTCCAGCAGTCTCTTTCCACCTATGACACTACTGCCATGCTTTGCTTTACTCCACCTTATAATAGCTTCTTACCTGGATTCTTCTAGTGGACTTTGATCAGTGTTAAATCTCTACCAGATCAGAAACTGTACCTTGTGTAAACAGCAATTGTACCAGTATTCTCCCAGAGTTTGTGCCATGACACACATTTCTAAGAGTTTCGAGTTCATTCAAAAGTACAGGTATTAAGTTTCTGTGACAAAAGTATCCACTACAGATTTCATTCTGTATCCCAGAATAAATTCTAAAAGGGTATCACTCATTTCTCTCCCCCAGTCCCAACTGTGTGCTTTAAGTGTATGGGGGTTTTGTTCAAAACCACCAGGCAAAACAATCCTCACAGACATCAGCTGAAGTGCTACAGCTAGCAGTTCTTTGCAATAGGAGGAATGTCCTAGGAAAGCCTGAATCCTCTTATCTTCAGGACACAACCTCCAAGCTTATATGTGAATCAAAACTCTTGCCTGCAGTAGAGGAGTGAGGTAGGTAGCTGTTTAGTACCAGATGAATGAGAATGTTTTGGTATTTAGTAAGGTTTCCAAATGGGTATTTTTTTGAAGGCATTAAATAGTTGAAGGACAAAAAGAACTTTAAAATTCTTCTCTGGTACTTTTAAACTTGCTTGTATTACTCAATATGAATAAACATATTACTTTATGGACACTAAGTAGACATTTAATTCCAAACAAGGAAATTATCTCAGTCAGACATGCAGTAGGAGATATTTTGTATTTTCTACAGCAAACCACCTCCCATATTCATTAAGCATTCAGTTTTCTACCCTGCTAGGTTTCTGATGAGATACATTTTCCTTTGCCCCCCTTGCCAGTTCATTCACTACCCTCCAATCTCCTCTGGTTTTACATGGGATAGATGTTTCTAGCATATGACACACTGATACAGTTTCTCTATTCCCACTCACACCATTGTGCTGTCTTTCTTCATTAGTATCTGACCCTGTCTCTCTTCCTGATGTTCTTCCTCTTCATTTGTCATTGATGTTTTCCTTTTCCTTTGTGTGGTTTAGGCTCTTTTTCCACCCCCCACATGTGCTTTCATTTTCTTTCTATTGTGATTAAGATTTCATTTTAATGCAAATTTCAAAGCAAAATATTGTTATTCCCAAATGCTACATGCACACTCATATTGAACAAGACAGAAACACTTCTCATCCTTTACCTTTTGTTCTAGGTTTTCCCACCTTGCTATGATGGTTTCTTTCTTCCCCTGGATGAATCACTCATGTTCTTTTTTGATGTTCTTTTCTTTAATAGCACAATTGTTTTCCTTTGATGTCATGTTGAACTTCTTTTCTTTATCAGTATTTAAAGCTTGATTAATGTTTGACTTCTTTTGTCACCATTTTCTTTGAGTACCTTATTTATTTCTTCCTACCCTTGGTCTGCTATTTTGTTCCATCACCATTTTTAGGAATACTCCTCAAAGATAATGCTAAAGAAAGCTAATTTTTTTCCAAAATGTCCAAATACCATTTTGTTCTTCATATGTGCAAACACTGAAATTAGTAATAGTGAACATCTGTAAGAACGATTACATAAGTTTTTTTCTTTTTCTTTATCTTCTTTTTTTTTTGGCTCAAGGTACTTCTAGGCTCTGGGCTGCCACTAGTTTGCACCTTGAGTATGCAAACAAAGAGAAAAATAGGGATTAAACATTGCACTTTAGAGCCACAGAGCACTGTGAAGGCAGAAGTCTACTTCCTTTTTCCCCTCAGCCAGGCCATAACTGAAGCTGAGTAAAACACTACAGGTCCTCTTCGTAACAGAGTCTATAGGTCTGTAGTCAATTCATTGACAAATTATGTTTCTGTCCTTTCATTCTGGCATGAGCAGCCACCAAACTCCATTTTCCACAAAGTATTGTCCAACATGGATGTTTTACATATTTAACCCTGGAAATTTGAAACCAGAAGCTCTGGCAATAAATAACACCCTGATAAATATTGAGATAGGCAAAATTACAGTATTGCTTGTTCGATAACAACCTGGGATGTGATCTTTCATGTGCTGAAGTACATGATAAACTCTAAGAAGCAAGAAGTTACAGGACCTAAAAAACGTGGTTTCTATATAAGAAAGACTGCGTGGAAGATTTAAACTAATAGTTCTGCACTTGATAGTAATTACTCCAGGCCTAGCAATTCCTCACAGACAATTCAATTAAATGCTGACAGAAACACAAATAGAGCTCACACAGTCTTCTAGTCCTTGCAGTGTTGTACTGATGTCATCATGTCTGGAAGTTACTGCAAAAGGCTATTCTTACTGAACACACAACTGCTAAATCACATGGAGATGCCCAAAGCAATTAGAAAAACAATAACCCTGTGTTTCAAAGCTTGAGTTTTCCAGCCTCCAAAACTGACCTTGTTGTACCTGGCAATTTCATACTAGATAATGTATATCTGCATTCCAAATGTTTGATGGGTTTTGCATTTCTCCCTTATGGTTTCATGCTTGCATCCTGAAAAGTCTCTCATGGTAACTGAAATAGAATATACATGTGCTGAAATTATCAGCAATTAATCACCTGAACTGGATTTTTTTCAATAACTAGTTTATTTGTTCTTATGTTCTGTTATTGCACAGGTATTTGCTTTCCTGAATTTAATTTTGTCAATAAATATCATTCAATTACCTCTTGTCTTTCCTGCCTTAATGACAGAGTACAGTATTACACACACATATATATACACATATAAAAAATATCAAGCACGGTTTTTAAATGCCAGTGTGTTTAATGGTAACAATTGTTTGCAAAGTAAGGCAAACCAGCATTATAGAGTCATACAAATAGGCATGCAGAAAGATAAAGTATTATAATTTATAATAAATTCACAGAGCATGAAATTTGGGCTAATTTTAAGTTAATATTTCTTGCAGTATTAATAGCAAGCAGTGTAAGAAAATACTTAAATCATCTCAAAACAGAGGCTTCTAAAATAAGGTTAAGCTAAAAAAAAACCCCATAAAAAGCTGTTAACATATGGAAGTGCCCACTTAAGCCTCTCAAACAGCTTTAAGCTTGACTGCCAGTGATATTGTCACAGAACAGTATTCAATAACCTTCTGACGCAAGTGATGCATGTTTGTTTTTAACATTTCAAACTAGGAAAACTAGGAAAATGCTGAGGCAGGCTAAGCATTTATACTTGAAGTAGTTAAAATGTTTAAAACACAAGAAATCCATGCCTATATCTTCTTAAGTAGTGAAGCCAAACTGGTTGCTGCCAGAAAATGCCACATATTTGTGACTGATTCTGATACTAGTTATTAGTGCTTGGCAAATATGTATAGAAATGGATAAACCCTTGCCTATCAAAACTGTTTGGTTTTTTTTTTTGGTTTGTGCTTATGTCATAAATTTTCATATGAATACCCCTGTTGAATCTTTACCGCAAGCTTCTGCAGTACCACAAAAATACATAATGAACCGAACTACAGAAAGTGCTGGCCATAAAAACAACTTGAATAGTATCCCACAGTTCAAGCCAGCAAAAATAGTGGTATTATAATGGCTTTATTTGGGTCTAAGCTTCAGTAAAATTTTGTGATGTACTTTGCAAGCCAGCCATTTCTTGGGCTTCTTTGATGAGAAAACTGTCCTCAGATCAACCCAGTACCTGAAGCTTTTTTACACTCTTTCTTTCATAACTAAGACTATATCTAGCTATGCTAACTCTTCCTAATGTTTCACTTGCTTAAAAAAAAACCAAAAAACAAAGTGTACTAGCAATCCAAGCTGCTTATATTTTTGTATCTCTCAGCAAGTTCTAATAAAGTAAATTGAGCAATATTCTCAGTTTACTGTATTGATAAACAGACTGTAAAATGTTTTATGATATGGTACTTCTCGTATGAAAGACACTAGACTAACATAAATTGCAATTGTAACTGTAAAGCACTAAAATATATTTTCCCTCTAGGACTCTCTAGCATATTTGGCTGAAAAAAAAAAAAAAAATAGACTTGTTTATTGTATATATTTTTTGTAGTGTAATTAAATGTCTCTATGGTTTCCCCTCAGAAACCAAGTCCTCTTACCCTGCTCAATACAGTCCAAACTTTACAGAACTGCCTTATTCCAAATTGGAGGTGAAAAAGCACTTTCTTTTTCACTTTCTCCAAACCATCTCCAGAGAAATGGATCTCTCAGCATTTTCAGCTCTGTCATTCCAAGTTTTGCTAGTAATCATTATTACAAAAACAAAACATAGAAACATAGAAACCTAGAATGGCTAGAGCTGGAAGGAACCTCCAAAGGTCATCTAGTCCAGCTCCCCTGCAGTGAGCAGGGATACCCTCAACTAGACCTGGCTGCTCAGAGCCTTGTCCAACCTCAGCTTGAATATCTCCAGGGATGGATTCTCAACCACCTCCCTGGGTAGCCTATTCCACTGTTTTACCACCCTCAATGTAAAGAACTTGCTTCTAGCATCCAATCTAAATCTACTCTTCCCTAATTTAAACCCATTACCCCTCATCCTTTCACTACAGGCCCTCGTAAACAGCCCCTCTCCAGCCTTTCTGTAGGCCCCCTTCAGGTACTGGAAGGTCACCAGCATGTCTCCCCAGAGCCTTCTCCTCTCTAAGCTGAACAACCCCAGCTCCCTCAGCCTGTCCTCATAGGAGAAGTGTTCCAGCCCTCTCATCATCTTCGTGGCCCTCCTCTGGACTCACTCCATCAGGTCCATGTCTCTCCTGTGTTGAGGGCCCCATCAGAGTCTTGAGTTAACCTTTTGCTACTGTCCCAGTGATACCTCTCTCACTGTCTTCTGGACCCAATCAAAAATATCCATTCTCCACCCAAACTGGTCTTAAGTGGATTCTTTGTGGTGATTACTTTGGATCTCATCCCTGGTGAGTATCAAGCAAGAAGGGATCATCACCCTAGGATTAGGATTTGTCAGTGAGGAATCTCCTATACACTAAGTGATGTAAAACAGTCACCGTGGCTTTGCACCCCATACTGGTGGTTGCCACAGGCAGCTGTCTGGACTGGTAAAAACACAGAGGTGTTCTGCCTTTCTGATGGGATACCCCAGACCAGGCACAGGTCCCACATCCCCAGATCATGCCGGTGCAACTCCAGCTCTACAAAACTCACAGTGAAACTGAGGACAAACTGAGTCCTCGATGGTTTAATTGGAGAAAGATAGAAATCCGCAGGGGTGTTGTAAAGTAGCTGCAAACTCCAGAAAGGTCTCAATTCGCACATAGCAGCTACATTTTGAAGACCATCTCTTCAAAGACACCAGGACCTACTCTTATCCCTCTTCACCAGCAGTAAAATTACTGAAATGCCTGGAACTACTGAAGGGTGGCAAGAGGGATCAGTGTGAATTAGAGCAGTATCCAGGCCCAAGGATAGTAGTCTTTATTCAGTAAATAAAATCCCTCCAGTTTCATTCCTCCTTGCTTTAACAGCACTTCCCACCCTGTCCTCCATTAAGAAGGAAGTGCTAATGGAGATGTTGTAATCCTTCAGCAGACAAAAGGCAGCAGTTGAAATAATGGATAACTGAGGAAAGGATACTCACAGAAAAGCCAGAGGACAGGTAATGGATATTTGAAATAAAGGTGGAGGTGAGATACTTAAAAAATTAACCTCCTCCTCTCTTTTGGCCTTCCTTTAATAAAATGGTTATAAATCCATTACCTGTTTTAAGGTTCAGAGCAGCTGCATAATGAATCTGCCATAATACACAGCAAAGTGCAAATTCACCATTACACTTCAACAGCTTGTGCTCCACTCTGAATGAGATGGAGGATTATACAAGCACAAAAAACACTCCCTGGAGTAGCTGAACTGAGATGGTAGAATTAAGGCTGAAGCAGTCATAGTTAACTCCTGATACATGTTTAAGCACACGATGTTAATCTCTTCTTCTGACACAGACTTTCATAAGCTTTCATTGCCACTACAGAAAATTTCATATAGGACTTCTCTCAGACTCAAAAACTTGCCTAAAAAAGGGAAAAAACACTTCCTTAGTCACATATGAATGGTCTACTTGCTTTCCCATGGTTCTTTCTAGACCCTAAAACTCTTTCTTATAATTAAGGATTAATTTTGATATTTGGATGTTAGCATTTCCCAAATCTCTCTTGAGCAGTGATCTATCTTGGAACTGGATCTGCCATTTTAATTTGAAAATGTTATTGGATCATGTGCACTCTCCAGTTCTTACTTTTGTCTAAACTTTCCTTAATGTTCTTCACCCATTTCTTTTCTTTCTTTCTTTTTTTTTTTTCTTTCTTTCTGTGAGTATCTTAGATAAAAACTTAATTGCTCAAATATAGTATAAGATTAATACTGTCCATTGTCTCATTGATTCATTCTTTAACCAGAGGATCATACTTAATGGTTTGGACACCCGTGAGGTCAAGTTTGTCTCACATCTGTATCTCTTTGTACCCATGATTACACTGCATTGGTTCAAAGCACCAATCACTTCTACCCTGGACTTTCACAAAAGATCATGTCTTATGAGAAAACAAAGTATGATAAGAACACGTAATTTAAGGCTTGCAAAGCTGATCCTACATGTCTGTAATAAAGCTTTAATGGCAACAGTAATATTAGCAGTACAGAAAAATTCCCCCAAACTCCGGGGAATGTTTGTAGAGGAGGAAAAAAAAGCACCACAACAAATGCAAGCAAGGACATATCCCAAAATTGCATAAAATCTCAGGCAATGACAGAATTCAGTCTTAATTAATTAATACACAGCTAGTCAAAGATGTAACTTAGGCCAGAGCAGAAGGGTCCCCGTTGAGGGTAATGCCCAGCATTTGACAAGTAGGACTTCTCACCACTAGCTTAATGAAAGAAGGAACAGGTACTTGAGGTGACACATTTCTTCAGTACCCTAGCAGTAACTAATGTGTGTGCCAGAGAGGAAAAAAAAAAAAATCAGATCCCCAGACAAGCCTACTTCTCTTCCTCCTCACATACACACATCTAGGGGAGAATGAAAGGAGGAAAGATAGCCTATCATGGTAAGTTTTGTGAAAGCCCTGGGTATGATCAGACTTCAAGTATGTTCATACTAAATGAAGATGGTATTATATTGCAGACTTTCTCAAAAACTTTTTTTTTTTTTTCCTAGAAAGGGTGTTTTGCTTTAAGATTTCTTGATAAATCTGTTGGTTAATGCACACAAAATCTGTCTGCTCCCTGAAGATTTCCTACAGAGTGCAGAGCACTGCCTTTAATAATGCACATCCTTCTTGCTGTGTGTTTTCCATTTTTCCTGGGATGGGTACTGAGTAGTTTTGACATTTCTTCTCTATAGTCATGATAGAGGGTGTATCAAATTTTAAACTAAGCATCTTGCACATGGGAAACAAACACAGACCCCCAAAGGAGACCTTATGTACACTTTTTGAGATGTGAAAACCTCCCTGCTATGACTATCTCATCAATTGAAATATGCTACAGTCCAAAAGCAAGCAGATAGATAGCCTACACCAAGCTGAAGGAACATGTGGTTCCTCTGTACACAGCAGAACTAATGAAGCCTGGTCTGCCCTCTGTGTAGGTTCCCAGGTGTCTAATAAAAGCAGAAGGTTTTTAGTTGACTCCTCAGAGGGAGACCCTAATAAGGATTTCTCTACTCTTCCTGGTCACTTATGTGCATGGAACCTACAAGATACTCTGAGGTCATTTCTCTTTTGAAACTAAGTTGAATTTTACCACTGTATGTGCAGGTTTTTTGGAGGGGAGAATAAGCACAATGTAGCTCATTCCTTTAGAAGACTAGGATAAAAATCCTACTTAGATGGGGAAAGGCAAAGGGAAAACAGTGAACATAGGGAGTGAGAAACATCAGGAAACAAAGGAAAATGATCCTCAGGACAAAGCAAAGAGAGAAGCCAATAGGCCAGTTAGCCACACAAGCACCAATTTTTTCTTGACAAGTCTCTTTAGTCCTTTACTTTAAAATTCCATTCAAAATACAAACTTGAGTAATCAGTGTTTCTCCAGGTTACCATAAAAATACAAATCTAGACTTTTATCTTCAGAAAATTAAAAATACACTTATGTTTGAGGAAAAAAGAATTACTGTAATTTGAAAACATTATTGTATCACATGCATTCTCCAGTTCTTAGTCTTCCCTAAGCCTAAGAGTTATCAGTAAATAAGTAATCATGTGACTCCACTTAGTGACTTTATTGCTACTTCGCTCAGGAAAAATAATTCTAAATTACTTGCCAATGCATACGCTTGTATGACACTTCTGCCACGTCCTACCAGGGTCTAGTGATTGAATCTGGCCTGCTGATGCCTTCTTCTTCAACCTTTTTCTACTGGAGGTAAAACAATTGTACAGTTGGGAAACACTTTGGCAAAAGGGATGTAGCTTTTTTCTGAAGTTTGCTCATGGCCCAATGCAGGTTGCATATTGCCACTATTGCTCTAGCAAGGTGTGGAAAGGAAGAGGGTGAACATCTGCAGAAGAATGAAGATGAAAAGGTTCCAAATGGGGAACCAGTTGCAGGTCAGAGCCTATAAATTCTCCTTTCCTGCCTTGGCTCTGCTCTTGCAAGAAGAGGGTAATGCTTTAGCTGATGTTAGTGAAGAACTGCTGAGTGAATTGACCTGAGGAGTGTGAATAAAAATTTCTGAAGGCAATTTGTCCATTGTGACTCTAGGCCTGACCACAGAGTCTTCCCTGTATCTGCAGTATCTAGACTCCAGATTAGCAAGCTCTTCATACTCCTATTCTAGTGCCTTCAGTGGGAAACTAC
This sequence comes from Todiramphus chloris collaris, assembly GCA_025345505.1. Classification (NCBI taxonomy): domain Eukaryota; kingdom Metazoa; phylum Chordata; class Aves; order Coraciiformes; family Alcedinidae; genus Todiramphus; species Todiramphus chloris. The sequence continues at coordinate 30,823,270 of JANVCC010000017.1, forward strand.
TGAAAGATAAAACCAGGAATGTGTTTCAATACCTGCATCTATAGACTTACATAGCTGATATTGTGGGATGTAGTAACTCAATATAAAGGCTCCATCCAGCAAGGCTTTCCTTTATTTACTATCTGGAGAGATCTGTTACAGATGATGAGGGTGCAAACACCATAAACTCAGTGGGACTTTTAACTTGTGAGTTTTTAGGCACAATGGTGATTTATGGCAGAAAGAAGGGGGCATTTTCAATGCTATTTGTTGACAGAGGAGATAAGCATTTGACCTGGAGCACTAAGCCTATTTTGTAGGGATTGTATATCACAGCATTTTAAGAGCATGGCTAAGCAAGAGACTTGTCTGTTTCACTTGGCTTGGTTGTTCCCTCCTGGGTCAAACAATCCCCCTGGAGAGAGAGGGTGGGGGAGAGAGAGAGATTATCTGCCCCTTGAAGAGTAACCACCAAACTTAGCTTCAGTTGTCAAGTGAGGTGGGAAGAAAGGGTGGCTGCAGGAAGAGAAAAGCCTGCTGCACAATTCCAAAATACTACATACAGCTGAACAGACATTTGGACAGTCATGCTTTACTAACAGAATGGGTCTTGCCTGTGGACTGGAAAAATATAACTCTCTTCATCCAGGCTCAAGGCAACACTGGAAGAGGTTGAGAGGTTGAGAATCAGAGCCAAAGTCTTTAAAGGAATATTGGCTCTCCCTCGAAAGAAATTTGTGTTGTGCACTTGAGGGGGAGAAGAGGCAGGGAATCTAAATCAAGTTTGACACATCATGTTTTGTTTTGGTTTGTTTTTTTATTGTCTGCAATGAGAACACTTTTAATGGCTCTATTTTTTAATTTCGTGCCAATATTACAACAGTTTTTGGTTGACTAGAGACATATCTTACTCTCTATGCTGTCCCACCTGTTCATTCCAGTATAATGCAGTTGGGCACTATAAAATAAACTTGTTATTATTGTAAAAGACAAAATTTAGCATGAGCTATTTCAGTATTAGCCACAGCAAAGACAAGGAACAGCTCTGAACAGCTTCTGAAATAGATACCTCCATCTAAAATGTCTTTACATTGTGCCTTCTTTTATCTTTGCAAATGAAAATACAATGGAGCAAGTACATTAACAACATTTTCCCAAATATGCATGGTCTATATAGAGAAGCTGAAGCATGTTTTTAAGTACTACCAACCCTCTGTACTCTTCTTCCCATCCTCCCTAGCATTGCTGTGACTTGTGTGACTGTTGGCTGGGAAACAGGAGCCAACTGTTGGCTCCTAACCTTTCTTCTTGTTCCTCTGGTTGTGAAGTTGAAGGTGAGTGTAGGTGAGTTCTCTTAACTTACATGGCAACTTGCCGTGAATGTTTGCCCTCTTTCTCTTAGGATCCTGTTGCACAACTCTTTGTGGGTTTGTTTGAAGATGCCCCATACTCACTCATTGCCTGCCTGTCCATCTCCTGAGGATAAAGTATGCTGCACAGGGCAGAGCTAATTGAGGAGGGCTTAACAGTAAGAAAAAGAGGAGAAAAAAAGTTGTAGGAGACACACTATGATGTATCCAGCCATTTCCTCTATTGCTGAGATTCTCAAGGTCTCTGTTGGTTGGCTTCCTGCTGAGCAGTGGAAAGGAGAAACTGGGTGCAGGTAAATAAGCTCTCAGAGGGACACTGGTTCTCTTTGTTTAAACCAAATTGAAGACTCACTCTTCTTGCCAGGCTTCTGCCACTAACTTAGTACCTGACTTCTAATACCTCCCTGCAACTTTTAACCAGACACCTTCACTTTCTCAGACAATTGATACAAAAATGAGGACCCAAATTTTCTCTCCAGTAGTTCCAATCCATTAGGTTTTCCACCTTATTTATCTGTCTAACCATCCAGCTTTACATCTCTGGGGAGTTTAAAATAATGCCCAAATCGCAAGTAATGAAAATGAGTTTTCTTCCTAATCTCACACCTTGCCAGCAAACCATCATGCCTGTTGTGCTATGATCATGATGAGAAGTAAAAGCAGGTTCTCCCAACCTTATCTTCCTTCCCTTGATCATCTCCACATCCAGCTGAAAAGACAGAATTAAGGACTGTACAAAGGTATGGCTAATGAGGATAAAACTAAATGCAACTGACGCTTGTAATCATTCTCCATACTTTGAGTATATGAGCTATCATATAATGTAAAAACAAACAGTGCATGTTATGTGTTTTGACCTGAATCCTAACCACATTTGAAAAACAATATTAAGACTTGTGATTAAGTATAAAGCCCAGGATTACAAACCAAACCTCGATTTTATTTATATGAGAAACATTTTTTTAAGCAGCATAACAATGTTGAGTATACAAACTGAGGAGAGGCAAGGCCCACCGGTAATGGAGAAAGCCCTTCCAAAGTCAGTTCTTATTTCAACAATAAAATAAAGGCTGTGTATCTACAATATCTACCTTGAATTTTCAAAATTCAAATCTATCTGAACAGACAAGTTACACTTTATGCCAATGAAAAAACATATCTTTAATTTATGTTTTACTAACTGAGACCCTTCTCAAGTGGCTGTATTTTCTGATAACTGGCCCAGCACATTATAACCTCTTTATTTCAATATTATATAATTTTGCCAGATGCTAAATGTTGTTTGCAACTGAGCAGAAAATTATATATACAGTATTATTAGTGCTTTAATGCTCAAAAAGATTATGGAGCTTAGGGGTTTGGACTTCTCATTTACTGTTCTAAATATGTCAGGGGCAGTCAGTTTCAATTTTTTTTTCAGAATTTCATACTTGGGGATTCTGGCTCATCTAGCTCAAGACTGCAAATTTTTCACTCGTGTTCTCCACTCACCTACTTGTACAAGGTCCTGTTCATGCAAAACTTTTTGCATGAAAGGACAGAAGGAATCAAGATAAGAGAAAATGCCAGCTTCTACATATACTTGTACTTTCTGACTGCCAATAAGAAGCCCAATTATACCTTGCGTTTGTCTGTTGTGTTATGCCTATCATTCCAATGCAATAAGAACCTAGAAGGAAAGCTTTTCTTGATGCCTTTTCATAATTACAAAATCTTTGAAGTCACTCCTTTCAGATAAATATAGGTAGGCAATGACTAGTATTCAGTGAAGCTTGATGAACACTACATTGAATGCAAAATGTATATAGAGTAACAGAGAAAAAAATGTGATGTTTCACACTGGAGCCTTCATATGCATCCAGAGCTTTTGTGTGACTTTCTGTCGTCAGCACTGAATATACGTAACTTTCAAAGAGCTTTTCAAAGAGCTGCTGAAGAGGTAATTCACATTTTTATAAAAGGAGAGAACAAAATGTTTAATTTTGATTTAAAATGTATTCACCCTTGCACCTAGCACTCACCTTTTTCTTTAAATGCATTATTTTTTTTGAGAATGTATGCTTAAATTTGAACTGCCGTATTTTGCTTGGTTTCAGTCAAAACTGATTATTAGGGTTGCTAGCCACACATGAAAACAGAGGGGGAATAAAAACATACTATCCTACACCTGTGAAGGTTTTGTCTCACTGGATTTGACAGAAAAGCACTCTGTAATTACTTTGTTTTTTACTTATCCAAGATCAAACTTTAATTGCACCCATAACTTCTCTATCAACACATCTGCATCCAACTGTGCTAACACTTTGCTCACCTTCAGCTTTTTTTGTTTGTTTTGGGAACATTTCTTTGTGGTTCTAAACAACATAAATTTTGGCTTCCTCATCGAGAAGCTCATTTAGCTGCAGTTTGATTGCAAGTAATTTGCCCTAACTGTCTCTGTCTTTTAATTGTTTGTGCCTTTTTCTAATCTATAAACTGTAACTTCAGGCAGGCCATTTTTGTCTTACCATTTCCTCTTTGGAAAGGCATATCTAATAACCCACCTCATATCCTGTGGCTTTAGGCATCTGAAATCATATGAACAGAAGGGATAGACCATTGATTCTACTCCAAGGTCATTGGAAAAAAAAACACCCCTGTAAAATCTCCTTTTTAAGAAATAGGAAAAAGAAACTTCATTCATGAATATAGTTTGACAGGAAATAAATATGCTTCACCACTGGTACAGAACTGACTGCCTATTCTGTTTCCACAGCACTTCCTTATGACCTCCAAGAGACATGAAATTCTAAGTGCCAGTTTGGGTACTGCTACAATCCTTTAGTTAATCATAGTCCAATGAATTTTATTCCCACGGTTTTGAATTGGCACCATTTACCCTACTGCAGACATAATACGTGATCTCACCAGAGTCTCTGAACTTAGGAAAGCCCGTACATAAGGCAGCTTTTTTTTTTTTTTTTTAAAGTAATCTCATTAGAAGTTCTACCAAATATGGTATCCATATCAAATCTCTTTAATTCTTCCCACCCAATCCCCCTTACCCACAAAGTGTAACAAAAAATGTATTAGTCAGATTATCAGCATATTCAGGAGTAATCCCTTCCAAAACAAGATAACTATATGTATTTTTCCTGATACTCAAGCTTCCATTTGTGTTAATTATTCTACAGCTGACTGACAGTGTGAATAATACTCTTCCTCCCCTCCAGTCCGAATAGCAATTAAGGAATTTGCATTTGCTGCTTCTTTTTCTTACAAAATAAGATATTTTCTCCATATTTTTTCTTCCAACAAAGTGCCTCCTCTTACTAGAACTAAAGTCCACGGCCAAGTCCCACATCAATGTTTTCAGCTGTCTTACTTTATAGTACTTGAATAAAGCACAAAACACACACAGGAGTATGACAGCCTTGGGATGTGGAAAGAATGCCAAGCACAGCAGAGTTTCTTTCTCTTAAAGTTTCTTAGACAGGTATTTTCTCACATGATCTCAAGACCACGGTTAGCTATTGCACTTTCCTGATGGGGACCAGGGGTTCTGCCCAGAGGAGTTCTCTTAGCAAAAAGAATGAGAAGCATTTTCTGACTGTGACAATAAAAGTATAGAAAGCTTTATCACCACCTTGAGAAATTTTCCTTTCCACTGTTTACACCACTGAAAATATCGAGACTACATTATGAAATGAAGACCACATTCATGCAGACAAACTTCATACAAATGTCACCAGAAATCTTTTAACCAGTCTCTGGCAGCTTTCTGTAGAGGAATCAGCAGATATGTGCACATATACTGAGAAATGTGCACTAGACATATGTGTGCATGTATTGTGCCTTCAGAGCTTTCTTGTCTATGTAACATGTCTTCTTGAAAGATAAATAAAAGGAAGCAGCATGAGTAGACAGCATGCACAGTTTTTTGACATTGACAATACTCAGCTATTTTCTCAGCTATTTTCAGAAGACATATTGGCTGAGAAGTTCTATTCTATAAGCTAAGTGGCTGACAACTTCTTGTATGACCCTGCAAATTATTAAGTGTTTCTGAAGCTCTTCTGAGTTTCTTCAAATCCTTTTCAAATCATACTTAAAGCCTCATGACTTGATTATACTGCAGTATCTCACATGTAAACTATGCGGAGACTTCCACCTGGCAAAGACAAACTGTCATGAAAGAATGACAAGACTGCTCAAAACCAACATAATCATGTACTTTATTATACAATTAAAAAGAAGGCAAAAAAATACTTTTAATTCTGATAAGAAGGTTAATTCTGTGTGAAAGTTCTGACCTCTCCCCATACACACCTGAAACAAAGAAGCAATTTCCAATTGCCTGATTCCAGTTAGGAAAAGAAATGCCAGCTGGCTTATGGACACTAACTGCTTTTGCTTAGAAGACTCAGAATGCCAAGTCCCATTTTCAAATGTGATCTAAGTTCTTGGGAGCCCAAAAGACACAAGACTTAACAGGACTGGACTGCTAAAACACCTCTAAATAGTTTCTGTTAGCACAACAGTTATGAAAGTCCCCTGAGGACAAAGCAGTGCAAGTCTCACCTGGAGATTTTACCATAGACTCTCAGATCTAATTCTCAGGGGACCCTGTGAAAATTCTGCATCACCTACAAAAAGTCCTTTGGGCTCCTTTACTCCCTATTCCCATTGAAGCTAGTGAGAGACTGGGCTGTCTGAGAATGTAGAATAAGGTATTTAGGACACTAAGAATATTAATTCTATAAGCAAAATATCAAGTCTTTGGATTAATGAAGCAGATATAGTTAATACCAGGAAAGACACCAACAAAATGCCACCAGCATGCCGAGGGAATAATAATATACACCACAACCGTATGGACTGAAGAGAGTAATTACATATGAGTAACCCATCTGATCTTTCGTGTTGCCAGGCTTTTATCTGTCATTTTTCTCTGCTGCTACCACTTTTTTGTTCTAATGAAGAACATCCTCACCTTTCACCATCCTTATTGTGTCTAAGTAATCATTACACGTGGCCTCAGAAGAGGCTGAATTCCTCAAAGCATATACATGCCAAGAAACAGCAAAACTTCCTTCCTACAAGGCCTGAACCAACTATATAAGGTTGATTCAGTAGCAGAAAATAATTCAAATTTGTCTGGTTTTAGTGGGCAGTCTCACAAATTATAATATGATTCACATAGTGGAGAAAATGAAGTACAAAAAAAACCCAACACCAAACCCAAAGCTTTTCTTTCTTTTACAAAGACATCTTTCATTAAAAAAATACAGAAGGAGGAAAGAAAGAAGGAAAGAAACTTGCATTTGATTGTTGTATCAATAGACTCACTGGTCAATTCAAGTGAAGGGGAAGCATACTGGGCAAAATAGGAACCTGGCTTTTAGAAATAGAAAGTATATCCCATAGTGGAGTAATAATATCTCAGGGCTCTCCACAAGCATGAATTTCCCTCCTGTCTTTATATTTGCACTGAAAACCAAAGAAACAGCTTTCAGTGTGAAATGAATGTTTAGCCCTTAAACAGATTTTACACAAGAGGCTGAGGCAAGAACAGAATAGCAAAGCTATGATCTGAAAGACATAATTGGGACTAGATGGTAAGAAGGTAGATTGTGTTTTCCAGGAAAAAATGACAGGATTCTACTTTTCCTAGTTTTGTTGAACTTCATAAAAATGCCCATACAGAAATGCTTTCTGATGTCAGATTCAGTGATTCCTATATTTAAAAATTTGTTTTAAAAAGAGGTGAAGGAGAAAGGGCCAGGTCAAAGGAGGGGAGGGGGTGGGAGCGTCATTTAAACATGTGAACAGATGCACTTCTTCATCTCAAGTGGGGACAAACCTGGAATAATTCCAACTTGATCTGAATCAGAGGAAATTTCTCTACTATGAAAAGGAGATTAAAACCAGGCGTCACTACAGCCAGTAATAGCCTCCTTGTAGTTCATCCTTTAATATTCTGGGGAGCAATTCCTTTTTAATACCCCTTTTTTATTCCTTTCTAATACTTCTTTTCTGTACAGAGAAAGTACATGTATGAGTTTGGTACATCCTTTCTAACGGGTGCTGCAGAAACATGATGGATTATGGTTTCATACCACATGTGATATCAAACCATAGCCTCCTGGGACACCACAACCTGCTCAAACCATCAAAAAAAAAAAAAAAATCTTATACACCTCAGAGTAGCATTTGTTTCTGTTGGTTACTGCCTGTACAAGTAGAACATAAGAGCTTGCAGGAGTGTCTTTTATGTCCATTTATAAACTGATTACACCATGCTGGCACCCAAATTCTTAGGACAATTTACTCAATTTCTACAAGGCAATGATTTTACTCACTGGCTCATGTCTGATGTTGAAAGTTTCTTAACCCACATGCAGTAATCATTTGAACATAAAAAATCTTTTTGAAAGAAAATTTTCCTAAAATACAGGCTAGGGAGTTCCAGCCATGCCGACACATCTCTGAGAAGAGCTATTTACTTAGACTACAGGGAAGGATAGGCAAAATTCCACTCTGTGGCCCAAAGCATAATTTTTCATGAATTTGCATGAGATGAAAATTTGCTGTGCTTTTAGGGAAAGAAAAATGTCAACTGTTTGACTAAAAAATGAGCTCTTTGCTGCAAACACTCATTGTTTTTCTTCTCTGTACACAGAAAAAATTCTCTCCTCTATACAGAAGAAAGGACATTAAGAAAACACATTTTTGCTTTCTCCAAAGGTGTGAGTTCCCCACTGAAGACAGCTTTTTCCACGTAGCTGTAGGTTTTTGAGATCTCAAAACCAATTTTTTTTCTCAGTTGGTAGCTTGTAGTCACATTAACCCCATTAAAATCTCTTGTTCTGCTCTGTATTGACACTGAAGCATCTCTGACTGAGAAAGACTAATGCCTGCACCTGAGGATTAGTTACATTTACCCTGTGTAGAAACAAAAATTCTTACTTTCTTGGGAAGGTTTGAGACAGTCTTCTGATGAGCTATGAAGTTATTAATGTTGCTTGATATTTGCTTTGACAGCTGCTCTGTACCCTCTTTAATCATCTTCATCATCGTTCACAGCTCTTTTTTCCCTTCATTTCACTTTTGCCTATGCTTCTTAGGGAAAATGATGCAACACACAAGTTGATAAATCTTTCAGCCCTTTGTGCATTTCCCCTCTTTATCATCACTCCCAAAGTTTCACTGTTTGGCATTTATTCCCTACTGTTCAATAAGAGAACAGAAATATTCCAGATGCAAATACCGTTGTAGTACATTATTTTTAAAATATTCTGACTCTTATGAAAGAAAATTAGCTTGCAACCCACATCTATTCAACAGGTAATTTGGCTATGCATTAAAAGGGCTCCTTCAATACTTGAGAAAACTTTTAAAAATCATATTATGAACATTAGCTGCCTGCCTTTATTGTATCTGGATGCCTTTCCTTTGAAGTTATTGACAACACTTAGAGGAGCAACTTCTGCTACACGAGAGATTTCTCCTCTCATGACACTTTTTGGAATGATGTCATACTTTGTTACTTGCCTTCCATTTCCCAGGTCAAACTGTTCCTTGTGTCCATCTTGTCTGCTGTCAGTCAGGCTCATGTTTCTGCCTGGCAGGTACTGCAGTGCAGGAGTACAGATTCTCTAAGCAATGTCACTGTCATCCACAGCTCCCCCAACAATCTTGTTCCCTCAGTTGCTGCCAGAGCAAGGGTACAATCTGGTTCAGGCACCCATGCTCCAGGCTCAATATTTTAAGTCTGATCAGTTCCCTAAGAGTGACTGGCAAAGATTTTAGGCTATGGACTAGCTCCCTCCAATACCTTCTAGTGGTCAGCAGTCAGAGATTCCAGAGGGCTGCAATCCTGCAACTGAAATGGAAGTGATCTTTAAACAACTGGACCAACTGTGAAGCTTCCCAGAGGGCAAGGACACCAACCACCTTTTCAGTCTGCCTGGAACTGCCAGCAGTAGAAACAGCCAAATAAATCCATTACCCAAAGCTTTCTTCCACGCCTGATAACCTATTTCTCATATCATGGGACAATGTCTGCATTCCATGATGGTCTCTTTTGAGTGAAGTGTCCATATCTATATATCCTTTCATATGGTACAGACATGGATTTGCAAAACCTCATGATACTCTATCTGGTTGGTACTACAGAGAAAGCTAACACCCAAGCTTCAACCTCCTTCACCGGAGTGCAGTTTGGAGATTCAGGAAGCCTGCACAAATTTGGGGAATTCACAAAAATCCCACAACCTACTCTAAATCCAAGCCAAACCAAACTGAAAAAGAAAAAGAAATTCTCCAATCATCTGTCAGGTATATGGAAAATACTGTTGTACTTCAAGTTTTACAAACAGGAGTCCCGATTTCAAATTCTTGGGATCAAACTTCTGTTTCTCTCAATCACGCTAAATGCATTCTTTTCATGTCAGTAGATTGCATACATTACAGAAAAGAAATGGCTCTTGATATCTGTCGGTTTCAAAGTCAGATGATAATGATCAAAGTTTAGCATCTCAGCGCCTTACAGGGAAAATCTATTCAGAAATGTGATGGAGGAAGCAAGAGCAGAGCTATTCCACTTTGATTTCCAGCTAGGGTGTATCTAGGAACTGAAAATATAAGGGTATGATCTTTTCCTTCTTCCTCATGCACAGTAGTATTCATGAGAGAGTCTCAGGGAGGCTACTTTCCTCACACACACATCCTTTATGTCTCAGCTCACAGAAACCCAACATTTAGCAGGATGGAAATGCAAAGCTTTTCTAAGGTGACTTTCTCCCTTTCACTAAAATCTTTCTGTCCTGCTATACCCTGCCACAGAAGGCAACAGTCACCAGCTCAGCTGCTGCAACATCAAAACCCTCACGAGACACTGCAGCCTTCCAAACACTGCTGTGTATCACAACATCTGACTTTTCCCAATTAATTTCCTTTGTTGTACAGAGAGCATCCAGAAGCTAACTGTTCTGATGAGACAGATAAAACATCAAAGGATATTTTACAGTGTGTTTAAAAATGTGACACGTTGGCAGTACTGCAGTCTAAAGCCTACCAAAAATTCAACTGGCCTGCTCCAGGGAAAGCTGTTATTTGGGGCCTCATCACAGTGTGTGAGCGCTGCCTTGACAGCCTAGCCTGCCTTTTCAGGGGAGTGAGAGCTCGGTGTGCAGTTCAGCCTCTGTTTGCTTCCTTAGCTGAGGTTGTTGGCAAGGAAGCAAACTCTCTCAGTTGCCAGGGGAGGTGTTGTATGGAAAGTGATAGAAGATGATCTCTTTTACCCTCCCCTGTTAAAACTCTTCCCCACACGCACTCTTACTAATTTCAAGTAAGTCCTAAGTGGCCATGAGACAGTAATGAGTTTTTGCAATTGGCAAGATGGACGGATTTGAACTACTGACCCGAGAATTAAAATGCTCCATATGTAGTTATCTACGCATTCAGAATTTGTCTGTGTCTCACTAACAGCACAGCAGTTAGCTTTGCTTTCTGATCAGATCCTTCCACTTCTCACAAAAATAAGAGTACCTCATCTGGAAACAGGATGTACTCAAGCCCCTACTATCTGATGTTTAAGTTTGCTTTCTACTCTAGCAGAACAAAAAAGTAATGTAAAAATCTGTCTGCTCAATTCTAGCCACTGTAAGAAAGGTTTTCCCTTAAAAAGATTGTTCACACGATGAACAAGAAAAGGAAAAAGGAAAAGACAAGGAGAGTGAGAGATTAAGACCTTGACACACTACATAGGCTCATGCTCACCTGGCTTCATGAGACTAATGTAGATGCATGGGTGCTGTCATGAAGAGGACTGTCTCTTTGAAACAAGGCCTTGCAAAAGAGGAAAGTGGAGAGAGAACAAAGAAAACATGGGAGTCTGTTAAACTATCTGAAAAAAGAATCAGAGGCAAAGGAGAAAAAATGGCTGAAAGAAACATAGCAAACAGGGAACAAATAAACTGCTCAAGATGTCACGAAAGAAAAAAGCAAGGTCATGGTAGCATGGGGAGACAAGCAAGGAGAACATAGAGCTATGTGGGGGAAGCTGCTGGAAACCAAAACATAGATGAGACAGAGCAGCTTGGCAAAAAGCAGAAGCCCTCATACTCTGCAAAACAGCATGTTCCTTCCCCATCTCTTGCACTCCTGGCACTGAGGGACTAGCCCCAATTCCCTACAGCTTTGCAGGGAAAAAAGGGTGAATTTGTTTTATGCAAAATGCCTTTGGGCCCTGTAGAATTTATCAAGACAAAATTCTCTCCTGTCCCTGGACTGTCAGCATTTTTTTCAGGATGAAGGTTGGTGGTACTGTTTTGATAACAAAGCTTGTTGATACAGGTACAAAGTAGGCTCTTGGAGGTCAAACACCACCACTAGAAATGGAGTGACAAGTTTAACAGACTCACAATGTTGTTTTTGGTGTTTGACCTTAAACAATACATGAAGCTCCAGGATAAAAGAAAAACAGAGTTATAAACATGAATTGAAACATGTTTTTCAGAATTCTATTTAAAATGGAAGCATGAAAAGGAAATAGAGAAAATAATCACATATGAACAGAAAAAACAACAAAACCAAAAAGCTGCTATTAGAACTACAAGGGGGAAATATTCAGAGCAGATATATGACCTGTCACTCAGTATTTTTTATGATTCAGGATGAGTAACTGAAAGGGCTAGCAAGTCCAATCTGACTGGAGAGGCTATTTTCCCATGTTAGATCTCAGACTTTGTTTTAGGTTATTTTCAGTGCTGTGGATGGAATGAGATGAAGAGATTAAGTTTCACCGACACTGCACTAAAGATATGTGGACAGAATTTATCTCCAGATCTGAGCTCAGGCCCAGGCCTGGAGGTACAGCAGTATCGGCCACAGTGACTTTGGTGGCCACCACCGTGAGTGCTGGCAGCACACTCAGCACCTCTCAGCATTTGGCCTTATGCATGGAGGTTTGAAAATAACATTTGGCCGGATGGTTCTCTCCCAGGGATAGATGGAGTTTCACTGAAAGCACTGTCACATGCTGTGTGACATTACATTCGTAATGTGTTCTGTTCTCCTAGGGATTTAAACTTCCTTACAGTGAGAGAAATGCCATATCTCTAAAATATAAATACCTAAGAGACACAGAGAGAACCAATATGGGAGAAAACGGATATTTTAGGAGTGTTTGAAACCAAGATTTACTGACCTGGGACTTGATTTTATATATATATATTTTTTTTTTTTTTTAATGGGGACAAAATGTCAGCATTTTCATTATTTTTTTCCCTTCAACTGCAATTCTGAAAACTTTTCAATCCAATGTTGACTCAATAGAGTCATCTTCGATACATATTTTCAAAGCACATTTAAAACAAATGAAGTCATTGCAAAGTAAAATTTCAAGTTTCTGATTTGCAAAAGCTTCTTCAAAACTTATTAGAAATAATGACATTTCAGCATAAGTGACATGGCACTAAATTTAGAGCAGTCAAAATAGAAAGCTGTTCTTGAAGCAAGTTTTTGCAGTTGGCTGAAACACTATAAATTTGACATAACAAGGAACACATTGATCTTCTGAGCACATGATCTAGTTAGGCTAGTAACTACATGGGACACTCATCAGGATTTCTTCTCTGGAAAGGAAGTATAGCCTGCTAAAAGCCAAGCTCAGGATTATCATCTCCATCTCACTGAGAGGTGAGGGGCCTTACCCAAGGACATGGAGAAAGTCAGAGCCGACAGTGGGTTAGACCTTTGTTGTTGGTGATTGCTAATCATGCATTCAGACCATGGGGATCTTTTATGGGGAGCAGTGGAGAAGGGAAAGAAGCAATGGTCCATACAGTTTAGGAGAACCAGGAAGTTTCATTATGATAACAGCAGTTCCTTGGGAGAATATTGCATGAAACTAGCAACATATCCTCATGTGATGGGGATGATATCCCTGTGCAAAAGACATTTGCAGCTCAGAATTCAGCACACTAAGTGGAAGAATTGGCTTTAGGACCATGGGGCTGGGAGGAGGAATCAGAAGGATGGGTAGAACTAGTTGTTAACTGGGTTGTTTTCCCATTGTTGACACAATGCTGCACTTATGTATCATCATCCTACTGGCTAAAAAGGCTGTAAGTACTGGTTGATTCTTCCCCTCGACCCCCTTTTCAAACCTGGAAATCTATTTCACATCTGTGTACTCCCAACCCTACTCTGTAGCCTTCTGTTTATACGACAATGGTAAAATACTATTTTTTTTCCACAAGTTAAACATCAGATTTCTTTTCTATTCATCCATTATAGAGTGAGAATAATAAAATGAATACTCTTATATCCATTATATACATCAAGAGACTGCCTCTACCTTTTTATTCCAAAAGCTAGAGATGACTGCATAGCTCATGAGTTACAAAGCAGTTTTGAGACACAACAGCAGCAGAAACAGTAGTAGCATTTACCACAATGTAGCACACAAATGTGGTATCCAGAGATTGAAAAGTAAAGGCAATTTCTATCTATTTATCCATCCATCTCGTTACTGCCTGGCTTTTACTTCCAATGTGGGAAAATAAAATCTTCTTTTACATGCTATTTTTCCCATGCATACTTGACTTAAACACTGCTGATTTATGAAGCCTATATCAGTGGCATAAAATATAACTATGTCACAGAATTTGGAGAGGTATGTTCAGACAAATACGCTGGAATACCTGAATCTGTGAATTAAGATGCATAGTACAAAAATAATAAATATATTGTTACCATAAATTAAAGTGGTAAAGATTTTTTTCTTACTTGTTGGCAAAGGGAGCGATCTTTTCAGTGTCAGGATTGAACTGCAGGGCACTAATAAAACATGACACAAATAACAAATAAATTTCCTCCGTATTGAATGGTTTGAGATTTATTGAGGTCTCTTATATCAAGACCTATTGGGAGCTGTATAATCTAACATATAAAATTTATATCTAGGAGATAAAATGTGGATAAAATAACCATTACCTTACAATATTATTTCAACTCTTGCATCTAATTTGAATATTGTTTAATACAAAACATGCAGCTTTGGTGGAGAAAGGCATTTACACTGAGTGAAAGTCATAACAGTACTATGAAACTGAATTACAAAAAGAAGAGAGAGTACATTAAGTTTTCCTGACATTTTACAAGTACATAGATTTACATATAAAGTAGTGATCAGCTCTCTTTAAGCTACATGGGGTTTTCAGTCATTTGTACATATGTTGTTGGGGAATTTTTCCAGTTCTCAACAGAATTCTATCCCTTTCAGCAAATAGTTTAAGTGCCCTATCTTGGTTAATTTAAACTGTATGGAGCAGATCCTCAGCTGGAGACATAGCATAGAGGTGCACCGATTTATGCCATCTTAAGATCTGGCCAAGTTCAGCTCTGAAAATAAATTCCAACTAACTGACTGAATGGATACCAATGTGAGTACAGGCTCCGATTCTGTTTTCATTCATGGTAGTGTCAGTTCAGAGATAAGGCAATGACTTCCATGTCGGCTTGAATGAAGCCAGCAGGACAAAAAAAAAATAGGTTCTTTGGGCCTAATTTTACCTCTGCTTGATTCTATACTGATGAAACTGCACTGACATAAAAGTGTGATCATCCCCTATTTATACAAGTATACACAGAAACAGAAATGACTTCACATTTTATTTTACTTCAGTTCCATTTTGCAGAACTTGCCAGGGCAGATAGCACATTTTTCAAAACGTCATTACCCTCTGTCAATTTAACTGTAAAGTAAATAACTTCTTGTTCAATAAGCATAACTTAATTTTTCAGGAGTTTCCCATATGGAAAATTTGGATACAGAAGATTGCTACCAGCAAACCTTTTACTGTGAAAGTTATTCAGGAAAGCCTGAGATAGAAAAGATCCTTCTTTCCTGCAAATTTAAAGCATATCTCTCTATTTTCTGACTTTCAACCACTCTCATTTAAAGAGGTCCTGAAAAACACTCTGAAGAGACTAATCTGCTTTCCCCTGTGACATACAAATATTTTGGAAAGAACTCTACATTAAGATAAGGTGCCCTGGAAATCTATGTCTTCCCTGGAAACCTACAGAGATTGGATATTTGCAGTGATGGGGCAACCCTCCTCCATGCTATTAGACCACCATTCAACCACAGTGTTCAGCATTGATTTCCAGAAGGTGAGGAGCAACCAGAGGTAACAGCATTATGTTGTTGCAAGGGGTGGTTTAAACTAGGTATTAGGAAAGATTTTTTTCACAGAAAGGGTTATCAAGCACTGGAAGAGGGCTGCCCAGGGAAGTGGTTAAATCATCATCCCTGGTGGTATTTAAGAGATGTGTGGACACACATGGTTTTGTGCTGGACTTGGCAGTGTTATTTTTGTGGTTGGATCTTAAGGGTCTTTTCCAACGTAAATGATGCTATGATTCTACTCTGCCCAGATGGGTTAACAACATTGAATAGGTGTTTACCTAGATGTTTATTTATCAGAAAGTTGACACTTACTCTAGATTATTTAACTACGAACTACCAGCAGCTGTTGGAGGTAATGGTGTGTTTAGTGTTTACCTTGAAGCCAGATGAAATCACTGACCTTGAGCTGAAAGGCTTAGTAACCTCTTCCTAGTTTTCTGAGCCCTTCCAGTTAGAGACTTGAGGTAAAAAGTATTTTGCTGACCTTCTTTACAGAAACTGCCCCAAAGATTTAACTGCTAATATTTTCTCTGACTGTTTTTACCACTGTAGCCCTTCTCCTCTGATGGCCTTAGGGAGCCTGCTGTTCTGAGTACTATAAATTAGTATAAAATCTCCCCTCTGCTCTTATGTTCAGGCACTTATTCTTAGTTTGTGAGTTTGCATGTTGCTCAGCAGATACATGATCCTATACCTATTGAAACAACAGACTGAGGTATTTTTTCTATTTTCCTCCCCAAAATGCATGCATGGAATGCAGGATGTTCTAGCCCAGCCATACATGACAAACTATCCCCAAAGTCATGTGCTCTGGAGAGGTCAGAGGTACACAGACCTTTTGGCTCAAAGGTTGCCCTTTAGGGCTTTGATAATGATCTATTATAAAACTGCAGTGTTCATCTTTCTGCCAAAGCCAGCTAGTTATCTTACAACTGTTTGGTGCCTGCTTTCATCTGTTTGATATTTTGACTGTCCCATGTGCAGAACAGTGCAAGGACAATCTGACAGATAAACTACCCCAAAAGCAACCCTCCACTTTTGGATAAAATGCTTTGCCCACAGCATTCCCTGTGGGAAGGCCTAAATAGTGTCAGCCACATGTCAGGAGTAAGCTTTTGTACCTCAAGGGCGATAATTCGGGCTGGGACACAGGACAGACTGTAATGGCTAAAGCAAGTTAATGGTTTGGGCAATGGGGGTGCCTCCTGTCACTCTGATACTGCATTTTGGTATATTTTATTTTTCTCTATTTTGTTTTACCTTTTAATTTATTTGTGTGTAAAGTAGGTTTGGTACTTAGACTCCTTTAGACCTAATGAATACAGGCTATTTGAACTCCCTGGATGAAAGAAACTGTGTAAGTGCAAATTATCCTCTTGTCTATCCTCTCTGAAGTCTAACCTGCTTTGATGCGATTGTGATCTATGTCACTTGTGTGTATTACAGGAGGAGTTTTCGCAGCAATGAATGTAAGTAAAGCTTTGAGTACAAAAAAGTAACTCATGAATGTGAAAGTTCAAAAGCAGGATAGAAATTAGTATTGTAGGTGTAGTTCTGGGATTTGGTTAAAGAATCTTTAGTTTTTTTAATTACTTGCTCTCCGTTTTCAGATACAAGCTAGCTTTCATATCCTCCTTGATTCATTAGAGTCCAGACCCCCAGGCTGGTATAAATTATCAGTACTTTCCTTAAACTAGTAGAGCCATCCTGAGTTGTACTTAGCTGAGCACCTAGTCCAGTGAGGTTTATTCACACAACATAGCCAAGGGCAGTAGTTCACTGACATGGTCAATAAAAGTTATGCGAATAAAAGTTGCCAAATACAAAAGCTGAAATTCTTACATTTTATAGACCTGCTTATAAATTGACTATATAGGTTAAGTAAACCATCTCTAAATATGTACCACCATTCACCTTGGATCTTTGCATAAAGAATGATTTCAGGAACTGTTAGCAATTCCTTATACATTAATACAAATATTTGCATCTGTTGTTCTGATGTAAGCCTGAGAAGGGCTGAGAATTAATGTAGAATTTGAGAAATAATTCCTATTGTTTTACCTCTGCAGGTGATCCAGCTTGAGTCAGTCATGCAAGCAGGTGAGCAGCTTTGTTCACTCATGGCTATCTGGATTCCCTTGCTGCACTCTGTCTATTCAGTTAGCACTGGAACACCACATTGCTATAGGCTCCTCTCTGCAGGATTAATATTGATTGCTGTTGAAGGCTTTCTACTAGGTGAAAACAAAAAAAGAAGCTTCTATTTTTCTAGTCCTACAATGAAAAGTTAATGGAGAACAGAGTTTACAGCAGAGGAAAAGGAAAAAAAATAGAGGGAGGACAGGAGCTAAAAATAGAGAAAATTTAAAGGATGCAAGTGGAGAAGGATGGATGTCAAATGGACATATGTCAGAAAGGTAGTTTTTCAGTTTCATCTCTCCTGAACAGTTCACTGGCTTCAAAGAACTGAGGTCCCAGCAAACTTGACCACAGAGCTTTCACAGGCAACATTCAGGATTTTTTTCTTTTTTAAAATATCGAAAATCTTGATTCAATCTCCCTAAACTCCTTCATAAGTATATAGTATTCCTGCACACAATATGCTACACGCACCTTTCTACAAGGTCAAGACTACATACGTGAATGCAGGAAGCAAGAGGGGGAGAATAGCAGCTGGGACTAGAAGACCAAACCCAATTCAGCGACAGAGATGTTCCTTCTCACTACTAGTTTCCAAGCAGTAGCTGAATCACTAAAACAATTCTGCCCAGTGTTTCCATCTCTTTGCAATTATTTTTCAAAGAAGTTGTCAAGAACCTTCCCTTGATGGAAATCATAAGCAGGCAAAATATACCTACAGATTCAGGTATTTGCCCTATTTGCTGCTCTTCCTTTTCACCTACACTCTTTCCACCTTAATTTTAAACAAGAGAGACTTGAATTTCATCCCTGTATACTCAATAGCAAAACAATAACTGGTTTCAAAGGAACAAACGCTTCAATCATAACAGAATACTGATGATACTTACTATTTTATTAAACTGCTGTATTTTTTCCACGCCATGAAGCATCCCCTATCCCTCTATCGTCGCACTGAATGACTAATTTAATCTGTTTAATCTGTAATTAAACAGTTTTAAACATGTAAGTTCTTTCCCTTGATGGTATTTCTACTTTTGAGACTGATTTTCTTCACTGCCAAAATATTTTTATGCCAATGATTTTTTTTTGCTTTATAATTTAGCCTTAGATTGTAGAGAAAGCACAGCAGCGTCTCCTTCCAAAATCTGCTTTTAAAGAAAATAAGACTCAGCCAATAAAAAGAATATTTTTTTTCTTTTTTTCAAAGCAGTTCATGAGGGGAGGAGAGGTAATTTTCCAGCACATTCTCAATTCTGATTACCATAAGAGGCATTTGAAGTGTTTAGGCCTTTCGTTCCATGCATGCTCTAATGAGTGCACTTCAGTGCAGTCTCTGAAATACCAGGTTTCTGAAATAATAACAAAAAAAGTTCCTTTGTGTGCAAGTAATCCAGATTAAAAGTAAAGGAGTTTGAAGCCTAAACAACACTCATTCCACCTTCACTGATACCCATTCCCTGGATATGTAAGCAGGGGCTGGTTGGATTCCAATAGGCAAGAGACAGGAGACTGTTATGCAAGCAGAATTCTTTCTTGTGTTTGGTTCATGTACTCTATTCCTGGCCATTTTTAGGGACAGGATCCAGCTAGGCTATCAGGACCTTTAGTCTAATTTGTATATTCTTAAGAGCCATCCTATCACAAGAAAACACCTGCTATCCAGGTAGCCTTGAACGGTGCCTCGTGTGCAGGGAACGGTAAGTGTTTATTACTTCTGAAAATCAGACTGCTTGCTCAAATACGGACAGAAACTAAAGAAGCAGTTAAAGCATGAACATAGAATCATAGAATGGTTTGGGTTGGAAGGGACCTTAAAGATCATCTGGGTCTAACACCCCTGCCATGGGCACTGACATCTTCCACCAGATCAGGTTGCTCAAAGTCACATCCCACCTGGCCTTGAACACTTACAGGTAGGGGACATCCACAACTTCTGTGGGCAACATGTCCCAGTGCCTCACCACCCTCATGGTAAAGAATTTCTTCTTTATATCTAATCTAAATCTACCCGCTTTCAGTTTTAAACTGCTGCCCCTTGTTCTACCACTACACTCCCTGATAAAGAGAGGCCCTCCTTGTCTTTCTTGTAGGCCCCCTTTAAGCACTGGAAGGCTGCTATAACGTCTCTCTGCCTGTGTGTAAGATCCCGTAAGACCCCATCTGTGCCACATTGGACCATTATCTTCTGCAAAGCCATTACAGGGATGCAGTTAAAGCCTAAAAGTGTGAGTTTTTTCTATTAAAAAAGGTGATGGTACTTGATAGGCTTAATCCGCCTCTAGCTGAAATGATATCACTGGCTTCATTAGACAGTGGCATTAGGCTTGTGTAGCTCTGCATGGGCATATTCTAAATCTCTGCTAGCTTGCACTGTTCTCAGACAAGCAATTAACAGTACTAACCATTCTGGTTAATATTAGGGCAAAGAGACACTCCTTCTGATATGCCATTTAAGGTTAAATGCATTCTCCTTCTGTTCAGCTTGTCTGATATTGTAATGTTAAGCCAAGAACTTATCTAAGTAAAAAGATTAAACATATCTCTGAGGAATGCACAACATCATTACAGTTGAATCATGAGGTTAAAGTGTTGCGCAGAGGTTGCAAAATATCAGATAGAGAAGAGATTGAAAGGATAAATCCTTACTCATTTAGCATAGTTGCCCTATTCCACCTACTAATGATATCAGTATGTAAAGTGCATCAGAAAGGGGCTCTGCATGTTAGGTGCTTCAGCGCAAGTTATATTGCATTCTGCTATGGAAAGTGATGGCTTATTGTAATCATTCTTTAAGCTTGTTTTCCACTTGGGATCAGAGGAATGTATTTCAAACATAAAGAGAGTTGCCAATAATTCATTCTTAAAGAGCACTATAAAGATATGTGGCCAATGCTGTGGCCTCTTTCAGGAAAAATAATGGTCAGACATTTTGCATGAAATTATCATTTCATTAATGTCCCAATCGTTCCAAATGCTTTCAAACTTAAGTATGAATTAAACAGTATCATATTCATCTTAGAGCTGTAGATACAAGCGTCATCACCTGCCATAGTATTACATTTTACTCACCTCTGGAAACAGCCTTATGTTTATATATTTGAGCATTAAAAGCTCAATGAAGAAAAGCCCTTCATCACATGCTTAAGCAATTTACTGGAGCAGGGTCTAGGGTGGGCACAAACCCTCTTTGCTGGTGAGCATTTTAAAAGCAAGCATAACAATTTAAAAACACTTAGGAAGACATTGTAAGGTGAGGCTGCACCAAAGAGTAATTAGACTTCACCGTTACCGGATAAATATTAGGGACACAGGGATATTTTCCAGCCTTTACCAGCAAGTTTTCATGAATAAGATAAATGTAATATTCTTTTAAGGCAGTGCATTCAACAGATGGGAAATACAACCTGACATTGCCTTAAAATTGAGGATGGTATTTTTTAGTCAGTTGGAAAGGAGTGGTTTCTGTCACATTTTGCATTATGCAAGTTGCATATGACAACACTTATGTCTTAAGCTGCCAGAGGCATCAAAAGATGGGGTTTTGACCAACAGTGAGACTGAAGGTGTATTGGAAACAGATCACTAAAATAAACTGATTTAGACATTAAGTATATGCCTTAAGTGCTGTCCAAATGAAATTCCTATGACATTATGGGAGCTGTGGCCTTTGACTCTCTCTGAGGGGAATTAAGACTTCAGTGGAACAGTGGATAGCCATCTCAAAAAAATGTAGGTCCCTGTAAACCCTGTATTTTCTATGAAGGCTGAGCTTCTGATCTCATCATGTAGCTCTGCTCTGTCTGTAGTTTTCAGGCAGATCTGTACTAAACAGGCCATAAGCACAGCCAAGAGAGGCAGGAGCCTAAATACTACACCCACTTCTGCCACAGGTTAGTCCTTGTAGTGCTTATCACTGAAAAACAAGAACTTCCCTAGACAGGAAGAATAATGAGCCTCATTTCCTGTAAATTTATGGCTTGTGGCTAATTGGATTTGGCTGTTGGGAAGATGAAAAAGCCACCTGAAGCTTTCCTTGCTGTAGAGGAGCTGTAGCTTCTCTGTGGGCTTCTTCCTGACTGAGTGGATTCTTGAATGTCTAGTAAGGATTCAGCTCTTCCTGCTTTGACTTCCTTGTTTGTCAAAGGCACTTTTTCCTGTGCTCACACACCTATTTTCATACAATTTTTAGGAATGCTGGAAGTACATCAGACTTGATTGGAATCAGACAGTAGGTCAGATTATCCTAGTGTGAATAAAGATGATACTAGAATAGAAGTCTTCCTTCCCTAAAAAAATTAGCTTTTGGAGGGCAGCCTAGGTATACAGACCAAGCTCATTGTCTCTCTCCAGAAACAAGGAGTTAGGAGCTCAGAAAAAAAGGCAAGTAAATTTCGGACAAGTAGCACTAACATCATGACAAGGGATAAGAATGGGGACACAAATCTGCAGCATGCAGCAGAAATGAAGAGACAGGGACTTCTACACAAAAAACTGACAGTTTCTCAACATCCATAACCATCAGTCTTCAAAAGCACCTGGACTCAGGTGCTGTATTATCATGCTTTTTATTCCCTAGGGAATGTGTTTCATTAAACAGAAATCACCATTACTGCCTAGAAAATAGAAGAGCAGCAAGAGACTCTTGCCTTCAACTCATACCACTCAGGAACCATCAGACAGCTGCTGACATGACTTTTCAGAGGGGTATGCAGAAGGCAATGGAGGGGAAGGTCTTCCTTTCACCTCTCCTTCTCTATCTCTGCAAAACTTATGCCTCTCAAGTCAGCTCCTGGGCCACGTTTTCCTCCCAGCTCCTTCCTCAGTGAATTATTTACCCTTCCTGTGTCTTAGGTTCCTCTTCTGCACAATGAATGTTACTCTAACACAAACAGTACCTGCAACTATCCTCATGAGTAGTACAAAAATTCAAGGTGTGTTATTAGCTGTATTTTATAGGTGGGAAAATTAAGATTGAGAGAATTTAAGTGACTTGGTTTGACAGGAATCATGGTTGAATGACTTCATATGAGCATTACATGACAGCACACACCAAAATACAAGGGTTTGTTTAACTGGGTTACAGAAAAGCAACAGTGACTTCTCTTGATAGGTCTGTCACTTGCTTAACAGGTTAATCTAATTCTGACCCAGCCTCCCTACTTAAATTCCTTTAGCAACCTCTATTTACTGTCATCTGAAAAGTCCAACGCAACTTACTGCTAGCTAGCAGAATGCTTTGGGAGTGTGTCTTAAGCTTTGAGATTGCTGAAAAACTTCTAATGTCTGTTGATTGCTAAGGAAAGAGGCAGCAGAGAGAGAGAACAGAGGGGAAGAACATGAGATCCTTCAGAAAATGTCTTTGACTAGAGATTTCAGAGTACAGGGAGAGAAAAGGTTTGGAGATTTCTGGAGGCTTTTTTCCCTGCAAAATTAGAGGTGAATCAAACAACTACCTGCAGTCATTTTTAAGGATGAAAACTATCATCCAAAAATATCTATGAAAAGGAAGAAATGAATAAATGCAAGCAAAAAATTCCCAAGTCAGCACAACTCCTGAAACACCAGTTTAGTACGCTCTACATGTGAAATATTATATGCATGCGACATCACATGAAATTTCACAGTCATTTTCTTATGTAACCGCGAGGTTGCATTAACAAGTCTAAAGGTGACAAAAGCATGAATGGATGCGGTAAGATCTTTATGCATGAAAGAAACAAGGCCAACAAAGACCTAAAACCCCCTAACTTCAGTTTGTTTTGTTTCTCAGGATCCCAAGGCAGTGGACTACCCAACAGTTTGTTTTTTTGCTGTGCTGGGTTTGCGTTACTGCTAACCTTTACAGTATTACATTAAATTCCAAAAGTGAGTCAGGGACTTGCCTCTTTGTATTTCATAGCTATAATTTAAGAGTCAGGGAAAGAATTATTTAACAGAGAAAATTAAAATATTATTTTATTAGCACTTTTGTCACAAGTGAGCATGGGAAATAAAGCAATTAAAGTAGGAAATATGGATATTTTGGTAGAAAATAAAACTCATCAAGCATGATAAAAGTCACAGTAACTTAACGTGAACCAACCTAGTTGCTTAATGACTTAAATATTTCCCTGTATAAACATACACAAACTGACGAGATACAAGTGTATATTGATACACCAATTTAGAGAGATCTGTGCAGTCTACTTTGTTGTTGTTTTTATTGTGGGTTTTGTTTGTTGTTTCTTTTTTTTTTTTTTTAAATAATCCCACCCAATATGTTTTTCTGTCTCTGCTCTTCACATTGATATGAAAAAGAGGAGAGCTTAGCCAAAGCTGAAGTGAAAACAACATTTTTTTTTCATGGCAATTACAGTTACTAAATGTTAGATAAGCAGGTCCAGAGGACCCATGCTGCCCATTTCCTAGACCAGTCTTCCCGCCACTGCAGTCTGCCAGGTCACATAGTCCCATTCATGACACTTACTGAGATCTCCCATACGTGCATTCAGTCCTGCACTTCCAGTATTCTATTTCTTAGATTGTATGGAAACCTGACTCTAAGCATAAAACTTGATTCACAGCCAAATTATGCCACTGAGTCTTCTATCTATATTGTTTTCTTGCTTTCGTGGCTTGCACTTTCCTTCATGATTATAAAGAGCAATCAGATCCTTCTTTAGACTTTATTCTGCTAGGCTAAGGCAAACAAGTCTTTTCATCCTCCTTTTAAGACAACTCTTCAGTCTTTCAGTGGTCTAAACACTTTTCTTTTTCCATTTTACTTGTACCAGCTTCAGTTCATCTTCTTGAATAAAACCCTTACTACATAAGAGACATTGCTCTGTCAAGACCCATGCCTTGAACAATGTCTCTGAGACATTCCCTGCCTCTGCCACATCCTCCCAACGCAGGTATATATATACAACATAAACACCTGTAATACCTTTTACTACAATATGTTATTTCAGACCTTGATACTCTGACACAGTGAAAAGCAGGAAAAATTAATCTCTAGTATTCAAACCTAAGATATGAAATATTCAACCCATAATACCCATGTGTTATTAGAGGGAGTGCTATTGGTCAGCTTTGGATACCAAATTGGTCTCCAATTAGCATTTTCTCTTCCTTTTTTTTCACATCAGGGACCAGCAGGACACCAGTGAATGGCAGCTAAGCAATGAGGGAAATAAAAGCACTTGAAAGTAAAAATCATCAAGTCAATAATAATGCTGTTCCCTATTATTGAGTGAAAACATAAGTGTTGTATAAATGAGCCTTATGGTTTTGTATGCTAGTCCATAAATATGTAGTTCTGCAGACAGAAATAAAAACAAAGTGATTCACCGAAACAGATATAATTAGAGAACAAGTCAAGAAATACTTTCTCCCTCCCTTGACAAAAATTTTCTTCTCTTCCATACATATGTGATCCTTGTCACACCAGAGAATATTCAGTGCAGCAAATAAGAACCTTAGAGTTACAACAATGACATATGTAAAAGAGAGAATTATGGAAGACAACTTTGCAATGTTCATCATACTAATTCCTTCTGTAGCTAAAACCTGGAGTAGGAATAATTGAAGGTGTAGTTATCAAGTCAGAAATTGATGAGCACCCTGTAAGAAGCTTGGAAAATGAGGGAGGAGGGAGGTAGAAATCAAAGGATCCCCAAGACATAACCTAATACATAATAACATTATACATTTAAATATGAAAATGTATCATCTTCCTTTTCATGCAAAATTGGAAAATGTCTCCTGAATGAAACCTACCACCACCAGCAGAACATTCATGAATATTGGCTGTTAAGGAGACAAATAACACCTACTATATCCAAACAATCTAAGATGCACGTATACCTTGCTCTAAAGCCCACTGAAGCTGTTATAGGGATAACCTGTATCATCTTGGAAGGATGTTGGATTAGTCTCAGTTTATACTGAAGCAAAAGAAGACTGATAGAAAACAGTTAGTTCAAGTGTCTGTATCTTTCCAGTGTTAGCCAAGAAGGGCATTCAGATGCTAAATATTCAGGAAATTTTGTCCTGCAGTCATTCTTTTTCAAAAGACACTTAGGACCTTTACCCATCTTTCTGGTAAGAGTTTGAAAATATGTCCCGTTGTCCACCCACAACAAAATGATCAGCATCCCCTTTGGCCAAAGGCATGACTGAAGTTCTGGGGAAGGATTTGTTCTTTCTTCTCCTGCTACAGAGTCTGTCAGATGAGTAATTCTCGCTGTTACAAGTAAGAGCCCCAGGATGTCCTCTAAACACAGGTAGGAAGGATGAAAGCTCCACAACATAAAAAAAAGGTTTGTGGCCTCCTCACATATTTTGGGCTATTCAGTGGACTGCCACTGAGCTCCTGCTACCTACTACCAGGAGGACTCTTTGCTGGGTTAGAAACTGGCTGGATGGCTGAGCCCAGAGGGTGGTGGTGAATGGAGTAAAATTCAGTTGGCAACCAGTCACAAGCGGTGTCCCTCAGGGCTCAGTTTTGGGACCCGTCTTGTTTAATATACTCATCAATGACCTGGACGAGGGAATCGAATGTATCCTCAGTAAATTTGCAGACGACACAAAATTAAGCACAAGTGTCAATCTGCTTGAGGGTAGGAAGGCTCTGCAGCGGGATCTGGACAGGCTGGAGAGATGGGCTGAGCTCAATTGCATGGAGTTTAACAAAGCCAAGTGCCGAGTCATGCACTTCGGTCACAACAACCCCCAGCAATGCTACAGGCTTGGGGAGGAGTGGCTGGAGAGCTGCCTGGTGAAGAAGGACCTGGGGGTGTTGGTCAATAGCCGGCTGAACATAAGCCAGCAGTGTGCCCAGGTGGCCAAGAAGGCCAATGGCATCCTGGCCTGTATCAGAAACGGTGTGACCAGTAGGAGTAGGGAGGTGATCGTACCCCTATACTCGGCACTTGTGAGACCACACCTTGAGTACTGTGTCCAGTTTTGGTCACCACAGTACAGGAGGGACATCGAGGTGCTGGAGCGAGTGCGGAGAAGGGCAACAAAGCTGGTGAAAGGGCTGGAAAGCACGCCCTATGAGGAGCGGCTGAGGGAACTGGGTTTGTTTAGTCTAGAGAAGAGGAGGCTGAGAGGAGACCTTATTGCCCTCTACAACTACCTAAAAGGAGGTTGTAGCGAGGCTGGTGTTGGTCTCTTCTATCAAATTAGTAATGATAGGATGAGGGAAAATGGACTCAAGTTGCATCAGGGGAGGTTTAGATTAGATATTAAGAGGAAATTATTCACTGAGAGCGTAGTTAGGCACTGGTACAGGCTGCCCAGGGAGGTGGTGGAGTCACCATCCCTGGAGATGTTTAAAGACTGAATAGATGTGGCGTTTGAGGATATGGTGTAGTGGTTAGAGAAATGCTAGGACAAAGGTTGAACTTTATGACCCTAGAGGTCCTTTCCAACCATAATGATACTATGATTCTATAAAAAGAGCTCACCAGCTTACAGTTTTTTGTTGCCTATTTATTCACATTCCTCCGTTTTGACTAAAAAGTCTCTATAGCAACTGTTTTCCATCCTGATGCATCTGAAGGATGGGAACAAGAGACACAATTTATTTGACTAGATGCTTTAATTTCTAAAAGTTACTTCTTAAACTGCATGTGTGTAGTGTACATATATACTTTGTATGTACTAAAATGTCCAGAATTCACCCAGATTCCTGTGATGTCCCACTAAATGCTATGACTAAGTACCTTATCTGAGACTTCTGACAGGAGCTGGCTCAGCAAGCACTGTGTTCCCACCCTCCAGAATCATAGAATCATAGAATCGTCTGATTGGAAGAGACCTTTAAAATCATCGAGTCCAACCACTCACCCTGCACTGCCAGGGTCCCTAAACCATGTCCCTCAGCACCACATCCACACGGTTTTTAAACACTTCCACGGATGGGGACTCCACCACCTCCCTGGGCAGCCCATTCCAATGCTTAACTACCCTCTCTGTAAAGAATTTTTTCCTGATATCTAACCTAAATTTCCCTTGGCGCAACTTGAAGCCATTCCCCCTCGTCCTGTCATTTTTAATTTGGGAGAAGAGGTCGACCCCCACCTCCCTACAACCTCCCTTCAGGTAGTTGTAGAGAGCAATAAGGTCACCCCGAGCCTCCTCTTCTCCAAACTAAACAATCCCAGCTCCCTCAGCCTCTCCTCATAGGAGAAATTCTCCCGACCCTTCACCAGCTTCGTTGCCCTTCTCTGAACTCACTCCAGTACCTCAACATCCTTCTTGTAGCGAGGGGCCCAGAACTGGACACAGTATTCAAGGTGTGGCCTCACCAGTGCCGAGTACAGGGGTACAATTACCTCCCTGCTCCTGCTGGCCACACTGTTCTTGATACATGCCAGGATGCTGTTGGCCTTCTTGGCTGCTTGGGCACACTGCTGGCTCATATTCAGTTGGCTGTCTACCAGCACCCCCAAGTCCTTCTCTGCTGTGCAGCTTTCCAGCCACTTCTTTCCAAGTCTGTAACACTGCAGGGGGTTGTTGTGACCCAAGTGCAGGACCGGTCTTGTTGAACCTCATGCAGTTGGCTTCAGCCCATTGCTCCAGCCTGGCCAGATCCCTCTGCAGAGCCTCCCGACCCTTGGGCAGATCAACACACCCACCCAATTTAGTGTCATCTGCAAACTTGCTCAAGATGAACTCCATCCCCTCATCTAGGTCATTGACAAAGATATTGAAGAGAACTGGTCCCAACACTGAGCCTTGGGGAACACCACTAGTGACCAGCTGCCAACTGGATTTAGCTCCATTCACCACCACTCGCTGGGCCCGGCCATCCAACCAGTTTTGGATCCAGCGAAGCGCACATCCATTCAAGCCGTAGGCAGCCAGTTTCTGCAGGAGAATGCTATGGGAAACAGTATCAAAGGCTTTGCTAAAATCAAGGTAGACAACATCCACAGCTCTTCCCTCATCTACTAGACGGGTCATTTTATCACAGAATGAGATCAGGTTTGTCAGACAAGACTTGCCCTTCATAAATCCATGTTGACTGGGCCTCATCATCTGGCTGTCCTGTATATGTCCCATGATAACACTCAGAATGATCTGCTCCATGAGTTTACCTGGCACTGAGGTCAGACTGACAGGCCTGTAGTTCCCTGGGTCTTCCCTCTTACCTTTCTTGTATATTGGTGTCACATTTGCCAACTTCCAGTCAGCCGGTACCTCCCCAGTCAGCCAGGACTGTTTGTAAACAATAGAAAGTGGCTTGGCGAGCATCTCCGCCAGCTCCTTCAGCGCTCTTGGATGAATTTCATCTGGCCCCATAGACTTCTGTACATTTAAGCTGTGCAGCAGTTCACATATTGTCTCCTCTTGAAAGAAACCTTGATACTGTTCCATCATTTGGTTCTAGAGGCAGATCACTCAGTGAGTCAGTCTGACCATTAAAGACCGAAGCAAAAAAGGCACTGAGCACCTCAGCCTTTTCCTCATCTCCAGTCACTAATTCTCCGTTTGCATTTAGCAAGGGGGGGGAACATTCTCCCTAACCCTCCTTTTGCTGTTTCGGTATTTATAGAAGCTTTTTAAATTGTTTTTTATGTTAGTCGCCAGCTTAAGCTCGAGCTGAGCTTTTGCCTCTCTTATTCTATCCCTGCATCATCTCACAGAATCCTTGTAGTTTTTGTGAGTGACTTGCCCCTTCTTCCATAGGTCATAGACCTTCTTTTTCTTCTTCAGCTCTAGCCAGAGCTCTCCGCTCAGCCAGGCTGGCCTTCTGCCCTTCCGGCTCACCTTCCGGCTCACTGGGACAGCCTGCTCCTGAGCCTTAAAGATTTCCCTCTTGAGAGTTGTCCAGAAAGCTGAACCCCAAAGTTTGGTCCCAAAACAATCCAAACAAATAGTCACATTCATCCTTCAAAGTGCACTTTAACCAAAAGCATGCTGGAAATACGCACAACCTTTTAGCCTAAGGTTTTTCTTTTCCATGTGGCAGCATCGCACTGAAGTCTTTACCATTCATTGCCCACAATGAGAAGCAAAGATAGTGAACAACAACTTTGAAAAGAATATACAGCAACAATAACTCAGTTATTTAAAGTACTTAATTAAAATGTATTTTGTGTTTAGTTTATAATGAAATAATATTCAGACAAAAGATTTCTCCCTTTCAGAAACACTGTTTCCAAAAAAATGCCAGTTTGCCCTCACCTTGGCAATGTTTATTTTCAGCTGCAGCTTTGAAAATTAGCAAGTACGTGCCTTTTGCCTTTTAGGATAATTTAATTAAAAGCGATACTAGATTGTATTATACCTCCTTAAAATACTGTTGTAAGAAACAGCCTGGGGAACCACTCCCCAGATGTTTTAGAATGATGCATAATTCTGTTTAACTTCCCAAGCAGTGAACAATACTGGTTTTATCATAACTACTTGGAAGGTTGCCATGCCACAGACTAACACTTCATTTCTTTACTATTGTAATTTCTTACTTCTTAAATTCAAAGGATGGATACCCAGTGGACTGGGGAGGATATTTTGTGTGATTCTGACACCTCTGAGAAAACCAAGCTTCAACTGTTTGCTCGTCACTCATTGAACATGGAAGAGCACAGGAAATACATACATACTCCAGTAATTGTGCAGTGCCTTTGGATGTAAGCATCTGTGATATATAGCTAGATAATGGTTACAGGGAAGGTGCTTTGAACAGTGAAAGTATGATATGTGCAGTTAAAACACCACATGTGGCTCTGCAAGAATAGATGCTCTCTCCAAAAACTGACATATCATTTTGTTGAGTTCAAAGTTTATAATCACATACTTTACAAGTAGTTCAGCTTCCAAATTACGTGCAGAGTTTATCTATAGAGGTAACTTAAAATAAGCATAAACTTCTGGATGAATAGGTATAGGACAATTTCTATAATAAGGGAGATTTCTAGTGCCTGAACTGTTTATTTGCATATCAAAGGTTACAGAAAAGAAAAGCAGTTGCCGTAGCTGGAACTAGCAATAAACTACCTTATGATCTTAATTTCATGATAGTACAGCCCATGCATCATAATAATTCATGTAAGTTTTCTTTCATTCTGTTGAGCAGCACTGTAAGCATTTAATTCCTGAAGGGAAACAAATACCTAATTTCTTCAGAGATAGGGGGTTGTAGGGAACATCACAGCAATGTCAAGATGGATTTTCACTGCCAGACAGAAAAGCACTGCTACACAGGCTGGCCAGCATCATATCTGACCCAAAGGCTAAGAAGGTTTAAGAAGGCACAAGCAGAAGACAATGAGTCAATGAGGAACCTATGTGAGGGGGAAAATGTGCTGAGCACAAATCCTTGCATGGCTTAGGAAACTGTGGGTATTCAGACCCTCCTAGAACCAAGTCAAGTGTATTTTCAAGAACAGTAGCAATGGAAAATTACAGCTAAGATCTACTAGCTTTTGCATAATTTGTCTTCTAGATGACAAGGATCTTCATGCTAAGAGAAACAACACTGAAATAGATGAAGAGATGTTTGCTTTTGGTGCAATAGAACATCTGGTGAAATGTAATGTAGTGCATTGAAGATAACTTCTGATGCAAATGGTGGATGAGCCAACTAGGAGAGGAGCACTGCTGGATCTTATACTCACTAACAAGCAGGGTCTAGTTGAAGTGATGAAGGTTGAGGGCAGCTTTGGCTGCAGCGACCATGAGATGGTGAAATTCAGGATATTTTGAGGTAGGAACAGAATACCAAGCAGGATCGCAACCCTGGACTTCAGCAGGGTCGACTTTGACCTTTTCAAGAGATTCCTAGGGGAAATCTCATGAGACAGGGTACTAGAAAGTAAAGATACCCAAGATAGTTGACTTATATTCAAGGACCACTTCTTCCAAGCTCAAGATCAGAGCATTCCAACAGGTAGGAAATCAAGAAAGGGAGACAGGAGACCCACATGGTTAAGCAGGGAACTTCTGGGCAAACTCAAGTGGAAGAAGACAGTCTTTAGATCATGGAAGGAGGGGATGGCCACTTGGGATGAATACAAGGCTGATGTCAGAGGATTTAGGGAGGCAACCAGGAAAGCTAAGGCCTCCTTGGAGTTAAACCTTGCAAGGGAGGTCAAGGACAAAAGAAAGGGCTTCTTCAAATACATTGCAGACAAAACTAACATGAGGGGCAATGTAGGCCCACTGTTGAACGAGGTGGGTGCCCTGGTGACAGAGGATATAGAGAAGGCGGAATTACTGAATGCCTTCTTTGACACTGTCTATACTGCTGGAGACCATCCTCAGGAGCCCCAGACCACTGAGGCCCCAGAGGAAGTCAGGATAGAGGAGAAGACTTCCTTGGGTGATGAGGACTGGGTTAGGGATCAACTGAGTGATCTGGATGTACATAAGTCCATGGGCCCCGATGGGATGCACCCGCGAGTGCTGAGGGTGCTGGTGAAAGTTATTGCTAGACCAACCACTCTTCATCACCTTTAATAAGTCATGGAGAACAGGAGAGGTGCCTGATGACTGGAAGAAAGCAAATGTCACTCCAGTCTTCAAAAAAGGCAAGAAGGAGGACCCAGATAACTACAGACTGGTTAGCCTCACCTCCGTCCCCAGAAAGGTGATGGAAAAACTTATCCATGCTGCTGTCTCTAGGCATATCAAGGACAAGGGTTTCATTAGGAGCAGTCAACATGCTTTTACCAAGGGGAAGTCATGTTTGACCAACCTGATAGCCTGCTATGAAGAAATAACCAGGTGGATAGATGATGGTAGTATAGTGGATGTGGTCTATCTTGATTTCAGTAAAGCATTTGACACCATCTCCTACAGCATCCTTGCAGCTAAACTGAGAAAGCGTGGTCTGGATGATCAAGTAGTGAGGTGGATTGTGAATTGGTTGAAGGAAAGAAGTCAGAGAGTTGTAGTCAATGGGGCAGAGTCTGGTTGGAGGCCTGTGTCTAGTGGAGTCCCTCAGGGGTTGGTACTGGGGCCAGTACTATTCAATATATTCATCAATGACCTGGATGAGGGAACAGAATGCACTGTCAGCAAGTTTGCTGATGTTACAAAACTGGGAGGAGTGGCTGACACACCAGCAGGCTGTGCTACCATTCAGCAAGACCTGGACAGGCTGGAGAGTTGGGCAGGGAGAAATCAAATGAAATACAACAGGGCAAGTATAGAGTCTTGCACCTGGGAAAGAATAACCCCATGTACCAGTATAGGCTGGGGATTGACTTGTTAGAGAGTAGCACGGGGAAAAGGATCTGGGGGTGCTGGTGGACAGCAGGATGACCATGAGCCAGCAATGTGCCCTCATGGCCAAGAAGGCCAGTGGCATCTTGTGGTGTATTAGAAGGGGTGTGGTTAGTAGGTCAAGAGAGGTTCTCCTCCCCCTCTACTCTGCCCTGGTGAGACCTCATCTGGAGTATTGTGTTCAGTTCTGGGCCCCTCAGTTCAAGAAGGACAGGGAACTGCTTGAAAGACTCCACCACAGAGCCACACAGATAATTAAGGGAGTGTAGCATCTCCCTTATGATGAAAAAAGGCTGAGGGAACTGGGTGTCTTCAGCTTGAAGAACAGGAGACTGAGGGGTGACCTCATTAATGTTTATAAATATGTAAAGGGAAAGTGTCAGGAGGATAGAGCCAGGCTCTTCTCTGTTATGTCCAATGATAGGACAAGGGGCAATGGGTGCAAGCTGAAACATAAGAGGTTCCACAGAAACATAAAGAAAAACTTTTTCACTGTGAGGGTGACAGAGCTCTGGAATAGGCTGCCCAGGGGGGTTGTAGAGTCTCCTTCTCTGGAGACATTTAAAACCTGCCTGGACACATTCCTATGTGACCTATTCTAGGTGGTCCTGCTCTGGCAGGGGAGTTGGACTAGATGATCTTTCGATGTCCCTTCCAACCCTTAACATTCTGTGATTCTATGATCTACAATTTCAAGAAATATTTTCTTTTTTAGAGGGGAGTTCTTGGAGGGGTTTTCTATGTTTTGGGATTTTTTAACTAGTTTTACAATGCTAACACAGTATAATACTGCAGATTTAGAGAAATGCAGAAATTAATTAGATTCCTTGTTCTTTTCTTTTTTTTTTTCCCTCTTAGATAGTCCTTTATCTCTGTGAGTAGCAAAATTTGCAGGAGGATCAGACTCAGGGACTTTTACCCATTTCAACAACAAAAAAAAAAAGAACCCAAAGATGATAAGCAGCATTGTTGCTGATGAAAAATCTTTTACCTTTAACAAAAAAAGGCCACAAAAATCCTGTGACCTCCATTAATCTTTAGTCAGTCAAAATTCCTATTAGAGTCAATAGGAATTTTGCCTAATGAAAGAGAGAAAGCTCTTTCCCCAAAATTACAGTATTTTTCAAAAATGTTTCAAAACCTGAACTTGCAATAGGGTCATCTAGAAACACTTCTGCAATGGTTATACTATTTTTCCGTAAGAGCATTGGAGCCAATATTTGTACAAATGTAGACATGAATCAGGTTAGAATTACTCTCAAGTTGACTTTCAAGTTCTGGAATCAATATTTAGGTTAGTAATTAATTAAGCTAAATTACATAATTAATTAACCAAATGGATTTAGCTTTTAACTTTAGAACCAAAAGAAGGGGAACTTCAGCAGGCCGGGCTCATCTGCTCTTCACATTTTCTATTGTTTTTTTTCTTTTTTAAAATTACTAAATGACTAGTTATGTCTGAGTCACTCCAGTCTGCTTATACTGTAAGTAGGATATACCTGACAGAGAAAAAGTTCAAATACAATTTTTAAAATTTTTTCACCCTAGTGATTCCTTACACGACTCCCAACAAATTTCTCAATCTCTGACTATGTATTTGTTCAAAAAGGAAAAGTTACATCATCAACAATAATCCAAGCTTGCAAAAGGTACTGCAAAATTTAATTAACATTTAAATATGCTCAGTGATCCTTATGCGACAGAGTCCAAGTACAATGTGACCATTACACCTTGGAGTGATGCACAACCATGAAAATGAAACTTGCCGTGTAATACACCTGATAAATAAGTCTAAGAGAAATGGAGATGTAGCTCAGATGCCACTCAGTTTCTGTAGCTGGGCTATAAAGGCTTTTGTACATGTATGTATGTGTTTGAACACCAAAATATATGCTGCTGTTATTCTTACTATTCCCACATATTTTTCTTTTACTGAGCAGGATTCAGCAATCAGATGGATTAATGACATGTTGCTTCATAACAAGAAGTCAAGTGTTCCTCCTCATGAAAAGATAAAATAAAATAAAACACTTCACTAACAAGATTCGTTAAAATCTAAAGCAGCCTTATTCAAACCGAGATTCAGCCTCATGCACCTGCTGCACAGCCTGCATCCAGCTGTGGGTGGTGAAGAGGGGTAAAGAGCTGGATGCAATCCAGCGGTGCTTGCCCACATACAATGTGGTATCCCTTGGAGAACAGGCTGGAAGCAGAACAAGTCCCCACAAAAGACTTCATGCAATTTCCATGTTAACTTTTGTTTCCTAAATCACAAAAGGTTTTGCTGTCAAAAAAAATGTTAAACTAGCTTATGTATTTATCCCCTAATGCAAGTTGCTAGAAACAGTAGAAGCACAAACTGCATAAATACTAAGCTTGATCTTAGTGGTCAAGATCTTAGCCTGTTAAGTGACATAAATCCTCAGGTCAAACCGTTGAACCTTGCGGATGTTCATCTCTTATTTCAAACCTTCAGCAGCCCCTAGACTCAACCTTCAAAATACCATCACTTGCAAACCTCTTTCAGTCAATCTACCATGATATGGTGAGTACTTTAGCATCTGTAGGGTATGGCCATTGCATCTTTTACATCTCCCAAACCTGCCCATACCTTTATCATGGGTATCGCTAGCGATATGAACACCACAGGAAATGGCTTCACAAAACTGGTGGACACAAACAAGTGGCACAGGTATTGATTTTTTTTTTCCTAAAGCAACACAGGCAAATCCACTACAGGACTTTCTACTGATATTTCCCTTCTGTTTGTCTTGTAATAGGGCTGTTTGCACTGTTTCTCTTGTAGGTTGATATACAGACGACTGAATGTCATGCTCTTACTGAAACTGAAGAAGCTTTGATTTCCCTGAGCCTGTATTTATGTACTATGCTTCCTCTTTGTATTCTCTTATCCTATTGATTTTAGTTCTGAGCTGTTGTACCTCTAGATGTCATGGCATGCTTTGTAGTGCCAATGTTTGGAATAAAGAAGTACTCAATAGCAAGTGGGGTAATTAACATGCATCCAAAGCCACAAGTACCAGTTGTTTTTCCATGCTCTGTTTCTCACAAGAGATCACTCTGGTGTTTCTTAGCAAGCACCAGGACCAGGGCTGAAGGCCATGACAAGTATTTAATCTTGGAAATAATAAATCAAGAAGTCCTAAAATAAAAAGGTTGGAAGAGATGGTAAAGAGAGCTTTCTAAGCCTGTCAGGTGCTAGAGCTAACTAATACTAACTCATCTGCATGGGAGAACTTCAGGAAGCAAAAGGTACATTGTTTTGTTTGGGTTTTTTTTCAGTGTCAGACTTTTTAAGTTATCCTATAGGGTGCAGTCATTGCCATTTCACATGTTAGGGACAGATTCTGGGCTTCTTAATCACAGATTCAGTAATCTAAGTAGTTCTCTTAACTCACATGCTGAGTGAGAGAAAATATTTTGTGAATGCCCTGTGTAATAAGTTTGTGGGGCAAGAAATGACAGCTTGTCTCCTTACTGAACTTTCAAGGAAAGGGCAGGATACGGTGCCAGGCATAGGCCAGCATGGCACTACTGGCACTAAAGCCAAATGCTGTGCTGAGCATCCACATCTTCGGACATTTTGTGAGGAGGAAAGGAATTTGGCACAGCTGTTCCAGTCACGAGGGGCAGGATGAAAGGCTGGATGAGAAGACAAAGAACGCAGTCAGATAGGAAGTGAAGGCAAACTGGTCTCAAAGGGAGGGGTGCAGAAGAACTGGGAAAGAGAGGGTAGAATAAGCTCTAGCTGCAGTCTGCTCTATGTGATCAGTCCACGGAAATACATTACCAAACAAATTTACCAGGAATGACAGAGAAAAGTATCCACTACACAAGTATTCCACATACAGTTAAAACCTTCATTTAAATTGTTATTTTTCCTACAGCTTGCACATTTGTGTGCTAGTGATGAAGATTTCTTTTCTTTATTAAGTCATAGCAGGCCTCAGCCTAAATAATACCAGTACAGAACCCATGACCTTTTAAGCCATGCTGTCACGCAGAGGGGTTGCAGTAATGTGAAGCAGAGCTAACTTCGAACCGGCAGGGTACAATGGCCCCATTATTGAGTTTGCTTGCACTTGTCCGACACTGGGTAAGATCCCCTGAACGATGTCGTGACCTTTTAAATGTCAAGTCTTCCTGGGTCTGGGCACTCGTGCCTGAAAGGTCCTAAAAGAGCAGCAGAGTCTGGACTGCAAAGACTGATTGCAGGCTGTTTACGGAAGAAAGCAAGCAGAGGCAAATGAAAGAAGAAAAACGTGCCTGGGAAAAGAGAATTTTTCAGCAATCTGTGAGATTTTGCCTGGTAATTAACTTAGGAATCATGCAATTGTTGCAAACAGTTGACCTGAGGCTGCCCTCTGGGTTGAGAGCTGTATTTTGTATTTACTAGCTACCTTGGGAGAGGTGGAGCAGATTGAAAGTAGTGGTGTTGAGGAGTTTTTATTAACAAATCACTTTTAAAGTGGAGGGCAAATAGCCAGTGAAATCTGGCTCGTGAATTTAATATGGTTTTGTCAGCATATGGTACCACTCAGGGGATGTGAAAAAGGCATTTTTGTTACATATGTACGTGTGACTGGCAAGGAAGCCGTAATGAGAAAACTGAAGCAAAAATAGATGTTTCTTGTAAATACATTTAAGCAGAGGAAATGAAGCAACACTGAATCTGTTCAAATGGCCATTAGTGATAATACTACTTCTTACGAATTTCAAGCTGCACCTTGCAGGGTGAATGCTCTGAACTCCCTGTAGTGGAAACTGGAATACATGAGTAAACAAGCAAATGCATGAATAGAATTTTATGTTGTTGAAGTCACTTATATAAAATACTACTAATTGCAGGTCAAGACTTTGGAAAAAAAAAAAAAATCCACAATGAAGTGATTTAATATGCACGGACTCATCCCATGTCCATGCTCCCAAACTCCCACAGACTCCACAGGGTGCCCACACCCAACCTGTTGCCTCTTTTTTGTTCTTCAATCTGAGGTCACTATTTTAACAACTGGACTGAGAGTTACAGAAAACTCCTGAACTGCAAAGAGGAAAAAGATGTCCCATGTGAAACTGGAAATCTTCCAAGCATTCCTATCGTATCTTTGGAAAGATTTCAATGGGCTTTGGCTCAAGTCTGTGAACATGGGGAAGGTATTAGGAACAAAAGAAGTTTTCAGCAAATGAGTTTCTTTTGCACTAAATCCCTAAGAGAATATAATATCTTAAGAGTGCTAGAAGACACTTGTGCAATGTACTGTACTTTTGGTAAATGCAGTAGCTTCCTTGCAGACAAGTCTTTAATCCTTCATTTACTACCCACCACATACTGCAGACACATTCATTTGGCAGAGTATAGGACTGTTTCAGCTGCAGCACACAGCCCACCTGAGCGAGATATTTGCAGAAGTAGCACAATAATCAGGAATTACTCCACTTCTTCTGATATATCTTGTATTGCTGGATGAACAGTCCAAAAATGTCACATCTAAATCCATAACACATACGTATTAGATTATGTAACATG
This sequence comes from Todiramphus chloris collaris, assembly GCA_025345505.1. NCBI lineage: Eukaryota > Metazoa > Chordata > Aves > Coraciiformes > Alcedinidae > Todiramphus > Todiramphus chloris. The sequence continues at coordinate 30,861,707 of JANVCC010000017.1, forward strand.
ATACAACTATCTCCTGCAGTCACATTTTTCTTTGCTCTTTATATCTGTCATGATCTCACATGGAGCCAGAATAGATTCAGACTTTTGTTGTTGTTGTTAAATAAGGAATATAACTCATGCCACACTTGAGAGAAAAATTACAAAAATATAAAGTTGAACATGGCATCACTCCTTCATGGTCTGATACTTTTCAATCTTGAATTAGAGATGGAAAAGCAAGGAGAAGGAAAGCTAGGACCAGTGAGTCTTGATGTGTGAAGCAATCTCTGCTACCTGATTTGATAACCACTTGCCTCCCAAAAGCAGCCCTGGTGAAAACTTCAGGCCACAGAAAATTACACCACCAACGGACAAGCCTCACCAATTATTGTTTAGAAAATATATACATTATAAGCATGTTTTTTGACTACCCAAGGAAGGAAGCAAGGAAGGGAGGAGACAAGCTATCCCTGGGCAGAACAGTTTTAAATAGTTATAGTTCTACACCCAACAGAGACTTTTTAAGAATTCTCTTTCACTCTTTTAGAGGTTCCAAGTAATTCTTACAGGTTTATTTGTGCTGCCTTATTTATATTTTATTATTTTGTTCTCTTTAATAAAATTTTGAAGTAAATTCAGAGTCTGATGCAACTACCAGTGGCCTTTAACTTATGGCCCCTTTTCTTCTTACATTCAGCCTCTTCATTTATCAAATGGTGCTACATTTGGTGATCAAGTATTTGAGTAGGACCACTATCCATTATTTTACGGCTTTTTTTGGCAGACATTCACTTAAAAAACTACAGGGTGGAAGACAGAAAGGTAATCTTTATTGCAGAGCTCCCAGCAAATAGGCATTAATCTAGTTTGAAGATCTCATTATTTAAGTCAAGATCTGCAAAATGTTCCCAACAACCTGCCTGATGATTCTTGTAGGATGTCCACCAAGGGGCCATGAGTCTCCTAAAAAAGTATTCATTATTCATCAGTATTCACTGAGATTCATCACCTGTCTGCTGCATTGCCTGCATGCAGTTCATTGTGCAGAGCTAAGATTTGAATTTCCAATTGCTTTTACTAAACACAAGTCACAGTGTTCATTTTAATTTCTTGAACTGGAAAGAAAAAAAAAAAAAGAAAAAAAAAAGAACCTTCCAGTGATCACTCTGCAATACAGATTTGATATTCACTATTGTGAGGAATATTCCTGTTTTGGAAGACAGAATACCTACCACATACACACAAAAAAAGGCACCAAAACAGTGAAAAAGAATTTGCTTAAAAATCACAGTAAATGCTAACAGATTGACAGGTTTGTGTGTAATGAGACAGCCATCATTATTGCAATGGCTACAAATTCTTCTTGCCTGCTGGGCTGCAGAATTATGTTGTATTGGTTGGATACCAAAAGCCTGAATATTGCTGCTAATCAGCATGTCTGGGAGCATACTGCATACAGCAGAGTGTGGCTCCCCCACCCAGCAGGGCTCTAACTGGCACCAGAGCAGAGCTGCAAACAAGGCGAAAGGTGGACAAAGGCAAAAGGTCTGGGGCCTGCTCAAATCCTGCCACAGAGAGTATCCTCTTTACTAAGAATCTGCTTCTGAAACTGCTGCTCGAGCAGCTGCACGAGGGAGAAGCAAAGGGCCTAACACCACCCACTGTGCAACTGCTCACAGGTCCCTTCCTCCAAGACTATCAGTAGCCTGCATGACTTCTTTTAGGGGCATGCAACTGCAACTTTAGTGCAATATGTGCTGTAGTTCTATGAAATTCAGCTGTGCCTAAGAATTGCAGGACAAACTAAGGCAACTTCTTAATCTTCTCTCCTCTTTTTTTTTTTTTTTTTCTTTTCCTTCAAAATGGAATTTTCCTTTTAACACACCTGGATTGATTGCCACAGTGAAAACATTCCACAGGTAAGTGCAACGTAGGCAGCTGTACTCCCATGCTAGTCACACACAGTTCTAAATAAAATAAGGTCCACTGATACTATATTCTTCTAAAGGATTAGCTTTTGATGCACTTGTAACACTTGGCCAGAGCTATCCTCAGTATAAGTGGGATGGGACTCCCCTGCATTTGAGGTTTCCTGGCCAGGAAAAAAATGTTCTTAGAAAGCAATTTTAACGTTGTGCATGCTGAAGACCTGCTGATAGGAAATTTTAAATTCCCACTGGCAAATGTATGAGCCCTAAGTGCTTGCTTGTCCATCCAATTAGTGGGAGGAGAAAAAAAAAGAAAAAAGTGAAAGAAAGTGTGCTATTTGAGTTCTCCGAACAATCACATCTTAACAACCCAGTTCAATGCTACAATATTTGTAATCAGTCTACACAGTGAAAACAAAAAGTATTTTTTATCGAACATGTTTGAATAATGGATAAATTTAAGGAAATTGTATTCTGTTTTGTTGAGAAGAAAAGCAGGCTAAATTAATTGAATAAATTATTCATTGCAAATTATGGTCTCAAGTCTGCTACTGTGCCTTCATAGATATACATTCATTTTCTGGCATCTCTGCTGAGCTTGCTAATGAGGATACCAATTAGTAACAATGGTACTCATGGTTTTATTTTAGCTTTACTTGTCTCTGCATTTCCTGGTTTTGTCTGGTACCAAAAGCTGATGACTAAAAGGAGATGGATTCTTCAATTTCAAACAAAATCAGAAAATACTGGAAGTCCAAAAAAATAATAGCAAATAGACAACTCGTTTAAGCTTTACAGATTGATCCTTCAGTGAGAAGTTTGAATCCATTTCAGCAAGTGCCTGGGCTTTGGTATAGGTATTTGGAATAAGCCTTCCAATGTTCACAGTTGTTGCTTCTCTGTAGTTATGAAACAGCAAAAGATACCTGCTCCTAGTAACAAAGAGACCTCCAATTTAGGGTATGTAAAATAAAGCTTATCCTACAGCAAATACTTACGCTTGTATAGCGATTTTGAAAGTACTTGACTTTGAATTACCCAAGTCAGATGTGCAGCAAGTCAGTCAAAGAAAAATCCATCTGAGGTTTCACAAGAATCTCAATGGTGTGGGAACACGAGCCGTTTCATGGACAAACAGTACAACATGAAGGGTTCAGGAAAACATCCTTTTTTTTTTTTTTTTTTTTTTTAAACTAAACTCTAGTACTTCAAAAATTTGAGGCAACATTGAACTAAAAATCTCTAGGATGGAACAATTTGATCTGATTTTATGTGACTACAATACAGGTATCTGTCAGACACTGCCCTCCATGGCTGCTTTTATAACAGTGCTTTTGTGCAGCTCCTCCTACTTTAGGTGTCTGCTTAGTTTGAAGCGAGCTTCTGGGCCAGCCACTTTCTCTCCACAAAGTAAAGCAGGGGTGTGACTAACTCAGGTGAAGTCAACCACAATGTAGATGTCTAGCTGACTACAGCCTCTTGTGCCTCAGGACCAAACTAGAGATGGATGAGGAGCTGTATACAATGCCTGTGAACAGATGCTGACAAATAACAAGTATTGTCTATTCATGGAAAATACTGTCCCCAGTATTCAGGAAAACAACAATCAAATTCACAAAAAAATGAGCAAGATAGTTAAAGCCTTAGTACTTGTTGCTTTCCTTTAAATCCAAAATTCGTTAAAAAAAAAAAACAAACAGACTAGGATGTGAAAGCACTGAAGCCCAGAAAAAGATGATGTACTGTTGTCCAGCTTACAGCCTTTGTACAGGTTTCACATATTTCACTTCCCTTGCCGAGTGGAAACAGTTAAGGTAACTGAAGCAAAAGTGGTGATTTCTTTATTAATAAGTAACGTCTTGTCCAAAGTGAGCAAAATGGCTTATGTCTGCATAACTAAGCCGTATTTGACTTGCCAACCTTGTGTGCCCTCATCCACGTTGGTTTAAAACAGATTCTGACCTGCATTATTCTCTGAATCGTGTCCAAGGAATTGTTTGGAAAAATATTAATTGTCATGAGCCAAAACCGTCAGGAAGCATGTTAACAATTTAGTTGTGTGTTTCACTGAGGAGCTAGCTCTGTTTCAATACTATCCCTTTATCTCCTTATCCTCCTAGCCTGATGTCACTAGGTCTAGCTTGGATTTTCTGGCCTTATTATTCCTTTCAATGAGGTAAAAATAAGTGACAGGCATCACATAGACAAAAAATAAACGATATCAAGGGTAAAACTGGAAACCTTCAGACTTTACAAAGCTGCATCTTCACCTAAAATTCATGGACTTGCTTTGTTACACACTCATATTCTATGTCATTAAAGCCTGCAGGGCCCCTATCCTTCTATTTGTTGATCTGGACTGGGAAGTGTCTACTTTGTACTCTTCCTGTTGCAAAAAAGAACACTATTCAACACATACAAATAGAGCTTACATGATGTGATATGAGAGACAGTGGAAGAACTGCATATTGATAGTCTCTTCAAACCACTCTTCTCAGCTTTCTCACTGAATTTATTTGAAAAGCATTCATTGAAATGTCAACTTGCTGTTACCACTTCCATGGCATTTTTATTTGTTTTTTAAATGAGCTGACTTTATCTGCCAAGCTAACTCCTGGCTATTCTCTGTGTGGTCTTCCGATTTCTCTTCATATCTGTGTATCTCACCCTCCATGTGTACCTGATCTCACACAGGGCAGTCGTAGACAGGCAGCCAGCTATAGCAAGGAGACTGATAGTTTTTCTTACACTAAGCCTACGGACAAATCTTTTGCTGTATGATGCAAGGCTTTGAGACAACCAAATTCAATGCAAACTGGAAGGATATAGCATTGCAGATATTGTTTAGTGACATAATTGCTCAGTGCAAAAACTATGGAGAATCAAGGTCATGCATTGAGCATGAATATATGGCTCTATGCTATCTTTCACAAACATTTAGTTCCTTGCTATATATCCCTTTGCAGTCTGGAAAACACAGGATTCCTGAAAGATGATGAAACGTTTTGTTAACGGTTAATGTAGCAATGAAGAGGCACTATAAGACCAGAACAAAACTTCCTAATCAATGAAATTGTTGATTGTTAAAACAACAGCCAATGCCAAGGATTTGTTATCATGTGGTTCCTACTCCTTTGACTTTCATCAAGGTTGGATATGATGGTAGGGAATTTCCTTACTGCCTGTCTTTTTAGCGACAGGAACTCAAAGATGTGGTAGCCATGTATATTCTGTTCATTCTCAGGTAGAAGCCAGCATGAAGATTCACCTGAGCCTGAAGCTTCACCTAATGACCCTGGTTTCAAGAGAAAAATCCGAACATCGCACTGTAGAGTAGAGGCTGAAGACCTGAATGCGGGCAATGCTGTCACTGACATCCTCTCCTGAAGGTTGCCGATGTGACCACCTGGGCTCACGTGATTGATTATCAATCTATGCTGTCTGTCAAAATACTTCTGTGACTAATTGCTACACTTTCCTGTGTAGCCCTGGGGAAACACACTGACAAATAATTGTTTCAAGGGGAATGGAAGGAAAAATGATCCTGAAGTTCCTTTCTGTCAACTGCTCTGCACCAATGAACGCACTCATTAGAGGCATTGACTGGGAAGAGTGTGTGTGTGTATGCAACAGGCCATTCCAAATATCTACCGAGATAGGAGACTGCTTTATTTTCTGTACTGCATAATCTGTGATTTACCGGATCATTATTCATCTTGGTTTCTGTTGCTATGTAAAAATTACAGACAGTACTCCTTGGTAAAGGGTGAATGCCAGGGTGTCTTTGTTTCCTGATTAGAGAATATCTTAGTTCCCTGCTAGATGCTCCCAGTGACAGGGGAATTGACATTGACACAGTTTACATCATGTAGACAAAGTGTTTAGGAGCCAAAAGAAAGCTGGTTCTTTCCTATGTTAGTGTTGATTTTCAGTATAATTAATCCCTGTGGTCTAAATTGCATGAGACTGGACACTGTTCCTTCTTATTAAACTTACCAGATACCCTTGCTGAAAAAACATAGTCTTACTTTAGTTGCTTTTTATTTTGCAATCCAATAAATTGTGGTGATGGTCTTCCACATATACTGTGGTTCATCACTATAACTCTTGTTCTAAAGAATAGTAAACATCACACTTTTTATTGTATGAACAGTAAGTAATGATACAAAACCAGAGGATTATCATTTTATAGATTACCTGGTGCAAAACAATTTCAAACTCACTTTATCCACCTTTAATTATGCATTCAGGTATTGAAAACTTACTCATCTCTTCACCCAGCTGCCTTATATATGCTAAACTTACTGGCAAGTAACTAGCATGAATTAATAAGGTAATATTTATATATTTCAGTAATTATAACTACGAGACAGAAAGAGAGAAGCTAATTAAATGACAATCAGATCTGTGAAAGACTTTAAGGACAATGAAGAGGGACAAGGCTTACAAATTCATTAGTAGTGGAACTCTGCATTTACAAATTTTTCCCCTTTTTGTAATCACAAAGCAACACAGCTATTTTTTCCCCACTGAAACAGGAAAATGGTATGCCTCTAATTCTGAAAGAGTTAGTGAGAAAATGCTTTTCTGAAACTTATAATGTTAATTCAGCCCACAAGTATGAGTGCCAAACACTGCTTTTTATTGAATTTGAGATGAAAGATGATTTTTAAAAATGTAATTTCTTATAAAGGTGTCTTGCTGACTTCAGATAAGGTTTTTAACTAACTCAAACTTTAACCTGAACTAGCCTTCAAAGAAACATGCTTGAAGCCCAGGCAACAAGGAGGCAATCAGTTACAGCAAGGAAGAATTGCTTTCCTGGACTACACAGTTAGTGGATGAGTTCAAAGTCATGTTTGGTGCAGGTGGCCTTTAGAAAGTACGTAGCACAGTCCAGTTAGAGTGGTTAAAGGCAGTCTTCTAAATCCTCTTCCTCTCTATGAACCCAAAATACATATCCCCTGTTATACTGTTGAACTATTGTCAGCAGGAGGAACACTACACCTTTCAGAAAGCAAAGCGTTTTATTTTTGGTGCCTAAGTACATATTTGTGAGCCTAAAATGGATTTCAATAATCTGACCAGGATATATGGAATCACACACAAAGTTTCTAACACTGTCCATCCAGAGTCAGTAGTCCCTGACCTGTGTGAAGGTCTCCGTAAATTGTACTTTTCTGCTGCTGCTGAGTTGCAATTGATCAGCCTTGGTTGGGAGGTGGATGCAGAGGTATTGTCCTTTTCTAACCTGCTGCATTTAGGAACTCCATCTTGAAAACAATTTAGGGGATTTTGTGCCCATCCACCAACAGCACAGCAGAACAAGAAGCAGAGTTTGTAAAGCATGAACTGACACTGCTGGAAACTGCACAGTACACTAAATCTTACTGTCTCTTTCCCAGATACCTGAATCAACAAGGTAACTGCCTAGGTAACTGCTGTGACTTCATTTATGCTCTGAATTCTGCATGTACTGAAGGCTTGAATCATGGCAGCTGCTGCTACCAGTGTCCATACTCATTGCATGGATGCCTACTAAAAAAAGTCAGAACACAGCATTACCACCGCCCAGTTCAACACTGAAGTTCCACTGCAGTTTCACAGAGGGAACTCCCACTGTATAACTGTATAACCAGCACACCCAGTCACGTTACCACCACAGCATGTCTGAACATGACCCTAGCCAAGCAACAGCTACACAAATGGTCTTTTGCATTGTTTCAACAGTAGAAAAAAAAAGAGTATGTTTCAGCAGAATTAAAATGAAGAAAAAAAATTACCATGATAATATAAAGATGGTATCTAATCTTGTTTAGTTTATTTAGTCCCTGCTAACCTCTCATAAAAATGCAACAATTTCTAAGCAAAATTATCTACATTCCCTTTCTTTCCTTGGCTAATAATACCTCCTGATTTTAGTATGAATGTGTCCATTGCTTTGGTCGGGACAAAAAACCTACCAGAAAATAACACCGCCACCACTGATCTAGCTGTGACTGCTTTCTTCAAAGTTACAGGCAACAGAAATCTGTGTGCAGACAATACAAATTTTCAAAAATAAAGCATTTTCAGAGTGCTATGCTGAACCTCAGGAGGAGGTTCAAGAGGGTTACACAGTGCCAAGCACACTGCTTATAGTATCATGCCCACTACTTGTATAGTGACCTTAGTACTATTTTTTTAGATATAACACTACAGCTTTGATCCAACTGCTACTGTCTTGCAAACTGTTTGAAGGAAAAAAAAAAATAAAAATTCCCCCTTTTGAGAAAAAGCAGGTAATCAGATGTGCAGGCAACTTAGACCTAATTCTAGTTGGGTGAGAAACAGTACATAAGGCCAAAACTTCAACAGTCACACTTACTGCTCTTGTTTTCATCTATCTAAACCAAATATCTTAGCTAGAAAAAAGGGTGACACCACACCAAGGAAGATTGGCTTTCTGTTTTTTAATGTTAAGACCCACCGGTGACTCTGTTGAGAAGATACATCTGTTTTTAAACAGTGTGTTGGAAAGCATGACCAATTAATATATTCAGGTTAATTAAACAAAACTAAAAAAAGAAGATTTTGCGTAATCAGTCAAGAAAGGACGCACCACTGACTACCACATGGCAGTTTCTGGTTGTTACACTTTTAATTGACTACTTGCACTAAGGCAAAGAATAGGTATTGTGGATATTTTCTCAGGTGTGTGACAGCTTGCTGTTTGGGTATCCTGGGTGTACCTGGGAATCTTGTCTCCTGGGAAAGACACATGCTAGAAAACTTCCTGATGACACTGAAAGGGGGATATTTATTTTATCTTTTTTTTTTTTTCCCCCTCCAACAATATAATGGACCTGAGTAAATGTTCTAGTTTCTGCTATTTATAAGCCTGGTTGTTCCTAGCGTGGCTTTAGCACAAGTTTCCTTGACAAATGCAAAGTGGGAATTATTCTGAGAAGGTGTTAGCAGAACCATCCAAGTGTGGCAAATATATTAAATAAAAATTTAACCGAAATAAATAGATGAGATGAGAAGCTACGATAGTACCCATCCCACTGACAGGGTAATAGCTCACTGTTTTAAGGCAGAAAAACAAGAGTGGGCACAAACAGTTGATGGGTTGTGAGATGCTACACTTTAACTTGACTTGTGTAACTCGTGTTTCCAGACCGTACAAAGTGATGCACTGCATTTTGAAGAAACATATTTCTTTTACTTACAACGCAGGCAGCCTAGGAGCTCAAGCCTCTTATTGTGGGCACTTATTTTGAGTCCTACCTATAACCTTTCAGGTTTACAGGTCTCAGTACCAGAATCATGTGGCCAGCAAGACTAGGGATGTGATTCTCCCCCTGTACTCAGCACTGGTGAGGCCTCACCTCAAGTATTGTGTACAGTTCTGAGCCTTTCACTTCAAGAAGGATACAGAGGTGCTGAAGCAGGTCCAGAGGTGAGCAACAAGGCTGGGGAAGGGACTAGAAGGGAAGTCTTATGAGGAGAGGCTGAGGGAGCTGGGGTTGTCTAGCCTGGAGGAGACTCAGGGGGGACCTTGTCACTCTCTACAACCACCTGAAGGGAGGTTGTAGTCAGGTGGGGGTCAGGCTCTTCTCCCAGGCAGCTAGTGACAAGAGAAGAGGGCATGGGCTAAAGCTGCACCAGGGGAGGTTTTGGAAGCACTTCCTGACAGAGAGGGTGATCAAACATTGGAATGGGCTGCCCAGGGAGGTGGTGGAGTCACTGTCCCTGGATGTGTTTAAAGAAAGGCTGGGTGCGGCACTTAGTGCCATGGTGTAGCTGATGTGGAGGTGTTGGGTCATAGGCTGGACTTGATGATCTCAGAGGTCTTTTCCAGCCTCAGTAATTCTGTGATCATGCCATGCCCTGAATTTATGCTGCTTAAATTTGTCTCCCAACATTCCAGATGCTTCCTACACCACTGCTTACAAGTGTATCCATGGATTAGTCTCCATAGTGCTGGCACTAGACAAAAAACCCTCTCACTTGCTTTGTGTGCAGCTTTTGTGTGAATTTGTATCTTCACTTAAGACAAAGGCAAGGAGGTTGAGAGTGGTAGACAGAAATGTAGGGGAGAAGGTTCGTCTGGTGCCTACAAGGAGTAAGTCTGCCAACAACTCTCCAAGAGTATTCCAGATGTGTAAACTTTGCTGATGCTCTTACTCAATTCAGGCACAAATTGACCTAAGTACAAACCATGCTATAAAAGGGATAAGTAAGAACACTAAATTTTTTTTTGTTCATTTTTCTTCTTTTTTTTGTCCTATTTTTAGGGAAGAAAAGTAGTTAATATCATCATTCATAGCACTCAAAGGAGACACAATTTCAAATCCATAATCTAGTGAGTTGTGTACAAGCATGACTAAAAATCAACTCAAAGCTGTCAGTACTTTAGGGTAAGCAGTAAGGATGGACAAACTGCGCAGAACAAGAATTTGAATCTGAGTTCCTGACACTGCAGTTCCCAGATCCAAGTGGAATTATTTTCTTTTAAGGTATCTACAAGTTTTATGGGAGAGGAAATAATTTTTTGTCCAAACTAGCCAAGATTGACATACTTCTCAGAAGGTCTACTTGCAGTGACACATAAGAAACTGTGACTCCTAACAGCAATACCCTTTGCAGCCATGCAGATCAATATGGTTCTGTACCACAGTCTTTGATGCACTTCTTTGCTTCCTCAAACCAAGAGCTGCAAAGTCATTTGTCATTTGGCTGAGAGCCTTGGGATGTAATGCTCCAAAACAGCAAAATTTACAGGTCTGCATGAAAAATCTCAGAGATATCCAAATATGGCCCAAATTTGGTGAGAAAGACAGAATAACTTTTTGTAAGTATTGGCATTAATAGCAGCAATGGCATAAAAAAAAAAAAAAAACCCAACAAAAAAACCCAAACAAACAAAGAAGGCAGACCTGGGAAAGAAGTACCAACCATTACATTGATGGAGATGGCATTGACTGTATAAAATTAATCTAATTTTTGAACAGAGGAAAACTGAATACTAAGACAGACAGACTGCAAGGTGAACAAAAAGGAGTGGCTGATCTGGGAATTGACAAACTGAACTTCTTTCCCAATAAGAACAGCAGAAACAAACAAAAAAACCAAAACCAAAAAACACCACAAAAAAGCAACCACCAAAAAAACCCAAAAAACAACAACAACAAAAAACCGCACAGGTTTCCAGAGCAGCAACCACACTGTTAATTAGCAGTATAATTTGTGGTGACTTTAATGATGGCTTATTCTGCTTCGGCTGTCAGAAAAAGAAAACAGGAAGGGCATTTGGAAACCTTATGAAAAATAACCACAGTTTTAGGGGATTTGGGCTTGAAAAATGTACAGCTGTTGATGGATTAAAACACACACACACACAACTCCCATAAACATTCGAAGAATAATAGATGGAAGGAAAATAGGTAATAAGAGTGAAAGATTTTGTTTATAGACTTGACTAGTTGACTAGGGTATAATTATGGGACCTGTTTCCAATCCATCCTATGTAAAATAATTGGTGTGTACAGGAGACAGATTTGCTCATAATAAATGGATCTCCTCATGATGGAGCAGAATGATATCAGTGTGAATACACTAGAATGACAGCATAATTTAACATGAGTGCTGCTGGAGGTTGGATGCTATTAGCTTCAGCATTTCTGAAGGCATGTTATACTTTCAGGAACATCTTACTTCCACACAGAAGGTGCACAAGGTAAAAGAAGTGGCAGTCTTATAGATCATAAGTTTTAAAGGAATTAATTAGATTGCACTAATCTTTCAGCTGTACTGCTGCCAAGTTGCACTAGGTGCTGCAGAAAGAAATGTGACTAGCCTTGCTTCTGTCAAAATTGTTCATGTCTGTTTGGAGAATGTCCCTAGATATGGAGAATGTCCTTACTGGTCTTCCAGAGCTGAGCTGACTAAGGCAGGTGACAATAACAGAGAGTAAAGACACTCAACAGCCTTTTCTCACTGACCTCCTTGCCCAAAATCCTCAAACCCAGGGTGTCTCTATCCAGTACCACCAGATATCAGACTCAGGGAGCTGCTCTGCTCCTTTGTAGCATACTTCAAGTTCCTGTGGCTGCTGAGCAAGGAGGAGCTAGGTCTGGCTGCAGAAGAGGCGCCAAAGTTGATTACATCCCTTGAGTAAAAGGATTGTCAGCCATGGCTCAAGTGGAATTTTAAAAGCCCTTCTGTAGTTCTGAAGGGTTGAGATGCATTCAATGCACACACTACTGTCAGCGTTGACCTTGCATTTATGAATCATCCTTGATGAATTTGGTATTCCGATCAGAATTAGAGTAGTTCTGATGCACGCTGTTAGCGGTAAACAAGAATTTACAATTATAGGCTAAATACCTTCTCAAGAACTGGCCTCATGAGAAGCTGACCCACAAAGCCTATCAAAAGCCCTACCAACAGGGGACTGAAGATCTGGAAATGGTCCTTCCAGTGGAGGAGGGTGATATACTGGCAGATCAGCATTCCAGTACTGCCATTATTACTAGGTATTTCTTCACAGCAATCAGTGGGCAAGGCTACTGAAAACAGAAACAGACTGTTAGATCTGTATAGTCCAACTTAGTGAACTGATCTCTAGATTAGGAATTAGGATTCCTGGGTTGTACAGCTTACTGGGCAGCCTTCTTTCTTGCTCATTATTGTATGAACATCCTGCCTCTCATTCTTGGGGGTTGCAGATCAAAAGAAATAGATACTATCACTATTATATTCATGGACACATTAGTAGGCACAAGTACTAAAAGAAATCCAAAAGTTAACAGTTCTGCAGCGTGCAATCAGTAATGCTACTATTACTACTAGTGACAATTAGTTGCTGAGCAGAGTGTTGCAAAGAGTTACTTCAGGGTAATATACAGTCATCTATACCTATATTCAGTGTAAAGAAATAACAGGATATATCTGTGGAGGAGTAATTTAAAAATATGTACTGTTTGGGACAAAATGTGGTGAATGATTTATATAACACACTAAAGACATAAAAATGTTTAGGCATAATTTATTTTTGTTAAATATTTGTTATTTTCATTTTGGAGGTCTTCATCTCTTACTTCCAATGATAAGTTGACAAATCCTCCAAAAGTTGGCATAGATCAAAGCTATAACTTATATTTCAGTTATCTGCACTCCAAGATGCTTACTGCAATTTGAATTTATTAAGAATAATTAAAAGTGTATGTCCGAAGGGAAAGGACATAAAATACACCATAGTTAAGTCACAAGCCTTGCCAAAAGTTGAATAAAAACACTCCCTTCCACCAGCTTTCCAAGGAAGAGGAGCCAAATCTATCTGTGGAGTAACTCCACTGAAGTCAATAGTGTGGCAGAGACAATACATTTGGCCAGTGCTACCTGTCATATGGCCTTCTAGTAAGCACCATGATTTATTAACAGGTTGGCCACATTACTATGTTCAGTCTCTCAAGTGCATCATATCTATTCTGCAGGATACATTTCTCCACTGTACTATCCCACTCACACTAGTAGAAAACCAGCAAGGAATGACTGACCACAAAGCAATATAGTAGGTAGCCTGAGTAAGATTTTAGCCAGGCAATTTGTTCTTTTCCCTGCATCCCACTGGTTTTATTTCCTTGTCTGTAAAAAACCAAAATTTACATTGACAAGGCTGATGGTTTCAGGTAAACTCTGGGCTCTGGTCAATAAGCAGGAACAAGTGTGTGGGTTGGCATGTCACACAACAGCCCAATCTTTGCTGCGCAGATGCCAGAACTGCTTATGTTACAGCTCCTGAGTCGAGGTAGCTTACTGTGTGCCATATTAAGACAACACAAAATCAGTGGTTGTTCACTGCACTGACAGCTGACAGTGACAGCCAATGCAGCATACAATTGCTGGTACAACAAAGGAGATTTCCAAGCCAGCTCTTCCTTTTTCAGGACAGTTTTTGCTGCATTGTTAATCTAAAATAACACCTCCTCCCTGAAGGGGAACACCCAGATCATTTCCTTCCTCTTTATTTGTCTTGTCTTAACATGGATACCACACTCTGATCTGCTGGAGGGGGCTTATGCCACCAGAAGGCTTTCAGGAATGGCCACAAACGAGGATCCTCCTCCACCTTATGCCCATTTACAGAGTAGCTGTAGACAGCCAAGCTGTGAAAGCTTGTGTATCCATGAGCAGCTGGCAAGCCTAAGACTCTAGGGGAGTCTCAGTCCTACTCATAACATACTGGCTATCCACTGAGAATCACTCTGAAGCATACTCTCCTTTTAGGCACTTTGTAGGAACAAAGAAATTTTCAACAGCTGGTGAACACAAGACCGCAGCATCTAGAATCACATGGCTTTCTTCTCCCCTCCTTAAACTGCAGGACCAGCAACATGGAATTGCCTTTTCCCAGAAACTGGTGTGGCCAAAGAGCAAAGCAACAAAGTAAACTTGCATCTCAGAAAAGCCACATCCTGTAATGGCCCCAGGAATACAGTTCTAAAACCATTTAGAAACAACCTGATGCTGAAATTAAACCTAAACAATAATTAAAAAAAATCTAAAAACCACATATCAAGGCTAAGGAGATAAGTAATGTAACACAGACGAGAAAAGTACTTGAAGTTCTTCAGGAAAAAAAAAAAAATCCACAGTATTTTTTTCTACTGTTGCTGACATATGAAACAGGTGAATTACAAAACTGATCTACAAACTCAGACCAACAAAATGTTTCAGAAATAGGTCTGTAGGTGGGATAAGGTGGATTTTTCCCTGCAGATGCTTATGCACATTATGGGCTACTTCCGAGCTTTCAACAAAAATGTTAGTTAAACAGTGTTCTCCTTTCTATTGTAGGCTAGACTTCAAAAGCAGATAGCACCAATAACACATGAGTAAACTCTTAGCAGAAAATTGTGCTTAGCTGTCTTTGAGTCACAGGAATGTGGGTGTGAAAGAACAGGACATATGTTCTGAAAACCCTCAACAAGGATTAAACTTGAAATCAAAAAGTCTACATATTAGCCTTTACTGAGGAAGAGAGTATCAAGTTCAATCTAATGAAAATTAGATAGGCACCTATAAATGAAGGCTGTAGTAAGTTAACACTGTAAAAAACACATACTGAACTATTTTTCTATAGGTTATTCTCTTCCTCACCTCAATACCCTCTGTAGCTGATCTAAAAGTAGTCTACAAAACTGACAAACTACTTTGCAAACAGTATTTACAGTGAAGATGCCCATAGATTCCTCCTGAAAGCTGTGTACATGGAAGTTGTCATTGATATCCATTCTGATTTCTTTCTTCCCCACCAACTCTAATCCTATGAAATAAAATCAGAAGTAGTATGGAAAAATGAGAAACCTAGATCAACACATAAAGACAACAGGAAATGCAAAAAGTGATAGCAGCTGACTCTCCACTGCTTCGTAATCTATATAGTCATTTAGATCTATGCAACATGATCTGAAAATCCAGCTGTGCTCTTTCAATTACACTGTCATCAATAATAAAAATTCTGCATTTAGAATTTATGTCACAGTTTTGTTGCTGATACATGAAACAGCAGCGTACAGCTTGTTTTGCCTTTCTATCAAGCATACATAATATGCAAAATCTGAAGGACAGGAAGATTTGTCAAATAAAAAAGAGCCTTTTTAAACAACTTTTCTTAAACTGAAACTTGTTTGCTTTTTGTCCTTCTTGTGTTTTGGTTATTTAGATAAGCTAAAAAGACAAAAGGTTATAACAATCATTGTAAGCACTACTGCTAAAGAAAGTCCATAAGTATGCTGCACATTAAAAAAAAAAAAAAAAAAAAATCCAACCATGACAGTGGGAGGTATGGTTACTGTTCATGAAACTGTCTGATTAACTGTGAGGCAGATTTCGCAAATACATATTATCAGAGATCTGCAGAATAAATGCACAAACATAGCATAGCTCAAACAAAGGGCTAACAAGAACACACCATCAGGTGGGAATATGGGAAGAGACAACTGCCTGTAAACACGCCAAGGTACATAGGTGCAGAGAATGACTTGGGAAAGAAATGAACCTGCAGCATGACTCAGATGAAATTGGCTGAAGATAGCAGGTGCAGCCTAGGAAAGATACATCTACTAGAAGCTACAGAGAGCTTTGTTATTTGCATAGACAGATAAATATGTTGAGCAAATACCAGCTGTGTCAGGTGCCATGGTACTAAGACCCAAGAGACAATGGCAGGATCAACATCAACTGATAAAGGGCAGGAGGGTGGGGACTGGGGCAGGGAACCACAAGTGGATGTGAATTAACTACACTGACCTTCCTTTGGTGTATTTCCATGACCTAGAATTACAGATTTCAAATACAGTATGAGCACTGTAGGACAATGCAAATTCAGCATTAACCAGTGAGGGTTGATTATATTCATACACAGTTCCTTTGCTCCGTCCACTGCAGAGGATGTCCCATTCTAGCAAATTACATGCTGAGGAAGAAAGGGGGCTTCACTGTGGTTTGGGACATGGGTGGTTCACAAAACTCCTACGCAGCCTTGCAGGTTCTCTCCAGCTTTGTTTTGAGAAAGCAATAGCCTCCGCATACAAATGTCTTCCTTTGTCCATGGTTGAAGGAACTGCCACATTAATGTACTACCTTCACTTGATTATGAAAGTTCTCATAATACTACATGATCATGGTTGGTCAATAACTAGCACATAGGACAGATCCCAGTTCAGTGAAGTACTTTCTGCCCCTCTAAGTTCCCTCTGCAGCTGCAAGTATATACTCCAACTCTTTACTTTCATCTGCATGCAGTTTCTGTGCTGTACACTAATATCCTTTCATTGGCAAGTAGAATGACATCCAAGAGACGGTTATTATTATTATTAATCAAAACTGCTACTAGGTATCTCTCACCAAAGACAGTGACAGAACATCACCTTATGATTATAAAAGGTTTGAGAAAGATTTGCAGAGAGAAACGCAATCGGCACAAAGTATCGGACTGAAAAAGGAAAGCTGAAATAATACTATTTGTTTGTAAGGGAGACACGATTTCAAGCACAGCAATTGAACAGTGGATTTCAAGGGAATTAATATCCTGCATGTTACTTAACCTGATTGAATCATCCTGTAATATTCCACTTATAATATTCAATGTTATAACAGCATCCGGAAATTTTCAATCAGGAAACTTGTTTGGAAGCTCACATACTAGCTGAAATCCTAAATATATTATAAACAAATGAATGGAAAGATACTTTAAAATCCATTTAATAGCTCTTTTTTGAGCATTATAAATATCTTGTGGTTCTCAGCTGGGGGTTTGAAAAACAGCTGATCCATGATTTATAGAATTCTACCTTCAGTCTCTCACAAACAAACTTCATTGCTTACAAGACACACAAATTTATTTGATATTTCCTTTCAAAATAAACCTGTCTGACAGCAGAACAGGCTGGGAACCTTGTAAACATATACTACAATGGAATTTTCTGAAATTCCTGATTCCACGTGTTTAAAGATTATGAACAAAACTATCTCTGTTTAAAATAACAGTGAGTTTTAAACCAGAACATGCATGACTTTAAAATTAGAAGGGCTTTGTCTTCCATGAAAATTCAGGGAGTTGTCAGGGCCTCTGTAAAAGGGATAAGCTAAAACCCTGCTTTTCCTCTTGTGCTATTTCTGAGATACTTCAGAAAGGGAGTTTCCTCACTATAGCTTAATAACTAGAGAATAACAAAGTAGAACAGGAAGTTTTGATGATTCTGGCATTGTAGACCATGCAGACAAGGCAGAATGCTCCCCGGGTAATTCTTTTAGATTTAGAAATGCAATTTGCAGGAAACTCTTAAAAATAGAAGTAGTAATATAAGCATCCCAGACGTCTTAAAAGAACACAAGCCCTGGTATGGTTCTCTGAAACTATTATTTGAAGGGAAAAAAGGCCCAGGATATTCCTTTTCAGTGAGTGCATGCATTACTTTGCACAGTTTTCAGAACTGTTTCTTCAGACTCTTATGCTTATAGCTTACAGGCTGTTATAGATGCTCCAGGTACTGTTTATGAAAATACTTTGGCTGAGTCCTCCGTGTTGCAGGAGTGGCTGCTGGCACACAGTCAGACAGCATGGATAGACAGCAGCAGTTTCCTACTTCTCCCCAGATCTGGGGTATCCTTGACAGTGCAGAGCTGCTAGCATTGTACTAGGAGTGGTATGTTCTGTTGATGGAAAAACATTTTCCTCTCCATCTCTGTTTATCGTTACTTACATATTTAAATCTCTTTGTTCAGTTGGGCCTGCACTGTAGTACTGAAAAGCACAGCCCAGGCTGCAGGCTGCATCATGAAGTCTGGTACAGAGCTGGTCATCTTGGAAATGGAAACTTCGGTTTGCTGTGTTCTCATCTCCCTTTTACCACTGGGTTATTTTATCACCTAGGGCAAGTCATCTCAGCACTCTGCATGTATAAAACAATGTGGACAACAATACATAACTATCTCACAGAGATGCTGCAAAGGCGGATTAATTAATGAGCACTTGTAAAGCATTTTGGGAAGCTTGGATATAACCTTCTCAGTAAAGGCTGGTATTGGTAGTGGTGGTGTATTTTAGTTTCCAGACTATTTCACTTTGTTTAATTTTCCCTTCACCATTACGTGGAGCCATACCCAAAACATTATCACTGAGATAGGGAAGAGTCAGTTTAGCAGCACTTTCTACAGAATTCATAACAAGACATGACATCTCTTTGCTCAAGAGCAGGAGTATATTGTAGAACTTCATCATACATTCATGATTTTGTTGTTTGGTTGGATTTTTTTAATATACTGAGGTTTTACAAAGGTAGAAAAGTAAATGACTTAACAACTTAAAAATCTTACAGTCAAGAAAACACTTTTTGAGACCTAGGCAAACTACACTGGTACATCCAAGAAAGTGCACCTACAAAGATGACATTAAATGGCAATAAAAAGAAAAGCCTCTGAAACCTTGAATCTCAGTCCCTCTCACAGGATAGCCTACTGCACAATCATTACAACTCCCTCATGCACAGGTAAGAAAGGAGACCTCTGAGTGAGATACATTGACCATGAACTCTTCACAGACAATCAGTAAAAGTTATTTAGCACAGATGTTGCTGTAATTGTGAGATACTGGGAAAATCAATGTTTAATGGCAGACTCCCAACTCCACCCTGGCAATGCTCTTGAGTTAACATCACCAGACTAGAATTTAAAACATGTAGAACAAAATTGGCTGCGATAAGTCCTCTAAAGTTGTTATCATCACTCACAATAGCCCATGTTTTTTTGATCCCCGAGTCACCCACAGATAAATAGATTGTGATTTATATCCATGTACTTCTAACCTTTGCTATCTGCTGCCAGTTTAGGGACGATGCTTTTGTGAAGTGCTGTGC